>JAVXUP010000163.1:0-711811 GCA_033070095.1 Escallonia herrerae | reverse complement strand
ATCCTCGAAGTGACCACCTTCATCTCCACTTGAGTCATTATCACTACAAATGATGGCTTCGATTGATGCCTTTATGGAGTGCTTCTTTCTTCTTCTTACTCTCCCATGAGGTAATCTCTACACTTGAATCATTCTTGCTCTTCTGTGAGTTTCCAACTTTCTTAATTTTGAGAAACTCATTGAATTCCTTTGCAAGTATGTTCATCTCCTTATTATTCAAGTCTTCTTCCTCCACACTTAAAGATTGATCCATCATTGATGAAGCCTTAAGAGCGATGCACTTCTTCTTCTTCTTCTTTGGAACTTTTTGCCCGGATGATTCGAGTTGCATTTCATAAGTCATCAAGGAGCAAATTAATTCATCCAACGGGAAGGTATTGAGATCCTTTGATTCTTGAAGTGCGGTGATTTTTGCATTCCATTCTCTAGGTAATGTCCTAATCACCTTTCTCACAAGATCACTGTTAGAGAAATCTTTTCCTAATTGTTTCAAAGTATTAACAATTTTAGTGAAACGAAAATTCATTTCCATAATAGATTCATCAGAAAACATTTGAAACAATTCATATTCTCCATGCCATGAATTCATCTTTGAATCTTTTAGGAAAGAAGTCCCTTCATGAGTGACTTGAAGTGTATCCCACATACTCTTAGCCGAATCACACATGATAACTCGATTAAGTTCATTTGTGTTTAGAGCACAAACAAGGCAATTCTCAGCTCTAGAATTCATGCAAAGCATATTTCTATCATAGTCATTAAATTCGGATTTCTCTTTTGGCACAAGCTTATTCCTAATCCACTTGGTTGGAACATAAGGGCCATCTTCAAAGATTCCCCACATTTCATAATCTAAAGATTCTAAAAATCATCTCATCTTAATTTTCCATATACTATATGAAGACCCATCAAAAAGTGGAGGTCGAGTAATAGAACTCCCCTCAAGACTAGGAAACTTCATGATCTCTTAACTCTCTAGGTGTTGTCCAAAAAATCAAGAGCCGAGGCTCTGATACCACTTGAAACCAATAAAACAACCCTAGAGGGGGGTGAATAGGGTTTTGGAAAATTAATGGGGAATTTAAACTAAGCACAATCATAAATCTCAATCAAACCAAGTAATAATTCAATGAAGATGCTAACTAAACAATCTCAAACAATTAAAGAGCAATAAGTAAAGAGATTGAGTTAGAGATACTTGACAAGGAGATTTAAATGGTTCGGCTTGAACTACCCTCAATCCTACATCCACCTCTTCAAGGAAGTCCCTTGCAAGAGCACTAGAATCCACTAGCAACAATCTTCTTCCGGGTCAAGATCAAAACCCTAACAACACTTGGTGATATCCCCACACCAAGCACAAGCCTTGAATCCACAAAGCTCACCCAAGACTTGACAAACCCAAGCCTTGATCACAATCCTTTTACAAAGATCAATTGTGTACAAAGAAACCTTCTTGAAAGGAAATGAGTACAAATGAAGCCCTAGTACAATAGAGAGATGAGAGAATTGATGACTTGAAGAATGCTCACTCTCAATCAAAGAATTGCTCACAAAGATGCTCTCTTTAATGATGTAAAATCATGAAGATGAAGAGAGAAAAGTTTAATCTATGAGCCTTGATGTTTCTCTAATGAATGAAGGCTTAGAATGTGGTTTCCATGGTGTATGATGAAGCCCCAAATCATTTATATAGAGAGCAAATGAAATATAGCCGTTAGAGGCAAAATGTGGGCAAAACTGCCATTGCAGTCGACTGTATTCCCAATGCAGTCGACTGTAATCCCTCTAAAATAGCCGTTGGAGTTTTGTCCTCAAAAATAGCCGTTGGAACTGAATTTTGACCAATGCAGTCGACTGCATTGGAATGCAGTCGACTGGATTCAAATACAGTCGACTGTATTACCCTACTGCCTATCAGCTGCCTCACGGAACCCCCTTTCCTATTTTGGGCATAACTTTCTCTAGAAAAATCGGATTGAGGTGCCGTTTTTTGCGTTGGAAAGCTAATGAAAAGTTTTATCAAGATATGAAAAGATTGGCACCAAAATAGTTTTTGAGAAAATCTGAGTGAGCTCCAAAGTTCACTCATTTTCAAGAACCACACTTGTGTGAAAGGTTATGAACTCACATGCAATGCACAAGGTGTCCTAAGGTCTTTTTAGGTCATAATCATCAATACAACCATCAAACCAAGACTAGTTACATAATAGTAAAGACCAATCATAATCGTAGTAACTTAGCCTTTGCATTCTTTCTTGCTCTTTGACATAGGACTTGATGAAGCTTCCAAAGTATGTCCACTATAACTTTAAGCTTCTTTCGCTTCAATCCATCTATCCAACTTCTCAAATGTGTCTTCATGAGTGTCATATATATATCTACTAAGAATCCACTCAAAGCACACATTAGAACGTAATCAATGTGTAGTTATCATCAAAACAAGATGTAAGCCTAGGTTATCCAACCATAGGGCTAACAATCTCCCCCTTTTTGATGATGACAAACATTGATTCTATACAGGGTAAAATGTATCATATGATAGTCAATTAAGCACAAAAATCTCACATAGAACATTCAATCATTTCTTGTATACTCACATAGCAATTAAGCTCGTAGCTAGCTTCCCTAGCTAAAACAAGATACGCTCTTCCTCTAATGTTCTCTTAAAAACACACAATCACATAGCACATAGAATCAAGATTATTCTCCCCCTTTGTCATCAACAAAGAGACAAGGGTATGTGTGTGTGAAGAGATAGTTATGAGCAAGATAATGGCATGAGGTGCATATAACTCATGAACTTATATGGATGACATCAAGAGTTCCATCATGATCCAAAGAAAGATAGGCAACGTAGCTGAATCATCTCATTTACTTCATGCATTTTTCAAGAGTAACAAGATAGTACGTGATTCAAGGATGTAAGCTTCTGCCAAGTCTTCATATGCATATTTCATCGTAATATATGCTCCCCCTCAATCAATGCCAACAATATCCAACGAACACAACTAAATGTTTAACCAAGTCATGCTCTCCCTTTGGCATTACCAAAAGGTGTGTGTGTAGGAATGGCAATGTGAAGCATTAAGATGACATAATCTCAACATGGAATTTCTATAAACCCAATAATAGTCATCAACGACCAATATTACCAATATAAGTGCAAGAGGACCATACATCGTCATCTAAATCCTAAAAGTATCCAAGATTATAATAGTATAGAGAAGTAAACAATCAAGGACTCACAATTTAGACCATAGTTCGCATGAATTCTCAACAAACAAGTTATTTTATAGAATTGACAATTTAAGCATACTTGATAACCTATAAGTTTAGCACATAGCACAATGTTGAGAAGATCGTTAAGTTTTACCCTCTTGGTGAATTACCAAGGAATTGAGCTCATGAGTGATCATTCTTGAAGTCCATTTTCTTGACAAGCTTTGAGGCTCTCCTCATTTGAAGTAGCATGTCCAATCTCAGAATGCTTACTCCCCTTAAGATTTAGCTTGTTTTCTCAAAATTTTCTTGGAGCCTTCTCCTTGTTACTATTTGCCTTTGCTTTGAACAACCTACAATCACAATTTAGGTCTAACTTTTGGTACCCACATTTTCTTGGGTCCATAAGTGTTAGTCTTAGCAACATTAAGAAACTCTTTAACAGCCCACATTTTCTTGACACCTCCAACATGAACAATTCTACAAGGACAAAAACTAGTCATATGCCCTTTCTTGTTGCACCAACCACAATGTGTAAATGGTGTGCAATAGTTCTTAGGTTGTTTTGAATGCATATCCAACCTAGCTTGTTGTTGAAAGATTTTAGGAGGCAAGGCCAAGGGATCTAATCCAATACCGCCTTTGTTAAGACCAACTTTTTGGTGTCCAAGCATGACTGACATTCAAGTTGTTTTTACCATCAACAAATTTTTCAAGGCATTTTTTCAAATCACAAATCTCAACTTTTAAGTCTTCATTTTGTTTTTCTAAAACCAAAGTATTGCAAGAGATTTGTTTTGTGCTAGGAATGTTCACAATCAAATCAACTAAATCATTATTCATATGTTCCACATAGAGATGGCTAGACATGCATTCATTCTTAGCATGCAACTCACTATTTTCAGTTTTTAAGTCATCTAGTTCTTTTGAAATCGCATGTACTTGTTTTTTAAAAGCACAATTTTTCTTGGCTAATTTCATGGATTCTTCATATAAAAGAGCATAAGCGTCATAAATATCATCACCGGAGCAATTGCTATCACTATCACTAGCACTGTATGAAGAATTTACCTCATCATCTTTTTGAGCCATGAAGCATAAATTCGCATCTCTATCCTCGAAGTGACCACCTTCATCTCCACTTGAGTCATTATCACTACAAATGATGGCTTCGATTGATGCCTTTATGGAGTGCTTCTTTCTTCTTCTTACTCTCCCATGAGGTAATCTCTACACTTGAATCATTCTTGCTCTTCTGTGAGTTTCCAACTTTCTTAATTTTGAGAAACTCATTGAATTCCTTTGCAAGTATGTTCATCTCCTTATTATTCAAGTCTTCTTCCTCCACACTTAAAGATTGATCCATCATTGATGAAGCCTTAAGAGCGATGCACTTCTTCTTCTTCTTCTTTGGAACTTTTTGCCCGGATGATTCGAGTTGCATTTCATAAGTCATCAAGGAGCAAATTAATTCATCCAACGGGAAGGTATTGAGATCCTTTGATTCTTGAAGTGCGGTGATTTTTGCATTCCATTCTCTAGGTAATGTCCTAATCACCTTTCTCACAAGATCACTGTTAGAGAAATCTTTTCCTAATTGTTTCAAAGTATTAACAATTTTAGTGAAACGAAAATTCATTTCCATAATAGATTCATCAGAAAACATTTGAAACAATTCATATTCTCCATGCCATGAATTCATCTTTGAATCTTTTAGGAAAGAAGTCCCTTCATGAGTGACTTGAAGTGTATCCCACATACTCTTAGCCGAATCACACATAATAACTCGATTAAGTTCATTTGTGTTTAGAGCACAAACAAGGCAATTCTCAGCTCTAGAATTCATGCAAAGCATATTTCTATCATAGTCATTAAATTCGGATTTCTCTTTTGGCACAAGCTTATTCCTAATCCACTTGGTTGGAACATAAGGGCCATCTTCAAAGATTCCCCACATTTCATAATCTAAAGATTCTAAAAATCATCTCATCTTAATTTTCCATATACTATATGAAGACCCATCAAAAAGTGGAGGTCGAGTAATAGAACTCCCCTCAAGACTAGGAAACTTCATGATCTTTTAACTCTCTAGGTGTTGTCCAAAAAATCAAGAGCCGAGGCTCTGATACCACTTGAAACCAATAAAACAACCCTAGAGGGGGGTGAATAGGGTTTTGGAAAATTAATGGGGAATTTAAACTAAGCACAATCATAAATCTCAATCAAACCAAGTAATAATTCAATGAAGATGCTAACTAAACAATCTCAAACAATTAAAGAGCAATAAGTAAAGAGATTGAGTTAGAGATACTTGACAAGGAGATTTAAATGGTTCGGCTTGAACTACCCTCAATCCTACATCCACCTCTTCAAGGAAGTCCCTTGCAAGAGCACTAGAATCCACTAGCAACAATCTTCTTCCGGGTCAAGATCAAAACCCTAACAACACTTGGTGATATCCCCACACCAAGCACAAGCCTTGAATCCACAAAGCTCACCCAAGACTTGACAAACCCAAGCCTTGATCACAATCCTTTTACAAAGATCAATTGTGTACAAAGAAACCTTCTTGAAAGGAAATGAGTACAAATGAAGCCCTAGTACAATAGAGAGATGAGAGAATTGATGACTTGAAGAATGCTCACTCTCAATCAAAGAATTGCTCACAAAGATGCTCTCTTTAATGATGTAAAATCATGAAGATGAAGAGAGAAAAGTTTAATCTATGAGCCTTGATGTTTCTCTAATGAATGAAGGCTTAGAATGTGGTTTCCATGGTGTATGATGAAGCCCCAAATCATTTATATAGAGAGCAAATGAAATATAGCCGTTAGAGGCAAAATGTGGGCAAAACTGCCATTGCAGTCGACTGTATTCCCAATGCAGTCGACTGTAATCCCTCTAAAATAGCCGTTGGAGTTTTGTCCTCAAAAATAGCCGTTGGAACTGAATTTTGACCAATGCAGTCGACTGCATTGGAATGCAGTCGACTGGATTCAAATACAGTCGACTGTATTACCCTACTGCCTATCAGCTGCCTCACGGAACCCCCTTTCCTATTTTGGGCATAACTTTCTCTAGAAAAATCGGATTGAGGTGCCGTTTTTTGCGTTGGAAAGCTAATGAAAAGTTTTATCAAGATATGAAAAGATTGGCACCAAAATAGTTTTTGAGAAAATCTGAGTGAGCTCCAAAGTTCACTCATTTTCAAGAACCACACTTGTGTGAAAGGTTATGAACTCACATGCAATGCACAAGGTGTCCTAAGGTCTTTTTAGGTCATAATCATCAATACAACCATCAAACCAAGACTAGTTACATAATAGTAAAGACCAATCATAATCGTAGTAACTTAGCCTTTGCATTCTTTCTTGCTCTTTGACATAGGACTTGATGAAGCTTCCAAAGTATGTCCACTATAACTTTAAGCTTCTTTCGCTTCAATCCATCTATCCAACTTCTCAAATGTGTCTTCATGAGTGTCATATATATATCTACTAAGAATCCACTCAAAGCACACATTAGAACGTAATCAATGTGTAGTTATCATCAAAACAAGATGTAAGCCTAGGTTATCCAACCATAGGGCTAACAATCTCCCCCTTTTTGATGATGACAAACATTGATTCTATACAGGGTAAAATGTATCATATGATAGTCAATTAAGCACAAAAATCTCACATAGAACATTCAATCATTTCTTGTATACTCACATAGCAATTAAGCTCGTAGCTAGCTTCCCTAGCTAAAACAAGATACGCTCTTCCTCTAATGTTCTCTTAAAAACACACAATCACATAGCACATAGAATCAAGATTATTCTCCCCCTTTGTCATCAACAAAGAGACAAGGGTATGTGTGTGTGAAGAGATAGTTATGAGCAAGATAATGGCATGAGGTGCATATAACTCATGAACTTATATGGATGACATCAAGAGTTCCATCATGATCCAAAGAAAGATAGGCAACGTAGCTGAATCATCTCATTTACTTCATGCATTTTTCAAGAGTAACAAGATAGTACGTGATTCAAGGATGTAAGCTTCTGCCAAGTCTTCATATGCATATTTCATCGTAATATATGCTCCCCCTCAATCAATGCCAACAATATCCAACGAACACAACTAAATGTTTAACCAAGTCATGCTCTCCCTTTGGCATTACCAAAAGGTGTGTGTGTAGGAATGGCAATGTGAAGCATTAAGATGACATAATCTCAACATGGAATTTCTATAAACCCAATAATAGTCATCAACGACCAATATTACCAATATAAGTGCAAGAGGACCATACATCGTCATCTAAATCCTAAAAGTATCCAAGATTATAATAGTATAGAGAAGTAAACAATCAAGGACTCACAATTTAGACCATAGTTCGCATGAATTCTCAACAAACAAGTTATTTTATAGAATTGACAATTTAAGCATACTTGATAACCTATAAGTTTAGCACATAGCACAATGTTGAGAAGATCGTTAAGTTTTACCCTCTTGGTGAATTACCAAGGAATTGAGCTCATGAGTGATCATTCTTGAAGTCCATTTTCTTGACAAGCTTTGAGGCTCTCCTCATTTGAAGTAGCATGTCCAATCTCAGAATGCTTACTCCCCTTAAGATTTAGCTTGTTTTCTCAAAATTTTCTTGGAGCCTTCTCCTTGTTACTATTTGCCTTTGCTTTGAACAACCTACAATCACAATTTAGGTCTAACTTTTGGTACCCACATTTTCTTGGGTCCATAAGTGTTAGTCTTAGCAACATTAAGAAACTCTTTAACAGCCCACATTTTCTTGACACCTCCAACATGAACAATTCTACAAGGACAAAAACTAGTCATATGCCCTTTCTTGTTGCACCAACCACAATGTGTAAATGGTGTGCAATAGTTCTTAGGTTGTTTTGAATGCATATCCAACCTAGCTTGTTGTTGAAAGATTTTAGGAGGCAAGGCCAAGGGATCTAATCCAATACCGCCTTTGTTAAGACCAACTTTTTGGTGTCCAAGCATGACTGACATTCAAGTTGTTTTTACCATCAACAAATTTTTCAAGGCATTTTTTCAAATCACAAATCTCAACTTTTAAGTCTTCATTTTGTTTTTCTAAAACCAAAGTATTGCAAGAGATTTGTTTTGTGCTAGGAATGTTCACAATCAAATCAACTAAATCATTATTCATATGTTCCACATAGAGATGGCCAGACATGCATTCATTCTTAGCATGCAACTCACTATTTTCAGTTTTTAAGTCATCTAGTTCTTTTGAAATCGCATGTACTTGTTTTTTAAAAGCACAATTTTTCTTGGCTAATTTCATGGATTCTTCATATAAAAGAGCATAAGCGTCATAAATATCATCACCGGAGCAATTGCTATCACTATCACTAGCACTGTATGAAGAATTTACCTCATCATCTTTTTGAGCCATGAAGCATAAATTCGCATCTCTATCCTCGAAGTGACCACCTTCATCTCCACTTGAGTCATTATCACTACAAATGATGGCTTCGATTGATGCCTTTATGGAGTGCTTCTTTCTTCTTCTTACTCTCCCATGAGGTAATCTCTACACTTGAATCATTCTTGCTCTTCTGTGAGTTTCCAACTTTCTTAATTTTGAGAAACTCATTGAATTCCTTTGCAAGTATGTTCATCTCCTTATTATTCAAGTCTTCTTCCTCCACACTTAAAGATTGATCCATCATTGATGAAGCCTTAAGAGCGATGCACTTCTTCTTCTTCTTCTTTGGAACTTTTTGCCCGGATGATTCGAGTTGCATTTCATAAGTCATCAAGGAGCAAATTAATTCATCCAACGGGAAGGTATTGAGATCCTTTGATTCTTGAAGTGCGGTGATTTTTGCATTCCATTCTCTAGGTAATGTCCTAATCACCTTTCTCACAAGATCACTGTTAGAGAAATCTTTTCCTAATTGTTTCAAAGTATTAACAATTTTAGTGAAACGAAAATTCATTTCCATAATAGATTCATCAGAAAACATTTGAAACAATTCATATTCTCCATGCCATGAATTCATCTTTGAATCTTTTAGGAAAGAAGTCCCTTCATGAGTGACTTGAAGTGTATCCCACATACTCTTAGCCGAATCACACATAATAACTCGATTAAGTTCATTTGTGTTTAGAGCACAAACAAGGCAATTCTCAGCTCTAGAATTCATGCAAAGCATATTTCTATCATAGTCATTAAATTCGGATTTCTCTTTTGGCACAAGCTTATTCCTAATCCACTTGGTTGGAACATAAGGGCCATCTTCAAAGATTCCCCACATTTCATAATCTAAAGATTCTAAAAATCATCTCATCTTAATTTTCCATATACTATATGAAGACCCATCAAAAAGTGGAGGTCGAGTAATAGAACTCCCCTCAAGACTAGGAAACTTCATGATCTTTTAACTCTCTAGGTGTTGTCCAAAAAATCAAGAGCCGAGGCTCTGATACCACTTGAAACCAATAAAACAACCCTAGAGGGGGGTGAATAGGGTTTTGGAAAATTAATGGGGAATTTAAACTAAGCACAATCATAAATCTCAATCAAACCAAGTAATAATTCAATGAAGATGCTAACTAAACAATCTCAAACAACTAAAGAGCAATAAGTAAAGAGATTGAGTTAGAGATACTTGACAAGGAGATTTAAATGGTTCGGCTTGAACTACCCTCAATCCTACATCCACCTCTTCAAGGAAGTCCCTTGCAAGAGCACTAGAATCCACTAGCAACAATCTTCTTCCGGGTCAAGATCAAAACCCTAACAACACTTGGTGATATCCCCACACCAAGCACAAGCCTTGAATCCACAAAGCTCACCCAAGACTTGACAAACCCAAGCCTTGATCACAATCCTTTTACAAAGATCAATTGTGTACAAAGAAACCTTCTTGAAAGGAAATGAGTACAAATGAAGCCCTAGTACAATAGAGAGATGAGAGAATTGATGACTTGAAGAATGCTCACTCTCAATCAAAGAATTGCTCACAAAGATGCTCTCTTTAATGATGTAAAATCATGAAGATGAAGAGAGAAAAGTTTAATCTATGAGCCTTGATGTTTCTCTAATGAATGAAGGCTTAGAATGTGGTTTCCATGGTGTATGATGAAGCCCCAAATCATTTATATAGAGAGCAAATGAAATATAGCCGTTAGAGGCAAAATGTGGGCAAAACTGCCATTGCAGTCGACTGTATTCCCAATGCAGTCGACTGTAATCCCTCTAAAATAGCCGTTGGAGTTTTGTCCTCAAAAATAGCCGTTGGAACTGAATTTTGACCAATGCAGTCGACTGCATTGGAATGCAGTCGACTGGATTCAAATACAGTCGACTGTATTACCCTACTGCCTATCAGCTGCCTCACGGAACCCCCTTTCCTATTTTGGGCATAACTTTCTCTAGAAAAATCGGATTGAGGTGCCGTTTTTTGCGTTGGAAAGCTAATGAAAAGTTTTATCAAGATATGAAAAGATTGGCACCAAAATAGTTTTTGAGAAAATCTGAGTGAGCTCCAAAGTTCACTCATTTTCAAGAACCACACTTGTGTGAAAGGTTATGAACTCACATGCAATGCACAAGGTGTCCTAAGGTCTTTTTAGGTCATAATCATCAATACAACCATCAAACCAAGACTAGTTACATAATAGTAAAGACCAATCATAATCGTAGTAACTTAGCCTTTGCATTCTTTCTTGCTCTTTGACATAGGACTTGATGAAGCTTCCAAAGTATGTCCACTATAACTTTAAGCTTCTTTCGCTTCAATCCATCTATCCAACTTCTCAAATGTGTCTTCATGAGTGTCATATATATATCTACTAAGAATCCACTCAAAGCACACATTAGAACGTAATCAATGTGTAGTTATCATCAAAACAAGATGTAAGCCTAGGTTATCCAACCATAGGGCTAACAATCTCCCCCTTTTTGATGATGACAAACATTGATTCTATACAGGGTAAAATGTATCATATGATAGTCAATTAAGCACAAAAATCTCACATAGAACATTCAATCATTTCTTGTATACTCACATAGCAATTAAGCTCGTAGCTAGCTTCCCTAGCTAAAACAAGATACGCTCTTCCTCTAATGTTCTCTTAAAAACACACAATCACATAGCACATAGAATCAAGATTATTCTCCCCCTTTGTCATCAACAAAGAGACAAGGGTATGTGTGTGTGAAGAGATAGTTATGAGCAAGATAATGGCATGAGGTGCATATAACTCATGAACTTATATGGATGACATCAAGAGTTCCATCATGATCCAAAGAAAGATAGGCAACGTAGCTGAATCATCTCATTTACTTCATGCATTTTTCAAGAGTAACAAGATAGTACGTGATTCAAGGATGTAAGCTTCTGCCAAGTCTTCATATGCATATTTCATCGTAATATATGCTCCCCCTCAATCAATGCCAACAATATCCAACGAACACAACTAAATGTTTAACCAAGTCATGCTCTCCCTTTGGCATTACCAAAAGGTGTGTGTGTAGGAATGGCAATGTGAAGCATTAAGATGACATAATCTCAACATGGAATTTCTATAAACCCAATAATAGTCATCAACGACCAATATTACCAATATAAGTGCAAGAGGACCATACATCGTCATCTAAATCCTAAAAGTATCCAAGATTATAATAGTATAGAGAAGTAAACAATCAAGGACTCACAATTTAGACCATAGTTCGCATGAATTCTCAACAAACAAGTTATTTTATAGAATTGACAATTTAAGCATACTTGATAACCTATAAGTTTAGCACATAGCACAATGTTGAGAAGATCGTTAAGTTTTACCCTCTTGGTGAATTACCAAGGAATTGAGCTCATGAGTGATCATTCTTGAAGTCCATTTTCTTGACAAGCTTTGAGGCTCTCCTCATTTGAAGTAGCATGTCCAATCTCAGAATGCTTACTCCCCTTAAGATTTAGCTTGTTTTCTCAAAATTTTCTTGGAGCCTTCTCCTTGTTACTATTTGCCTTTGCTTTGAACAACCTACAATCACAATTTAGGTCTAACTTTTGGTACCCACATTTTCTTGGGTCCATAAGTGTTAGTCTTAGCAACATTAAGAAACTCTTTAACAGCCCACATTTTCTTGACACCTCCAACATGAACAATTCTACAAGGACAAAAACTAGTCATATGCCCTTTCTTGTTGCACCAACCACAATGTGTAAATGGTGTGCAATAGTTCTTAGGTTGTTTTGAATGCATATCCAACCTAGCTTGTTGTTGAAAGATTTTAGGAGGCAAGGCCAAGGGATCTAATCCAATACCGCCTTTGTTAAGACCAACTTTTTGGTGTCCAAGCATGACTGACATTCAAGTTGTTTTTACCATCAACAAATTTTTCAAGGCATTTTTTCAAATCACAAATCTCAACTTTTAAGTCTTCATTTTGTTTTTCTAAAACCAAAGTATTGCAAGAGATTTGTTTTGTGCTAGGAATGTTCACAATCAAATCAACTAAATCATTATTCATATGTTCCACATAGAGATGGCCAGACATGCATTCATTCTTAGCATGCAACTCACTATTTTCAGTTTTTAAGTCATCTAGTTCTTTTGAAATCGCATGTACTTGTTTTTTAAAAGCACAATTTTTCTTGGCTAATTTCATGGATTCTTCATATAAAAGAGCATAAGCGTCATAAATATCATCACCGGAGCAATTGCTATCACTATCACTAGCACTGTATGAAGAATTTACCTCATCATCTTTTTGAGCCATGAAGCATAAATTCGCATCTCTATCCTCGAAGTGACCACCTTCATCTCCACTTGAGTCATTATCACTACAAATGATGGCTTCGATTGATGCCTTTATGGAGTGCTTCTTTCTTCTTCTTACTCTCCCATGAGGTAATCTCTACACTTGAATCATTCTTGCTCTTCTGTGAGTTTCCAACTTTCTTAATTTTGAGAAACTCATTGAATTCCTTTGCAAGTATGTTCATCTCCTTATTATTCAAGTCTTCTTCCTCCACACTTAAAGATTGATCCATCATTGATGAAGCCTTAAGAGCGATGCACTTCTTCTTCTTCTTCTTTGGAACTTTTTGCCCGGATGATTCGAGTTGCATTTCATAAGTCATCAAGGAGCAAATTAATTCATCCAACGGGAAGGTATTGAGATCCTTTGATTCTTGAAGTGCGGTGATTTTTGCATTCCATTCTCTAGGTAATGTCCTAATCACCTTTCTCACAAGATCACTGTTAGAGAAATCTTTTCCTAATTGTTTCAAAGTATTAACAATTTTAGTGAAACGAAAATTCATTTCCATAATAGATTCATCAGAAAACATTTGAAACAATTCATATTCTCCATGCCATGAATTCATCTTTGAATCTTTTAGGAAAGAAGTCCCTTCATGAGTGACTTGAAGTGTATCCCACATACTCTTAGCCGAATCACACATAATAACTCGATTAAGTTCATTTGTGTTTAGAGCACAAACAAGGCAATTCTCAGCTCTAGAATTCATGCAAAGCATATTTCTATCATAGTCATTAAATTCGGATTTCTCTTTTGGCACAAGCTTATTCCTAATCCACTTGGTTGGAACATAAGGGCCATCTTCAAAGATTCCCCACATTTCATAATCTAAAGATTCTAAAAATCATCTCATCTTAATTTTCCATATACTATATGAAGACCCATCAAAAAGTGGAGGTCGAGTAATAGAACTCCCCTCAAGACTAGGAAACTTCATGATCTTTTAACTCTCTAGGTGTTGTCCAAAAAATCAAGAGCCGAGGCTCTGATACCACTTGAAACCAATAAAACAACCCTAGAGGGGGGTGAATAGGGTTTTGGAAAATTAATGGGGAATTTAAACTAAGCACAATCATAAATCTCAATCAAACCAAGTAATAATTCAATGAAGATGCTAACTAAACAATCTCAAACAACTAAAGAGCAATAAGTAAAGAGATTGAGTTAGAGATACTTGACAAGGAGATTTAAATGGTTCGGCTTGAACTACCCTCAATCCTACATCCACCTCTTCAAGGAAGTCCCTTGCAAGAGCACTAGAATCCACTAGCAACAATCTTCTTCCGGGTCAAGATCAAAACCCTAACAACACTTGGTGATATCCCCACACCAAGCACAAGCCTTGAATCCACAAAGCTCACCCAAGACTTGACAAACCCAAGCCTTGATCACAATCCTTTTACAAAGATCAATTGTGTACAAAGAAACCTTCTTGAAAGGAAATGAGTACAAATGAAGCCCTAGTACAATAGAGAGATGAGAGAATTGATGACTTGAAGAATGCTCACTCTCAATCAAAGAATTGCTCACAAAGATGCTCTCTTTAATGATGTAAAATCATGAAGATGAAGAGAGAAAAGTTTAATCTATGAGCCTTGATGTTTCTCTAATGAATGAAGGCTTAGAATGTGGTTTCCATGGTGTATGATGAAGCCCCAAATCATTTATATAGAGAGCAAATGAAATATAGCCGTTAGAGGCAAAATGTGGGCAAAACTGCCATTGCAGTCGACTGTATTCCCAATGCAGTCGACTGTAATCCCTCTAAAATAGCCGTTGGAGTTTTGTCCTCAAAAATAGCCGTTGGAACTGAATTTTGACCAATGCAGTCGACTGCATTGGAATGCAGTCGACTGGATTCAAATACAGTCGACTGTATTACCCTACTGCCTATCAGCTGCCTCACGGAACCCCCTTTCCTATTTTGGGCATAACTTTCTCTAGAAAAATCGGATTGAGGTGCCGTTTTTTGCGTTGGAAAGCTAATGAAAAGTTTTATCAAGATATGAAAAGATTGGCACCAAAATAGTTTTTGAGAAAATCTGAGTGAGCTCCAAAGTTCACTCATTTTCAAGAACCACACTTGTGTGAAAGGTTATGAACTCACATGCAATGCACAAGGTGTCCTAAGGTCTTTTTAGGTCATAATCATCAATACAACCATCAAACCAAGACTAGTTACATAATAGTAAAGACCAATCATAATCGTAGTAACTTAGCCTTTGCATTCTTTCTTGCTCTTTGACATAGGACTTGATGAAGCTTCCAAAGTATGTCCACTATAACTTTAAGCTTCTTTCGCTTCAATCCATCTATCCAACTTCTCAAATGTGTCTTCATGAGTGTCATATATATATCTACTAAGAATCCACTCAAAGCACACATTAGAACGTAATCAATGTGTAGTTATCATCAAAACAAGATGTAAGCCTAGGTTATCCAACCATAGGGCTAACAATCTCCCCCTTTTTGATGATGACAAACATTGATTCTATACAGGGTAAAATGTATCATATGATAGTCAATTAAGCACAAAAATCTCACATAGAACATTCAATCATTTCTTGTATACTCACATAGCAATTAAGCTCGTAGCTAGCTTCCCTAGCTAAAACAAGATACGCTCTTCCTCTAATGTTCTCTTAAAAACACACAATCACATAGCACATAGAATCAAGATTATTCTCCCCCTTTGTCATCAACAAAGAGACAAGGGTATGTGTGTGTGAAGAGATAGTTATGAGCAAGATAATGGCATGAGGTGCATATAACTCATGAACTTATATGGATGACATCAAGAGTTCCATCATGATCCAAAGAAAGATAGGCAACGTAGCTGAATCATCTCATTTACTTCATGCATTTTTCAAGAGTAACAAGATAGTACGTGATTCAAGGATGTAAGCTTCTGCCAAGTCTTCATATGCATATTTCATCGTAATATATGCTCCCCCTCAATCAATGCCAACAATATCCAACGAACACAACTAAATGTTTAACCAAGTCATGCTCTCCCTTTGGCATTACCAAAAGGTGTGTGTGTAGGAATGGCAATGTGAAGCATTAAGATGACATAATCTCAACATGGAATTTCTATAAACCCAATAATAGTCATCAACGACCAATATTACCAATATAAGTGCAAGAGGACCATACATCGTCATCTAAATCCTAAAAGTATCCAAGATTATAATAGTATAGAGAAGTAAACAATCAAGGACTCACAATTTAGACCATAGTTCGCATGAATTCTCAACAAACAAGTTATTTTATAGAATTGACAATTTAAGCATACTTGATAACCTATAAGTTTAGCACATAGCACAATGTTGAGAAGATCGTTAAGTTTTACCCTCTTGGTGAATTACCAAGGAATTGAGCTCATGAGTGATCATTCTTGAAGTCCATTTTCTTGACAAGCTTTGAGGCTCTCCTCATTTGAAGTAGCATGTCCAATCTCAGAATGCTTACTCCCCTTAAGATTTAGCTTGTTTTCTCAAAATTTTCTTGGAGCCTTCTCCTTGTTACTATTTGCCTTTGCTTTGAACAACCTACAATCACAATTTAGGTCTAACTTTTGGTACCCACATTTTCTTGGGTCCATAAGTGTTAGTCTTAGCAACATTAAGAAACTCTTTAACAGCCCACATTTTCTTGACACCTCCAACATGAACAATTCTACAAGGACAAAAACTAGTCATATGCCCTTTCTTGTTGCACCAACCACAATGTGTAAATGGTGTGCAATAGTTCTTAGGTTGTTTTGAATGCATATCCAACCTAGCTTGTTGTTGAAAGATTTTAGGAGGCAAGGCCAAGGGATCTAATCCAATACCGCCTTTGTTAAGACCAACTTTTTGGTGTCCAAGCATGACTGACATTCAAGTTGTTTTTACCATCAACAAATTTTTCAAGGCATTTTTTCAAATCACAAATCTCAACTTTTAAGTCTTCATTTTGTTTTTCTAAAACCAAAGTATTGCAAGAGATTTGTTTTGTGCTAGGAATGTTCACAATCAAATCAACTAAATCATTATTCATATGTTCCACATAGAGATGGCCAGACATGCATTCATTCTTAGCATGCAACTCACTATTTTCAGTTTTTAAGTCATCTAGTTCTTTTGAAATCGCATGTACTTGTTTTTTAAAAGCACAATTTTTCTTGGCTAATTTCATGGATTCTTCATATAAAAGAGCATAAGCGTCATAAATATCATCACCGGAGCAATTGCTATCACTATCACTAGCACTGTATGAAGAATTTACCTCATCATCTTTTTGAGCCATGAAGCATAAATTCGCATCTCTATCCTCGAAGTGACCACCTTCATCTCCACTTGAGTCATTATCACTACAAATGATGGCTTCGATTGATGCCTTTATGGAGTGCTTCTTTCTTCTTCTTACTCTCCCATGAGGTAATCTCTACACTTGAATCATTCTTGCTCTTCTGTGAGTTTCCAACTTTCTTAATTTTGAGAAACTCATTGAATTCCTTTGCAAGTATGTTCATCTCCTTATTATTCAAGTCTTCTTCCTCCACACTTAAAGATTGATCCATCATTGATGAAGCCTTAAGAGCGATGCACTTCTTCTTCTTCTTCTTTGGAACTTTTTGCCCGGATGATTCGAGTTGCATTTCATAAGTCATCAAGGAGCAAATTAATTCATCCAACGGGAAGGTATTGAGATCCTTTGATTCTTGAAGTGCGGTGATTTTTGCATTCCATTCTCTAGGTAATGTCCTAATCACCTTTCTCACAAGATCACTGTTAGAGAAATCTTTTCCTAATTGTTTCAAAGTATTAACAATTTTAGTGAAACGAAAATTCATTTCCATAATAGATTCATCAGAAAACATTTGAAACAATTCATATTCTCCATGCCATGAATTCATCTTTGAATCTTTTAGGAAAGAAGTCCCTTCATGAGTGACTTGAAGTGTATCCCACATACTCTTAGCCGAATCACACATAATAACTCGATTAAGTTCATTTGTGTTTAGAGCACAAACAAGGCAATTCTCAGCTCTAGAATTCATGCAAAGCATATTTCTATCATAGTCATTAAATTCGGATTTCTCTTTTGGCACAAGCTTATTCCTAATCCACTTGGTTGGAACATAAGGGCCATCTTCAAAGATTCCCCACATTTCATAATCTAAAGATTCTAAAAATCATCTCATCTTAATTTTCCATATACTATATGAAGACCCATCAAAAAGTGGAGGTCGAGTAATAGAACTCCCCTCAAGACTAGGAAACTTCATGATCTTTTAACTCTCTAGGTGTTGTCCAAAAAATCAAGAGCCGAGGCTCTGATACCACTTGAAACCAATAAAACAACCCTAGAGGGGGGTGAATAGGGTTTTGGAAAATTAATGGGGAATTTAAACTAAGCACAATCATAAATCTCAATCAAACCAAGTAATAATTCAATGAAGATGCTAACTAAACAATCTCAAACAACTAAAGAGCAATAAGTAAAGAGATTGAGTTAGAGATACTTGACAAGGAGATTTAAATGGTTCGGCTTGAACTACCCTCAATCCTACATCCACCTCTTCAAGGAAGTCCCTTGCAAGAGCACTAGAATCCACTAGCAACAATCTTCTTCCGGGTCAAGATCAAAACCCTAACAACACTTGGTGATATCCCCACACCAAGCACAAGCCTTGAATCCACAAAGCTCACCCAAGACTTGACAAACCCAAGCCTTGATCACAATCCTTTTACAAAGATCAATTGTGTACAAAGAAACCTTCTTGAAAGGAAATGAGTACAAATGAAGCCCTAGTACAATAGAGAGATGAGAGAATTGATGACTTGAAGAATGCTCACTCTCAATCAAAGAATTGCTCACAAAGATGCTCTCTTTAATGATGTAAAATCATGAAGATGAAGAGAGAAAAGTTTAATCTATGAGCCTTGATGTTTCTCTAATGAATGAAGGCTTAGAATGTGGTTTCCATGGTGTATGATGAAGCCCCAAATCATTTATATAGAGAGCAAATGAAATATAGCCGTTAGAGGCAAAATGTGGGCAAAACTGCCATTGCAGTCGACTGTATTCCCAATGCAGTCGACTGTAATCCCTCTAAAATAGCCGTTGGAGTTTTGTCCTCAAAAATAGCCGTTGGAACTGAATTTTGACCAATGCAGTCGACTGCATTGGAATGCAGTCGACTGGATTCAAATACAGTCGACTGTATTACCCTACTGCCTATCAGCTGCCTCACGGAACCCCCTTTCCTATTTTGGGCATAACTTTCTCTAGAAAAATCGGATTGAGGTGCCGTTTTTTGCGTTGGAAAGCTAATGAAAAGTTTTATCAAGATATGAAAAGATTGGCACCAAAATAGTTTTTGAGAAAATCTGAGTGAGCTCCAAAGTTCACTCATTTTCAAGAACCACACTTGTGTGAAAGGTTATGAACTCACATGCAATGCACAAGGTGTCCTAAGGTCTTTTTAGGTCATAATCATCAATACAACCATCAAACCAAGACTAGTTACATAATAGTAAAGACCAATCATAATCGTAGTAACTTAGCCTTTGCATTCTTTCTTGCTCTTTGACATAGGACTTGATGAAGCTTCCAAAGTATGTCCACTATAACTTTAAGCTTCTTTCGCTTCAATCCATCTATCCAACTTCTCAAATGTGTCTTCATGAGTGTCATATATATATCTACTAAGAATCCACTCAAAGCACACATTAGAACGTAATCAATGTGTAGTTATCATCAAAACAAGATGTAAGCCTAGGTTATCCAACCATAGGGCTAACAATCTCCCCCTTTTTGATGATGACAAACATTGATTCTATACAGGGTAAAATGTATCATATGATAGTCAATTAAGCACAAAAATCTCACATAGAACATTCAATCATTTCTTGTATACTCACATAGCAATTAAGCTCGTAGCTAGCTTCCCTAGCTAAAACAAGATACGCTCTTCCTCTAATGTTCTCTTAAAAACACACAATCACATAGCACATAGAATCAAGATTATTCTCCCCCTTTGTCATCAACAAAGAGACAAGGGTATGTGTGTGTGAAGAGATAGTTATGAGCAAGATAATGGCATGAGGTGCATATAACTCATGAACTTATATGGATGACATCAAGAGTTCCATCATGATCCAAAGAAAGATAGGCAACGTAGCTGAATCATCTCATTTACTTCATGCATTTTTCAAGAGTAACAAGATAGTACGTGATTCAAGGATGTAAGCTTCTGCCAAGTCTTCATATGCATATTTCATCGTAATATATGCTCCCCCTCAATCAATGCCAACAATATCCAACGAACACAACTAAATGTTTAACCAAGTCATGCTCTCCCTTTGGCATTACCAAAAGGTGTGTGTGTAGGAATGGCAATGTGAAGCATTAAGATGACATAATCTCAACATGGAATTTCTATAAACCCAATAATAGTCATCAACGACCAATATTACCAATATAAGTGCAAGAGGACCATACATCGTCATCTAAATCCTAAAAGTATCCAAGATTATAATAGTATAGAGAAGTAAACAATCAAGGACTCACAATTTAGACCATAGTTCGCATGAATTCTCAACAAACAAGTTATTTTATAGAATTGACAATTTAAGCATACTTGATAACCTATAAGTTTAGCACATAGCACAATGTTGAGAAGATCGTTAAGTTTTACCCTCTTGGTGAATTACCAAGGAATTGAGCTCATGAGTGATCATTCTTGAAGTCCATTTTCTTGACAAGCTTTGAGGCTCTCCTCATTTGAAGTAGCATGTCCAATCTCAGAATGCTTACTCCCCTTAAGATTTAGCTTGTTTTCTCAAAATTTTCTTGGAGCCTTCTCCTTGTTACTATTTGCCTTTGCTTTGAACAACCTACAATCACAATTTAGGTCTAACTTTTGGTACCCACATTTTCTTGGGTCCATAAGTGTTAGTCTTAGCAACATTAAGAAACTCTTTAACAGCCCACATTTTCTTGACACCTCCAACATGAACAATTCTACAAGGACAAAAACTAGTCATATGCCCTTTCTTGTTGCACCAACCACAATGTGTAAATGGTGTGCAATAGTTCTTAGGTTGTTTTGAATGCATATCCAACCTAGCTTGTTGTTGAAAGATTTTAGGAGGCAAGGCCAAGGGATCTAATCCAATACCGCCTTTGTTAAGACCAACTTTTTGGTGTCCAAGCATGACTGACATTCAAGTTGTTTTTACCATCAACAAATTTTTCAAGGCATTTTTTCAAATCACAAATCTCAACTTTTAAGTCTTCATTTTGTTTTTCTAAAACCAAAGTATTGCAAGAGATTTGTTTTGTGCTAGGAATGTTCACAATCAAATCAACTAAATCATTATTCATATGTTCCACATAGAGATGGCTAGACATGCATTCATTCTTAGCATGCAACTCACTATTTTCAGTTTTTAAGTCATCTAGTTCTTTTGAAATCGCATGTACTTGTTTTTTAAAAGCACAATTTTTCTTGGCTAATTTCATGGATTCTTCATATAAAAGAGCATAAGCGTCATAAATATCATCACCGGAGCAATTGCTATCACTATCACTAGCACTGTATGAAGAATTTACCTCATCATCTTTTTGAGCCATGAAGCATAAATTCGCATCTCTATCCTCGAAGTGACCACCTTCATCTCCACTTGAGTCATTATCACTACAAATGATGGCTTCGATTGATGCCTTTATGGAGTGCTTCTTTCTTCTTCTTACTCTCCCATGAGGTAATCTCTACACTTGAATCATTCTTGCTCTTCTGTGAGTTTCCAACTTTCTTAATTTTGAGAAACTCATTGAATTCCTTTGCAAGTATGTTCATCTCCTTATTATTCAAGTCTTCTTCCTCCACACTTAAAGATTGATCCATCATTGATGAAGCCTTAAGAGCGATGCACTTCTTCTTCTTCTTCTTTGGAACTTTTTGCCCGGATGATTCGAGTTGCATTTCATAAGTCATCAAGGAGCAAATTAATTCATCCAACGGGAAGGTATTGAGATCCTTTGATTCTTGAAGTGCGGTGATTTTTGCATTCCATTCTCTAGGTAATGTCCTAATCACCTTTCTCACAAGATCACTGTTAGAGAAATCTTTTCCTAATTGTTTCAAAGTATTAACAATTTTAGTGAAACGAAAATTCATTTCCATAATAGATTCATCAGAAAACATTTGAAACAATTCATATTCTCCATGCCATGAATTCATCTTTGAATCTTTTAGGAAAGAAGTCCCTTCATGAGTGACTTGAAGTGTATCCCACATACTCTTAGCCGAATCACACATAATAACTCGATTAAGTTCATTTGTGTTTAGAGCACAAACAAGGCAATTCTCAGCTCTAGAATTCATGCAAAGCATATTTCTATCATAGTCATTAAATTCGGATTTCTCTTTTGGCACAAGCTTATTCCTAATCCACTTGGTTGGAACATAAGGGCCATCTTCAAAGATTCCCCACATTTCATAATCTAAAGATTCTAAAAATCATCTCATCTTAATTTTCCATATACTATATGAAGACCCATCAAAAAGTGGAGGTCGAGTAATAGAACTCCCCTCAAGACTAGGAAACTTCATGATCTCTTAACTCTCTAGGTGTTGTCCAAAAAATCAAGAGCCGAGGCTCTGATACCACTTGAAACCAATAAAACAACCCTAGAGGGGGGTGAATAGGGTTTTGGAAAATTAATGGGGAATTTAAACTAAGCACAATCATAAATCTCAATCAAACCAAGTAATAATTCAATGAAGATGCTAACTAAACAATCTCAAACAATTAAAGAGCAATAAGTAAAGAGATTGAGTTAGAGATACTTGACAAGGAGATTTAAATGGTTCGGCTTGAACTACCCTCAATCCTACATCCACCTCTTCAAGGAAGTCCCTTGCAAGAGCACTAGAATCCACTAGCAACAATCTTCTTCCGGGTCAAGATCAAAACCCTAACAACACTTGGTGATATCCCCACACCAAGCACAAGCCTTGAATCCACAAAGCTCACCCAAGACTTGACAAACCCAAGCCTTGATCACAATCCTTTTACAAAGATCAATTGTGTACAAAGAAACCTTCTTGAAAGGAAATGAGTACAAATGAAGCCCTAGTACAATAGAGAGATGAGAGAATTGATGACTTGAAGAATGCTCACTCTCAATCAAAGAATTGCTCACAAAGATGCTCTCTTTAATGATGTAAAATCATGAAGATGAAGAGAGAAAAGTTTAATCTATGAGCCTTGATGTTTCTCTAATGAATGAAGGCTTAGAATGTGGTTTCCATGGTGTATGATGAAGCCCCAAATCATTTATATAGAGAGCAAATGAAATATAGCCGTTAGAGGCAAAATGTGGGCAAAACTGCCATTGCAACTGTATTCCCAATGCAGTCGACTGTAATCCCTCTAAAATAGCCGTTGGAGTTTTGTCCTCAAAAATAGCCGTTGGAACTGAATTTTGACCAATGCAGTCGACTGCATTGGAATGCAGTCGACTGGATTCAAATACAGTCGACTGTATTACCCTACTGCCTATCAGCTGCCTCACGGAACCCCCTTTCCTATTTTGGGCATAACTTTCTCTAGAAAAATCGGATTGAGGTGCCGTTTTTTGCGTTGGAAAGCTAATGAAAAGTTTTATCAAGATATGAAAAGATTGGCACCAAAATAGTTTTTGAGAAAATCTGAGTGAGCTCCAAAGTTCACTCATTTTCAAGAACCACACTTGTGTGAAAGGTTATGAACTCACATGCAATGCACAAGGTGTCCTAAGGTCTTTTTAGGTCATAATCATCAATACAACCATCAAACCAAGACTAGTTACATAATAGTAAAGACCAATCATAATCGTAGTAACTTAGCCTTTGCATTCTTTCTTGCTCTTTGACATAGGACTTGATGAAGCTTCCAAAGTATGTCCACTATAACTTTAAGCTTCTTTCGCTTCAATCCATCTATCCAACTTCTCAAATGTGTCTTCATGAGTGTCATATATATATCTACTAAGAATCCACTCAAAGCACACATTAGAACGTAATCAATGTGTAGTTATCATCAAAACAAGATGTAAGCCTAGGTTATCCAACCATAGGGCTAACAATCTCCCCCTTTTTGATGATGACAAACATTGATTCTATACAGGGTAAAATGTATCATATGATAGTCAATTAAGCACAAAAATCTCACATAGAACATTCAATCATTTCTTGTATACTCACATAGCAATTAAGCTCGTAGCTAGCTTCCCTAGCTAAAACAAGATACGCTCTTCCTCTAATGTTCTCTTAAAAACACACAATCACATAGCACATAGAATCAAGATTATTCTCCCCCTTTGTCATCAACAAAGAGACAAGGGTATGTGTGTGTGAAGAGATAGTTATGAGCAAGATAATGGCATGAGGTGCATATAACTCATGAACTTATATGGATGACATCAAGAGTTCCATCATGATCCAAAGAAAGATAGGCAACGTAGCTGAATCATCTCATTTACTTCATGCATTTTTCAAGAGTAACAAGATAGTACGTGATTCAAGGATGTAAGCTTCTGCCAAGTCTTCATATGCATATTTCATCGTAATATATGCTCCCCCTCAATCAATGCCAACAATATCCAACGAACACAACTAAATGTTTAACCAAGTCATGCTCTCCCTTTGGCATTACCAAAAGGTGTGTGTGTAGGAATGGCAATGTGAAGCATTAAGATGACATAATCTCAACATGGAATTTCTATAAACCCAATAATAGTCATCAACGACCAATATTACCAATATAAGTGCAAGAGGACCATACATCGTCATCTAAATCCTAAAAGTATCCAAGATTATAGTATAGAGAAGTAAACAATCAAGGACTCACAATTTAGACCATAGTTCGCATGAATTCTCAACAAACAAGTTATTTTATAGAATTGACAATTTAAGCATACTTGATAACCTATAAGTTTAGCACATAGCACAATGTTGAGAAGATCGTTAAGTTTTACCCTCTTGGTGAATTACCAAGGAATTGAGCTCATGAGTGATCATTCTTGAAGTCCATTTTCTTGACAAGCTTTGAGGCTCTCCTCATTTGAAGTAGCATGTCCAATCTCAGAATGCTTACTCCCCTTAAGATTTAGCTTGTTTTCTCAAAATTTTCTTGGAGCCTTCTCCTTGTTACTATTTGCCTTTGCTTTGAACAACCTACAATCACAATTTAGGTCTAACTTTTGGTACCCACATTTTCTTGGGTCCATAAGTGTTAGTCTTAGCAACATTAAGAAACTCTTTAACAGCCCACATTTTCTTGACACCTCCAACATGAACAATTCTACAAGGACAAAAACTAGTCATATGCCCTTTCTTGTTGCACCAACCACAATGTGTAAATGGTGTGCAATAGTTCTTAGGTTGTTTTGAATGCATATCCAACCTAGCTTGTTGTTGAAAGATTTTAGGAGGCAAGGCCAAGGGATCTAATCCAATACCGCCTTTGTTAAGACCAACTTTTTGGTGTCCAAGCATGACTGACATTCAAGTTGTTTTTACCATCAACAAATTTTTCAAGGCATTTTTTCAAATCACAAATCTCAACTTTTAAGTCTTCATTTTGTTTTTCTAAAACCAAAGTATTGCAAGAGATTTGTTTTGTGCTAGGAATGTTCACAATCAAATCAACTAAATCATTATTCATATGTTCCACATAGAGATGGCTAGACATGCATTCATTCTTAGCATGCAACTCACTATTTTCAGTTTTTAAGTCATCTAGTTCTTTTGAAATCGCATGTACTTGTTTTTTAAAAGCACAATTTTTCTTGGCTAATTTCATGGATTCTTCATATAAAAGAGCATAAGCGTCATAAATATCATCACCGGAGCAATTGCTATCACTATCACTAGCACTGTATGAAGAATTTACCTCATCATCTTTTTGAGCCATGAAGCATAAATTCGCATCTCTATCCTCGAAGTGACCACCTTCATCTCCACTTGAGTCATTATCACTACAAATGATGGCTTCGATTGATGCCTTTATGGAGTGCTTCTTTCTTCTTCTTCTTACTCTCCCATGAGGTAATCTCTACACTTGAATCATTCTTGCTCTTCTGTGAGTTTCCAACTTTCTTAATTTTGAGAAACTCATTGAATTCCTTTGCAAGTATGTTCATCTCCTTATTATTCAAGTCTTCTTCCTCCACACTTAAAGATTGATCCATCATTGATGAAGCCTTAAGAGCGATGCACTTCTTCTTCTTCTTCTTTGGAACTTTTTGCCCGGATGATTCGAGTTGCATTTCATAAGTCATCAAGGAGCAAATTAATTCATCCAACGGGAAGGTATTGAGATCCTTTGATTCTTGAAGTGCGGTGATTTTTGCATTCCATTCTCTAGGTAATGTCCTAATCACCTTTCTCACAAGATCACTGTTAGAGAAATCTTTTCCTAATTGTTTCAAAGTATTAACAATTTTAGTGAAACGAAAATTCATTTCCATAATAGATTCATCAGAAAACATTTGAAACAATTCATATTCTCCATGCCATGAATTCATCTTTGAATCTTTTAGGAAAGAAGTCCCTTCATGAGTGACTTGAAGTGTATCCCACATACTCTTAGCCGAATCACACATGATAACTCGATTAAGTTCATTTGTGTTTAGAGCACAAACAAGGCAATTCTCAGCTCTAGAATTCATGCAAAGCATATTTCTATCATAGTCATTAAATTCGGATTTCTCTTTTGGCACAAGCTTATTCCTAATCCACTTGGTTGGAACATAAGGGCCATCTTCAAAGATTCCCCACATTTCATAATCTAAAGATTCTAAAAATCATCTCATCTTAATTTTCCATATACTATATGAAGACCCATCAAAAAGTGGAGGTCGAGTAATAGAACTCCCCTCAAGACTAGGAAACTTCATGATCTCTTAACTCTCTAGGTGTTGTCCAAAAAATCAAGAGCCGAGGCTCTGATACCACTTGAAACCAATAAAACAACCCTAGAGGGGGGTGAATAGGGTTTTGGAAAATTAATGGGGAATTTAAACTAAGCACAATCATAAATCTCAATCAAACCAAGTAATAATTCAATGAAGATGCTAACTAAACAATCTCAAACAATTAAAGAGCAATAAGTAAAGAGATTGAGTTAGAGATACTTGACAAGGAGATTTAAATGGTTCGGCTTGAACTACCCTCAATCCTACATCCACCTCTTCAAGGAAGTCCCTTGCAAGAGCACTAGAATCCACTAGCAACAATCTTCTTCCGGGTCAAGATCAAAACCCTAACAACACTTGGTGATATCCCCACACCAAGCACAAGCCTTGAATCCACAAAGCTCACCCAAGACTTGACAAACCCAAGCCTTGATCACAATCCTTTTACAAAGATCAATTGTGTACAAAGAAACCTTCTTGAAAGGAAATGAGTACAAATGAAGCCCTAGTACAATAGAGAGATGAGAGAATTGATGACTTGAAGAATGCTCACTCTCAATCAAAGAATTGCTCACAAAGATGCTCTCTTTAATGATGTAAAATCATGAAGATGAAGAGAGAAAAGTTTAATCTATGAGCCTTGATGTTTCTCTAATGAATGAAGGCTTAGAATGTGGTTTCCATGGTGTATGATGAAGCCCCAAATCATTTATATAGAGAGCAAATGAAATATAGCCGTTAGAGGCAAAATGTGGGCAAAACTCCCAATGCAGTCGACTGTAATCCCTCTAAAATAGCCGTTGGAGTTTTGTCCTCAAAAATAGCCGTTGGAACTGAATTTTGACCAATGCAGTCGACTGCATTGGAATGCAGTCGACTGGATTCAAATACAGTCGACTGTATTACCCTACTGCCTATCAGCTGCCTCACGGAACCCCCTTTCCTATTTTGGGCATAACTTTCTCTAGAAAAATCGGATTGAGGTGCCGTTTTTTGCGTTGGAAAGCTAATGAAAAGTTTTATCAAGATATGAAAAGATTGGCACCAAAATAGTTTTTGAGAAAATCTGAGTGAGCTCCAAAGTTCACTCATTTTCAAGAACCACACTTGTGTGAAAGGTTATGAACTCACATGCAATGCACAAGGTGTCCTAAGGTCTTTTTAGGTCATAATCATCAATACAACCATCAAACCAAGACTAGTTACATAATAGTAAAGACCAATCATAATCGTAGTAACTTAGCCTTTGCATTCTTTCTTGCTCTTTGACATAGGACTTGATGAAGCTTCCAAAGTATGTCCACTATAACTTTAAGCTTCTTTCGCTTCAATCCATCTATCCAACTTCTCAAATGTGTCTTCATGAGTGTCATATATATATCTACTAAGAATCCACTCAAAGCACACATTAGAACGTAATCAATGTGTAGTTATCATCAAAACAAGATGTAAGCCTAGGTTATCCAACCATAGGGCTAACAATCTCCCCCTTTTTGATGATGACAAACATTGATTCTATACAGGGTAAAATGTATCATATGATAGTCAATTAAGCACAAAAATCTCACATAGAACATTCAATCATTTCTTGTATACTCACATAGCAATTAAGCTCGTAGCTAGCTTCCCTAGCTAAAACAAGATACGCTCTTCCTCTAATGTTCTCTTAAAAACACACAATCACATAGCACATAGAATCAAGATTATTCTCCCCCTTTGTCATCAACAAAGAGACAAGGGTATGTGTGTGTGAAGAGATAGTTATGAGCAAGATAATGGCATGAGGTGCATATAACTCATGAACTTATATGGATGACATCAAGAGTTCCATCATGATCCAAAGAAAGATAGGCAACGTAGCTGAATCATCTCATTTACTTCATGCATTTTTCAAGAGTAACAAGATAGTACGTGATTCAAGGATGTAAGCTTCTGCCAAGTCTTCATATGCATATTTCATCGTAATATATGCTCCCCCTCAATCAATGCCAACAATATCCAACGAACACAACTAAATGTTTAACCAAGTCATGCTCTCCCTTTGGCATTACCAAAAGGTGTGTGTGTAGGAATGGCAATGTGAAGCATTAAGATGACATAATCTCAACATGGAATTTCTATAAACCCAATAATAGTCATCAACGACCAATATTACCAATATAAGTGCAAGAGGACCATACATCGTCATCTAAATCCTAAAAGTATCCAAGATTATAGTATAGAGAAGTAAACAATCAAGGACTCACAATTTAGACCATAGTTCGCATGAATTCTCAACAAACAAGTTATTTTATAGAATTGACAATTTAAGCATACTTGATAACCTATAAGTTTAGCACATAGCACAATGTTGAGAAGATCGTTAAGTTTTACCCTCTTGGTGAATTACCAAGGAATTGAGCTCATGAGTGATCATTCTTGAAGTCCATTTTCGTGACAAGCTTTGAGGCTCTCCTCATTTGAAGTAGCATGTCCAATCTCAGAATGCTTACTCCCCTTAAGATTTAGCTTGTTTTCTCAAAATTTTCTTGGAGCCTTCTCCTTGTTACTATTTGCCTTTGCTTTGAACAACCTACAATCACAATTTAGGTCTAACTTTTGGTACCCACATTTTCTTGGGTCCATAAGTGTTAGTCTTAGCAACATTAAGAAACTCTTTAACAGCCCACATTTTCTTGACACCTCCAACATGAACAATTCTACAAGGACAAAAACTAGTCATATGCCCTTTCTTGTTGCACCAACCACAATGTGTAAATGGTGTGCAATAGTTCTTAGGTTGTTTTGAATGCATATCCAACCTAGCTTGTTGTTGAAAGATTTTAGGAGGCAAGGCCAAGGGATCTAATCCAATACCGCCTTTGTTAAGACCAACTTTTTGGTGTCCAAGCATGACTGACATTCAAGTTGTTTTTACCATCAACAAATTTTTCAAGGCATTTTTTCAAATCACAAATCTCAACTTTTAAGTCTTCATTTTGTTTTTCTAAAACCAAAGTATTGCAAGAGATTTGTTTTGTGCTAGGAATGTTCACAATCAAATCAACTAAATCATTATTCATATGTTCCACATAGAGATGGCTAGACATGCATTCATTCTTAGCATGCAACTCACTATTTTCAGTTTTTAAGTCATCTAGTTCTTTTGAAATCGCATGTACTTGTTTTTTAAAAGCACAATTTTTCTTGGCTAATTTCATGGATTCTTCATATAAAAGAGCATAAGCGTCATAAATATCATCACCGGAGCAATTGCTATCACTATCACTAGCACTGTATGAAGAATTTACCTCATCATCTTTTTGAGCCATGAAGCATAAATTCGCATCTCTATCCTCGAAGTGACCACCTTCATCTCCACTTGAGTCATTATCACTACAAATGATGGCTTCGATTGATGCCTTTATGGAGTGCTTCTTTCTTGACCCTTTCTTCTTCTTACTCTCCCATGAGGTAATCTCTACACTTGAATCATTCTTGCTCTTCTGTGAGTTTCCAACTTTCTTAATTTTGAGAAACTCATTGAATTCCTTTGCAAGTATGTTCATCTCCTTATTATTCAAGTCTTCTTCCTCCACACTTAAAGATTGATCCATCATTGATGAAGCCTTAAGAGCGATGCACTTCTTCTTCTTCTTCTTTGGAACTTTTTGCCCGGATGATTCGAGTTGCATTTCATAAGTCATCAAGGAGCAAATTAATTCATCCAACGGGAAGGTATTGAGATCCTTTGATTCTTGAAGTGCGGTGATTTTTGCATTCCATTCTCTAGGTAATGTCCTAATCACCTTTCTCACAAGATCACTGTTAGAGAAATCTTTTCCTAATTGTTTCAAAGTATTAACAATTTTAGTGAAACGAAAATTCATTTCCATAATAGATTCATCAGAAAACATTTGAAACAATTCATATTCTCCATGCCATGAATTCATCTTTGAATCTTTTAGGAAAGAAGTCCCTTCATGAGTGACTTGAAGTGTATCCCACATACTCTTAGCCGAATCACACATGATAACTCGATTAAGTTCATTTGTGTTTAGAGCACAAACAAGGCAATTCTCAGCTCTAGAATTCATGCAAAGCATATTTCTATCATAGTCATTAAATTCGGATTTCTCTTTTGGCACAAGCTTATTCCTAATCCACTTGGTTGGAACATAAGGGCCATCTTCAAAGATTCCCCACATTTCATAATCTAAAGATTCTAAAAATCATCTCATCTTAATTTTCCATATACTATATGAAGACCCATCAAAAAGTGGAGGTCGAGTAATAGAACTCCCCTCAAGACTAGGAAACTTCATGATCTCTTAACTCTCTAGGTGTTGTCCAAAAAATCAAGAGCCGAGGCTCTGATACCACTTGAAACCAATAAAACAACCCTAGAGGGGGGTGAATAGGGTTTTGGAAAATTAATGGGGAATTTAAACTAAGCACAATCATAAATCTCAATCAAACCAAGTAATAATTCAATGAAGATGCTAACTAAACAATCTCAAACAATTAAAGAGCAATAAGTAAAGAGATTGAGTTAGAGATACTTGACAAGGAGATTTAAATGGTTCGGCTTGAACTACCCTCAATCCTACATCCACCTCTTCAAGGAAGTCCCTTGCAAGAGCACTAGAATCCACTAGCAACAATCTTCTTCCGGGTCAAGATCAAAACCCTAACAACACTTGGTGATATCCCCACACCAAGCACAAGCCTTGAATCCACAAAGCTCACCCAAGACTTGACAAACCCAAGCCTTGATCACAATCCTTTTACAAAGATCAATTGTGTACAAAGAAACCTTCTTGAAAGGAAATGAGTACAAATGAAGCCCTAGTACAATAGAGAGATGAGAGAATTGATGACTTGAAGAATGCTCACTCTCAATCAAAGAATTTCTCACAAAGATGCTCTCTTTAATGATGTAAAATCATGAAGATGAAGAGAGAAAAGTTTAATCTATGAGCCTTGATGTTTCTCTAATGAATGAAGGCTTAGAATGTGGTTTCCATGGTGTATGATGAAGCCCCAAATCATTTATATAGAGAGCAAATGAAATATAGCCGTTAGAGGCAAAATGTGGGCAAAACTCCCAATGCAGTCGACTGTAATCCCTCTAAAATAGCCGTTGGAGTTTTGTCCTCAAAAATAGCCGTTGGAACTGAATTTTGACCAATGCAGTCGACTGCATTGGAATGCAGTCGACTGGATTCAAATACAGTCGACTGTATTACCCTACTGCCTATCAGCTGCCTCACGGAACCCCCTTTCCTATTTTGGGCATAACTTTCTCTAGAAAAATCGGATTGAGGTGCCGTTTTTTGCGTTGGAAAGCTAATGAAAAGTTTTATCAAGATATGAAAAGATTGGCACCAAAATAGTTTTTGAGAAAATCTGAGTGAGCTCCAAAGTTCACTCATTTTCAAGAACCACACTTGTGTGAAAGGTTATGAACTCACATGCAATGCACAAGGTGTCCTAAGGTCTTTTTAGGTCATAATCATCAATACAACCATCAAACCAAGACTAGTTACATAATAGTAAAGACCAATCATAATCGTAGTAACTTAGCCTTTGCATTCTTTCTTGCTCTTTGACATAGGACTTGATGAAGCTTCCAAAGTATGTCCACTATAACTTTAAGCTTCTTTCGCTTCAATCCATCTATCCAACTTCTCAAATGTGTCTTCATGAGTGTCATATATATATCTACTAAGAATCCACTCAAAGCACACATTAGAACGTAATCAATGTGTAGTTATCATCAAAACAAGATGTAAGCCTAGGTTATCCAACCATAGGGCTAACAATCTCCCCCTTTTTGATGATGACAAACATTGATTCTATACAGGGTAAAATGTATCATATGATAGTCAATTAAGCACAAAAATCTCACATAGAACATTCAATCATTTCTTGTATACTCACATAGCAATTAAGCTCGTAGCTAGCTTCCCTAGCTAAAACAAGATACGCTCTTCCTCTAATGTTCTCTTAAAAACACACAATCACATAGCACATAGAATCAAGATTATTCTCCCCCTTTGTCATCAACAAAGAGACAAGGGTATGTGTGTGTGAAGAGATAGTTATGAGCAAGATAATGGCATGAGGTGCATATAACTCATGAACTTATATGGATGACATCAAGAGTTCCATCATGATCCAAAGAAAGATAGGCAACGTAGCTGAATCATCTCATTTACTTCATGCATTTTTCAAGAGTAACAAGATAGTACGTGATTCAAGGATGTAAGCTTCTGTCAAGTCTTCATATGCATATTTCATCGTAATATATGCTCCCCCTCAATCAATGCCAACAATATCCAACGAACACAACTAAATGTTTAACCAAGTCATGCTCTCCCTTTGGCATTACCAAAAGGTGTGTGTGTAGGAATGGCAATGTGAAGCATTAAGATGACATAATCTCAACATGGAATTTCTATAAACCCAATAATAGTCATCAACGACCAATATTACCAATATAAGTGCAAGAGGACCATACATCGTCATCTAAATCCTAAAAGTATCCAAGATTATAGTATAGAGAAGTAAACAATCAAGGACTCACAATTTAGACCATAGTTCGCATGAATTCTCAACAAACAAGTTATTTTATAGAATTGACAATTTAAGCATACTTGATAACCTATAAGTTTAGCACATAGCACAATGTTGAGAAGATCGTTAAGTTTTACCCTCTTGGTGAATTACCAAGGAATTGAGCTCATGAGTGATCATTCTTGAAGTCCATTTTCGTGACAAGCTTTGAGGCTCTCCTCATTTGAAGTAGCATGTCCAATCTCAGAATGCTTACTCCCCTTAAGATTTAGCTTGTTTTCTCAAAATTTTCTTGGAGCCTTCTCCTTGTTACTATTTGCCTTTGCTTTGAACAACCTACAATCACAATTTAGGTCTAACTTTTGGTACCCACATTTTCTTGGGTCCATAAGTGTTAGTCTTAGCAACATTAAGAAACTCTTTAACAGCCCACATTTTCTTGACACCTCCAACATGAACAATTCTACAAGGACAAAAACTAGTCATATGCCCTTTCTTGTTGCACCAACCACAATGTGTAAATGGTGTGCAATAGTTCTTAGGTTGTTTTGAATGCATATCCAACCTAGCTTGTTGTTGAAAGATTTTAGGAGGCAAGGCCAAGGGATCTAATCCAATACCGCCTTTGTTAAGACCAACTTTTTGGTGTCCAAGCATGACTGACATTCAAGTTGTTTTTACCATCAACAAATTTTTCAAGGCATTTTTTCAAATCACAAATCTCAACTTTTAAGTCTTCATTTTGTTTTTCTAAAACCAAAGTATTGCAAGAGATTTGTTTTGTGCTAGGAATGTTCACAATCAAATCAACTAAATCATTATTCATATGTTCCGCATAGAGATGGCTAGACATGCATTCATTCTTAGCATGCAACTCACTATTTTCAGTTTTTAAGTCATCTAGTTCTTTTGAAATCGCATGTACTTGTTTTTTAAAAGCACAATTTTTCTTGGCTAATTTCATGGATTCTTCATATAAAAGAGCATAAGCGTCATAAATATCATCACCGGAGCAATTGCTATCACTATCACTAGCACTGTATGAAGAATTTACCTCATCATCTTTTTGAGCCATGAAGCATAAATTCGCATCTCTATCCTCGAAGTGACCACCTTCATCTCCACTTGAGTCATTATCACTACAAATGATGGCTTCGATTGATGCCTTTATGGAGTGCTTCTTTCTTGACCCTTTCTTCTTCTTACTCTCCCATGAGGTAATCTCTACACTTGAATCATTCTTGCTCTTCTGTGAGTTTCCAACTTTCTTAATTTTGAGAAACTCATTGAATTCCTTTGCAAGTATGTTCATCTCCTTATTATTCAAGTCTTCTTCCTCCACACTTAAAGATTGATCCATCATTGATGAAGCCTTAAGAGCGATGCACTTCTTCTTCTTCTTCTTTGGAACTTTTTGCCCGGATGATTCGAGTTGCATTTCATAAGTCATCAAGGAGCAAATTAATTCATCCAACGGGAAGGTATTGAGATCCTTTGATTCTTGAAGTGCGGTGATTTTTGCATTCCATTCTCTAGGTAATGTCCTAATCACCTTTCTCACAAGATCACTGTTAGAGAAATCTTTTCCTAATTGTTTCAAAGTATTAACAATTTTAGTGAAACGAAAATTCATTTCCATAATAGATTCATCAGAAAACATTTGAAACAATTCATATTCTCCATGCCATGAATTCATCTTTGAATCTTTTAGGAAAGAAGTCCCTTCATGAGTGACTTGAAGTGTATCCCACATACTCTTAGCCGAATCACACATGATAACTCGATTAAGTTCATTTGTGTTTAGAGCACAAACAAGGCAATTCTCAGCTCTAGAATTCATGCAAAGCATATTTCTATCATAGTCATTAAATTCGGATTTCTCTTTTGGCACAAGCTTATTCCTAATCCACTTGGTTGGAACATAAGGGCCATCTTCAAAGATTCCCCACATTTCATAATCTAAAGATTCTAAAAATCATCTCATCTTAATTTTCCATATACTATATGAAGACCCATCAAAAAGTGGAGGTCGAGTAATAGAACTCCCCTCAAGACTAGGAAACTTCATGATCTCTTAACTCTCTAGGTGTTGTCCAAAAAATCAAGAGCCGAGGCTCTGATACCACTTGAAACCAATAAAACAACCCTAGAGGGGGGTGAATAGGGTTTTGGAAAATTAATGGGGAATTTAAACTAAGCACAATCATAAATCTCAATCAAACCAAGTAATAATTCAATGAAGATGCTAACTAAACAATCTCAAACAATTAAAGAGCAATAAGTAAAGAGATTGAGTTAGAGATACTTGACAAGGAGATTTAAATGGTTCGGCTTGAACTACCCTCAATCCTACATCCACCTCTTCAAGGAAGTCCCTTGCAAGAGCACTAGAATCCACTAGCAACAATCTTCTTCCGGGTCAAGATCAAAACCCTAACAACACTTGGTGATATCCCCACACCAAGCACAAGCCTTGAATCCACAAAGCTCACCCAAGACTTGACAAACCCAAGCCTTGATCACAATCCTTTTACAAAGATCAATTGTGTACAAAGAAACCTTCTTGAAAGGAAATGAGTACAAATGAAGCCCTAGTACAATAGAGAGATGAGAGAATTGATGACTTGAAGAATGCTCACTCTCAATCAAAGAATTTCTCACAAAGATGCTCTCTTTAATGATGTAAAATCATGAAGATGAAGAGAGAAAAGTTTAATCTATGAGCCTTGATGTTTCTCTAATGAATGAAGGCTTAGAATGTGGTTTCCATGGTGTATGATGAAGCCCCAAATCATTTATATAGAGAGCAAATGAAATATAGCCGTTAGAGGCAAAATGTGGGCAAAACTCCCAATGCAGTCGACTGTAATCCCTCTAAAATAGCCGTTGGAGTTTTGTCCTCAAAAATAGCCGTTGGAACTGAATTTTGACCAATGCAGTCGACTGCATTGGAATGCAGTCGACTGGATTCAAATACAGTCGACTGTATTACCCTACTGCCTATCAGCTGCCTCACGGAACCCCCTTTCCTATTTTGGGCATAACTTTCTCTAGAAAAATCGGATTGAGGTGCCGTTTTTTGCGTTGGAAAGCTAATGAAAAGTTTTATCAAGATATGAAAAGATTGGCACCAAAATAGTTTTTGAGAAAATCTGAGTGAGCTCCAAAGTTCACTCATTTTCAAGAACCACACTTGTGTGAAAGGTTATGAACTCACATGCAATGCACAAGGTGTCCTAAGGTCTTTTTAGGTCATAATCATCAATACAACCATCAAACCAAGACTAGTTACATAATAGTAAAGACCAATCATAATCGTAGTAACTTAGCCTTTGCATTCTTTCTTGCTCTTTGACATAGGACTTGATGAAGCTTCCAAAGTATGTCCACTATAACTTTAAGCTTCTTTCGCTTCAATCCATCTATCCAACTTCTCAAATGTGTCTTCATGAGTGTCATATATATATCTACTAAGAATCCACTCAAAGCACACATTAGAACGTAATCAATGTGTAGTTATCATCAAAACAAGATGTAAGCCTAGGTTATCCAACCATAGGGCTAACAATCTCCCCCTTTTTGATGATGACAAACATTGATTCTATACAGGGTAAAATGTATCATATGATAGTCAATTAAGCACAAAAATCTCACATAGAACATTCAATCATTTCTTGTATACTCACATAGCAATTAAGCTCGTAGCTAGCTTCCCTAGCTAAAACAAGATACGCTCTTCCTCTAATGTTCTCTTAAAAACACACAATCACATAGCACATAGAATCAAGATTATTCTCCCCCTTTGTCATCAACAAAGAGACAAGGGTATGTGTGTGTGAAGAGATAGTTATGAGCAAGATAATGGCATGAGGTGCATATAACTCATGAACTTATATGGATGACATCAAGAGTTCCATCATGATCCAAAGAAAGATAGGCAACGTAGCTGAATCATCTCATTTACTTCATGCATTTTTCAAGAGTAACAAGATAGTACGTGATTCAAGGATGTAAGCTTCTGCCAAGTCTTCATATGCATATTTCATCGTAATATATGCTCCCCCTCAATCAATGCCAACAATATCCAACGAACACAACTAAATGTTTAACCAAGTCATGCTCTCCCTTTGGCATTACCAAAAGGTGTGTGTGTAGGAATGGCAATGTGAAGCATTAAGATGACATAATCTCAACATGGAATTTCTATAAACCCAATAATAGTCATCAACGACCAATATTACCAATATAAGTGCAAGAGGACCATACATCGTCATCTAAATCCTAAAAGTATCCAAGATTATAGTATAGAGAAGTAAACAATCAAGGACTCACAATTTAGACCATAGTTCGCATGAATTCTCAACAAACAAGTTATTTTATAGAATTGACAATTTAAGCATACTTGATAACCTATAAGTTTAGCACATAGCACAATGTTGAGAAGATCGTTAAGTTTTACCCTCTTGGTGAATTACCAAGGAATTGAGCTCATGAGTGATCATTCTTGAAGTCCATTTTCGTGACAAGCTTTGAGGCTCTCCTCATTTGAAGTAGCATGTCCAATCTCAGAATGCTTACTCCCCTTAAGATTTAGCTTGTTTTCTCAAAATTTTCTTGGAGCCTTCTCCTTGTTACTATTTGCCTTTGCTTTGAACAACCTACAATCACAATTTAGGTCTAACTTTTGGTACCCACATTTTCTTGGGTCCATAAGTGTTAGTCTTAGCAACATTAAGAAACTCTTTAACAGCCCACATTTTCTTGACACCTCCAACATGAACAATTCTACAAGGACAAAAACTAGTCATATGCCCTTTCTTGTTGCACCAACCACAATGTGTAAATGGTGTGCAATAGTTCTTAGGTTGTTTTGAATGCATATCCAACCTAGCTTGTTGTTGAAAGATTTTAGGAGGCAAGGCCAAGGGATCTAATCCAATACCGCCTTTGTTAAGACCAACTTTTTGGTGTCCAAGCATGACTGACATTCAAGTTGTTTTTACCATCAACAAATTTTTCAAGGCATTTTTTCAAATCACAAATCTCAACTTTTAAGTCTTCATTTTGTTTTTCTAAAACCAAAGTATTGCAAGAGATTTGTTTTGTGCTAGGAATGTTCACAATCAAATCAACTAAATCATTATTCATATGTTCCGCATAGAGATGGCTAGACATGCATTCATTCTTAGCATGCAACTCACTATTTTCAGTTTTTAAGTCATCTAGTTCTTTTGAAATCGCATGTACTTGTTTTTTAAAAGCACAATTTTTCTTGGCTAATTTCATGGATTCTTCATATAAAAGAGCATAAGCGTCATAAATATCATCACCGGAGCAATTGCTATCACTATCACTAGCACTGTATGAAGAATTTACCTCATCATCTTTTTGAGCCATGAAGCATAAATTCGCATCTCTATCCTCGAAGTGACCACCTTCATCTCCACTTGAGTCATTATCACTACAAATGATGGCTTCGATTGATGCCTTTATGGAGTGCTTCTTTCTTGACCCTTTCTTCTTCTTACTCTCCCATGAGGTAATCTCTACACTTGAATCATTCTTGCTCTTCTGTGAGTTTCCAACTTTCTTAATTTTGAGAAACTCATTGAATTCCTTTGCAAGTATGTTCATCTCCTTATTATTCAAGTCTTCTTCCTCCACACTTAAAGATTGATCCATCATTGATGAAGCCTTAAGAGCGATGCACTTCTTCTTCTTCTTCTTTGGAACTTTTTGCCCGGATGATTCGAGTTGCATTTCATAAGTCATCAAGGAGCAAATTAATTCATCCAACGGGAAGGTATTGAGATCCTTTGATTCTTGAAGTGCGGTGATTTTTGCATTCCATTCTCTAGGTAATGTCCTAATCACCTTTCTCACAAGATCACTGTTAGAGAAATCTTTTCCTAATTGTTTCAAAGTATTAACAATTTTAGTGAAACGAAAATTCATTTCCATAATAGATTCATCAGAAAACATTTGAAACAATTCATATTCTCCATGCCATGAATTCATCTTTGAATCTTTTAGGAAAGAAGTCCCTTCATGAGTGACTTGAAGTGTATCCCACATACTCTTAGCCGAATCACACATGATAACTCGATTAAGTTCATTTGTGTTTAGAGCACAAACAAGGCAATTCTCAGCTCTAGAATTCATGCAAAGCATATTTCTATCATAGTCATTAAATTCGGATTTCTCTTTTGGCACAAGCTTATTCCTAATCCACTTGGTTGGAACATAAGGGCCATCTTCAAAGATTCCCCACATTTCATAATCTAAAGATTCTAAAAATCATCTCATCTTAATTTTCCATATACTATATGAAGACCCATCAAAAAGTGGAGGTCGAGTAATAGAACTCCCCTCAAGACTAGGAAACTTCATGATCTCTTAACTCTCTAGGTGTTGTCCAAAAAATCAAGAGCCGAGGCTCTGATACCACTTGAAACCAATAAAACAACCCTAGAGGGGGGTGAATAGGGTTTTGGAAAATTAATGGGGAATTTAAACTAAGCACAATCATAAATCTCAATCAAACCAAGTAATAATTCAATGAAGATGCTAACTAAACAATCTCAAACAATTAAAGAGCAATAAGTAAAGAGATTGAGTTAGAGATACTTGACAAGGAGATTTAAATGGTTCGGCTTGAACTACCCTCAATCCTACATCCACCTCTTCAAGGAAGTCCCTTGCAAGAGCACTAGAATCCACTAGCAACAATCTTCTTCCGGGTCAAGATCAAAACCCTAACAACACTTGGTGATATCCCCACACCAAGCACAAGCCTTGAATCCACAAAGCTCACCCAAGACTTGACAAACCCAAGCCTTGATCACAATCCTTTTACAAAGATCAATTGTGTACAAAGAAACCTTCTTGAAAGGAAATGAGTACAAATGAAGCCCTAGTACAATAGAGAGATGAGAGAATTGATGACTTGAAGAATGCTCACTCTCAATCAAAGAATTTCTCACAAAGATGCTCTCTTTAATGATGTAAAATCATGAAGATGAAGAGAGAAAAGTTTAATCTATGAGCCTTGATGTTTCTCTAATGAATGAAGGCTTAGAATGTGGTTTCCATGGTGTATGATGAAGCCCCAAATCATTTATATAGAGAGCAAATGAAATATAGCCGTTAGAGGCAAAATGTGGGCAAAACTCCCAATGCAGTCGACTGTAATCCCTCTAAAATAGCCGTTGGAGTTTTGTCCTCAAAAATAGCCGTTGGAACTGAATTTTGACCAATGCAGTCGACTGCATTGGAATGCAGTCGACTGGATTCAAATACAGTCGACTGTATTACCCTACTGCCTATCAGCTGCCTCACGGAACCCCCTTTCCTATTTTGGGCATAACTTTCTCTAGAAAAATCGGATTGAGGTGCCGTTTTTTGCGTTGGAAAGCTAATGAAAAGTTTTATCAAGATATGAAAAGATTGGCACCAAAATAGTTTTTGAGAAAATCTGAGTGAGCTCCAAAGTTCACTCATTTTCAAGAACCACACTTGTGTGAAAGGTTATGAACTCACATGCAATGCACAAGGTGTCCTAAGGTCTTTTTAGGTCATAATCATCAATACAACCATCAAACCAAGACTAGTTACATAATAGTAAAGACCAATCATAATCGTAGTAACTTAGCCTTTGCATTCTTTCTTGCTCTTTGACATAGGACTTGATGAAGCTTCCAAAGTATGTCCACTATAACTTTAAGCTTCTTTCGCTTCAATCCATCTATCCAACTTCTCAAATGTGTCTTCATGAGTGTCATATATATATCTACTAAGAATCCACTCAAAGCACACATTAGAACGTAATCAATGTGTAGTTATCATCAAAACAAGATGTAAGCCTAGGTTATCCAACCATAGGGCTAACAATCTCCCCCTTTTTGATGATGACAAACATTGATTCTATACAGGGTAAAATGTATCATATGATAGTCAATTAAGCACAAAAATCTCACATAGAACATTCAATCATTTCTTGTATACTCACATAGCAATTAAGCTCGTAGCTAGCTTCCCTAGCTAAAACAAGATACGCTCTTCCTCTAATGTTCTCTTAAAAACACACAATCACATAGCACATAGAATCAAGATTATTCTCCCCCTTTGTCATCAACAAAGAGACAAGGGTATGTGTGTGTGAAGAGATAGTTATGAGCAAGATAATGGCATGAGGTGCATATAACTCATGAACTTATATGGATGACATCAAGAGTTCCATCATGATCCAAAGAAAGATAGGCAACGTAGCTGAATCATCTCATTTACTTCATGCATTTTTCAAGAGTAACAAGATAGTACGTGATTCAAGGATGTAAGCTTCTGCCAAGTCTTCATATGCATATTTCATCGTAATATATGCTCCCCCTCAATCAATGCCAACAATATCCAACGAACACAACTAAATGTTTAACCAAGTCATGCTCTCCCTTTGGCATTACCAAAAGGTGTGTGTGTAGGAATGGCAATGTGAAGCATTAAGATGACATAATCTCAACATGGAATTTCTATAAACCCAATAATAGTCATCAACGACCAATATTACCAATATAAGTGCAAGAGGACCATACATCGTCATCTAAATCCTAAAAGTATCCAAGATTATAGTATAGAGAAGTAAACAATCAAGGACTCACAATTTAGACCATAGTTCGCATGAATTCTCAACAAACAAGTTATTTTATAGAATTGACAATTTAAGCATACTTGATAACCTATAAGTTTAGCACATAGCACAATGTTGAGAAGATCGTTAAGTTTTACCCTCTTGGTGAATTACCAAGGAATTGAGCTCATGAGTGATCATTCTTGAAGTCCATTTTCTTGACAAGCTTTGAGGCTCTCCTCATTTGAAGTAGCATGTCCAATCTCAGAATGCTTACTCCCCTTAAGATTTAGCTTGTTTTCTCAAAATTTTCTTGGAGCCTTCTCCTTGTTACTATTTGCCTTTGCTTTGAACAACCTACAATCACAATTTAGGTCTAACTTTTGGTACCCACATTTTCTTGGGTCCATAAGTGTTAGTCTTAGCAACATTAAGAAACTCTTTAACAGCCCACATTTTCTTGACACCTCCAACATGAACAATTCTACAAGGACAAAAACTAGTCATATGCCCTTTCTTGTTGCACCAACCACAATGTGTAAATGGTGTGCAATAGTTCTTAGGTTGTTTTGAATGCATATCCAACCTAGCTTGTTGTTGAAAGATTTTAGGAGGCAAGGCCAAGGGATCTAATCCAATACCGCCTTTGTTAAGACCAACTTTTTGGTGTCCAAGCATGACTGACATTCAAGTTGTTTTTACCATCAACAAATTTTTCAAGGCATTTTTTCAAATCACAAATCTCAACTTTTAAGTCTTCATTTTGTTTTTCTAAAACCAAAGTATTGCAAGAGATTTGTTTTGTGCTAGGAATGTTCACAATCAAATCAACTAAATCATTATTCATATGTTCCACATAGAGATGGCTAGACATGCATTCATTCTTAGCATGCAACTCACTATTTTCAGTTTTTAAGTCATCTAGTTCTTTTGAAATCGCATGTACTTGTTTTTTAAAAGCACAATTTTTCTTGGCTAATTTCATGGATTCTTCATATAAAAGAGCATAAGCGTCATAAATATCATCACCGGAGCAATTGCTATCACTATCACTAGCACTGTATGAAGAATTTACCTCATCATCTTTTTGAGCCATGAAGCATAAATTCGCATCTCTATCCTCGAAGTGACCACCTTCATCTCCACTTGAGTCATTATCACTACAAATGATGGCTTCGATTGATGCCTTTATGGAGTGCTTCTTTCTTGACCCTTTCTTCTTCTTACTCTCCCATGAGGTAATCTCTACACTTGAATCATTCTTGCTCTTCTGTGAGTTTCCAACTTTCTTAATTTTGAGAAACTCATTGAATTCCTTTGCAAGTATGTTCATCTCCTTATTATTCAAGTCTTCTTCCTCCACACTTAAAGATTGATCCATCATTGATGAAGCCTTAAGAGCGATGCACTTCTTCTTCTTCTTCTTTGGAACTTTTTGCCCGGATGATTCGAGTTGCATTTCATAAGTCATCAAGGAGCAAATTAATTCATCCAACGGGAAGGTATTGAGATCCTTTGATTCTTGAAGTGCGGTGATTTTTGCATTCCATTCTCTAGGTAATGTCCTAATCACCTTTCTCACAAGATCACTGTTAGAGAAATCTTTTCCTAATTGTTTCAAAGTATTAACAATTTTAGTGAAACGAAAATTCATTTCCATAATAGATTCATCAGAAAACATTTGAAACAATTCATATTCTCCATGCCATGAATTCATCTTTGAATCTTTTAGGAAAGAAGTCCCTTCATGAGTGACTTGAAGTGTATCCCACATACTCTTAGCCGAATCACACATGATAACTCGATTAAGTTCATTTGTGTTTAGAGCACAAACAAGGCAATTCTCAGCTCTAGAATTCATGCAAAGCATATTTCTATCATAGTCATTAAATTCGGATTTCTCTTTTGGCACAAGCTTATTCCTAATCCACTTGGTTGGAACATAAGGGCCATCTTCAAAGATTCCCCACATTTCATAATCTAAAGATTCTAAAAATCATCTCATCTTAATTTTCCATATACTATATGAAGACCCATCAAAAAGTGGAGGTCGAGTAATAGAACTCCCCTCAAGACTAGGAAACTTCATGATCTCTTAACTCTCTAGGTGTTGTCCAAAAAATCAAGAGCCGAGGCTCTGATACCACTTGAAACCAATAAAACAACCCTAGAGGGGGGTGAATAGGGTTTTGGAAAATTAATGGGGAATTTAAACTAAGCACAATCATAAATCTCAATCAAACCAAGTAATAATTCAATGAAGATGCTAACTAAACAATCTCAAACAATTAAAGAGCAATAAGTAAAGAGATTGAGTTAGAGATACTTGACAAGGAGATTTAAATGGTTCGGCTTGAACTACCCTCAATCCTACATCCACCTCTTCAAGGAAGTCCCTTGCAAGAGCACTAGAATCCACTAGCAACAATCTTCTTCCGGGTCAAGATCAAAACCCTAACAACACTTGGTGATATCCCCACACCAAGCACAAGCCTTGAATCCACAAAGCTCACCCAAGACTTGACAAACCCAAGCCTTGATCACAATCCTTTTACAAAGATCAATTGTGTACAAAGAAACCTTCTTGAAAGGAAATGAGTACAAATGAAGCCCTAGTACAATAGAGAGATGAGAGAATTGATGACTTGAAGAATGCTCACTCTCAATCAAAGAATTTCTCACAAAGATGCTCTCTTTAATGATGTAAAATCATGAAGATGAAGAGAGAAAAGTTTAATCTATGAGCCTTGATGTTTCTCTAATGAATGAAGGCTTAGAATGTGGTTTCCATGGTGTATGATGAAGCCCCAAATCATTTATATAGAGAGCAAATGAAATATAGCCGTTAGAGGCAAAATGTGGGCAAAACTGCCAATGCAGTCGACTGTAATCCCTCTAAAATAGCCGTTGGAGTTTTGTCCTCAAAAATAGCCGTTGGAACTGAATTTTGACCAATGCAGTCGACTGCATTGGAATGCAGTCGACTGGATTCAAATACAGTCGACTGTATTACCCTACTGCCTATCAGCTGCCTCACGGAACCCCCTTTCCTATTTTGGGCATAACTTTCTCTAGAAAAATCGGATTGAGGTGCCGTTTTTTGCGTTGGAAAGCTAATGAAAAGTTTTATCAAGATATGAAAAGATTGGCACCAAAATAGTTTTTGAGAAAATCTGAGTGAGCTCCAAAGTTCACTCATTTTCAAGAACCACACTTGTGTGAAAGGTTATGAACTCACATGCAATGCACAAGGTGTCCTAAGGTCTTTTTAGGTCATAATCATCAATACAACCATCAAACCAAGACTAGTTACATAATAGTAAAGACCAATCATAATCGTAGTAACTTAGCCTTTGCATTCTTTCTTGCTCTTTGACATAGGACTTGATGAAGCTTCCAAAGTATGTCCACTATAACTTTAAGCTTCTTTCGCTTCAATCCATCTATCCAACTTCTCAAATGTGTCTTCATGAGTGTCATATATATATCTACTAAGAATCCACTCAAAGCACACATTAGAACGTAATCAATGTGTAGTTATCATCAAAACAAGATGTAAGCCTAGGTTATCCAACCATAGGGCTAACAATCTCCCCCTTTTTGATGATGACAAACATTGATTCTATATAGGGTAAAATGTATCATATGATAGTCAGTTAAGCACAAAAATCTCACATAGAACATTCAATCATTTCTTGTATACTCACATAGCAATTAAGCTCGTAGCTAGCTTCCCTAGCTAAAACAAGATACGCTCTTCCTCTAATGTTCTCTTAAAAACACACAATCACATAGCACATAGAATCAAGATTATTCTCCCCCTTTGTCATCAACAAAGAGACAAGGGTATGTGTGTGTGAAGAGATAGTTATGAGCAAGATAATGGCATGAGGTGCATATAACTCATGAACTTATATGGATGACATCAAGAGTTCCATCATTATCCAAAGAAAGATAGGCAACGTAGCTGAATCATCTCATTTACTTCATGCATTTTTCAAGAGTAACAAGATAGTACGTGATTCAAGGATGTAAGCTTCTGCCAAGTCTTCTTATGCATATTTCATCGTAATATATGCTCCCCCTCAATCAATGCCAACAATATCCAACGAACACAACTAAATGTTTAACCAAGTCATGCTCTCCCTTTGGCATTACCAAAAGGTGTGTGTGTAGGAATGGCAATGTGAAGCATTAAGATGACATAATCTCAACATGGAATTTCTATAAACCCAATAATAGTCATCAACGACCAATATTACCAATATAAGTGCAAGAGGACCATACATCGTCATCTAAATCCTAAAAGTATCCAAGATTATAGTATAGAGAAGTAAACAATCAAGGACTCAGAATTTAGACCATAGTTCGCATGAATTCTCAACAAACAAGTTATTTTATACAATTGACAATTTAAGCATACTTGATAACCTATAAGTTTAGCACATAGCACAATGTTGAGAAGATCGTTAAGTTTTACCCTCTTGGTGAATTACCAAGGAATTGAGCTCATGAGTGGTCATTCTTGATGTCCATTTTCTTGACAAGCTTTGAGGCTCTCCTCATTTGAAGTAGCATGTCCAATCTCAGAATGCTTACTCCCCTTAAGATTTAGCTTGTTTTCTCAAAATTTTCTTGGAGCCTTCTCCTTGTTACTATTTGCCTTTGCTTTGAACAACCTACAATCACAATTTAGGTCTAACTTTTGGTACCCACATTTTCTTGGGTCCATAAGTGTTAGTCTTAGCAACATTAAGAAACTCTTTAACAGCCCACATTTTCTTGACACCTCCAACATGAACAATTCTACAAGGACAAAAACTAGTCATATGCCCTTTCTTGTTGCACCAACCACAATGTGTAAATGGTGTGCAATAGTTCTTAGGTTGTTTTGAATGCATATCCAACCTAGCTTGTTGTTGAAAGATTTTAGGAGGCAAGGCCAAGGGATCTAATCCAATACCGCCTTTGTTAAGACCAACTTTTTGGTGTCCAAGCATGACTGACATTCAAGTTGTTTTTACCATCAACAAATTTTTCAAGGCATTTTTTCAAATCACAAATCTCAACTTTTAAGTCTTCATTTTGTTTTTCTAAAACCAAAGTATTGCAAGAGATTTGTTTTGTACTAGGAATGTTCACAATCAAATCAACTAAATCATTATTCATATGTTCCACATAGAGATGGCTAGACATGCATTCATTCTTAGCATGCAACTCACTATTTTCAGTTTTTAAGTCATCTAGTTCTTTTGAAATCGCATGTACTTGTTTTTTAAAAAAACAATTTTTCTTGGCTAATTTCATGGATTCTTCATATAAAAGAGCATAAGCGTCATAAATATCATCACCGGAGCAATTGCTATCACTATCACTAGCACTGTATGAAGAATTTACCTCATCATCTTTTTGAGCCATGAAGCATAAATTCGCATCTCTATCCTCGAAGTGACCACCTTCATCTCCACTTGAGTCATTATCACTACAAATGATGGCTTCGATTGATGCCTTTATGGAGTGCTTCTTTCTTGACCCTTTCTTCTTCTTACTCTCCCATGAGGTAATCTCTACACTTGAATCATTCTTGCTCTTCTGTGAGTTTCCAACTTTCTTAATTTTGAGAAACTCATTGAATTCCTTTGCAAGTATGTTCATCTCCTTATTATTCAAGTCTTCTTCCTCCACACTTAAAGATTGATCCATCATTGATGAAGCCTTAAGAGCGATGCACTTCTTCTTCTTCTTCTTTGGAACTTTTTGCCCGGATGATTCGAGTTGCATTTCATAAGTCATCAAGGAGCAAATTAATTCATCCAACGGGAAGGTATTGAGATCCTTTGATTCTTGAAGTGCGGTGATTTTTGCATTCCATTCTCTAGGTAATGTCCTAATCACCTTTCTCACAAGATCACTGTTAGAGAAATCTTTTCCTAATTGTTTCAAAGTATTAACAATTTTAGTGAAACGAAAATTCATTTCCATAATAGATTCATCAGAAAACATTTGAAACAATTCATATTCTCCATGCCATGAATTCATCTTTGAATCTTTTAGGAAAGAAGTCCCTTCATGAGTGACTTGAAGTGTATCCCACATACTCTTAGCCGAATCACACATGATAACTCGATTAAGTTCATTTGTGTTTAGAGCACAAACAAGGCAATTCTCAACTCTAGAATTCATGCAAAGCATATTTCTATCATAGTCATTAAATTCGGATTTCTCTTTTGGCACAAGCTTATTCCTAATCCACTTGGTTGGAACATAAGGGCCATCTTCAAAGATTCCCCACATTTCATAATCTAAAGATTCTAAAAATCATCTCATCTTAATTTTCCATATACTATATGAAGACCCATCAAAAAGTGGAGGTCGAGTAATAGAACTCCCCTCAAGACTAGGAAACTTCATGATCTCTTAACTCTCTAGGTGTTGTCCAAAAAATCAAGAGCCGAGGCTCTGATACCACTTGAAACCAATAAAACAACCCTAGAGGGGGGTGAATAGGGTTTTGGAAAATTAATGGGGAATTTAAACTAAGCACAATCATAAATCTCAATCAAACCAAGTAATAATTCAATGAAGATGCTAACTAAACAATCTCAAACAATTAAAGAGCAATAAGTAAAGAGATTGAGTTAGAGATACTTGACAAGGAGATTTAAATGGTTCGGCTTGAACTACCCTCAATCCTACATCCACCTCTTCAAGGTAGTCCCTTGCAAGAGCACTAGAATCCACTAGCAACAATCTTCTTCCGGGTCAAGATCAAAACCCTAACAACACTTGGTGATATCCCCACACCAAGCACAAGCCTTGAATCCACAAAGCTCACCCAAGACTTGACAAACCCAAGCCTTGATCACAATCCTTTTACAAAGATCAATTGTGTACAAAGAAACCTTCTTGAAAGGAAATGAGTACAAATGAAGCCCTAGTACAATAGAGAGATGAGAGAATTGATGACTTGAAGAATGCTCACTCTCAATCAAAGAATTGCTCACAAAGATGCTCTCTTTAATGATGTAAAATCATGAAGATGAAGAGAGAAAAGTTTAATTTATGAGCCTTGATGTTTCTCTAATGAATGAAGGCTTAGAATGTGGTTTCCATGGTGTATGATGAAGCCCCAAATCATTTATATAGAGAGCAAATGAAATATAGCCGTTAGAGGCAAAATATGGGCAAAACTGCCATTGCAGTCGACTGTATTCCCAATGCAGTCGACTGTAATCCCTCAAAAATAGCCGTTGGAGTTTTGTCCTCAAAAATAGCCGTTGGAACTGAATTTTGACCAATGCAGTCGACTGCATTGGAATACAGTCGACTGCATTACCCTACTGCCTATCAGCTGCCTCACGGAACCCCCTTTCCTATTTTGGGCATAACTTTCTCTAGAAAAATCGGATTGAGGTGCCGTTTTTTGCGTTGGAAAGCTAATGAAAAGTTTTATCAAGATATGAAAAGATTGGCACCAAAATAGTTTTTGAGAAAATCTGAGTGAGCTCCAAAGTTCACTCATTTTCAAGAACCACACTTGTGTGAAAGGTTATGAACTCACATGCAATGCACAAGGTGTCCTAAGGTCTTTTTAGGTCATAATCATCAATCCAACCATCAAACCAAGACTAGTTACATAATAGTAAAGACCAATCATAATCGTAGTAACTTAGCCTTTGCATTCTTTCTTACTCTTTGACATAGGACTTGATGAAGCTTCCAAAGTATGTCCACTATAACTTTAAGCTTCTTTCGCTTCAATCCATCTATCCAACTTCTCAAATGTGTTTTCATGAGTGTCATATATATATATATATATATATATATATATATATATATATATATATATATATATATATATCTACTAAGAATCCACTCAAAGCATACATTAGAACATAATCAATGTGTAGTTATCATCAAAACAAGATGTAAGCCTAAGTTATCCAACCATAGGGCTAACACTTACATTTAAGTTGAAGGATTGGCTCAGTATTCCAAATTCTTGTATGTTTCAACGGACATATGAATGATGAAGTGTGAGCCTGCTTCTTGTCCTTGGATTTGTTTCATTTTAGGGAAAAAAAATCAAAGGATGATGCTGTGATAAGAATCACCAAGCAGTATTATTAGTAGATAATGGAGTAGTGTGGCAGTCTTCTTTCAATTGTAGATGCAAGTTGTTTTTCTTTGGGTACTGTTTTGTATTATTTATGGTTTAAACAACAAATGTACTCCACGATTTTAATTAGTTCAGCCACATACAATTTGTTTGGGGCATTAAGGAACATTCATTGCTAACTCTAGTTAATTGAAATCTAGAGTTAGCGATAGTGAGAGTTTATTTTGCTTTTGGGAATATTGAGAGTTTAATTCTCTTTTCTTCTTCAGTTGGAGTATTGTTAGCTTAAAGTTTGTTCTTTTGGACCTAAGTGTGCTGTTACTGGGAAGAGAATCAAAGGGGTATGTATTTCTGCTACTTACTTTTGATTTTAATGGTTTTAATGTGGCAGACAGAGAACGTCGTTTTAATTCATTAGATAAGCATGCAGTATGTGTAAAGCATGCAATCTATATCTTATTTTTGCGCTGTAGTTTCTTTGTTCTTATGGATATGTTGGATGCATACTATGTTGTGCTTTACATGCCTTGTTAGTTGTTTTTAGAATGTCTCATAATTTCAAGACAACATAGTATTTCAGATGGTTTGTTACTAGCGCATGTTGGATTAGCTGTCTTAGGATTTTAAAAGCATACTTGTTCGTTTGGCAGTTTTTAAAAGCGTACTTGTTCATTTGAGAATTGAAATTGTTGATAGAGGATGGGACTCAATTGATTGAAATATCAGATACGTGCATTTTGAATAACTTTTTTCCCATTTGAGCATTTATTATTTGATTTTTAATTTTAGGTTGTTAATTATGCATTGAGCATTTGAGAATTGAGATTGTTGATGGAGGATGAGACCCAATTGGATTAAGATGATTGGATATGTGATTTAGTTGAATGGTGGGTTGAAATTAGGTTAATTAGGTTAACGCCCTTATGAAACATGACATGGTGGGTTGAAATTAGGTTCATCTTCCATAGGTTAATTAGGTTAATAAGAATCATCTTCCATGGGATGAAATTCTGGTTCCGCCACTGATTAGCCCTAATCAACACTCGTTAACTCTGATTAGTGCTAATCAACACTAATTAACACTGATCAACACTGATTAGGTTAATCAGCCCTCATTATCACTAATTAACCCTGATTAACACTTAGTAACACTCCGGACACATGTCTGACACCTCTCTGCGGTGTCGGTATCACAGTCGGTGTCGGTATCAGACGCGGTGTCCGTGCTACCATGATTAGCAGTAATCAACACTGATTAGGCTAAATAGCATTGATTAGCCCTAACTACCCCTAATTAACACTAATCAACACTGATTAGTGCTAAAAAGCCGTAATTATCCCTAATTAATCCTGATTAACAATAATTGGTATTTATTAGCACTATTCAGCCCTAATTAATACTAAATAGCCCTAATAGTGTTAATCAACCCTGATTAGCCCTAAGTAATACTGATGGACACTAAATAGCCCTAATTAGCACTAATCACCCCTGATTAGTCCTAATTACATGTAATTAACACTAATCAACCTAATTTACACTAAGCAGCGCTGATTATCCCTAATTAACAATGATTGACACTGATTAGCCCTAATTAGCACCTACGCAGCATCGACATTTTATACGAGTCTAGGTATGGTGTCCGACAACTATCGACACCCCGACACCTCACCAGCACCTTCGGACACGTGTTCGACACCTCTCTGCGATGTCCCGGTCGATGTCGGTGTCGGACACAGTGTCTGTGTCTGTGCTACCTAGATTAGCACTAATCAACACTGATTATGCTAATTTGCCCTAATTATCCTTGATTAGGGATAATTGACACTAATTACGCTAATTAGCCCTACTTAACACTGATTACCCATAATTAGAACTAGTCAACACTAATTAGGCTAATCAGCCCTAATTATCTCTAATTGACCCTGATTAAAAATGATTAACAATTATTAGCAATAATAAACCTTAATTAGCCTTAACTAACACTGATGTACACTAAATAGCCCTAATTAGCAGTAATCAGCTCTAATTAACACTAATAGCCCTAATTACGACTAATCTGCACTGAATAGCCCTAAATAACACTAATGGACACTAAATAACCCTAATTAGCACTAATCAGCCCTACTTAAACTAAATAGCCCTAATTATCCCTAATTAATCTTGATTACCCCTGATTAGGGCTAATTAACATTGATTAGCACCGACACTTTAAATGAGTCGAGATATGGTGGCCGACACCTACTGACACCCCGACACCTCACCGGCACCTCTGGACAAGTGTCTGGCACCTCTCTGCGGTGTCCCGGTCGGTGTCGGTATTAGACGCAGTGTCTGTGCTACCTTGATTAGCAGTAATCAACACTGATTAGGCTAACTAGTACTGATTAATCCCAATTACTCCGAATTAACACTAATCAACACTGATTAGTGCTAAACAGCCATAATTATCCCTAATTAACCCTGATTAATAATAATTAGCATTTATTAGCACTATTCGGCCCTAATTAGCCCTAATTAGCACTAATCAGCCCTAATTAGCAATAAATAGTCCTAATTTACACTAAGCAGCACTGATTATCCCTTATTAATAATGATTGACACTGATTAGCCCTAATTAGCACCTACGCAGCATCGACACTTTATATGAGTCTAAGTATGGTGTCCGACAACTATCGACACCCCGACACCTCACCAGCACCTTCAGACACATGTTCGACACCTCTCTGTAATGTCCCGGTCGATGTCGGTGTCAGACACAGTGTCCGCGTCTGTACTACCTAAATTAGCACTAATCAACACTGATTATTCTAATCTGCCCTAATTATCCCTAATCATCCCTGATTAGGGCTAATTGATAATAATTACACTAATTAGCCCTACTTAACACTGATTACCCCTAATTAGCACTAGTCAACACTAATTAGGCTAATCAGCCCTAATTATCTCTAATTGACCCTGATTAAAAATGATTAGCAATAATCAACCCTAATTAACGTAACTAATACTGACAGACACTAAATAGCCCTAATTAGCAGTAATCAGTTCTAATTAACACTAATAGCCCTAATTAGGACTAATCTGTACTAATTAGCCCTAAATAACACTAATGGACACCAAATGACCCTAATTAGCACTAATCAGCCCTACTTAACACTAATTAGCCCTAATTATCCCTAATTCATGATTAGGGTTAATTAACACTAATTAGCACTGACACTTTAAATGAGTCGAGGTATGGTGGCTGACACCTACCGACACCTCACCGGCACCTCTGAACACGTATCCGGCACATCTCTGTGGTGTCCCGGTCGGTGTTAGTATCAGATGCAGTGTCCGTGTCCGTGCTACCTAGATTAGCACTAATCAACACTACTTAGCTCTAATATGCCCCAATTAGACTAATTAGCCCTAATTAACACTAAATAGCCCTAATTAGCACTAATTATCCCTAATTAATCCTGATTACCCCTGATTAGGGCTAATTAACACTAATTAGCACCGATAGTATATGTGAGTTGAGGTTTGGTGTTTTGACACCCCGACACCTCACAGGCGCCTCTGGACACGTGTCTGACACCTCACTTGGTTAGCCCTAATTAGCACTAATCATTCCCAATTATCCCTACTTAACCCTGATTAGCACTAGTGTAAGTGACTACTTAATATATATTTTTCAAATTGAAGGTTAATTTTGAACTCGACTTGTATAGGTTTAACAGGCAGTGAGAGATATATATCATGTCAGTGGATAGAAGTTGGATGCGAAAGAGGATTACTCCAAGTGGGATTGGGGTATCGGAAGAGTTTAGACATGGAGTGAACAGGTTTATTCTATTTGCTTTGAATCAACGGCACGATGGCATAATTAAATGTCCGTGCAATGATTGTCTGCTGTTAAGTTGGAAAACCCCCGACGATGTTACTTATGATCTGTTTAGTTGAGGTTTTATGAGTAACTATACGAATTGGACTCAGCACGGGGAACCAATTCTGAGGGTGCCCACTGAGTTCAGACAGTACAGGCCCATTTTTCCAGTATCAACATATGGTAATGGAAGCTGGGCCTAGTGGGATTAATTGGGATAACTATTTTAATGATGGTAACCCTAATGTGGAAGAAGCGCCAAACCCGAGTGCACAAAAATTTTGTAAATTGTTAAAAGACTCCGAGGAGCCAATATGGAATGGAAGTACAAAACACACCAAGTTATCTGCTGTGACAAGGATGCTACACTTAAAATCTGAGCACGGTCTAAGTGATAGGGGTTTTGATACTTTTTTGAAGCTTAATAAAGAAATGTTGCCAGAGGATGAGAAGTTGCCTGACACGTACTATAGTACTAAGAAAATGATGATGAAACTTGGTTTGGGGTACCAGAAGATAGATGTGTGTAATAATGACTGTCTTATTTTGCAAAAAGAACAATAACTTGAGCGAGTGTCCGGTTTGTGGCCATGCAAGGTATAAACCGACCAGTGAAATTAAAAGAAAGATAGCATGGAAGATATTGTTGTACTTTCCGCTGACACCAAGGCTTCAAAGGTTGTACTACTCTTTTAAAATGGCAAAGCACATGAGATGGCATATCCACGTATGCAGCAAAGTTCCCGATTTATTAGGACACCCTGTCGATGGAGAGGCATGGAAGGAATTTGATTATCGACACCCATCTTTTGCTGCAGAAGTTCAAAATGTGCGACTTGGGCTCGCTACCGATGGGTTTAATCCTTTTGGGCACTCTAGCACACCCTACTCTACGTGGCCTATGATCATTGTCATGTATAACCTTCCTCTGGTCATGTGTATGAAGAAGCAATTCATGTTTTTATCATTACTCATTCTTGGACTGACGAGCCCGAGTAGAAATATAGACGTGTACTTGCAACCGTTGATCGATGAGTTAAAAATCTATGGGAAGTTGGAGCCCCAGCATTTGATGCATCTCTTAAACAGAAATTCAACTTGAGGGCAGCAGTCATGTGGACTATCAATGACTTCCCTGCATACGGTATGTTGTGTGGTTGGAGTACACACGGTAGGTTGGCCTGTCCTTATTGTATGGAAGTGAGCAAGGCTTTCACCTTAAAGCACGGGGGGAAGGCTTCCTTTTGGGGGTGTCACAGACAATTCTTACCTCCTAATCATCCATTTCGAAGGCAAAAAGATAAGTTTGATAAAACTGTGGAGAATCGCCTTGAAACACATGACAGATTGTCTGCCGAGGAAGCGTATATGTGCGTAAAGGACCTTGACATGGATGCGGTACCATTTGGAAAGTATGGTGCTAGTCTAAAACTTCCTGGCTTTGGAAAAAAACACAACTGAAAGAAAATGTGCATCTTTTGGGAGCTACCTTATTAGCCGACCCTCCTTCTACTCAACAATCTCAATGTTATGCACATTGAGAGAAATGTTTTTGAAATGTGTTTAATACAGTTATGAATGTCAAGGGCAAATCAAAGGATCATTTAAAGGCATGCAGAGATATGCAGGTGATGGGTATACGACGTGAATTGCATCCACGAATGGTTAGTGGTAAGCTGGTTTTGCCCAAAGCGGTATATACATTGGATAAAAAACAGATACAACAAGTGGGCGAGTGGGTTAAACTGTTGAAGCTACCATATGGCTATGCATATAATATATCATGTTGTTGCAACCTTGCAGATTGTAGGTTTTATGGTCTAAAGAGTCACGATTGTCATGTATTCATGGAAAGATTTATACCAATTGTCTTTCGTGACCTCTTGCCGAAACTAATAAATGAAGCATTGACTGAACTTAGTCATTTCTATCGGGATTTGTTCTCAAAGGTGCTAAGAGAGAATGATGTTAAGATTCTTGAGAAAAACATTGTCGAGACAGTGTGCAAGTTAGAGAAATTCTTTCCCTCGTCCTTCTTTGACTCGATGGAGCATTTGACCATTCACTTAGCATATGAGGCTAGAATGGACGGACCTGTGCAGTATCGATGGATGTATATATTTGAGAGGTGATATCGCCCATCCATCTTCAAATTGTATTTCATACTTGCACACGTGCGTTTATTGCTGAAATCAATGCTTATTTCTTACATAGGTATATGTTTGATTTTAAGAAAAAGGTGCGAAACAAAGCCCGGGTTGAAGGTTCAATTGCAGAGGCTTACATCCTTGAAGAGCTTACCAACTTCTGCTCCCTTTACTTTGAGACTGATGTTGATACAAAGATGAATCGACTTGATCGCAATGACAATAGTGTCGACACAGACTTCGATGAGCGTCTTTCCATATTCAAGCATCTTGGTCGTGCACTTGGAGCAAGGAGCGGTCAATATCTATCCGAGGAGGAGTACATTGCCGCAACATTGTACGCTCTCATGAATTGCAATGAAGTTGCAGAATTCATAGTGTAAGTAGTTGCGTACATATCTTCCTTCTCATAGTATTTACTAACATAATATAATGATGATGCCATATAACATGCAGTGAATACGACGAGGAAGTGTTATTAGCAAACCCTTGGATATCAGATGGACAACTTGAAAAAATGCAAAACAACGCGTTCCCTGAGTGGTTCCGACAGCGCGTAAGTTCTAAAACCTACTTTTCATTTCTAATATAGACCTCATGTAATAAGCTAATACTCTGTGCAAATTGTTTGTTGTTGTAGACTGTCCATGATGGAGTTGATGTCCATCTCAAGTTGCTTGCTACTCGCCCGAGTAGACAAGTATCGTGTCATAAAGGGTACATTGTCAACGGGTTTAGGTTTAACACGATGGAAGTTGACCTTACTAAACAAACCCAAAACAGTGGAGTTTTTGATCAAAGGTGACTGTTATAATGATAGCGAGCGTGATTTTTATGGGCAGTTGGAGGAGGTTGTTGAACTAGACTATTATGGCAGCGGTAATCGACTGGTAATGTTTAGATGCAAATGGTTTGACATTACAACTGGAATTCGAGTTAGTCGACATGGGATTGTAGATGTTAATATGAGGTCAAGGCTCGAATCCTACGAACCATTTGTATTTGTAGCTTAGGCAACACAGGTCTTCTATGCAAAGGGTGTGATAAGGAAGGATCCAAATTGGCATACTGTTATCAAGACCAAAAGAGGCTTTGTTGATGATGATGTGTTTGTTAAGATGTACCAAGAGGATGATGCTCCCACAGTGATACCGCTTCAGGAGAATAACGATGTTGTTGATGAGCCTCTTTGCGATTTAGGCCATGCTGGAGAAAAAGGTCAATGTTGAAGCCCTCCGTGATGATGATGGTGAAGACGATGACGATGATACGGAGGAAGACGTTGATGACGAAGAAGAAGACAATGAAGATGAAGGGGACGAAGATGATGAGGAGGAGGAAGATGTTCCATTGTCTATTAATGATAGTGATTGACTGTGTAGAGTAAAAAAATTCTTTTCAATGTACTTTTAGACATGTCTGTTTATTATTTAAATTGAATTAGTTATTAATTGATGGTGGTTGACTATTTAATTTGGGTTGTCTTTTATAGTCGGCAGTACCACATTGTTAGCATACTAAGTTTTGCACTTAAGTTGTTTATTATTCGGGCAAACTACATTGTAGATATTCCGAGATCCAGTGCACCCCGAGGTCATGGAGGTGGCCGTTGCGGAGCTGCTTCGGCACAATCAGCCCCCCTCCCTAAGATTGGTGAAGCGACTACTACTGAGCAGCCGTCATCGTCATCAGTTGCTTCAGACCAAGGTGAGACGATATTAGTTTTGTAATGGATTGAAAGCAATTACTTGCAATATATATATATATATATATATATATATATATATATATATATATATATATATATATGATTTCCTTTTTCATCATCTGTAGTGTCTAGTTCATCTGTACCGCGAGGTATCACCCGCGGAATACCTCTTCCAGCCACCCCGGAGCAGAGGATTACTGCTCATGTCCAAAATAATTAGTATGTTTTTAATTTTCAAAGCTCAATTCTATTGTAATATGCACTTATATTGGGATTGATGTATCTCTCTGTGATTTCTTGTAATTAGTTTTGTTGAGGATTGTGTTAGGACCAAGATTGGTCCTATTATCAAGGCTCACCTCCCACAGCCTTATGCGACGTGGGGGTCGTGGACGGAATCAGACAAAGAGCTTGTTTGGGGAAAGTTTTTGGTAAGGAGCGCAATATTTTTTATGTGCTTTACTTTTGCGGTTTTAGAAGTACATTATCGCTGAATTTTTATTGCTAACCGTGTTTTTCAATTGTGTTGAATTATGTTCAGGACTATTTCAAATTTGAGTCAGACGGAGAGCGAGAACTCGGGAGGTAGACGTGGGAGTGGCATTGTGCCGAGAACTACAAGAAACGGATGCTGAATGCGAGGAGGTGGGAGCTAGCTTGGGCGGGTACGACAGATATATCAATGACTAGGGACAACAACCCCGAGTACTTCTCTAGAACCATGTGGAGGCAGCTGGTGTCGTATTGGAGTACTCTAGACTGGGCAAAGCTGTGTGAGCGAGGCACGGAGATGACTCACAGTGGGAAGAAGATGAAGCACAGTGCTGGTTCCCATCCATTTGTCGTGCATGAGCTGAGGTTGATAGAGGGGGACCCTGACAGGAGACCCCCTACGAGGCTCCGCCATTTTGAGCGCACACACCAAAATAGTGATGGGAAGTGGGTGTTTGAGAGCGCCGAGCAGTTTGTAGTGAGCACATAACTCATGTATTACTTTTGTATTCCTATTGCATTTTTTGCAATTGCGGCCAATAGAATTTCTCTAACATTTTTGTTGTTTTCTTATACAGAGTTTATTTAGGGAGAGAGTTCAGGCCAACTCCCAGCCAGACAGTGGACGAGTTCTCGTTGTGGTTAGACGCTACGGGGGGGTCCTAGGAAGGACCGTATACTCGGCCACCCTCGTCAGTCCTCACGAGCGTTGCTAGCCGGCAAATCTCAATCGTCAGACGAGACCAGTTATAGCAATCCTCGGGCAGATGCGATGGCTGCGACGGAGGAAGAGCACTTCAACACAATGTTTGATGCGCGCATGCGGATGATGCTCGATGACGGTTATGTAATTATAAAGGGGCCCAAACTACATGTAATACAAATTTCTCAAGTACTTATGTATTTTGTGCTCTATATGTGATCTTGATTTGATATATGATGTTGAATCATTTGTATGGCTTCGTGCAGGGCGATACCGATGATCCTAGTGCCGGTGACACCCGGGGCGATAAAGATGTTGTTGGATCGAACGTGCCTTCTTCATCGAGGAATGAAGAAGATGATGACGGGGCTGGTTGTTCTGCCGACGAGTGATTTACATAGGGGTTTGGTTTGGTTTGATTTATGCAATGAATGTTATTTTATTATTTTGAATTGATCATCGGTACTTAACTGTATGAATTCTATTATTTTAATGCATATGTTAACGTTTATCTATACTTTGATGAATGCGACAAGCTGTTTGAATGAATGTGGGACAAGGGGTTGAAACGGTTTTGGAATGAATGCAATGAAAGCTTTCAACGCATTCATTCAAAATTGTTTCAACCGAGATTAAATCGGTTTTTGGATCGATTGGATTGGATGTGAATTGCTTATGAATTGATATTAGTACTGCGATAGGTTATTTGACCTGCATTTTTTTTTTTGCAAAGCCAGGTTTTGCGACCGCGATGTGCGGTCGCTAAATGAAACAAAGTGGTTGTTAATTTTAATATTTAAAAAAATAAAATAAAATAAAATAAAATTTAAAAATATTTAGCGATCGCACATAGTGGTCGCTAAATGAAATAAATGCGGTCGCTAAATATTTTTAATATATTTCTAAAAAAATAAAAATAACAAAATAATATTTTTAAATATTTAGCGACCACAACTGTCGGTCGCTAATTCGGTCGCCAATATATAATATAATTTAATAAAAATTTTAAAAAAGAAAAATTTTTAAATTAAAAAATAATTAGCGACCATTTTATGCGGTCGCTAAATTTAGGGACTGAATTTTAAAAGCGGTCGCTAAAATTTAGCGACCTGGCCTATAGCGACCGTTTTAGCGACTGCTCTAACGCGGTCGCTAAACCCTTTAGCGACCACATTGACACCTTTACCGACCCCCAAACGCAGTCGCTAAATGCACTATTTCTTGTAATGTAATTTAGAATCCTTCGCGGACACTGAAGAATCTCAATATTTCCACAGCGTACGTCTCGTAAAAATATCCGGGGTCACTGTTTTGCACTTTGTCAAATTCTGAACAAAACTATTTTATAAGAAAATATCCTTAAATAAACTGCGTAAAGAATTTCCTATCTTTAGTGACAATTACATTTACTGTTCAGATTTAAGACACATACTAGTTCACCTTGGACTCATCCACTTATCTTCTACCTCCCTTCCCCTCTGCCAGACATACACACACAAACTGCTACACTCGACCACACAGTAAAATGACTAAACACACACTCTAACATTTCTAAAACACACAATTACACATGCACAATCACACAATTTTACATTTACCCGAAGCATCCACACGCTAAATCACACAACACACGCAATGTCACACACCAATAACCACGACACTTAACAAAACACACACAAACCTTATGAATCACACACTCACCTACTGCTACTACACCCGTAGCCTTCCAACACACACACAAACTCACTTTACACAAAATGACCCTAAAACATTTCAAAAATACATTTTCACCCCAAAATTGTTTTAAGCTTCCATTCTCTAATAATTAGAGCATTGCTCAAAATTATCAACTATTGATTTTTGGGTCATAGATAATTATTTCAAACGCTCAAAAAGTGTGGGATATTACATTCTCCCTACCTTAGAGAAATTTCGTCCTCGAAATTTGATCTGGGGTTTCATATTACATATAATATTTTGGCACTACGCTTTTATTGTGTAACTCTGATAACTACGACATAGTAGCTTGGCTATATCTAATTTTCGTACCAAATTTATGTCCCAGGAAAACCCAAATGCAACTAATAAATTCCAAATCATAACACTAAGCTCAAACCTACAAGGTTATCACTTGCGCTCTAACCGTTTCAAAACTTATGAACAGATTAGTTATCTAATACAAAACTTATTGAACTAACTTTACACCTGCCCAAATTCAATGCATATAAAGCAAATAAATCCGTCATGTTTCCATGGTGTTATATTGATAACATACCAGACTGTACCCTTTGCACAATCTACTTAATGATGGCAAGCTTAACTTCAAGCTTAAGGTGTACTAAAATATCAAATGATGGTCACATGTGACATGCACTCTACCAAAGCTACACATGGATAGGATAACCAATTCCTGTAAGCACTTTCACCTCACAGAAAGACAAAAAAATCGTAACCACTACAGTTTCAGTGCGCACTCTGATGTCTTAAATCAAACTCGTCCAAACTGTTATCAAATTTGTTACGGAGAGACATGTTACCTTAAAATGACACAAAAATATGATTCTGCACTCGCGTGGCTTTTTACTAGAGTTTAAGGCTCCAAGTTATCATATCACCTATGATTCACAATCACATTATGTACAAAAATCTTATAGTCTTATCCCTTGATAATCTGTTTCGGTTAAACGTTTAAAAATTTTCAATTCTAAAGCAAATAACATGGGGTCTACTATTGCGTGCTCAACCAAAATCTTGATGTTATATTGAATCATTAAATAGATTGTCAACATCTAATCCACGTTCACGAAGTCAACTTTCCATCACAGATGATATGAGGCTTAGGAATCTACCTAGTCTCATATCGGGGCAAATGAAGCCATGCAAATCCTAATATTAAGTAAAGATACATGTACAAAACATACTATCAATTTTCGAATCATTTGAGAATATAACACAGTAAAATTCTGACAATCAGATTAGGTACGAATAAAAATCATAACATGTTGCCATTTCGGAGCACATTAAACAACCACCAATCACGTAAAAATGAGATAATTATATAACAAAATGTCCAACATTAATCACATCAAATAATTATCTCAATCAATCATTTAAGGGTCATATGATAATAATAATCGCAATCGGGTAATTAAGACGCAAAAAAATCTTTAACGAAATCATACATATTGGCTCTCGAGATTCATAATACAATTTATACAACATTGCAGTAAATGTTATAGAACAATGATATAGGCATGATGAAGCAAAGTCAACACAATGTCTCAAAGTAATACCATTTGTAGAGGCTATCCTTGATAGGATTCGTAGCTTTCCCATGACTAGTAAGTCAGATACTATTCCATCAAGTCCAACTAGATTCAAAAGAAGCAGATGAATATCTTGGAAAGGAATAAGAAAACTCAATAATTATGACATCTTCTCCGACGTCTCAGAGTAAGTTGGCATTCAATTAAGTCGCAATTGAATAATGAACAGATGACGAGGTATGATCCCACACTTCTTATCGTACTCTCAAACTAATTTTCAAACTTAACACCAGTCATTTCTCAAATGCTCCATTCTCACTCATAAATCAAATCACTAACTTAACTACTACTTAGAACTTACAAGCTTCCAAACACTACTAGGGTTTCCCCTGGCAATTTATGGGTGGGTAACTAGAGGACAACCAATCCCCGCCTCATATGATATCAAAGTCTGTAATAGCAAATAGGATGAGATCCCAGAAACACCTATATCCCTAAGGTGGACAGTACAGTCACAGAGAACCATAGAAATAGTCAAATACTCTCCTATGGGAGTGCTTATCACAAGATCAGATCCCAAAGGATGGGTTTTCACCCTCAATCGCTATGCAAAAGTAAGGGATACAAAGGAATATGATGCTCCATAATCAAACAATATACGAACACCTAGTGGGTTAAAATGTAGTGTACCCGACACCACGTCATCAGATGTAATAGCATCCTGACCAGACACTGAATAGAGCCTAGCTGATGTCCCAGGCCTCTACCCCTGCTGGATTGGGATTGCAGAGTATGCCCCGCTGACCTTGTCCTCTTTCCTGTCGAGGACCACGGCTTGTTAAGATACTAATTGCACAGTCTCGAACCAGATGAACCACACTGCCTAACCTAAAGCACCCCCGACCAGTACTCTGTGTAAGTTAGACTCCAGCACTCTGCATTAGTCCAAATCTAGTACTCTAAACTGGTCAAGCTCCTACACTCTCCACTCCCCCTAATCCCATTTTTTCCCTGGTAGAATCCCAGAATTTTGCCCAGGTCTAAATCATGAGCCAAAGCAGACTTAAATTCCTAATTCAGCCCCATATTTAGACTTTGGCTACCTTGCTATGCTGACTGTGCAACTGCCAACTTGTCAACTTCTATAGATCTATCTTGGAAAAATTCCTGCCTATCTTTCTTCTGTCGACCCTATGTTTGCTCATACCTTCTTCTATTAACATACTTAGACTAATCCAAAGCACGTGCCGAGTAAACACATTCCACATAGCTCGTCAATCCACCAGAGATCATTCTTCTCTCAGTCAAGGCCTAAGTCGTTACTCAGTCTTTCGGCATCTATATACCTACGTCGATAACATCATTACTGCAAATCTAACGAGATGATAAAGTCTCATCTCAAACTCATTTACCCACTCTTGATCTACTTGCGTCACATTAGTAGACTCCATTAACATATATTGTTGATAACTCGTTGAAAAGTACCGACTGAAGAACAATTTCCTAGATTGTTCCGAAGTCATCTCATCCAACTCTTGTAATATCAAACTCTTTTTTACCATCTTTCACCACTGATCGGTCTCACCTCTCAGCTTATAGATAGTAAATTTAACATTTTGTCTCTCACTACAGTGAATGGCTCGAAAAAAAATTTCCATTACGTTAATCCAGTTCTCTGCCTCCATAGGGTCCAATACCCCCTAAAGCCAATCAAATTTTTCTTGTTAAATTCACCCAAGGTATTCTTTTCTTGAGGATGTGGCTGTGGTTTAACCGAATATTGTACTCCTTGTTGTGGTTAGTTAGTGTGTCATCAAGGTCAGAATCTGGTTTATAGTATTTAGAAGCACAACGATCGATAATAGGCAAACATCGATAATTAAATAATCGATATCAAGTTTGATATTGGAGTTTTATTGGCAATAACATGCTGCTAATCTCACTGTTTGACACTAGTCATAGATAAATTGAAAGGATACTTACAAATACAAGTTATCAAAATTAGGGTTCGAATATAAATTGTAACACCACAAAATTCTAGAGGTGCTCATAATATTACTGGTTGGTTGAGAGAAAAATGATGATGATGATTTTTAGTGACAGTTAGGACTTGCTTTGTAGTGCTTGTTGGGTGTCATCACGCAATCCTGACACCTCGTGTTTATTGAGGAGTTAGTGTTTATTACTTCTCTGATCGACACATGGTGCTACCTATCACCGTCGTGCTAACGTGTCAACATACTATTGCGACGCGTCGTGCTTTGCTTAGCCTTGTCGTGCTTGCTAAGTGTCAAAATCTTGTTTTGTCACCCCGTGCTTCGAGCCATGTCGTGCTTTGGTTTGCATCGTCATGCTTGCTAGGTGGCACAACCTTGTCTTGCCACCTCGTGCTTCGAGCCTTGTTGTGCTTTGGTTAACATTGTCGTGCTTGCTAGGTGGCATAGCCTTGTCTCACCACGTCATGTTTCTTTCTACCCCGTGCTTCCTAGAAATTTCTATAAATAGGCCTTTGATATTTTCAAATTATTTTTAGTCTTTGACTTTCATCAATAGATTGACAACTAAAGAGTGAGAGAAGAAGCTTAGCCGCGATTATGATAAAGAAATCATAGGGCCTGACTGGGTTCAATTGTATAAGTGGATTCTTCATGATTTAGGTAAGGGGAATTCCACATCACTATTCTTTTATATCACGTGGTTATTTCTTAATGTTCCTCGTACTCTTAAACACTATTGTTCTAAATCTTGCTGAAATGCTTTGTTTTGAATATTGGTAAATATCTTGTTTTTTAAATATGTTTACGAGACGTGGCTTTAGTACTTTTGATCAATGACACTACTCCAGTGATTTGTCTACGTGCATGATACGTTATGATTATGATACAGCTGAGCTTTTGGCGGATCCCTTTAAGGATACCTGAAGCTAGATGCTGAAGTGGTATGTTGGATGTGCAACTTGGATATTGAATTGGTTTACTAATTGTTCGGAGGTATTAAGCCACAGTTGCTTTGACAGTTTGGTTGTCGAAAATTTTGACTTATCTTGAATTGTTTGGCGTGTTTGATTCTGATCCTATGGTGCTATGATTATTCTACTTACTGGCTACCCAGCTCACCCCCCACCATTTACTTGTATCCCTACGCTTCATATTTGCCCGGAGTTTGCTCCCAAAAATATAGTCATCCCTGCCCCCTCACGTCAATCCCACGAGCCTAGTGCAGATGATTATCTTGGTGAGCACATGCAAGCTGGGATGCGAGCAAGACTTGAAGTTTTGGACTTATAGAAACGTTCGTAGCTCCTTTATAGGACTTGTAATCTGATTGAGATTATTTGTGCTTGTGTTGAAGATATAATATCAGCCACTTGGGTCTTGCAATTTGATTGGGATTGCGTTGTGATTTTGTTGGAAAATATTGAATTGGGTGATTAACGACTCGGGTCGTCACAGAAATCCTAGCTCAGGGTTCAGATAGAAACCCTTACCTGATCCAAAGTTAAGTTAGTCTAATTGGAAAGTTTTTTACTTTAACCTAAATGGAATAATCTAATTAATATTATACAGTATATACTACGATATTATGAATTCAATACTGTAATATCCCACATCGGATGTGGAATAGTATGAGATGATCCTTATAAGACCTTGCCAAGGAACTCATAAGTACCAACTTGGCTAGTCCTTTTAAGGGAGGCAATGCCCTGTGGTGGGGCCGTGGACCGGGTCGTTACAAATGGTATCAGAGTCGACTCTCGAAAGCTCGGGCTGGGCTATCCAGTCGGGTTGCCGATGGTTGGGGAAACGAAGTCAAGCCCGGGTATATCCCACATCAAGAGGATGGTTGGGGCAACGAAGGGTGAGCCCGGTATATCCCACATTGGCTAGAGAGGAAGATTCTGGGCTATGTGTGATTGAGCCTTAGCGAGGACGCTAAGGTATAAGGAGGGGAGATTGTAATATCCCACATCGGATGTGGAATAGTATGAGATGATCCTTATAAGACCTTGCCAAGGAACTCATAAGTACCAACTTGGCTATCCCTTTTGAGGGAGGCAATGCCCTGTGGTGGGGCCGTGAACCGGGTCGTTACACATACTCCCAGGCCCCCCTCATCGAGTATGTAAAACTACAAAAATGTATCTTGTGTGTAAAATTACCAAAAACACCCCTCTCATACTTAAATCAGCAAAACAGCCTTCTGGTAAATAAAATACTAAAATATTCCTACCATATGTGAGTTTACCCAAAGATAGCTTTTGTAATGCCCGGGACATTTTCTTTATTATAATTATTCTTTCGAGCCAAAATAATTTTATTTTTAGTGACGAACTCTTACCTAGCATTGGTATATTATTTCGAGCGGTTTCTAGCGACAAAATTGGGGAACACCATAATTACGATCTTAGCGACAAATTTGAAATCATAAGATATAATTTACGATAGCAGTTATAACTGATATTGATATTTTTAGAAAACATTAGCAACAATATTTTTACAGCGTTATTTTAGTAGAAGAAACTTAGCGACGAATTAGTGGAACGGGGGACATAACACTCCGTTAAATTATGCTAGTATCATAAATTATCGTGAATCAGTGGTGTCAAAGGGCCAGGCTTGGGCTGGCCCAGCCCCGGCCCAGCGGGCCAAAGGCGAAAAAGGGCCTGGGCCAGGCCAGATGCAGAGCAAACCGGGTCGAGCAGGGCCAGGCCATAATAATAGAATATCTAGGCCCAGTCTAAGCCCTAGCCCTAGGCCCTATATTTAGGGCCAGGCCCGGGCCCAATCTCTCTCTCTTTTTTTTTAAAAATTATTGTTATTCACGGTAAATACTTTAATTGCCATAATTTGTTGTAATTATGTAAGCAAATTGTAATGTAATAATGAGTGTATACAATATACATACATATAGTAATATATGTATACATATTACAACATATATGTGTATACAAGTAAAGAAAACAACCAAAAATTTCTAGACACGCACACATATATGTAGTAATATGTGTGTATACAATAAAAATTTATATCATTCAAATAGTCATACTGATGGAGTTAAATTAAAGATAAATTTATTTCATAAGCCTTTCGTTTTTTTTCGGGCTTGGGACCGGCTGCTTATAAACAAACATGCGAAGTTACCTATTTTTATATCTATGAAAAAATATCTATCTTGCTTGTAAAAACTTATTATTATTATATATATATATATATATATATATTGTGAAAAAATTTATTCTAAAAACTTGAGAAATGGAAAATAAAAAGAAATTACCTAATCATCCATAAGTATTTCAACGTCCGAGTCACTGCTCTTCCTATCATCAATCGGTTTATCTTGCTTGCGGTATTTCACATCAAGAAGTTCCATACACGTTTTGATTTTGTTTCCAAAAAGTTAACAAATTAAAATTAACATGTTCTTGCATTGATAAATTAGCATAATGATTAGAATATAAACCAATCTCATTAAAAGAGGAAAAAGTAGACGAACCCGCCGCCGTATTAGAAGTACCTTCACCTGGTAGTTGTCTTGCTACTAGATGTTCAAGGCCCTTAAGGTATGGTGCATAATACATCTCACCAGTCGATGATGAAGCTCGCCCGCGCACGTCATAGGAACTATGATAGAGGTTGAACAGATTCTCGAATTCCTTGCTCACTTTTGTTGTGAGTGTAGTTGTGTCCTCTTGTGTGTAGTTCATTAGTTTTGCAATCTCTTGTATCGACACGTTCACGCCATGCAACTTAACCTAGGATCTAAACAAGTAGCCACGGCAAAAATAACAGACAATTTCTTCCAATATTTATTAATTTTTTTATCCATCTATTTTACTATTTGTTGAAAGGGTGCTATATATCTCCATTTTGTTAACATTGTAGCCATCTTGAGGATTTCTATTATAGCGATAGGAGAGGAGGGATAGTACGTACCAGACAATAAGTTGGTAGACGTGTAGAATACCTCCAAAATTCAGATAGGTATGTAGCCATCTGCCATTCCTCCTGAGTTGGCAAGCCAGCTGGGAACGAGGTTAGTAGAAAATGCGTATAGACTTCTTTGTATGCCAGAATATGTAAGAGCATATGGTATGTAGAGTTTCACCTATGGGCCACATCTGTAAGTGGTCTCCTGCGAGGCATATTATAATGAACACAAAACGTTTTAAATTGTTGTGTTCTAGGGCGCGAACTATTAACAAACGCTGTCATACCCCTCATTTTGATTAGAATATCTCCTGCAGCAGCTAAACCATCTTGAACAATTAAATTAATAATGTGACAAACACAACGAACATGAAATAATTCACCATCAAGTACAGGTTGAAGGGTCTCCTTTAAAGCTGCAACGACAACTTTATTATTAGAAGCATTATCAAAACTAACACTCATAATCTTATTCTTTATTTTAAATGTGGTACATGCATTAATTATAATACTAGCCTAGCAACATTATTTGCATCATGTGGAAAAGGAAATAGTTCAAATATGATGATTCTTTTGTTGATAACCCAATCAATATCAATCCAATGGGCCGTCACACAAGCATAACTAACAAAAGTAAACGGAGATTGACAAATATCAAAAGTAAGACTAACTTTACCGTCAAGATGATCAAAATAATCAATCAAACGTGCTTTAGCAGCATAATACTGCCGGAGTGCATCGGATCTATTGTGTTTCTATGAACTTTTTTGTACATAGGTGTTCAAATATCTAGAGTGCTTAGGATTATCGGCAAAACTAAAGGCTTGTTCATCATGAATAACAAATTCAGCGAGACCGTCTCTTTGCTCTCGCTGATTATAAATAAATAACTTACCGTCAAAAGATAACTGCGTTTGGGTAGGTTCGACGTGGCCTTGTCGAGGTGCACACTGAGGGTAATGCCTGTTAAGATGTCCATTACCACTACCAGTAAAAAATAATTTAGCGCGATACTTACATCGAGCTTTTCGGACGTCGTCCACCACAATTTCATCAAAATGATTCCAACACTCGGCTTTCATTTTTTTTCACCTTTTGGCTGACTATCGAAAGGATTGCTCGGCCCTTTTCCATCATGACCACTCATCGGGTTAACATTATGCCACGGAGTAGTAGTTTTGCCAACTGAGCTGCGTCCTTGACTAAAATGCGAGCTATCTTGTGAAGGCGTGTATTCAAAATCTAAAATGTTTTGATTGAACTCCCAATTGACTTGGGTATCTATCATACATCCTGTACTCATTCGTCCCGGAACGAATGGTTGTGGTGGTGCTTGGATTGGTGTTTGTGATGGCAGTGGTGGTGGTGTTGGTGCATCGGACCGAGTTTTTTGCGATGATGATCCACGCTTCAATTTCTTCAGTAATCTAGCCATATTTGATGCTAAACTTTTTTTACTGGATTGGAAAATAAAACTAGAACAGTAATAAGTAATTAGAAATAACAGTTAAAAAGAACTAAGGAATAACAAATGAATAAGAATAATTAGTGATTCAGAATTGGAGTGTAATACCCTAAAAATTTTCTTTTCCTTGTGCGAAATTAGTATTTTTGAATAAATAAGTATGTTGTCTTTTGTCAAAAATAAAAAAATGAATTAGGATTGTTTCTGAAATTTTTGGTTGAATGAAAAGTGTTCAAGATTTTGATAAGAAAGTTTCTGAAGGTAAAGTAGACTAAAAGAGTTTTCGGTCTACTAAAAAGTATTTAAATTGTGTAAAAATGGTTTTCTGAAGTTTTTAGTCGAATTTAAAAGGTTTAGTCGACTATAAGAGTTTTCGGTTGACTAAAGTGTTTCTGTAACGACCCGGTCCACGGCCCCACCACAGGGCATTGCCTCCCTCAAAAGGGCTAGCCAAGTAGGTACTTATGAGTTCCTTGACAAGGTCTTATAAGGGTCATCTCATACTATTCCACATCCAATGTGGGATATTACAATCTCCCCTCCATATACCTTATGTAATACCCCAAAGTTTTCATTCCTAATGTTAAGCAAAGTTATAAAAAAAAAAAACATTTCGATGAACAGTACTTTTTAGTCGATGAACAGTACTTTCAGTCGACTAAAAGCTACTTTTTAGTCGAATTTGAACCTTTTAGTCGAATATAAACCTTTTAGTCGAATCAAAACACTTTGATTCGAATTTGAAACACTTTTAGCCGAATTTGAAACACTTTTAGTCGAATTTAAAACAGTTTTAGTCGAATTTGAACCTTTTAGTCGAATTTAAGCTTTTTTTTTTAGTCGACTAATACTTGTGTTTGCTTTGAACGAATAGTGAAATTTTACCTTCATATAAATAGTTTCTTTATTTTCCTTCTAGCCCTTTTGTTCTTGATTTCTTGCTCCTTTACGGTGGAGAGGGAGAGAATCGGAGGCTTGGAAAGCTCATTGGCGCTAGAGTAGTGCTTTAAGGTTTTCTTTTGTTCAAAAGCTTGTTTGATGTAAGGGTTTATACGATTTTTGCTGTGGAAAGGTATCTCCGAAAATTCGAAGGCTTATACTTTCGTCACTTTGATTCATCTATGCCGTTTGTAATTGATTGCTTCACTTTTGTCTCTTAAGAACATTATTCACCCCTTCCCATTTGTGCCTTATGATGCTAAACTTTGAATTTGTACATTTGTGACCGTCAATTTAAGATTGACATTGACTATGTTGAACAACTCTCAAATTGAGAGTGTCCTTTGGACACATGTTTGTTATACTAGAGAGCCGAAGTCTCCTAGTATGCTCCGGAGCACGCGTTTGATATTTGTATGTTTGGTTCGACATTTGGGTCTTATGACCACCATAGTCATCGCATGTGTGTAGCATACCCTACATATAATTGAAATGTGTTTTGGGTTAAATGTTAAATCTTTGATGCTTCGATATGTGATAGTAAGACATGATCTGTCTGTTTCATCCAATATTGTTATTAGATACGTCATTATTGCTTGACATCTTACCATTGGTTTACCCTACTGGGCTATTTGAGCTCACCCCTTTGTCTTCTTACCTTGCCTTTGCCACAAGTGAAGGAAGTGACTCTTAATTCTTATGGCAGCGTTGGAGCTATGAGATTTTGCTTTTTGGTTTGATAAACTTTGTAGTTATTTCTTTTGGGGACCTTACCCAGTTGGGGTAATTTGATAGAATTGTTTTGTATATCTATTTGTCCGCTGCGATTAGAAATCCTTTTGTATGGGCATATTTTTTGAAACGCGTTGTAATAGACTTTTGTTAGTTTTGGTAATACTTTATGTTTGGAGGCTTTTAGTGCTCTATTTATACCATCATCATCTATATGGTAATAATATATCATGAGGTTTGCTTTGAAGTCGAGGCCTCCCGATTTGGGGGTGTGACAGGGTTGGTATCAGAGCTTAGGTTTGTGATTCTGTAGACTCGGGTGAGCGTAGGTCTAAGATGTTGCGAGATTTGTTTTGATTTCGCGTTTATCTTTTGTACATTATATATAGGCTTATATAGTTTCGTTTGATATGCTAGGAGTACCATGCCTTCTAGACGTTCTAATCGTAACGCCAACGAACCTCATGGTCCACCAACGAATGACGGAGTTGCTGAAGCCATTATACATGGATTTCAGAATTTGGCGAACCTAATTGCAGGAGGTAACGGGGTACCGCTACACCAAAATCAGAACAATGGGCCGAATGATGGTGTTAAGACTGGAGATGTGGAAAAATTCAAAAAGTTAGTACCCGCCTTTAGAGGGGAACCCGATCCGGAGAAGGCTGAAGCGTGGGTGAACCAAAGTGAGAAGGTGTTCGACCTTTGGGATACCAGTGATGAGCAAAAGGTGGCGTATGCAGTATTCATGTTGGAAGATGAAGCCGACCATTGGTGAAAGATGGTCAAGAGCACACAGAGGATCAATGCTGATCATCCCATGACTTGGGAACGGTTCAAGAACATTTTCTTCAAGAAGTACTTTCCTCTAAATGTAAGAGATCAGAAGGAGGAAGAATTCTTGAAGTTAGTACATAATGATATGACGGTAGCAGAATATGAGGCGAAGTTCACCTCATTGTCAAGGCATGCCCCGCATTTGGTTGACACCGAAAATTGTAAGGCAAGAAGATTTGAGAAGGGATTGAAGCGCGGCATCAAGAACAGATTGTTGGCTCTAAAGCTTCCGACTTATGCTAAGGTGGTTGAACGGGCCAAAATTCTAGAGACGGACTACGGGGAATTTTTGAAGGAGCAAGAGGAATTGAGGCACAAAAGAAGCCGTGCAAAAACTTCGGACAAGAGCAAGAGCGGTGGTCAGAACAAGAGGAAAGCAACTTTACAAGAAGGTATGAAATCGACTCAAGGGGGTACAAAAGTTTGCGCTACTTGTGGTAAAAATCATGGGGATAAGCCTTGCCATTGTTTGACAAATTCATGTTTCAACTGTGGGAAAGTGGGGCATTATGTTATGGAATGCCCGTATCCGAAGAAGGAGAAGACTTACAACGTCCAAGCTCATGGTGGAGCTAAACCGTCCACGGGGGACCAGAGGCCAAGAGTACAAGGCCGTGCTTATGCTTTGACTGCCAAGGATGCCACAACTTCTCACGATGTAGTGGCAGGTACAGTTCAGATTGGTTCTCGTTCTTTTCATGCATTGTTTGACCCTGGATCCACGCATTCGTTTATAACCCCTTCTCTAGCATGTAAGTTGGGTTCTGACCCACAACTTTTAGAGTTTGATTTGATGATTGATACCCCGGTGGGGAAATCTGTATTAGTATCTACTATGTACAAGCCTTGCTTGGTACGCATCGAGGGTAGAGTGTTACCCGTGAACCTTATAGCTTTGGACATTCGGGATTTTGATGTTATTCTCAGAATGGACTGGTTGTCTTCCTACCATGCCTCGTTGGATTGCTATGCCAAAGAAGTGCATTTTCAGATTCCCGGTCAATCCAAGTTCAAGTTTAAGGGTTCTACGCCCATTACTTCGTCTTGCCTTGTATCTGCCTTGCAGGCTAGCGTTTGCTTCGAAAGGGATGTCAAGGATATTTAGCTCACATTGTGGATACTCGAATAGTTGTTCAAAATTTATCCGCCATTCCTATCGTTGACGAATTTTCGGATCTGTTTCCGAAGGAACTCCCTGGTCTTCCTCCAGATCGTGAAATCGAGTTTGTTATAGATCTTATACCAGGAGCTGCTCCAATTTCTAAGGTTCCTTATCGTATGGCCCCGGCCGAGCTCAAAGAACTTAAGGTGCAACTTCAAGAATTGCTTGAGAAAGGCTTCATTCGCCCAAGCGTCTCTCCTTAGGGTGCTCCTGCTTTATTTGTAAAGAAGAAGGATGGAACGTTGAGATTGTGTATTGACTATAGGGAGTTGAACCATATTACAGTTCGCAACAAGTATCCTTTGCCACGAATTGACGATTTGTTTGATCAACTACAAGGTGCGGAATACTTTTCCAAGATTGATTTGAGATCGGGTTACCACCAATTGAAGATTAGGAAGGATGATATATCCAAGACTACTTTTCGCACGAGGTACGGACACTATGAGTTTGTTGTAATGCCGTTTGGGTTAACTAACGCACCTGCAGCGTTAATGGACTTAATGAATCGGGTATTCAAGCGATATTTGGACCAATTCGTCATAGTCTTTATCGATGACATATTGATCTACTCTAGAAGCAAGGAAGAACATGAAGGGCATTTACGTATGGTGCTACAAATTTTGAGGGAAAAGAAGCTTTATGCCAAGTTTGATAAATGTGAGTTTTGGCTTGAAAAAGTTGTGTTTTTAGGGCATGTGGTATCTAAAGATGGGATCTTGGTGGATCCATCCAAGGTAGAGGCAGTGTGGAATTGGGAAAGACCAAGAACGGTGAGTGAAGTTCGTAGTTTCCTTGGTTTGGCTGTCTATTATCGCAGGTTTATTGAGGGGTTTTCAAAACACGCTATTCCATTGACTCGATTGACTCGAAAGAAGGTTAGGTTCGAGTGGTTGGAAGAGTGTGATCTCAGTTTTCTAGAATTAAAGAACAGATTGGTTTCAGCTCCGGTCCTTTCTCTACCTTCGGGGACAGGAGGATTTGTGGTTTATAGCGATGCTTCACGGAAGGGTTTGGGATGTGTATTGATGCAACATGGGCGAGTTATTGCTTATGGCTCGCGACAACTCAAAATGTATGAAGTGAGCTACCCAACACATGACTTGTAACTAGCTGCGGTGATTTTTGCTTTGAAAATTTGGAGGCACTATCTCTATGGTGAAAGATGTGAGATATACACCGATCACAAGAGTCTTAAGTTTTTATTCACGCAGAAAGAATTGAATATGCGACAACGTCGATGGTTGGAATTGCTTAAGGACTATGACTGCAAGATCTTGTATCATCCGGGGAAGGCCAATGTGGTCGCCGATGCTCTTAGCCGAAAGAACACAGGTACGTGTGCAGCCCTTTTAACTTCACGTAAGGAAATTCTTGCGGATCTTGAAAGTTTGGGTGTGGATGTTTTGGTTTTCGGGACGGGAAATTATTTGGGAAATTTAATGGCGCGACCTACCTTGATCAAAAGAATTAGGCAAGCTCAAATTTTGGATTCAAAATTTGTTAAGATTAGAGAACAAGTTGGAGAAGGTAAACAGCCAGAGTTCAGACTTGACGCCGAGGGGGCATTGCGTTTTGGAGACAGATTATGTGTTCCTTCTAATGTGGAATTAAAGGAGGAAATTTTACGAGATGCGCATAATTCCAGCTTCACAGTTCATCCAGGTAGTACTAAGATGTATCGAGATTTACGAGACGTGTTTTGGTGGAACGATATAAAAAGGGAGATAGCAGATTTTGTCGCTCGATGCCTTACGTGTCAGCAAGTTAAAGCGGAACATCAACGACTTACAGGACCTCTGCAACCTCTTACTATCCCTCAGTGGAAGTGGGAACGTGTTGCCATGGACTTTGTGTCGGGGTTGCCTAGGACGAGGCAAGTACACGATTCGGTTTGGGTAATAGTTGATCGTTTGACCAAGTCAGCACATTTCATTCCAGTTAAGGTTACCTATAGCTTGGAGAGGTTAGCCAGACTTTACATCCAAGAGATTGTTCGACTCCACGGTGTACCCGTTTCAATCATTTCAGATAGAGATGCACGCTTTACGTCAAAATTTTGGCGCAGCTTGCAAAAAGCCTTGGGTACTCAACTTGACCTTAGTACGGCTTATCATCCTCAAAGTGATGGACAGTCAGAGAGAACGATTCAGATTTTAGAAGACATGCTTAGGGCTTGCTAGTTAAACTTCAAGAATAGTTGGGCTGATCAATTGCCGCTTGTGGAGTTTGCTTACAACAATAGCTTTCAGGCTAGTATTGGTATGGCACCATTTGAGGCCTTGTATGGGCGAAGATGTAGAACGCCAATTTGTTGGCTCGAAGTTGGCGAGGAGAAGCTTTTGGGTGCCTTAGGACCCGAGATAGTACAAGCTACCTCGGAGAAAATTCGTTTGATCAAGGATAATTTGATAGTGGCTCAAAGTCGTCAAAAGAGTTATGCGGATAATAGAAGACGCAAGCTAAATTTCGAATTGGGAGGTCATGTGTTTCTCAAAGTATCGCCTTGGAAGGGAGTAATGCGTTTTGGGAAGAAGGGCAAGGTTAGCCCTAGATTTATCGGACCATTTGAGATCTTGCGGAGAGTTGGGCCGGTCGCAAATACATAATGTGTTTCACGTATCAGCCTTGAGGAAATACGTGCCAGATCCTTCACATGTCATACATTTTGAACCTGTGGAGATTCGGGAGGACCTATCATACGAGGAACGCCCAGTGAAAATTCTGGACCGCAAGGATCAAATTTTACGCACAAAAACCATTAAGTTGGTTAAAGTACTTTGGTGTAACCATTCGGTGGAAGAAGCCACGTGGGAACTCGAGGATGCAATGCGTGAAAAGCACCCTCAGCTCTTCGATGTTTAAGGTACGTTTTAATTCCGCGGACGGAATTCTTTTAAGGGGGAGAGAATGTAATACCCCAAAGTTTTCATTCCTTATGTTAAGCAAAGTTTTAAAAAAAAAAATTTTTGATGAACAGTACTTTCAGTCGATGAACAATACTTTCAGTCGACTAAAAGCTACTTTTTAGTCGAATTTAAGGTGTTTTAGTCGAATTTTAACCTTTTAGTCGAATATAAACCTTTTAGTCGAATATAAACCTTTTAGTCGAATCAAAACACTTTTAGTCGAATTTGAAACACTTTTAGTCGAATTTGAACCTTTTAGTCGAATGTAAACCTTTTAGTCGAATTTAAGCTTTTTTTTAGACGACTAATACTTGTGTTTGCTTCGAATGAATAGTGAAATTTTACCTTCATATAAATAGTTTCTTTATTTTCCTTCTAGCCTTTTTGTTCTCGATTTCTTGCTCCTTTGCGGCGGAGAGGGAGAGAATAGGAGGCTTGGAAAGCTCATTGGCGCTAGAGTAGTGCTTTAAGGTTTTCTTTTGTTCAAAAGCTTGTTTGAGATAAGGTTTTATACGATTTTTGCTGTGGAAAGGTATCTCGGAAAATTCGAAGGCTTATACTTTCGCCACTTTGATTCATCTATGCCGTTTGTAATTGATTGCTTCACTTTTGTCTCTTAAGAACATTGTTCACCCCTTCCCATTTGTGCCTTAATGATGCTAAACTTTGAATTTGTACATTTGTGACCGTCAATTTAAGATTGACATTGACTATGTTGAACAACTCTCAAATTGAGAGGGTTCTTTGGACACATGTTTGTTATACTAGAGAGCCGAAGTCTCCTAGTATGCTCCGGAGCACGCGTTTGATATTTGTATGTTTGGTTCGACATTTGGGTCTTATGACCACCATAGTCATCGCATGTTTGTAGCATACCCTACATATAATTGAAATGTGTTTTGGGTTAAATGCTAAATCTTTGATGCTTCAATATGTGATAGTAAGACATGATTTGTCTGTTTCATCCAATATTGTTATTAGATACGTCATTATTGCTTGACATCTTACCATTTGTTTACCCTACTGGGCTATTTGAGCTCACCCCTTTGTCTTCTTACCTTGCCTTTGCCACAGGTGAAGGAAGTGACTCTTGATTCTTATGGCAGCGTTGGAGCTATGAGATTTTGCTTTTTGGTTTGATAAACTTTGTAGTTATTTATTTTGGGGACCTTACCCGGTTGGGGTAATTTGATAGAATTGTTTTGTATATCTATTTGTCCGCTGCGATTAGGAATCCTTTTGTATGGGCATATTTTTGGAAACGCGTTGTAATAGACTTTTGTTAGTTTTGGTAAGACTTTATGTTTGGAGGCTTTTAGTGCTCTGTTTATACCATCATCATCTATATGGTAATAATATATCATGAGGTTTGCTTTGAAGTCGCGGCCTCCCGGTTTGGGGGCGTGACACCTTAGCGTCCTCGCTAAGGCTCAATCACACATAGCCCAAAATCTTCCTCTCTAGCCAATGTGGGATATACCGGGCTCACCCTTCGCTGCCCCAACCATCCTTTTGATGTGGGATATACCTGGGCTTGCCTTCGTTTCCCCAACCATCGACAACCCGACTGGATATCCCAGCCCGAGCTTTCGAGAGTCGACTCTGATACCATCTGTAACGACCCGGTCCACGGCCCCACCACAGGGCATTGCCTCCCTCAAAAGGGCTAGCCAAGTAGGTATTTATGAGTTCCTTGGCAAGGTCTTATAAGGGTCATCTCATACTATTCCACATCCAATGTGGGATATTACAGTTTCGGTCCACTAAAAAGTATTTAAATTGTGTAAAAATGGTTTTCTGAAGTTTTTAGTCAAATTTAAAAGTTTTTACTCGACTAAAAGAGTTTTTGGTCGACTAAAAGTTTTTAGTCGATGAACAGTGACTTTGAACAGTACTTTAAACAGTACTTTGCCGATGAACAGTACTTTTAGTTCGCTAAATAGTACTTTCAGTTGACTTAAATGTGTTTTTAGTAGACTCAAAACTATTTTTGGTCGACTGAAAGTTGTTTTTAATCGATTTAAAAGTGTTTTCAGTTGACTTAAAAGTGTTTTAACTCAAGAGAAGAAACTGCTGAAGGATTGAGTCTACTTAAAAGGTGTTTTCGGTCGACTTAAAGGTGATTTTCGGTCTAATGAAAACTTTAAAATTTATGAACCATATAAATAGTGTTTTATTTCATTGCTAGCCTTTTTGGGTCTTCTGTTTCTTTTCCTCTCCTTTGCGCGAGAAAGAGAGAGAGGGAGAGAGAGAGATAGAGAAGAAGGCTTGGAAAGTTTGGAAGCTCTAAGGAGGAGCTCAAGGATTTGTGGCTCTCAAAAGGCTTGGGAAGTTTGTTCCCTTTACCCTTGCGGTGGAAAGAGAGAAGGAGAAGGCTTGATTAAGGTAAGAGTTTACTTTCGAAATTCGAATCAGTGATGGACCAATCGCTCATGTAAGTCTTTAGATTATTTTGAAATCCGAACTTTTTTAGATGGAGATAATTGATTCTTCCTCTCCTTTTTGTTTTGAACTTTGTTAAGAATGACTTGTTGTCAATTCTATGATTTGTGAAAATCAAATTCCGACGAATTTGTTTGACCTCCGAATTTTGACATATCGATATCGTCCGTTTCAGTGATTTATGATCGTCATTATTTCGTGAACTCCACTTATTGTTTGACAAGTTAGTTATTTGATAATGTGATTTTGAAACTTTTGAATATGGTCTGATTTGTCCAATATTTGATAAGGATTATTTTGAGATTTTGTTTTGGTGATTTTATGAGCCATGTCACAGTGTATGTGACTTATTTCTAACTTACCCACGTGGATTGAAACGTGGGCTAGCTCAGGGGAGTTGAGCTAGAGATCGCGATCTTACTTTCTGAACCGGCCTCATATGTCAGGAATGACGTTTGTGACCACTTTCTGAATGGGTCTCTAGTGTCTGTTTCCATATTCAGATATATATATATATATATATATATATATATATATATATATATATATATATATATATATATATATATATATTGACATTTGCTATATGGTCCGATAGTATCTGTTTCCAAACTCAGATATATTTTGACATTTGATATTTGGTCTCTAGTGTCTGTTTCCGTATTCAGATATATTCTGGCATTTGCTATATGGTCCGATAGTATCTGTTTTCAAACTCAGATATATTTTGACATTTGATATTTGGTCTCTAGTGTCTGTTTCCGTATTCAGATATATTCTGGCATTTACTATATGGTCCGATAGTATCTGTTTTTAAACTCCGATATATTTTGGCATTTGATATTTGGTCTCTAGTGTCTGTTTCCGAATTCAGATATATTTTGACATTTGATATATGGTCCGATTGTGTCTGCTTTCGAACTCAGATATGTTTTGACATTTGATATTTGGTCTGACCTCTATTCAGTCAAAATTGGTGTGCCTTTGAAATACTATCTTTCAGATATAATTTGACCTTTGAAATTGTGTTTGATGTCCATTCTGTTGGAACCTTTGTGTCTGTCTTTGTATTCAGAAACATTTTGACATTCGAAATCTGGTTTGATTATCTGTTCAGTTTAAACAAATTTGGCGCTTCTGAAATTTTATTTCTCAGATATTTTTGGTTTTCGACTGATTGGTCCTTTGAATGACCTTACTAGGCATTTGGCTCATTCCCTTAATGTTTTTTCCTTTCAGGTGTTTAGTAGGTGGGATTTCAGATTCGAAGGGCTAGCTGTGTGATCAAAAGTTAGCTGCCTTATTTCAGAGTTAGTATTGACCTTTAAGTGTATTTAATTAAGACAAAATGGTATTGCTTAGGGCCCCTATGTCAGAGTTAGTATTGAAACTCCGTGTTGGAGAAAAAAATTTGATTGTATAAAAGCTTTGGGCCCCTATGTCAGATATTGATATATTTCGATAATTATTAGTATATGCTCTGATTGACCGTTTGGGAGATTTATGATAAAGAGTAAAGATTTTTTCTGACTCCGTTTCTCTGATACTTTAAGATTTCTGACTTCATTTGGGAGCCTTTCGATATTGTTTCGTTTGGAATTTTAGTGCATGCTCTAATTTACCAATTTGAAGTCTTCTGATAATTATGGAATTTTATCTAATCTCTGTGTATTTGGCATTAACGCTCCGTAAATAAATTCAAGGCGTTACAGATGGTATCAAAGCTTAGGTTTGAGATTCTGTAGACTCCTAAGCCTAATATATATGTGATTAGGATTAAACCTTGAAAAGATGGAATAAGTTTGGGGAATTTATTTCCTATTAGATTATAAGATTGAGATTTGGCTGTAAATCTTGGATTTGGGTTGAGTACACAATCGTAGAACGAATGTTAGTTGTCTTTGGAATTCAGATATTGTCCGTGTTTATCAAGGATAATAATTGAAGGATAAGACTATGATCTTTGAATGTTTATGAGTAACTCTATCGGATAGTGTACGGAAAAGAGTTGTGATCTCAGAAAATAATTGATATAATGACAAAGACTCGTGCGGAAATTTGAAAGGAAGATTTGGCATTACTAGATCATAATAATGCCCCTTTTATTCTGTTGTTCCGATATTCTTTTGTGGGCACCTAAGTGTTGAACCTAGAAATTTGAAACGTGTCTATGTGTAGATACCCTTATAGAATTCTGTGGTGACCCTTATGGTTTGTAATCCTTGCTCCATCAGTATTGATTACAGATATTTAAGAGTTGACATAATTTTCTGGATATTAAACACTTTGATCTTATTTTGGGGGTATGGACTGGACTGATCGACTTCTGATAATGCCAAGATGGATTGCTTTAGAAAAGAGAATGATTATGATCTTTGAACGAATAACTCTGAAAACTATAAGCTATCTGTAAAGTTTGTGACTGAGAGATATAAATGATGTTGTATTTAAAGGCTTAAATCTTTGATGGATGTGTGATATAAATGTGAAATTAAGAATAGTATGTTTTTCTCTGTGATAAATCTGATAATAGTGTGGATCGGTTTTGCTTTGAGGCATCAGAGTGCGCTGCAGAAGTGTGGTGGTCTTTTGGTAAGATGTGTAAGTGCTTATTGATGTTGGTTATTTGGTTTGGATAAGTCGAAGTATTATTTCTCAAGGGTTATCTGATGGTTTTGGTTTTGGTGTTAGAATAAAATTAGATGGGGGGAAATATTGATCATTAAGCAATCTCATGGTTTGGTTAGTGAATCGCATAAACATTATGTCGTTGCAATTAGGTTAAGCCTTAGATTTTGAATTTGCGGTCTTTTGTGATTGACAAATATGGGCAAGAAGTTGAGCTCGATGTTGTCTTCAGAAATTATGTGTTTGAAATAATAAAATGTTTTTGAGTATGGAATATTCGAATATTCGATATTGGTGATTTGATTATGGGTAATCATATTGGAAAGTCTAACAGCGTGGGTAAAGCATTTGGGCGGAAGGCGTACCAATAATTTAGTAACTTTAATCATAAGTTACATTCAGTTGTCAATGAAACGCTATTAAGAGTGTATTGATACGGCTCCATTGTGACTTTGTACGGGCGTAAATTTTGATTTGAAGGTTTTGGAGTATAAATCCTTGTGATTAGTATGAAGATTGATTATTACTTTTGGGGTACGATTGAAGTTACCCGTGACAATGTTAGGCTTTGTACCAAGGCTATGGTTTAATGTGTTAGCATAATGGCATAACGTGAGCTTGTCGGTATTGTATTGGTTTCAGATCATTTGAATTTTGATTGTAGTAACTTGATTCAGTGTGTTTCATTTGTTAGCCAAGTATAAATACTTTGAGGAGCATTCTGAATATATTTGGGATGGTGATGACAATGGAGGCTAAAAACTGAAGTTTGAATTTCGTAAAACGCGTCAGATGGGATGTGGAATTGTTTAGTACTTGGTACACCTCAGGCTTGAAGTTAAGCGTTATCCGGATTTTGTAAAGTAATGGTTTGGTATATTATCAGAGTAGCGCATTGGAAGCGTTATGTATTGGAGATTGATTTCGATTGTCAAAATTTTGAATGCCAAAATTTTAGCTCAGTCCATTTGGTAGGCTAGTTAAGCCATGTATGTTTCGAAGTTAGAATTTCAGTTATAGTGTGAGGAATTTTTTGACTCGTGCTGGGAAGCGAGAAGCTACTTTTGGTAATTAAGAATCGTTTTAAATTTCGAGGACGAAATTTTTTGAAGGATGGGAGAAGGTAATACCCCGAAAATTTTCTTTTCCTTATGCGAAATTAGAATTTTTGAATAAATAAGTTTGTGGTCTTTTGATAAAAATAAGAAAATGAATTGGGATTGTTTCTGAAATTTTTGGTTGAATGAAAAGTGTTCAAGCTTTTGATAAGGAAGTTTCTGAAGGTTTTAGTTGACTAAAAGAGTTTTCGGTCGACTAAAAGTGTTTTGGTCGACTAAAAAGTATTTAAATTGTGTAAAAATGATTTTCTGAAGTTTTTAGTCGAATTTAAAAGGTTTTAGTCGACTAAAAGAGTTTTCGATCGACTAAAAAGTATTTAAATTGTGTAAAAATGATTTTTTGAAGTTTTTAGTCGAATTTAAAAGTTTTTAGTCGACTAAAAGAGTTTTCGATCGACTAAAAGTTTTTAGTCGATGAACAGTAACTTTGAACATTACTTTTGCCGATGAACAGTACTTTTAGTTGACTGAATAGTACTTTCAGTCGACTCAAAACTATTTTCGGTAGACTGAAAGTTGTTTTCAGCCGATTTAAAAGTGTTTTCAGTTGACTTAAAAGTGTTTTAACTCAAGAGAAGAAACGGCTGAAGGATTGAGTCGACTTAAAGGTGTTTTCGGTCGACTTAAAGGTGATTTTCGGTCGAATGAAAACTTTAAAATTTATGTCCCATATAAATAGTGTTTTATTTCATTCTTAGCCTTTTTGGGTCTTCTGTTTCTTTTCCTCTCCTTTGCACGAGAAAGAGAGAGAGGGAGAGAGAGAGATAAAGAAAAGGCTTGGAAAGTTTGGAAGCTCTAAGGAGGAGCTCAAGGATTTGTGGCTCTCAAAAGGCTTGGGAAGTTTGTTCCCTTTACCCTTACGGTGGAAAGAGAGAAGGAGAAGGCTTGATTAAGGTAAGGGTTTACTTTCGAAATTCGAATCAGTGATGGACCAATCGCTCATGTAAGTCTTTACATATAGGTGAGATTTCGGACTCGAAGGGCTAGCTGTGTGATCAAAAGTTAGCTGCCTTATTTCAGAGTTAGTATTGACCTTTAAGTGTATTTAATTAAGACAAGTAGGTATGCTTAGGGCCCCTATGTCAGAGTTAGTATTGAAACTCCGTGTTGGAGAAAATTTTGATTGTATAAAAGCTTTGGGCCACTATGTCAGATATTAATTTATTTCGAGAATTATTAGTATATGCTCTGATTGACCAGTTGGGGGATTTATGATAAAGAGTAAAGATTTTTGCTGACTCCGTTTCTCTGATACTTTAAGATTTCTGACTTCGTTTGGGAACCTTGCGATATTGTTTCGTTTGAGATTTTAGTGCATGCTCTGATTTACCAATTTGAAGTCTTCTGATAATTATGGAATTTTATCTGATCTCTGTGTATTTGGCATTAACATCCGTAAATAAATTCGGGGCGTTATATGGAGAGAGTTAATAATTAAAAAAAGTGGTAATAGTAATTAATAAATAATAATTCACTAAAAACTAATCAGTAAACAAAATAATTAGAGAGAACAAATGAATAAGAGGAGTAACTAGTAATTAGAATTTAACAAGAATACTAATTGGAGAGGGAAATAGTAGCAAGAATACTAATGTAAACAAAGCAAGAATACTGATGTAAACAAGAGTAGTAGTTAGCAAAAGTAGCAATTGGAGAGGGAAACAGTAGCAAAGCTTGTAGAAATGTAGAATGTTTAGATAAGAGAGAGTAAGAAGATTAGTGTGAAAAATTAGGAAGGAATGGTGTGAATTTATAGATTTTTCAAAGTTCACAAAAGAACAAAATGCCCCTTACAACTAGCCATTTATAGTTGTTGGGGAGGGTAAAAGTGTAAAAAAAAGCTTAAAAGATTTGGAAAATTTAAACTAGCCGTTATATAGTTGTTGGGGGGTAAAAGTGAAATTTTCAGAATTGTTAGGGAATATGGCCGTTAAGGAAAAAGGGGAGGGAAAACAAAATTTGAAAATAAGTGGGCCAGCCCACTTTAAGGCCAGAAAAGGGCCAAAATCCAGGCCCAAAATCTGGACAAAATTGGGCCGCACGCAGGCTAATTTCGGGCCGGGCCTGGCCTAGCCCGGGCCGTTTTGTGTGAAACCTCGGCCTGGTCCATGCCCAGGTCCAAAGCCCTTATTTTAGGGCCTACACTGTTCATTAGAGGGTCGGGCCAACAGGTCCATTTGACATCTCTATCGCGAATGATGATTTTTGAAATTTTTTTGCAATCATGAAAGGCTTGGATAAAAATATAAATGATTAATGAGGGAATAAGGGGACTTTTGGTAATTCCTTAGCTTAGGATATATATATATATATATATATATATATATATATATATATATATATATATATATTCTATTGCAATACCAGCTAGAGATATCAAATGGGCCGGGCGACCCACGGGCTAGCCCGGCCCTCTCATGAACAGTGCAGGCCCTAAAATAAAGGGCTTTGGACCTGAGCTTGGACCAGGCTGAGGTTTCACCCAAAACGGCTCAGGCCAGGCCCGACCCAAAAAAAGCCCAAAATTGGCCCGCGTGCGGCCTGGTTTTGGCCCAATTTAGGGTCCTAATTTTGGCCCTTTAATGGCCCTATATTCGGCCCTTTTCTGGCCCTAAAGTGGGCTGCCCCACTTATGTTCAAATTTTGTTATGCCTCCCCTTTTTCCTTAACAGCCATATTCCCTAATAATTCTAAAAATTCAACTTTTACCCCCCCCAACAACTATATAACGGCTAGGTTGGCAGGTATTTTGGTCCAAGTTAATTTTTTTTCAAATCTTTTAAGGTTTTTTATACTTTTTCCCTCCCCAACAACTATAAACGGCTAGTTGTAAGGGGCATTTTGGTCTTTTGTGAACTTTGAAAAGTCTATAAACTCATACCATTCCTTTCTAATTTTTCACACCAATTTTCTCTCTCTTTCTCTTATCTAAACATTCTACATTTCTACAAGCTTTGCTACTATTTTCCTCTCCAATTACTACTTTTGCTAATTACTACTCTTGTTTGCATTAGTATTCTTGCTTTGTTTACATTAGTATTCTTGCTACTATTTCCCTCTCCAATTAGTATTCTTGCTAAATTCTAATTACTAGCTACTCCTCTTATTCATTTGTTCTCTCTAATTATTTTGTTTACTAATTAGTTTTTAGTGAATTCTTATTTATTAATTACTATTACCAAAAAAAATCCAATTACTAACTGTCTCCAATTTTGAATCACTAATTATTCTTATTCATTTGTTACTCTTTAGTTCTTTTTAATTGTTATTTCTAATTACTTATTACTGTTCTAGTTTTATTTTTCAATCCAGTAGTTTAGCGTCAAATATGGCTGGATTACTGAAGAAATTGAAGCGTGGATCATCATCGCGAAAAACACGGCCCGATGCACAAGCACCACCACCACGGCCATCACAAACACCAATCCAAGCACCACCACAACCATTCGTTCCTGGACGAATGAGTACAGGCTGTATGATAGATACCCAAGCCAATTGGGAGTTCAATCAAAACATTCAAATTCTGAATACACGCCTTCACAAGATAGCTCGCATTTTAGTCAAGGACGCAGCTTAGTTGGCGAATCTACTACTCCGTGGCATAATGTTAACCCGATGAGTGGTCATGATGGAGAAGGGCCGAGCAATCCTTTCGATAGGCAGCTAGAAGTCCAAAAGGTGAAAAAAAAAAAAAGTTGAGTGTTGGAATCATTTTGATGAAATTGTGGTGGACGGCGTCCGAAAAGCTCGATGTAAGTATTGCGCTAAATTATTTTCTACTGGTAGTGGTAATGGACATCTTAACAGGCATTACCCCTAGTGTGCACCTCGACAAGGCCACGTCGAACCTACCCAAACGCAGTTATCTTTTGACGGTAAGTTATTTGTTTATAATCAGCGAGCAAAGAGACGGTCTCGCTGAATTTGTTATTCATGATGAACAAGCCTTTAGTTTTGCTGATAATCCTAAGCACTCTAGATATATGAACACCTACGTTAACCTTTGTACAAAAAGGTTCATAGAAACACAACTAGATCCGATGCACTCCGGCAGTATAATGCTGCTAAAGCACATTTGATTGATTATTTCGATCATTTTGACGGTAAAGTTAGTCTTACTTCTGATATTTGGCAATCTCTGTTTACTTTTGTTAGTTATGCTTGTGTGACGGCCCATTGGATTGATATTGATTGGGTTATGAACAAAAGAATCATCGCTTTGAACTATTTCCTTTTTCGCATGATGGAATGAATGTTGCTAGTATTATAATTAAAGCATGTACCACATTTAAAATAAGGATAAGATTATGAGTGTTAGTTTTGATAATGCTTCTAATAATAAAGCTGCTGTTGCAGCTTTAAAGGAGACTCTCCAACCTGTACTTGATGGTGAATTATTTCATGTTCGTTGTGTTTGTCACATTATTAATTTAATTGTTCAAGATGGTTTAGCTGCTGCAGGAGATATTCTTCTCAAAATGAGGGGTATGACAGCGTATGTTAATAGTTCGAGTCCGAGAACACAACAATTTAAAACGTTGTGTGTTCAATATAATATGCCTCGCAGGAGAGCAGTTACAGATGTGGTCCACAGGTGGAACTCTACATAGTGCTTTTACACATTCTGGCATACAAAGAAGTCTATACGCATTTTCTACTAACCTTGTTCCCAGCCGGCTTGCCAACTCAAGAGGAATGGCAGATGGCTACATACCTAGCTGAATTTTTGGAGGTATTCTACACGTCTACCAATTTATTGTCTGGTACGTACTATCCCACCTCTCCTCTCGCTGTAATAGAAATTCTCAAGATGGCTACAATGTTAACAAAATGGAGATATATAGGACCCTTTCAACAAATAGTAAAAGTGATGGATAAAAAATTTAATAAATATTGGAAGAAATTGCCTGCGATTTTTGCTGTGGCTACTTGTTTAGATCCTAGGTTAAAGTTGCATGGCGTGAACGTGTCGATACAAGAGATTGAAATTAATGTGCTACACACAAGATGACACAACTACACTCACAGCAAAAGTGAGCAAGGAATTCAAGGATCTGTTCAACCTCTATCATAATTCTTTGACGTGCGCGGGCGAGCTTCATCATCAACTGGTGAGAGGTATTATGCGCCATACCTTAAGGGCTTTGAACATCTAGTAGCAAGACAACTACCAGGTGAAGGTACTTCTAATTCGGCAGGTTCGTTTACTTTTTCCTCTTTTAATGAGATTGGTTTATATTCTAATCATTATGCTGATTTATCAATGCAAGAACAGGTTAATTTTAATTTGTTAAATTTTTGGAAACAAAATCAAAACATGTATAAAACTTTATCCCAAATTGCACGGGATGTACTGGCGGTGCAAGCCTCCACGGTTGCTTCAGAGTTGGCATTTTTAGCGAGCGGGAGGGTTTTGGATGACAGGAGGAGTCGTCTTAACCCCGAGTCGCTCGAGCTATGTGTATGTTGGAAGGATTATCTTGATGCGAAATACCGTGAGCAAGATAAACCGATTGATGATAGGAAGAGCAGTGACTCGGACATTGAAATACTTGTGGATGATTAGGTAATTTCTTTTTATTTTTTGTTTCTCAAGTTTTTAGAATAAAGTTTTTCACAAAATATAGATTTATATATATAATATATGTATATATATAATAAGTTTTTACAAGAAAAATAGATATTTTTTTATAGATATAAAAAAAATTGGTAACTTTCGCCTGTTTTGTTTACAAGCAGCCGGTCCCAAGCCCGGATAAAAGAAGGAGGGCCTATGAATAAATTTATCTTTAATTTAACTTCATCAGTATGAATATTTGAATGCTAGAAATATTTATTGTATACACACATATTACTACATAGTATCTAGGAATTTTTACTTGTTTTATTTACTTGTATACACATATATGTCGTAATATGTATATTATATACACTCATTATTACATTACAATTTGCTTACATAATTACAAGAAATTATGGCAATTAAAATATTTACCATGAATAACAAGAAATTTAAAAAAAACAAAAAAAAAAGATTGGGCCCGGGCCCGGCCCAAGCCCTGCCCTAAATATAAGGCCTAGGGCCAGGCCCGGCCCGGTTTGCTCTGCTTCTAGCCCGACCCCGGCCCTTTTTCGCCTTTGGCCCACTGGCCCTTTGACATCACTGATACCAGCCGACCCTAAGATATACTCCTCAATATTGCAGCAAATGGCATAAAGGAAGAAGGGCTTGAACGGAGATAGCGAGAAAGGAACCAAAGGTTTTCCGGCAAGTTTTCTGGTAAGTCTTTAACTCCATTGCATCAAATTATTCAAGGTTTTATGAGAACCATAAAAAAATGGCTGCCATGAGATTTTTGTAGGTATGATATAGGAAAGTCATAGCCATGGTGGCCGTAACTGCGGGCTCACGAAAAGGTGTATAGGCTCACGAAAATATGCAAGAGTGTAAGCGTTTTGTGAGATGGGTGGGATTTTTGGGATTTCGATGGCTGCCGATAAACAGCTATGAGTGTATTAATGGGTATCTATGTTTTTATGTGGCAAAAGTAGGGCTGGCCATGAAGTGGGTATTAATGGGTGCGTGCATGGATTGCCGAGGGAAGTGAAGCGGTTGTCGACAGCGGAAGTGGGGTGGTTTATGGGGAAATGGTAATGATATGTGTGTGTAGACCATGCATATATATATATATATGTGTGTGTGTGTGTGTGTGTGTGTAACTGAAATGGAAAAATGGAAATGATATATGTGTGTAGACTATGCATATATAGGAGTAACTGTAATGAAATAAGCTTGTGAGAATGGACTGGAGCAAATAGTAATGATATGTATGTTTAGGAGTTGAAGAGAAGAGGAGGAGATGAAAACCAACCATGAGTGCACTGGGTGAACTGGGTATGCCCAAGAATGGAATGGGCAAGAAGATGGCAGTGGCTTCGAATGGTCTTTTGTGCTGGGAGTCTTATTCTATGTATTATATAGAAGGGTGAGGGGAAGGGAAGGTAATGGGTATTGGGTGTAAAGTGGTTTCATGTAAGAATAGTGTTGGGTTGTATGAGGAAAGAGATGCTGCACAAAGCGAGGGAGAAAGGTTGGTTTTAAACTTCAAACTCAAAAGTGTCGCTAAAAAGGTATTCTATTCCAGCAGTTTCTTTCCAAAATTTTAAGATTATTTAGGAATCTATTTGGACAAAAATTGAAAGAGTAACTTATATTATTTTTACAAGATCTATGCACAAGAAAAAATTTAGATTTTTTGGAGCTCGGGAAGCATGCTAACTAATTTTATTCGTAAAAGAGATTTCGACGTATTTTAAAATAGTAAATTAAGTTATCAAATTTTGATACTTTTACAATAGTCTTATGTAGCTATGATGGAGTATATTCCAGAGTTTCCAAAGTTTTAAAAGTTGTTTGCTATTTTTAGCGTTATTAGCAACGTAGCGCTCGATCGGATATAGCATAACGCTTCACCATTATAATAGTTTATTAAATTATTTCTAAAGACCTCTTCTAAGCAGATTTAGACAAAGTACAAAACTGAAACTTCCCTTATTTTTATGAAACCTTCGACGTGGAATTTTCTGGGATTTTTTTGGGTATGGAAAATGTCTCGAACAATTTATTTTTAAAATAGGCTTTTGAATTATTTAACATAGTGAACAAATTTTTTCTGAGCCTAGAATTTTACAGTGATTTAAAATTATTGTGATGCTTGAGTGTCTGAAATTTTGTGGCATTCCGGTGTCGTATGATATATTATTGGAACATGAGCATTAACTCTAAAGTTAAGGAGCAACTTAGGGTTCCGAGCGAAAAATTTCCCGAAAGGCCACAATAGTCCTAGAATCCTACCTAGCTGTTTAAAATATTATTTTCAGTTATAGCTAGGTATGTAACGGTACATTTGAGGTTGGGGGTAAATAGGAATTTTACTGAAGTCCAGGGGCCGTTTGGTAATTTTACTCACTTGAGAGAAACTTAATATTTAGGCATGCTCGAGCGACAATGAATGACATCCATATGTTTGTTATTTAGGTTTTGATAGACAAGAGATAGAATCGGCTTTTGAATGAGCTCAAGAACCAGATATTGAGCGAGGTAAGTACTCCTGCCATATTTCTCTGTATACCCTATTTTCCGTCTATGTCTATGTATAAATGATTTGTTCTAATTGGAAGTTTTAAAACCTTTCACGCGCTACTGTTTTTGTGTAAATTGGTTGATATGAAAATGCATCAAAAATTTCATGGAATGTTTTTATGAGTAGTGTTTTAAAGTTGGCCTATGTTGAATGAAACGGTATTTCTGGCTTGGTTGTTGTGCCTCATATCCACGGGGGAAAGTTTGATTGTTGGGTCCTGGTCAATGGGACAATACGTTGATGCACATTACTGTTGCTCTTGGTTCGCCCTTATGTCCACAATAATATGTATCCCGGACGAATGAGGGATTATGGGCCCTTGTCAGGGGGCGCATACCCTGACTGAATCATATTTATCCCAGGTGGAGTAGGGATTGTGGGCCCTAATCAGGGGGGAATGTACGCTGACCGCTACATACCTAAGTTATGATGAACTGTGATAGTTGTTAATGAGTCTTCTTAATGTCATGGTCCTGTTCTGAGAACCTTGGATGAATTGCTTTCACAAAGTGTATATATGTATAGTATTTTCTGTAAAAATGTTTACCAGTTTAATTGAAGAGAAACCATGGCATGTTTTTATGAATCCCAAAACCTATTTTAGGGGTATGGTATGTGTACTTACTGGGCCCTAAGCTCACTCTTTTAAATAATTTTCAGGTGATGATCTAGGTGGAACCGACACTGATGAAGGCCACAAGGATTATGGTAGGCAACTGCTAGAGGAGTTGTGGTCCTCTTAGATTATTTAATAAATCATTAGGTGCTATGCTAGTACTAAATTTGTAAATTGAGATTTTTTGTAAGCTTAGCTCTTCGTTGGATTTAAAATGATCTATGTTAGTTATTAAATAAAGGATGTCATTGGAGATTCATTGAAAAATTATAAGCATGATTTTAGAAATATTATTAAGGAGGTAGATTTGAATTACTTGGTTATAGATTCTTGTGTACATGTTATATAAGGCCTGGCAGAGCCCTTGGTTGGAGTCGATTGGGTCTGCGGCCGGTCACGGATCTAGCTCACAGGCCTACCCGTGGGTTCGGGTCGTAACAACTTTTATAGGTAAAATTGCCGAAATACCCCCCCTGGATAGAAAATTACCAAAATACTTCCTGGGATTCTCACACCGAAAAAATCTCAAAAATACATTAAAATACTATTTCAAGTACCCTGAAGTTATTTTTGGGTAAGAAGTGCCTCAAGAAATTTTCGCCCGAAAATCTCAAACTGGTGTCCGGACCAAGTGCTCAGAAGCCGGTTCTGTTAAAAAGAGCTATCGGCATTGGAATGGCACAAAATTTTAGATACTGAAACATATCAGTAATATAAAGTTTCTGTAAATTTTTCAGATTAAAATATTATGATTTGCTTTGTTAAATAACTCATGAATTTCTTTTAATCGATACTCTAATTTAACATCTTGTGCAGACACTGAAATATCCTAAAATTTTCCATAGTCTACGTCTTGCAAAAAAATCTAGGGTCACTTTTCGCACTTTGTCAAATTCTGAGCAAAACTATTTTTTAAAAAATCCTTGAATAAACTGCCTAAAGAATTTCCTATCTTCAGTGACAATTACACTTGCTATTCAGATTTAAGACACATTAGTGCACCTTGGACTCACACACTTATCTTCTACCTCCCTTCCCCTCTGCTAAACACATACACACAATTCACACTCACACACAAACTGCTACACATACCCACGCTAAAACGCCTAAACACACACATTAACACATCCAAAACACATAATTACACACACACAATCACACAATTATACACATACCCAAAGCATCCACACTCTCAGTCACACACGCACGCAGTGTCGCACACACTAACACCCACAATACGCAATAAAGCGCACACAAACCTCATGAATCACGCACTCACCTATGGCTACTACACCCGTAGCCTTCCAACACCCACAAACACACTTTACACAAACAATCATATAGAAACTCGCATATACCCACGGCAGCTATGAACACACCCAACAAATAGACACATTGCACCCACGGCACTCACCCACAACCACTCTTCCTTACCCCTACGCACATACACATACATTGACTACACAATTACACTCCTAACAACAAATATATACACCCATATGCACTGAAAACACATACTTAAATACACAAGAAAACACACATACATACATTGTAAACATGCTCTGCACACCCACAAACACACACTAAATCACACAAACTTTAAAGGGTAAAGTCATTACCCTTTAAAATTCTTCAATCTCCCCCTCTTTTCCTCTGATTTATGCTCCCCCCAAACCCCCTGTTCTCCTCCGTTTTCTCCTTTACTTCTCTGTTTTTGTCTGTGTATCTTCTTTCTTCTTTTCTCTCAAATTTCCTTTTTCTTTTATTTAATTTTTCTAAAACTATAAAATAAACATTAATTCATAATTAAATTCTATTAGTCACCCTATTTAAAAATAGGAGGTGGCATTTTATTGAGACAAAATTCACTACAATTTTGACACCTGACATGCTTTTTTTTTAAAATTGCAAAATGACCTCCAAAGTTTTTCAAATTTACAAAATCACCTCAAAACTTTTTAAAACGTTATTTTGACCCCAAAATCATTTTCTACTAATCTCCGAGCATTGCTCAAAATTATCGCTCGTTTATTTTTTAGGTTAAAGACAATTATTTTAAACCGCTAGAAAAGTGGGGGATCTTACATTCTCCCCACCTTATAAAAATTCCGTCCTTGAAATTTGATCCCGGGTTTTATATTACCTATAAAGGCATTATGCTTTCGCTACGTAACTCTGATAATTACCACATAGTAGCTCGGCTATATTTATCATTTGCACCCAAATTTCTGTTCTAGGATTACCCAAATGCAACCGTTAAATTCCAAATCATAACACTAAGCTCAAACCTATCAGGTTATCACATGCGCTCTAACTATTACGGAACTTATTATTTAGCTAATTCAAAACTTAATGAACTAACCTTACATCACCCCAAATTCAATGCACATAAAGAAAACTAAATCAAGTTATAATCCGTCATGTTCCCACGGCGTTATACTGATAACATACAGGACTGTACCATTTGCTCAACTTAACGATCGCAAGCTTAACTTCAAGCTTAAGGTGTACTAAAATACCAAGCAATAGTGACATGTGACATGCACTCTACCAAAGCTAACATGGATATATAACTAATTCCTATAAGCACTTACACCTCACAGAAAGATGGAAAAACTGTAACCACTATGATTTCGTTGCGCACTTTGATGTCTTAAATCAAACAAGTCCAAATTATTGCCGAATTCATCATGGAGAGATATTGTGATGCCCCGAACCTAGGTTTACGAGGTTATTATTACTTAACGACGATTATGGTAAGTAAGACGAAACTAGACTGTTAGTGAAGACCTTACGAGCAGGTATAAATTTGATCTTTAGCGTTAATTATTGTAAACAATATTAATTGTTGCATCCAGTAACATATTTTAATAATATGATAAGCCATAAATGATGAAGTTTGTACAATAGAAAAATTCGTGGAAGTGGGCGGTTTGCAATTTATAATTGACGAAATTGTGCCGCTATAACATTATATGGTCTCGCATTAAATAATTTTACATATTAAAGAGCAGAAAACAAAAATGGAAACAACAATAAAATAAATAAATAAATAAAAATAATTGATAATACATAAAGGGAATATGAGAGAGGGGTGTGAACAAAAAAAAAAGAAAAGGAGAAATCGGGTAGAGAGGAACAGAAAAGGCAGCCAGCCCTAAAACGGGCAGCGCCTCTTCCAGATCTAGGCAGCCCCCATTTCTGGCCACACGCATAGCCGCCGGCGTCAACTCCGGCTGTGCACCTTCACCAGACATCATCGCCTAACGCCTCTACTACCCTGTGCCACAACCAAACCGCCCTGGCCACCATCGGATGGTATTCAAAACTGGCCAACCAAAATCCCTACCGAAAGACGCCACTGGTCAAACGCCAGCGCAAGGGGACCCCACTGGTCAATAACCGGTCACTAATGGCCACTTCCAGCAGTGGATCGCCTTCGCGTCGCTGTTGTTATTGAGCCGCTGTCACCACCGCGATTTGCTCCGCCACCACCGTAGGTACTCATCGCCACCACCATCTCGTTCTATAAGCCTTCGCCACCGCCATCCAGCCGTGTTATCGCTGCCCATCAGGCAGATCCAAGAGCAATCATAGACTCATGTCACCATCGAGATCTACTCCGCCACCACCGCCTGGTACTTATCACCGGCGAACTAAAACTCCGATCGACACTAAGGATGACCATGGGCCAGTCGACAGCTCTCTCCTTCCATCCACCAATCAACTGCCTTGACCACTGAGACCTATAACCGGTGACGTAACTCAAATTTCACGGCGAGCCAAAATGGCAATCGCCAACATTCATCCACCACCGTCAAAATCTGCAACCACCGGTAACCATCCACTATAAGCCACCACCGTGGGTCCTTAACCGAACCGCCCTGCCACCCAAGCACTGCCCTCCGTCAAAAGAACATTCTCCGTTCAACATCAACGGCTATTCGATTTTTGTCGGCGTTGGGATCCATGACTACGGCGTAGAATTGGTTTTTATGGTATTCACTATGAAGCGGGGTTGGGTAGTGTTGTGATTTTGGTGGCTGTGCAGTGGTTGAAATTTAGCGGTAGTGTAGTGGTGGAAGGTGGTTTGTGTGCATAACTGTGGGTGCACGACATGTGTGTGATTGTCATATACATGGCGTGGTTGTTGTCGAACAATCATGTGAAATTGGGTGTGTATGTGGGGCACTATGGGGTGGGTGTACATTGCGGCTCTGTGAATATTTTTGTGTCTTAGCGTGTACGTGTGCTTGTTCTTTGGAAGGTGAAGTGATGTATCTAGCAATATGTGTCCTAGTGTGCACTTTAGGATGAACAAATGATGGGTGCATGGCACGAATCTATGTGTGAGGCGGTCAGCAAATGGGTGAGTTTGGGCATGTGAACTTGTGTGTGAAATGGTGAGCTAGTTGTGGGGTTATTAGAAGGTGGCACATGTAGTAATAGGTGGGTTGGGGAAGTCAGCAGTTGTGTGTTGGGTTTTGGTGGTATGGACAATGAACGGAGTTCGGTGGTACAGTTGCGATACTGTTGTGGTTGTAGTTTTGGTTTAGTGATGGCACTGTGTGTATGTTTTACATACAAGGTGCGCGCCGTGTGGTGGTTGCTGGGCGATAGCATATAACAAGGGGCGTCGTAGGGCATTGTTGTGTAGGTGTATTTAGCGAGAGGTTACTTGGTGGTTATTAAAACGGGTAAATTAATGGATGTTTGGCAACGGCGATTAAATGCCAAGAATGACAGGGTGAACTGGGCATGATATTGGACGGGCATGTAAAGGTCGTGCAGTTGACTGAGGCATCGAATCTGCTTGAAGACAGGTTCAACAAGAATGTTGTGCCGTGATTGACGATCCTTTGGGTTATAGTAAAGCTGAGAACATGAAGATAGAAAAGAATGGCGTTGATGGTTCTCGAACGAGATGCAGCAGCACGCCGTCTCTCCGGAGATTTTTATGTGGGCAAATGCATAGCGTCAAGTAAGCGACCCTTTGATTCAACTAGTATTTTTATATGCAACGTATATGTTCATGTACAGTTAAAAAAAATGTGTTGCTTATTGGTATTGACCGTTTTAAGTACGTTTAACTGCTGTAGCTTAAATTACCAAAAATGGTTTTAGTGTTTTATTCTCGTCAAAGAAAAACCGGACCAGCATGTAAATGATGTTTTACCTAGAAACTGAAATGAAACTCGAATTTGAAAAGTTTTGTATTGACGTTATTGTGAATATTGAACATCTTGATGATTATTGAAAGGATGTGAGGACGGTTGAGAATCAGTTGATGAGTGATTTTGTTCACGATGAACCCAATGGGAGTTTTTGGTTTACTCGATTGTTGTGCCTTATATCCACGGGGGAAAGTTGGATTTCGGGCCCTGGTCAACGGGGCTTGTACGTTGATGCACAGTACTGTGGCTGGTGGTGCGCCCTTGCGTCCACATGACTATTTTATCCCGGGTGTAGGAGGGATTTCGGGCCCTAGTCAGGGGGGCTCGTACGCTGACCGCAGCATATTGTTTGAGCTAATGTTGGGATTTGAACTGGTTGTTATAAAGTTTTGCGATAATCATTATATACTTCAGTTTTTGGTTTCATGTACTCTATTTGTTTTACCCGATGATTACCAACTTCATGATTTTAGATTTCTTTACGTGGCTATAATATAAAGGGAGTTGTTTTCTGCATGCTATGGTCCACCTAGTTGAATCATTGGTTACTTACTGAGCACGTGGAAGCTCATCCCTTACTTATCATTTCAGGTTGAAAGTAAGGAGATGGTGACGAGCATAGGAGGAGAAAATTTGGTGCGGAGCTTCGGAGACTGCATGAAATGAGTCGCTAAATATTAGATTTCTGTTTAGCTTTAGTTGTTGACAATCAGAGTTATGAAAAGTTTTAGCATAAGTGTTGTATTCAAATGAAAATATGAAAATGTAATTAAGGTTTGTAGAAGTTTTAATTTCCGCTACAGCACATGTTGGTTTTAAGCAAGTAAGGCCTGGCAGAGCCCTTGGTTAGAGTCAATTGGGTCTGCAGCCGGTCACGTGCCTAGCTCGCGGGCCTGCCCGTGGGTTCGGGTCGTGACAGAAATGGTATCAGAGCATTACGCTCTTGGGATATTAGAGTTTAAGTAATGATTTCGCTGGTTAGGTTATAGAACCCTAAGTGGTTTCGTCCGATTTTATTGGTGAAGTTTCAGTAAGTTGCTATTAGTGATTATGACTTATGTTTCGAAGGTTATAGATATCATTAGGAAGACTCAGTTTCATTGGGTGAAGCTGGGGAGATATGTTTCTATTTGCCAGAACCTAATCAAGGTTGTAGAACAGCATTAGGTTAATAGCTGGATAGAGATAATGTAAGGCTGTGGTTTCTTGAAGTACTTGGAGCTTGTAGCTTGTAATCCAGCGCTCTTAGCTCTTAGTTCATAGCTCTTAGTTGCAACCGTTAGAGCGCTAAGTGAAAAATTTTCTGTTATAGTGAGGTTTCTAAGTTCATAAGTTTTTGAAAACAAGGTTTCGTAGAATAGCAGTACTTTGAATTGAAATGCGCACTTGGGATGAGTAAAATTTTGTCTGAGAGCATAGAGCCACTGGGTTGACTTTGCTGTGAATGCACACGAGAATTTGGCTTTAGATCTTATATCCTCATTTCACTAAGTACAAGTTATGTGCATATATCGGACTATGGCAAAGGTAAATTGAGGTTATGAGTAATTATGTTTTCAGCGTGCATTTTTGGTTTTAGCAGTAGCCCAGAGTCCTACATTGATTGGCGTGCATGACTTTATCTGACATCGAGGAGTGAACTACCAAAGGATAAAGGGATGTAATTGAGGACTAGAACCAGTTGCTCACCATCTTTGACGGGATTAAGTATTTTATCCTTTTAGGGCAAAAAAAAATGCAACTTATATCTATAGAATGATTTATGGTTTGAGCCACGAAGTTAAGAGTGTGTGTATATATATATATATATATATATATATATATATATATATATATATATATATATATATATATATATATATATATATTTATATATTTATGTGAAATATTTGAGGACTTTAGAAAGGTGAAGGGGTCTTTTAAAGTTGGCAACTTGAGGAGTATAAATGGTGATCTAATATGTTCGAGCTAAGCGTTACAGTTTCACATGAAAATTTTAAAGGTTAGATTTTCATAGGCGTGAATTGTGGTGCGGTGTTAAGATGTATATGATTCTGTAGAGTCATGACTAGGCTGCTAAGAGTTATAGTTAGAACTCAAGGTGGGATCCTTTAGAGCGAAAGTCATATGAGATGATTGCTCAGTACCTTAGTACGCCATAGGCTCGAAGTTAAGCTTGCTACTATTAAGTAGATTGTGCGAGAAGTACAACTTGGCATGTTAGCGGAAGTATGATAATTAGAAACTTATTTAATTGGTTGAGTTTGAAGTGGAGTAAATACAGTTCACTGAGTGTCGTACTAGCTAAGTTTAACTATTTTGAGGTTGCATAATGACATCAGTTGGATTATGGAATCCTAGGTTACAATCTGAAATCTTACAATATGGTGAAATGCTTAAAATTGCTATAAATTTTACTAAAGCTGCTATTGATGTTCTCAACTCGTAATTTGGATATTATGTGTAAAATTTGATGACCACTTCGATTGGGAGTTATGTAGTGAAAGGGTAGTGCTTCGATATTATAAGGTATATTATCAGAGTGGCGCAGTCGAAGCATTATGGATTAAAGATTGATTTGATGTGTGGTATATGCATTTAAGTTGGAGCAGAAAAATTTAATTGAGTGAGTTCCGTACAAGTATTTCGAACTTGATTAATAATCCTGTCGGTTGAATTATGATATTCAATATTCGTCGGGGATAAATTTCGGTGCGGAGGTGAGGCATTACTCAGCTATTATGTTGGTTGTTATAAATATCTGAGTTACATAGCAAGATCTTTTATCAGGAGGTTATAAGTATAACAAAATTCGAGGTCGGATTTCTTTTACGGGGGAGAAGATGCAATATCCTGATCTCAAATTGGTCTTACAGTTGATTTTGATGAATATACTTGATTTTCTGCAAAATTTGATCACTTGGTGAGACTTCAAGGTTTAACGATGATTTAATTGTATAAATGGAGAAATGTAGAGATACCTTTTACGACTGGCGAAGGTTCAAATTTAAGATTATTAATCTTAGACGTATTTTTGGTTTGTGAATTGAAGTGAGTTTAAAGTTAAGTGTTATGATGGGGGATAAGATCAGACACCATTAAGTGAAGAAATCTGGTAACACAAAGTTTCGAGGGTCGGATTATCAGTGGATTAAAGTGTGTTAAATGCATCACACATTCTGTGCTTTAAGGTCTTTGGGTGCATGTACTTATCAGGTCACTTGAAATTATATCCGAGTTTGATTGTGAACCCTTTAGATAAATTAGTCGTGTAAGCACTTGCGTTGTTATGTTGGTTGTTATCTAAGATCAAACATGATTATGCGTGGAACACCAAATTTGGAGGACGAAATTTCTTTAAGGGGAGGATAATGTGATGCCCCGAACCTAGGATTACGAGGTTATTATTACTTAACGACGATTATGGTAAGTAAGACGAAATTAGACTGTTAGTGAAGACCTTACGAGCAGGTATAAATTTGATCATTAGCGTTAATTATTGTAAACAATATTAATTGTTGCATCCAGTAACATATTTTAATAATATGATAAGCCATAAATGATGAAGTTTGTACAATAGAAAAATTCATGGAAGTGGGCGGTTTGCAATTTATAATTGACGAAATTGTGCCGCTATAACATTATATGGTCTCGCATTAAATAATTTTACATATTAAAGAGCAGAAAACAAAAATGGAAACAACAATAAAATAAATAAATAAATAAAAATAATTGATAATACATAAAGGGAATATGAGAGAGGGTGTGAACAAAAAAAAAAGAAAAGGAGAAATCGGGTAGAGAGGAACAGAAAAGGCAGCCAGCCCTAAAACGGGCTCTTTCAGATCTAGGCAGCCCCCATTTCTGGCCACACGCATAGCCGCCGGCGTCAACTCCGGCTGTGCACCTTCACCAGACATCATCGCCTAACACCTCTACTACCCTGTGCCACAACCAAACCGCCCTGGCCACCATCGGATGGTATTCGAAACTGGCCAACCAAAATCCCTACCGAAAGACGCCATCGGTCAAACGCCAGCGCAAGGGGACCCCACTGGTCAATAACCGGTCACTAATGGCCACTTCCAGCAGTGGATCGCCTTCGCGTCGCTGTTGCTATTGAGCCGCTGTCACCACCGCGATTTGCTTCTCCGCCACCGTAGGTACTCATCGCCACCACCATCTCGTTCCATAAGCCTTCGCCACCGCCATCCAGCAGTGCTATCGCAGCCCATCAGGCAGATCCAAGAGCAATCATAGACTCATGTCACCATCGCGATCTACTCCGCCACCACCGCCTGGTACTTATCATCGGCGAACTAAAACTCCGATCGACACTAAGGATGACCATGGGCCAGTCGACAGCTCTCTCCTTTCATCCACCAATCAACTGCCTTGACCACTGAGACCTATAACCGGCGTCGTAACTGAAATTTCACGGCGAGCCAAAATGGCAATCGTCGACCTTCATCCACCACCGTCAAAATCTGCAACCACCGGTAACCATCCACTATAAGCCACCACCGTGGGTCCTTAACCGAAACGCCCTGCCACCCAAGCACTGCCCTCCGTCAAAAGAACATTCTCCGTTCAACATCAACGGCTATTCAATTTTCGTCGGCGTTGGTATCCATGACTACGGCGTAGAATTGGTTTTTATGGTATTCACTATAAAGCGGGGGTTGGGTAGTGTTGTGATTTTGGTGGCTATGCAGTGGTTGAAATTTAGCGGTAGTGTGGTGGTGGAAGGTGGTTTGTGTGCATAACTGTGGGTGCTCGACATGTGTGTGGTTGTCATATACATGGTGTGGTTGTTGTCGGACAATCATGTGAAATTGGGTGTGTATGTGGGGCACTATGGGGTGGGTGTACATTGCGGCTGTGTGAATTTTTTTGTGTCTTAGCGTGTACGTGTGCTTGTGCTGTGGAAGGTGAAGTGATGTATCTAGCAATATGTGTCCTAGTGTGCACTTTAGGATGAACAAATGATGGGTGCATGGCACGTATCTATGTGTGAGGCGGTCAGCAAATGGGTGAGTTTGGGCATGTGAACTTGTGTGTGAAATGGTGAGCTAGTTGTGGGGTTATTAGAAGGTGGCACATGTAGTAATAGGTGGGTTGGGGAAGTCAGCAGTTGTGTGTTGGGTTTTGGTGGTATGGACAAGGAACGGAGTTCGGTGGTACAGTTGCGATACTGTTGTAGTTGTGGTTTAATGATGGCACTGTGTGTATGTTGTACATACAAGGTGCGCGCCCTGTGGTGGTTGCTGGGCGATAGCATATAACAAGGGGCGTCGTAGGGCATTGTTGTGTAGGTGTATTTAGCGAGAGGTTACTTGGTGGTTATTAAAACGGGTAAATTAATGGATGTTCGGCAACGGCGATTAAATGACAGGGTGAACTGGGCATGATATTGGACGGGCATGTAAAGGTCGTGCAGTTGACTGAGGCCACGAATCTGCTTGAAGACAGGTTCAACGAGAATGTTGTGCCGTGATTGACGATCCTTTGGGTTATAGTAAAGTTGAGAACATGAAGATAGAAAAGAATGGCGTTGATGGTTCTCGAACGAGATGCAGCAGCACGCCGTCTCTCCGGAGATTTTTATGTGGGCAAATGCATAGCGTCAAGTAAGCGACCCTTTGATTCAACTAGTATTTTTATATGCAACGTATATGTTCATCTACTGTTAAAAAAAATGTGTTGCTTATTGGTATTGACCGTTTTAAGTACGTTTAACTGCTGTAGCTTAAATTACCAAAAATGGTTTTAGTGTTTTATTCTCGTCAAAGAAAAACCGGACCAGCATGTAAATGATGTTTTGCCTAGAAACTGAAATGAAACTCGAATTTGAAAAGTTTTGTATTGACGTTATTGTGAATATTGAACATCTTGATGATTATTGAAAGGATGTGAGGACGGTTGAGAATCAGTTGATGAGTGATTTTGTTCACGATGAACCCAATGGGAGTTTTTGGTTTACTCGATTGTTGTGCCCTATATCCACGGGGGAAAGTTGGATTTCGGGCCCTGGTCAACGGGGCCAGTACGTTGATGCACAGTACTGTGGCTGGTGGTGCGCCCTTGCGTCCGCATGATTATTTTATCCCGGGTGTAGGAGGGATTTCGGGCCCTAGTCAGGGGGGCTCGTACGCTGACCGCAGCATATCGTTTGAGCTAATGTTGGGATTTGAACTGGTTGTTATAAAGTTTTGCGATAATCATTATATACTTCAGTTTTTGGTTTCATGTACTCTATTTGTTTTACCCGATGATTACCAACTTCATTATTTTAGATTTCTTTACGTGGCTATAATATAAAGCGAGTTGTTTTCTGCATGCTATGGTCCACCTAATTGAATCATTGGTTACTTACTGAGCACGTGGAAGCTCATCCCTTACTTATCATTTCAGGTTGAAAGTAAGGAGATGGCGAGGAGCATAGGAGGAGAAAATTTGGTGCGGAGCTTCGGAGACTGCATGAAATGAGTCGCTAAATATTAGATTTTCTGTTTAGCTTTAGTTGTTGACAATCAGAGTTATGAAAATTTTTAGCATAAGTGTTGTATTCAAATGAAAATATAATTAAGGTCTGTAGAAGTTTTAATTTCCACTGCAGCACATGTTTGTTTTAAGCAAGTAAGGCCTGGCAGAGCCCTCGGTTAGAGTCTATTGGGTCTGCGGCCGGTCACGTGCCTAGCTCGCGGGCCTGCCCGTGGGTTCGGGTCGTGACAGAAATGGTATCAGAGCATTACGCTCTTGGGATATTAGAGTTTAAGTAATGATTTCGCTGGTTAGGTTATAGAACCCTAAGTGATGATCCGATTTTATTGGTGAAGTTTCAGTAAGTTGCTACTAGTGATTAATGCTTATGTTTCGAAGGTTATAGATATCATTAGGAAGACTCATTTTCGTTGGGTGAAGCTGGAGAGATATGTTTCTATTTGCCAGAACCTAATCAAGGTTGTAGAACAGCATTAGGTTAATAGCTGGATAGAGATAATGTAAGGCTGTGGTTTCTTGAAGTACTTGGAGCTTGTAGCTTGTAATCCAGCGCTCTTAGCTCTTAGTTCGTAGCTCTTAGTTGCAACCGTTAGAGCGCTAAGTGAAAATTTTCTGTTATAGTGAGGTTTCTAAGTTCATAAGTTTTTGAAAACAAGGTTTCGTAGAATAGCAGTACTTTGAATTGAAATGCGCAATTGGGATGAGTAAAATTTTGTCTGAGAGCATAGAGCCACTGGGTTGACTTTGCTGTGAATGCACACGAGAATTTGGCTTTAGATCTTATATCCTCATTTCACTAAGTACAAGTTATGTGCATATATCGGACTATGGCAAAGGTAAATTGAGGTTATGAGTAATTATGTTTTCAGCGTGCATTTTGGGTTTTAGCAGTAGCCCAGAGTCCTACATTGATTGGCGTGCATGACTTTATCTGACTTCGAGGAGTGAACTACCATAGGATAAAGGGATGTAATTGAGGACTAGAACCAGTTGCTCACCATCTTTGACGGGATTAAGTATTTTATCCTTTTAGGGCAAAAAAAATGCAACTTATATCTATAGAATGATTTATGGTTTGAGCCACGAAGTTAAGAGTATATATATATATATATATATTTTTATGTGAAATATTTGAGGACTTTAGAAAGGTGAAGGGGTCTTTTAAAGTTGGCGACTTGAGGAGTATAAATGGTGATCTTATATGTTCGAGCTAAGCGTTACAGTTTCACATGAAAATTTTAAAGGTTAGATTTTCATAGGCGTGAATTGTGGTGCGGTGTTAAGAGGTATATGATTCTGTAGAGTCATGACTAGGCTGCTAAGAGTTATAGTTAGAACTCGAGGTGGGATCCTTTAGAGCGAAAGTCATATGAGATGATTGCTCAGTACCTTAGTACGCCATAGGCTTGAAGTTAAGCTTGCTACTATTAAGTAGATTGTGCGAGAAGTACAACTTGGCATGTTAGCGGAAGTATGATAATTAGAAACTTATTTAATTGGTTGAGTTTGAAGTGGAGTAAATATAGTTCACTGAGTGTCGTACTAGCTAAGTTTAACTATTTTGAGGTTGCATAATGACATCAGTTGGATTATGGAATCCTAGGTTATAATCTGAAATCTTACAATATGGTGAAATGCTTGAAATTGCTATAAATTTTACTAAAGCTGCTATTGATGTTCTCAACTCGTAATTTGGAGATTATGTGTAAAATTCGATGACCACTTCGTTTGGGAGTTATTTAGTGAAAGCGTAGTGCTTCGATATTATAAGGTATATTATCAGAGTGGCGCAGTGGAAGCATTATGGATTAAAGATTGATTTGATGTGTGGTATATGCATTTAAGTTGGAGCAGAAAAATTTAATTGAGTGAGTTCCATACTAGCTAAGTCATAAGTATTTCGAACTTGATTAATAATCCTGTCGGTTGAATTATGATATTCAATATTCGTCGGGGATAAATTTCGGTGCGGAGGTGAGGCATTACTCAGCTATTATGTTGGTAGTTATAAATATCTGAGTTACATAGCAAGATCTTTTATCTGGAGGTTATAAGTATAACAAAATTCGAGGTCGGATTTCTTTTACCGGGGAGAAGATGCAATATCCTGATCTCAAATTGGTCTTACAGTTGATTTTGATGAATATATTTGATTTTCTGCAAATTTGATCACTTGGTGAGACTTTAAGGTTTAACGATGATTATAAATGGAGAAATGTAGAGATAGCTTTTATGACTGGCGAAGGTTCAAATTTAAGATTTTTAATCTTAGACGTATTTTTGGTTTGTGAATTGAAGTGAGTTTAAAGTTAAGTGTTATGATGGGGGATAAGATCAGACACCATTAAGTGAAGAAATCTGGTAACACAACGTTTCGAGGGTCGGATTATCAGTGGATTAAAGTGTGTTAAATGCATCACACATTCTGTGCTTTAAGGTCTTTGGGTGCATGTACTTATCAAGTCACTTGAAATTATATCCGAGTTTGATTGTGAACCCTTTAGACAAATTAGTCGTGTAAGCACTTGCGGTGTTATGTTGGTTGTTATCAAAGATCAAACATGATTATGCGTGGAACACCAAATTTTGAGGACGAAATTTCTTTAAGGGAGGATAATGTGATGCCCCGAACCTAGGTTTACGAGGTTATTATTACTTAGCGACGATTATGGTAAGTAAGACGAAATTAGACTGTTAGTGAAGACCTTACGATCAGGTATAAATTTGATCTTTAGCGTTAATTATTGTAAACAATATTAATTGTTGCATCTAGTAACATATTTTAATAATATGATAAGCCATAAATGATGAAGTTTGTACAATAGAAAAATTCATGGAAGTGGGCGGTTTGCAATTTATAATTGACGAAATTGTGCCGCTATAACATTATATGGTCTCGCATTAAATAATTTTACATATTAAAGAGCAGAAAACAAAAATGGAAACAACAATAAATAAATAAATAAATAAAAATAATTGATAATACATAAAGGGAATATGAGAGAGGGTGTGAACAAAAAAAAAGAAAAGGAGAAATGTAGAGAGGAACAGAAAAGGCAGCCAGCCCTAAAACGGGCTCTTCCAGATCTAGGCAGCCCCCATTTCTGGCCAAACGCATAGCCGCCGGCGTCAACTCCGGCTGTGCACCTTCACCAGACATCATCGCCTAACGCCTCTACTACCCTTTGCCACAACCAAACCGCCCTGGCCACCATCGGATGGTATTCGAAACTGGCCAACCAAAATCCCTACCGAAAGACGCCACCGGTCAAACGCCAGCGCAAGGGGACCCCACTAGTCAATAACCGGTCACTAATGGCCACTTCCAGCAGTGGATTGCCTTCGCGTCGCTGTTGTTATTGAGCCGCTGTCACCACCGCGATTTGCTCCACCACCACCGTAGGTACTCATCGCCACCACCGTAGGTACTCATCGCCACTACCATCTCGTTCCATAAGCCTTCGCCACCGCCATCCAGCCGTGCTATCGCTGCCCATCAGGCAGATCCAAGAGCAATCATAGGGCTGGGCATGATATTGGACGGGCATGTAAAGGTCGTGCAGTTAGGGCTGTATACGAACCGAGTTCGAGCCGAACATGGCCATGTTCGAACTCGTTCGTTTATTCCAAAGTTATGTTTGAGCTCGGCTCGTGTTCGTTAAGCATATATAATTTTGTGTTCGTGTTCGGTTCGCGAAAATAATCGAAAGATTGAACTCGACTCGGCTCGTTCGTTTAAGCTTCACGAACCGAGCTCGAGCTTGAGTTCGTGTTTGTGTTCGTATAAATTTATTGTTACAAACAAACTAAATTAGCTTTGAGACGAACCTTATACGATCATTAACGATTATGTTCTTCCATACATTCATTACTGTAGTCACAAATATCATGCCAATTACATTACAACAACTGCATTAAACAAGAGTTTACAAAATAATGCCTTGTACAAAAGACGTAGCTAATCATGTACAAAATATGCAATTATACTTCCAATGCACAGTCCAAATAGCGTATCAAGCATGCAGTCCACAAAAAAAGTGCAGCTTTCTCCTTTGATTAGTCCTGCAAAAAACAAAACCAACAATTAAGAGTTTAAACAATTTTCTATGTATATATATATATATATATATATATATATATATATATATATACACACACACACACTAATTGACTTGATGCTACTGAGATGTGAACTATGCTAATACCTTAATTACAAGTTTTCAACATTTAAAGTAGCAAATTAAATGTCATACAAAATGCTTGTACAAAAGATGTGGCTATACTCCCAAAAACAATCTAGACAGAGGTATCTCCCATGCAATCACAACAAAATTTACAATCTCCTCCTTGATTTTGTCCTGCATAACCGATAGAAGATTTATGAGTTCAAACAAAAAATAATCACACACTATTTAACGTCACAAAGATAAATAATATTCAAATGTGACGTTACTCAATGGACCGAATCAATAACCTTAATACATAAACTACTACTGAGGCAATTCAATCTCTTTTACTTCCTCGGTTGTGCGCTACAAAATAAAAAAAACGACGAAAGTTAGCAAGAAACATTGTATATAATATACTTGGATACAATGAAATAACGTTGTTAACTATAGTAAAAATATAAATAAATGAGTAACGTACAGTGTATACTTCCTTTACTCCGTATAAGGAACGTATCCAATCTCCTCCACATATCAAAGCTTCTACAGTCTTTGTCGATAATGATGCACGATAGGAGTCTATAACCCTACCACCGGTGCTAAAGGCAGCCTCCGAAGCAACTGTGGTTATTGGAATTGAAAGTATATCAACCGTCATCTTTGACAATATTTTATACTTAAGATTGTTCGCTTTCCACCACTCAATAACATCAAACTGAGACTCACAATTCACCTCACAAATGTACACTCCTTCTTCAAGGTATGTTTCCAAGTCAAACTTAATAGGCATCACATTTTCCATGCTCCTCACATAGAGATCATATTATGTCTTCCCTTTAGCTTTGTAGGTAGTAGTAGTACTACTAGAACCTCCCACAACATTCATTTCCTTAGTTACACTCGAGCAATGCAAAGCATGATTCAAGACATATTCCTTATACACCTCAAGTAGGGAACCTGACACCAACTCAATGTTCTTTTTGACTCAACCTCATTGTAGATCTTAGGAAAACAAAATTTAATGAATGTCATTTTGTACCTAGTAAAGAACCATGTAAAGCAGTACTCAGATTCACCAAAAAGTAGACAAAATCAACCGACAATCAATGTAATGTCCTTAATGAAAAATTAACCAACAATTATCAACAAAAGAGTATATGATAGGGCTCATTCACGCTAACTGTAAAGCAGTACTTAGATTTTTGCTAACTGTTCACTTAAAGCTCATTCATGCTATTCTCTCTAGTAGCTAGCCATGGTAGCTACCTATGCATGTAAATGAATCAGATTCTTCAACTCTAAGGAACACATGCATTGCTGCAAATTCTGAGAACATCAACCCTCAACAAACATGTAAAGCAGTACCATGTAAAGCAGTACTAAGATTCACCAAAAAGTAGACAAAATTAACCAACAATCAATGTAATGTCCGAAGCTGCCTATGCATGTAAATGAATCAGATTCGTCAACTCTAAGGAACACATATATTGCTGCAAATTCTAAGAACATCAACCCTCAACAAGCTCTTTCCATAAGAGCTGAGGTCTTAAATCTGCTTACTTAGACCCACTACCATGTAAAGCACTACTTAGACTCACCAAAAAGTAGACAAAATTAACCAACAATCAATGTAATGTCCGTAGCTGCCTATGCATGTTTTTTTCGACACTTCCTCATTCATTACTAACCTTCTAAGCTCTAACATAACAAGCCAATTCTTACAGTCTGCCCAACTTGTCATTGACACAACCCAGCTCTAACATAACAAGCCAATTCCAGTAGTTTTGTTATATACATGATTAATGTGAATATGTGATAAAGTATATATATTTTTGCTATTAGAATCCATGCCCATGACCAGCTAAAGAAAGAGTAGAACTCCTACTTATTTACTTCCTTTACTTCAGAGAGTTGAAAACATACCAGAGAAAGAGATTTAATCTGATCACTTTAGAGCAATAAGCTCTAATTAGCTTGTCTGTGAATGAGATGCTCGCAATCAGAGAGGCTTCAGAGATCAGATGACTTGGCTTGTGTGGAGGAGCAGGCGAGCAGCTACCGTTTGTGGGCCTGTGGCCTGACTTGGCGCAATCTCGCCGGCGGTGTGGGCGGTGGTCTGGCCGGCACTGTTCTTGTGTGTTGAGAGACAGGGGGCATTGTTCCGAGTATTCGAGAGTATTTGAGCACTGGTCTTGCCGTGATCTGAGCAGTGGTCTGGGCCGTGATCTGAGCAGTGGTCTGGCTGTGATCTGAGCCGTGATCTAAGCAGTGGTCTGCCCGTGATCTGAGCCGTGATCTGAGCCGTGATCTGAGCAGTGGTCTGGCCGTGATCTGAGCCGTGATCTGAGCAGTGGTGTGGCCGTGATCTGGGCAGTGGTTTGGCCGTGATCTGAGCAATGGTCTGGCCGTGGCGTGAGCAGTGGTTTGGTCGTGGCGTGAGCAGTGGTCTGGCCGGCGGCGTGGGGTGTGGTCTGGCCGGCGGCGTGGGGTGTGGTCTGGCCGGCGGCGTGGGGTGTGGTCTGGCCGGCGATGTACTGATGAGAGAGGGGGCACGGCGCACGGGTGTCTTTGGCTGTTGCCGATCTCTAATGAGTTGATGAGAAGGGAAAGGAAATGATTTTGGTGAGGATAAGTGATCCAAATGCATCCACGTCCCAGCAGTAGCACACGTCCCAATACCCACAGATATTTGGTGAGGATAAAATATAATGTATTTTTTTAACAAGAATAAACGAACGATGTTCGTTTATAAGACTCGGCTCGTTAAATAAACGAGCCCTCTCGTTCACGAACATTAATAAACAAACATCATTATGTTCAAGCTCGGCTCGTTTAATAAACGAGCCCTAAAATTGTGTTCGTGTTCGGTTCACTTATTACATGAACGAACATGAACGAACTATTAAGAGAACGAACCACGAACTGTTCGTGAACAGCTCGGTTCATTTACACCCCTACGTGCAGTTGACTGAGGCATCGAATCTGCTTGAAAACCGGTTCAACGAGAATGTTGTGCCGTGATTGACGATCCTTTGGGTTGTAGTAAAGCTGAGAACATGAAGATAGAAAAGAATGGCGTTGATGGTTCTCGAACGAGATGCAGCAGCACGCCGTCTCTCCGGGATTTTTATGTGGGCAAATGCATAGCGTCAAGTAAGTGACCCTTTGATTCAACTAGTATTTTTATTTGCAACGTATATGTTCATCTACTGTTAAAAAAAATGTGTTCCTTATTGGTATTGACCGTTTTAAGTACGTTTAACTGCTGTAGCTTAAATTACCAAAAATGGTTTTAGTGTTTTATTCTCGTCAAAGAAAAACCGGACCAGCATGTAAATGATGTTTTGCCTAGAAACTGAAATGAAACTCGAATTTGAAAAGTTTTGTATTGACGTTATTGTGAATATTGAACATCTTGATGATTATTGAAAGGATGTGAGGACGGTTGAGAATCAGTTGAAGAGTGATTTTGTTCACGATGAACCCAATGGGGGTTTTTGGTTTACTCGATTGTTGTGCCCTATATCCACGGGGGAAAGTTTGATTACGGGCCCTGGTCAACGGGGCTTGTACGTTGATGCACAGTACTGTGGCTGGTGGTGCGCCCTTGCCTCCGCATGATTATTTTATCCCGGGTGTAGGAGGGATTTCGGGCCCTAGTCAGGGGGGCTCGTACGCTGACCGCAACATATCGTTTGAGCTAATGTTGGGATTTGAACTGGTTGTTATAAAGTTTTGCGATAATCATTATATACTTCAGTTTTGGTTTCATGTACTCTATTTGTTTTACCCGATGATTACCAACTTCATGATTTTAGATTTCTTTATGTGGCTATAATATAAAGTGAGTTGTTTTCTGCATGCTATGGTCCACCTAGTTGAATCATTGGTTACTTACTGAGCACGTGGAAGCTCATCCCTTACTTATCATTTCAGGTTGAAAGTAAGGAGATGGTGAGGAGCATAGGAGGAGAAAATTTGGTGCGGAGCTTCGGAGACTGCATGAAATGAGTCGCTAAATATTAGATTTTCTGTTTAGCTTTAGTTGTTCACAATCAGAGTTATGAAAAGTTTTAGCATGAGTGTTGTATTCAAATGAAAATATGAAAATGTAATTAAGGTTTGTAGAAGTTTTAATTCCGCTGCAGCACATGTTGGTTTTAAGCAAGTAAGGCCTGGCAGAGCCCTCGGTTAGAGTCTATTGGGTCTGCGGCCGGTCACGTGCCTAGCTCGCGGGCCTGCCCGTGGGTTCGGGTCGTGACAGAAATGGTATCAGAGCATTACGCTCTTGGGATATTAGAGTTTAAGTAATGATTTCGCTGGTTAGGTTATAGAACCCTAAGTGATGATCCGATTTTATTGGTGAAGTTTCAGTTTGTTGCTATTAATGATTATGACTTATGTTTCGAAGGTTATAGATATCATTAGGAAGACTCAGTTTCATTGGGTGAAGCTGGAGAGATATGTTTCTATTTGCCAGAACCTTATCAAGGTTGTAGAACAACATTAGGTTAATAGCTAGATAGAGATAATGTAAGGCTATGGTTTCTTGAAGTACTTGGAGCTTGTAGCTTGTAATCCAGCGCTCTTAGCTCTTAGTTCGTAGCTCTTAGTTGCAACCGTTAGAGCGCTAAGTGAAAAATTTTCTGTTATAGTGAGGTTTCTAAGTTCATAAGTTTTTGAAAACAAGGTTTCGTAGAATAGCAGTACTTTGAATTGAAATGCGCAGTTGGGATGAGTAAAATTTTGTCTGAGAGCATAGAGCCACTGGGTTGACTTTGCTGTGAATGCACACGAGAATTTGGCTTTAGATCTTATATCCTCATTTCACTAAGTACAAGTTATGTGCATATATCGGACTATGGCAAAGGTAAATTGAGGTTATGAGTAATTATGTTTTCAGCGTGCATTTTGGGTTTTAGCAGTAGCCCAGAGTCCTACATTGATTGGCGTGCATGACTTTAACTGACTTCGAGGAGTGAACTACCATAGGATAAAGGGATGTAATTGAGGACTAGAGCAGTTGCTCAACATCTTTGACGGGATTAAGTATTTTATCCTTTTAGGGCAAAAAAAAAATGCAACTTATATCTATAGAATGATTTATGGTTTGAGCCACGAAGTTAAGAGTGTGTGTGTGTGTGTATTTGAGGACTTATATATATTTTTATGTAAAATATTTGAGGACTTTAGAAAGGTGAAGGGGTCTTTTAAAGTTGGCGACTTGAGGAGTATAAATGGTGATCTAATATGTTCGAGCTAAGCGTTACAATTTCACATGAAAATTTTAAAGGTTAGATTTTCATAGGCGTGAATTGTGGTGCGGTGTTAAGAGGTATATGATTCTGTAGAGTCATAACTAGGCTGCTAAGAGTTATAGTTAGAACTCAAGGTGGGATCCTTTAGAGCGAAAGTCATATGAGATGATTGCTCAGTACCTTAGTACGCCATAGGCTTGAAGTTAAGCTTGCTACTATTAAGTAGATATTGCGAGAAGTACAACTTGGCATGTTAGCGGAAGTATGATAATTAGAAACTTATTTAATTGGTTGAGTTTGAAGTGGAGTAAATATAGTTCACTGAGTGTCGTACTAGCTAAGTTTAACTATTTTGAGGTTGCATAATGACATCAGTTGGATTATGGAATCCTAGGTTATAATATGAAATCTTACAATATGGTGAAATGCTTGAAATTGCTATAAATTTTACTAAAGCTGCTATTGATGTTCTCAACTCGTAATTTGGAGATTATGTGTAAAATTCGATGACCACTTCGTTTGGGAGTTATGTAGTGAAAGCGTAGTGCTTCGATATTATAAGGTATATTATCAGAGTGGCGCAGTGGAAGCATAATGTATTAAAGATTGATTTGGTGTGTGGTATATGCATTTAAGTTGGAGCAGAAAAATTTAATTGAGTGAGTTCCATACTAGCTAAGTCATAAGTATTTCGAACTTGATTAATAATCCTGTCCGTTGAATTACGATATTCAATATTCGTCGGGGATAAATTTCGGTGCGGAGGTGAGGCATTACTCAGCTATTATGTTGGTTGTTATAAATATCTGAGTTACATAGCAAGATCTTTTATCTGGAGGTTATAAGCATAACAAAATTCGAGGTCGGATTTCTTTTACTGGGGAGAAGATGCAATATCCTTATGTCAAATTGGTCTTACAGTTGATTTTGATGAATATACTTGATTTTCTGCAAATTTGATCACTTGGTGAGACTTCAATGTTTAACGATGATTTAATTGTATAAATGGAGAAATGTAGAGATAGCTTTTACTACCGGCGAAGGTTCAAATTTAAGATTATTAATCTTAGACGTATTTTTGGTTTGTGAATTGAAGTGAGTTTAAAGTTAAGTGTTATGATGGGGGATAAGATCAGACACCATTAAGTGAAGAAATCTGGTAACACAACGTTTCGAGGGTCGGATTATCAGTGGATTACAGTGTGTTAAATGCATCACACATTCTGTGCTTTAAGGTCTTTGGGTGCATGTACTTATCAAGTCACTTGAAATTATATCCGAGTTTGATTGTGAACCCTTTAGATAAATTAGTCGTGTAAGCACTTGCGGTGTTATGTTGGTTGTTATCTAAGATCAAACATGATTATGCGAGGAACACCAAATTTCGAGGACGAAATTTCTTTAAGGGCAGGATAATGTGATGCCCCGAACCTAGGTTTACGAGGTTATTATTACTTAGCGACGATTATGGTAAGTAAGACGAAATTAGACTGTTAGTGAAGACCTTACGAGCAGGTATAAATTTGATCTTTAGCGTTAATTATTGTAAACAATATTAATTGTTGCATCTAGTAACATATTTTAATAATATGATAAGCCATAAATGATGAAGTTTGTACAAGAGAAAAATTCGTGGAAGTGGGCGGTTTGCAATTTATAATTGACGAAATTGTGCCGCTATAACATTATATGGTCTCGCATTAAATAATTTTACATATTAAAGAGCAGAAAACAAAAATGGAAACAACAATAAAATAAATAAATAAATAAAAATAATTCATAATACATAAAGGGATTATGAGAGAGGGTGTGAACAAAAAAAAAGAAAAGGAGAAATCGGGTAGAGAGGAACAGAAAAGGCAGCCAGCCCTAAAACGGGCAGCGCCTCTTCCAGATCTAGGCAGCCCCCATTTCAGGCCACACGCATAGCCGCCGGCGTCAACTCCGGCTGTGCACCTTCACCAGACATCATCGCCTAACGCCTCTACTACCCTGTGCCACAACCAAACCGCCCTGGCCACCATCGGATGGTATTCGAAACTGGCCAACCAAAATCCCTACCGAAAGACGCCACCGGTCAAACGCCAGCGCAAGGGACCCCACTGGTCAATAACCGGTCACTAATGGCCACTTCCAGCAGTGGATCGCCTTCGCGTCGCTGTTGTTATTGAGGCGCTGTCACCACCGCGATTTGCTCCGCCACCACCGTAGGTACTCATCGCCACCACCATCTCGTTCCATAAGCCTTCGCCACCGCCATCCAGCCGTGCTATCGCTGCCCATCAGGCAGATCCAAGAGCAATCATAGACTCATGTCACCATAGCGATCTACTCCGCCACCACCGCCTGGTACTTATCACCGACGAACTAAAACTCCGATCGACACTAAGGATGACCATGGGCCAGTCGACAGCTCTCTCCTTTCATCCACCAATCAACTGCCTTGATCACTGATACCTATAACCGGCGTCGTAACTGAAATTTCACGGCGAGCCAATATGGCAATCGCTGACCTTCATCCACCACCGTCAAAATCTGCAACCACCGGTAACCATCCACTATAAGCCACCACCGTGGGTCCTTAACCGAACCGCCCTGCCACCCAAGCACTGCCCTCCGTCAAAAGAACATTCTCCGTTCAACATCAACGGCTATTCGATTTTTGTCGGCGTTGGGATCCCAGACTACGGCGTAGAATTGGTTTTTATGGTATTCACTATGAAGCGGGGTTGGGTAGTGTTGTGATTTTGGTGGCTATGCAGTGGTTGAAATTTAGCGGTAGTGTGGTGGTGGAAGGTGGTTTGTGTGCATAACTGTGGGTGCACGACATGTGTGTGGTTGTCATATACGTGGTGTGGTTGTTGTCGGACAATCATGTGAAATTGGGTGTGTATGTGGGGCACTATGGGGTGGGTGTACATTGCGGCTGTGTGAATATTTTTGTGTCTTAGCGTGTACGTGTGCTTGTGCTTTGGAAGGTGAAGTGATGTATCTAGCAATATGTGTCCTAGTGTGCACTTTAGGATGAACAAATGATGGGTGCATGGCACGTATCTATGTGTGAGGCGGTCAGCAAATGGGTGAGTTTGGGCATGTGAACTTGTGTGTGAAATGGTGAACTAGTTGTGGGGTTATTAGAAGGTGGCACATGTAGTGATAGGTGGGTTGGGGAAGTCAGCAGTTGTGTGTTGGGTTTTGGTGGTATGGACAACGAACGGAGTTCGGTGGTACAGTTGCGATACTGTTGTGGTTGTAGTTGTGGTTTAATGATGGCACTGTGTGTATGTCGTACATACAAGGTGCGCGCCGTGTGGTGGTTGCTGGGCGATAGCATATAACAAGGGGCGTCGTAGGGCATTGTTGGGTAGGTGTATTCAGCGAGAGGTTACTTGGTGGTTATTAAAATGGGTAAATTAATGGATGTTCGGCAACGGCGATTAAATGCCAAGGATGACAGGGTGAACTGGGCATGATATTGGACGGGCATGTAAAGGTCGTGCAGTTGACTGAGGCATCGAATCTGCTTGAAAACCGGTTCAACGAGAATGTTGTGCCGTGATTGACGATCCTTTGGGTTGTAGTAAAGCTGAGAACATGAAGATAGAAAAGAATGGCGTTGATGGTTCTCGAACGAGATGCAGCAGCACGCCGTCTTGCCGGAGATTTTTATGTGGGCAAATGCATAGCGTCAAGTAAGTGACCCTTTGATTCAACTAGTATTTTTATATGCAACGTATATGTTCATCTACTGTTTAAAAAAATGTGTTGCTTATTGGTATTGACCGTTTTAAGTACGTTTAACTGCTGTAGCTTAAATTACCAAAAATGGTTTTAGTGTTTTATTCTCGTCAAAGAAAAACCGGACCAGCATGTAAATGATGTTTTGCCTAGAAACTGAAATGAAACTCGAATTTGAAAAGTTTTGTATTGACGTTATTGTGAATATTGAACATCTTGATGATTATTGAAAGGATGTGAGGACGGCTGAGAATCAGTTGAAGAGTGATTTTGTTCACGATGAACCCAATGGGGGTTTTCGGTTTACTCGATTGTTGTGCCCTGTATCCACGGGGGAAAGTTTGATTTCGGGCCCTGGTCAACGGGGCTTGTACGTTGATGCACAGTACTGTGGCTGGTGGTGCGCCCTTGCGTCCACATGATTATTTTATCCGGGTGTAGGAGGGATTTCGGGCCCTAGTCAGGGGGGCTCGTACGCTGACCGCAGCATATCGTTTGAGCTAATGTTGGGATTTGAACTGGTTGTTATAAAGTTTTGCGATAATCATTATATACTTCAGTTTTGGTTTCATGTACTCTATTTGTTTTACCCGATGATTACCAACTTCATGATTTTAGATTTCTTTATGTGGCTATAATATAAAGTGAGTTGTTTTCTGCATGCTATGGTCCACCTAGTTGAATCATTGGTTACTTACTGAGCACGTGGAAGCTCATCCCTTACTTATCATTTCAGGTTGAAAGTAAGGAGATGGTGAGGAGCATAGGAGGAGAAAATTTGGTGCGGAGCTTCGGAGACTGCATGAAATGAGTCGCTAAATATTAGATTTTCTGTTTAGCTTTAGTTGTTCACAATCAGAGTTATGAAAAGTTTTAGCATAAGTGTTGTATTCAAATGAAAATATGAAAATGTAATTAAGGTTTGTAGAAGTTTTAATTCCGCTGCAGCACATGTTGGTTTTAAGCAAGTAAGGCCTGGCAGAGCCCTCGGTTAGAGTCTATTGGGTCTGCGGCCGGTCACGTGCCTAGCTCGCGGGCCTGCCCGTGGGTTCGGGTCGTGACAGAAATGGTATCAGAGCATTACGCTCTTGGGATATTAGAGTTTAAGTAATGATTTCGCTGGTTAGGTTATAGAACCCTAAGTGATGATCCGATTTTATTGGTGAAGTTTCAGTTTGTTGCTATTAATGATTATGACTTATGTTTCGAAGGTTATAGATATCATTAGGAAGACTCAGTTTCATTGGGTGAAGCTGGAGAGATATGTTTCTATTTGCCAGAACCTTATCAAGGTTGTAGAACAACATTAGGTTAATAGCTGGATAAAGATAATGTAAGGCTTTGGTTTCTTGAAGTACTTGGAGCTTGTAGCTTGTAATCCAGCGCTCTTAGCTCTTAGTTCGTAGCTCTTAGTTGCAACCGTTAGAGCGCTAAGTGAAAATTTTTCTGTTATAGTGAGGTTTCTAAGTTCATAAGTTTTTGAAAACAAGGTTTCGTAGAATAGCAGTACTTTGAATTGAAATGCGCAATTGGGATGAGTAAAATTTTGTCTGAGAGCATAGAGCCACTGGGTTGACTTTGCTGTGAATCCACACGAGAATTTGGCTTTAGATCTTATATCCTCATTTCACTAAGTACAAGCTATGTGCATATATCGGACTATGGCAAAGGTAAATTTAGGTTATGAGTAATTATGTTTTCAGCGTGCATTTTGGGTTTTAGCAGTAGCCCAGAGTCCTACATTGATTGGCGTGCATGACTTTAACTGACTTCGAGGAGTGAACTACCATAGGATAAAGGGATGTAATTGAGGACTAGAACCAGTTGCTCACCATCTTTGACGGGATTAAGTATTTTATCCTTTTAGGGCAAAAAAAAAATGCAACTTATATCTATAGAATGATTTATGGTTTGAGCCACGAAGTTAAGAGTGTGTGTGTGTGTGTATATATATATATATATATATATATATATATATATATTATGTGAAATATTTGAGGACTTTAGAAAGGTGAAGGGGTCTTTTAAAGTTGGCGACTTGAGGAGTATAAATGGTGATCTAATATGTTCGAGCTAAGCGTTACAATTTCACATGAAAATTTTAAAGGTTAGATTTTCATAGGCGTGAATTGTGGTGCGGTGTTAAGAGGTATATGATTCTGTAGAGTCATGACTAGGCTGCTAAGAGTTATAGTTAGAACTCAAGGTGGGATCCTTTAGAGCGAAAGTCATATGAGATGATTGCTCAGTACCTTAGTACGCCATAGGCTTGAAGTTAAGCTTGCTACTATTAAGTAGATTGTGCGAGAAGTACAACTTGGCATGTTAGCGGAAGTATGATAATTAGAAACTTATTTAATTGGTTGAGTTTGAAGTGGAGTAAATATAGTTCACTGAGTGTCGTACTAGCTAAGTTTAACTATTTTGAGGTTGCATAATGACATCAGTTGGATTATGGAATCCTAGGTTATAATATGAAATCTTACAATATGGTGAAATGCTTGAAATTGCTATAAATTTTACTAAAGCTGCTATTGATGTTCTCAACTCGTAATTTGGAGATTATGTGTAAAATTCGATGACCACTTCGTTTGGGAGTTATGTAGTGAAAGCGTAGTGCTTCGATATTATAAGGTATATTATCAGAGTGGCGCAGTGGAAGCATAATGGATTAAAGATTGATTTGGTGTGTGGTATATGCATTTAAGTTGGAGCAGAAAAATTTAATTGAGTGAGTTCCATACTAGCTAAGTCATAAGTATTTCGAACTTGATTAATAATCCTGTCCGTTGAATTACGATATTCAATATTCGTCGGGGATAAATTTCGGTGCGGAGGTGAGGCATTACTCAGCTATTATGTTGGTTGTTATAAATATCTGAGTTACATAGCAAGATCTTTTATCTGGAGGTTATAAGTATAACAAAATTCGAGGTCGGATTTCTTTTACCGGGGAGAAGATGCAATATCCTGATCTCAAATTGGTCTTACAGTTGATTTTGATGAATATACTTGATTTTCTGCAAATTTGATCACTTGGTGAGACTTCAAGGTTTAACGATGATTTAATTGTATAAATGGAGAAATGTAGAGATAGCTTTTACTACTGGCGAAGGTTCAAATTTAAGATTATTAATCTTAGACGTATTTTTGGTTTGTGAATTGAAGTGAGTTTAAAGTTAAGTGTTATGATGGGGGATAAGATCAGACACCATTAAGTGAAGAAATCTGGTAACACAACGTTTCGAGGGTCGGATTATCAGTGGATTACAGTGTGTTAAATGCATCACACATTCTGTGCTTTAAGGTCTTTGGGTGCATGTACTTATCAAGTCACTTGAAATTATATCCGAGTTTGATTGTGAACCCTTTAGATAAATTAGTCGTGTAAGCACTTGCGGTGTTATGTTGGTTGTTATCTAAGATCAAACATGATTATGCGAGGAACACCAAATTTCGAGGACGAAATTTCTTTAAGGGGAGGATAATGTGATGCCCCGAACCTAGGTTTACGAGGTTATTATTACTTAGCGACGATTATGGTAAGTAAGACGAAATTAGACTGTTAGTGAAGACCTTACGAGCAGGTATAAATTTGATCTTTAGCGTTAATTATTGTAAACAATATTAATTGTTGCATCTAGTAACATATTTTAATAATATGATAAGCCATAAATGATGAAGTTTGTACAAGAGAAAAATTCGTGGAAGTGGGCGGTTTGCAATTTATAATTGACAAAATTGTGCCGCTATAACATTATATGGTCTCGCATTAAATAATTTTACATATTAAACAGCAGAAAACAAAAATGGAAACAACAATAAAATAAATAAATAAATAAAAATAATTGATAATACATAAAGGGAATATGAGAGAGGGTGTGAACAAAAAAAAAGAAAAGGAGAAATCGGGTAGAGAGGAACAGAAAAGGCAGCCAGCCCTAAAACGGGCAGCGCCTCTTCCAGATCTAGGCAGCCCCCATTTTAGGCCACACGCATAGCCGCCGGCGTCAACTCCGGCTGTGCACCTTCACCAGACATCATCGCCTAACGCCTCTACTACCCTGTGCCACAACCAAACCGCCCTGGCCACCATCGGATGGTATTCGAAACTGGCCAACCAAAATCCCTACCGAAAGACGCCACCGGTCAAACGCCAGCGCAAGGGGACCCCACTGGTCAATAACCGGTCACTAATGGCCACTTCCAGCAGTGGATCGCCTTCGCGTCGCTGTTGTTATTGAGGCGCTGTCACCACCGCGATTTGCTCCGCCACCACCGTAGGTACTCATCGCCACCACCATCTCGTTCCATAAGCCTTCGCCACCGCCATCCAGCCGTGCTATCGCTGCCCATCAGGCAGATCCAAGAGCAATCATAGACTCATGTCACCATAGCGATCTACTCCGCCACCACCGCCTGGTACTTATCACCGACGAACTAAAACTCCGATCGACACTAAGGATGACCATGGGCCAGTCGACAGCTCTCTCCTTTCATCCACCAATCAACTGCCTTGATCACTGATACCTATAACCGGCGTCGTAACTGAAATTTCACGGCGAGCCAATATGGCAATCGCCGACCTTCATCCACCACCGTCAAAATCTGCAACCACCGGTAACCATCCACTATAAGCCACCACCGTGGGTCCTTAACCGAACCGCCCTGCCACCCAAGCACTGCCCTCCGTCAAAAGAACATTCTCCGTTCAACATCAACGGCTATTCGATTTTTGTCGGCGTTGGGATCCCAGACTACGGCGTAGAATTGGTTTTTATGGTATTCACTATGAAGCGGGGTTGGGTAGTGTTGTGATTTTGGTGGCTATGCAGTGGTTGAAATTTAGCGGTAGTGTGGTGGTGGAAGGTGGTTTGTGTGCATAACTGTGGGTGCACGACATGTGTGTGGTTGTCATATACGTGGTGTGGTTGTTGTCGGACAATCATGTGAAATTGGGTGTGTATGTGGGGCACTATGGGGTGGGTGTACATTGCGGCTGTGTGAATTTTTTTGTGTCTTAGCGTGTACGTGTGCTTGTGCTTTGGAAGGTGAAGTGATGTATCTAGCAATATGTGTCCTAGTGTGCACTTTAGGATGAACAAATGATGGGTGCATGGCACGTATCTATGTGTGAGGCGGTCAGCAAATGGGTGAGTTTGGGCATGTGAACTTGTGTGTGAAATGGTGAACTAGTTGTGGGGTTATTAGAAGGTGGCACATGTAGTGATAGGTGGGTTGGGGAAGTCAGCAGTTGTGTGTTGGGTTTTGGTGGTATGGACAACGAACGGAGTTCGGTGGTACAGTTGCGATACTGTTGTGGTTGTAGTTGTGGTTTAATGATGGCACTGTGTGTATGTCGTACATACAAGGTGCGCGCCGTGTGGTGGTTGCTGGGCGATAGCATATAACAAGGGGCGTCGTAGGGCATTGTTGTGTAGGTGTATTCAGCGAGAGGTTACTTGGTGGTTATTAAAATGGGTAAATTAATGGATGTTCGGCAACGGCGATTAAATGCCAAGAATGACAGGGTGAACTGGGCATGATATTGGACGGGCATGTAAAGGTCGTGCAGTTGACTGAGGCATCGAATCTGCTTGAAAACCGGTTCAACGAGAATGTTGTGCCGTGATTGACGATCCTTTGGGTTGTAGTAAAGCTGAGAACATGAAGATAGAAAAGAATGGCGTTGATGGTTCTCGAACGAGATGCAGCAGCACGCCGTCTTGCCGGAGATTTTTATGTGGGCAAATGCATAGCGTCAAGTAAGTGACCCTTTGATTCAACTAGTATTTTTATATGCAACGTATATGTTCATCTACTGTTTAAAAAAATGTGTTGCTTATTGGTATTGACCGTTTTAAGTACGTTTAACTGCTGTAGCTTAAATTACCAAAAATGGTTTTAGTGTTTTATTCTCGTCAAAGAAAAACCGGACCAGCATGTAAATGATGTTTTGCCTAGAAACTGAAATGAAACTCGAATTTGAAAAGTTTTGTATTGACGTTATTGTGAATATTGAACATCTTGATGATTATTGAAAGGATGTGAGGACGGCTGAGAATCAGTTGAAGAGTGATTTTGTTCACGATGAACCCAATGGGGGTTTTCGGTTTACTCGATTGTTGTGCCCTGTATCCACGGGGGAAAGTTTGATTTCGGGCCCTGGTCAACGGGGCTTGTACGTTGATGCACAGTACTGTGGCTGGTGGTGCGCCCTTGCGTCCACATGATTATTTTATCCGGGTGTAGGAGGGATTTCGGGCCCTAGTCAGGGGGGCTCGTACGCTGACCGCAGCATATCGTTTGAGCTAATGTTGGGATTTGAACTGGTTGTTATAAAGTTTTGCGATAATCATTATATACTTCAGTTTTTGGTTTCATGTACTCTATTTGTTTTACCCGATGATTACCAACTTCATGATTTTAGATTTCTTTATGTGGCTATAATATAAAGTGAGTTGTTTTCTGCATGCTATGGTCCACCTAGTTGAATCATTGGTTACTTACTGAGCACGTGGAAGCTCATCCCTTACTTATCATTTCAGGTTGAAAGTAAGGAGATGGTGAGGAGCATAGGAGGAGAAAATTTGGTGCGGAGCTTCGGAGACTGCATGAAATGAGTCGCTAAATATTAGATTTTCTGTTTAGCTTTAGTTGTTCACAATCAGAGTTATGAAAAGTTTTAGCATAAGTGTTGTATTCAAATGAAAATATGAAAATGTAATTAAGGTTTGTAGAAGTTTTAATTCCGCTGCAGCACATGTTGGTTTTAAGCAAGTAAGGCCTGGCAGAGCCCTCGGTTAGAGTCTATTGGGTCTGCGGCCGGTCACGTGCCTAGCTCGGTATCAGAGCATTACGCTCTTGGGATATTAGAGTTTAAGTAATGATTTCGCTGGTTAGGTTATAGAACCCTAAGTGATGATCCGATTTTATTGGTGAAGTTTCAGTTTGTTGCTATTAATGATTATGACTTATGTTTCGAAGGTTATAGATATCATTAGGAAGACTCAGTTTCGTTGGGTGAAGCTGGAGAGATATGTTTCTATTTGCCAGAACCTTATCAAGGTTGTAGAACAACATTAGGTTAATAGCTGGATAAAGATAATGTAAGGCTTTGGTTTCTTGAAGTACTTGGAGCTTGTAGCTTGTAATCCAGCGCTCTTAGCTCTTAGTTCGTAGCTCTTAGTTGCAACCGTTAGAGCGCTAAGTGAAAATTTTTCTGTTATAGTGAGGTTTCTAAGTTCATAAGTTTTTGAAAACAAGGTTTCGTAGAATAGCAGTACTTTGAATTGAAATGCGCAATTGGGATGAGTAAAATTTTGTCTGAGAGCATAGAGCCACTGGGTTGACTTTGCTGTGAATCCACACGAGAATTTGGCTTTAGATCTTATATCCTCATTTCACTAAGTACAAGCTATGTGCATATATCGGACTATGGCAAAGGTAAATTTAGGTTATGAGTAATTATGTTTTCAGCGTGCATTTTGGGTTTTAGCAGTAGCCCAGAGTCCTACATTGATTGGCGTGCATGACTTTATCTGACTTCGAGGAGTGAACTACCATAGGATAAAGGGATGTAATTGAGGACTAGAACCAGTTGCTCACCATCTTTGACGGGATTAAGTATTTTATCCTTTTAGGGCAAAAAAAAAATGCAACTTATATCTATAGAATGATTTATGGTTTGAGCCACGAAGTTAAGAGTATATATATATATATATATATATATATATATATATATATATATATATATATATATATATATATTTATGTGAAATATTTGAGGACTTTAGAAAGGTGAAGGGGTCTTTTAAAGTTGGCGACTTGAGGAGTATAAATGGTGATCTAATATGTTCGAGCTAAGCGTTACAATTTCACATGAAAATTTTAAAGGTTAGATTTTCATAGGCGTGAATTGTGGTGCGGTGTTAAGAGGTATATGATTCTGTAGAGTCATGACTAGGCTGCTAAGAGTTATAGTTAGAACTCAAGGTGGGATCCTTTAGAGCGAAAGTCATATGAGATGATTGCTCAGTACCTTAGTACGCCATAGGCTTGAAGTTAAGCTTGCTACTATTAAGTAGATTGTGCGAGAAGTACAACTTGGCATGTTAGCGGAAGTATGATAATTAGAAACTTATTTAATTGGTCGAGTTTGAAGTGGAGTAAATATAGTTCACTGAGTGTCGTACTAGCTAAGTTTAACTATTTTGAGGTTGCATAATGACATCAGTTGGATTATGGAATCCTAGGTTATAATACAAAATCTTACAATATGGTGAAATGCTTGAAATTGCTATAAATTTTACTAAAGCTGCTATTGATGTTCTCAACTCGTAATTTGGAGATTATGTGTAAAATTCGATGACCACTTCGTTTGGGAGTTATTTAGTGAAAGCGTAGTGCTTCGATATTATAAGGTATATTATCAGAGTGGCGCAGTGGAAGCATGATGGATTAAAGATTGATTTGGTGTGTGGTATATGCATTTAAGTTGGAGCAGAAAAATTTAATTGAGTGAGTTCCATACTAGCTAAGTCATAAGTATTTCGAACTTGATTAATAATCCTGTCCGTTGAATTACGATATTCAATATTCGTCGGGGATAAATTTCGGTGCGGAGGTGAGGCATTACTCAGCTATTATGTTGGTTGTTATAAATATCTGAGTTACATAGCAAGATCTTTTATCTGGAGGTTATAAGTATAACAAAATTCGAGGTCGGATTTCTTTTACCGGGGAGAAGATGCAATATCCTGATCTCAAATTGGTCTTACAGTTGATTTTGATGAATATACTTGATTTTCTGCAAATTTGATCACTTGGTGAGACTTCAAGGTTTAACGATGATTTAATTGTATAAATGGAGAAATGTAGAGATAGCTTTTACTACTGGCGAAGGTTCAAATTTAAGATTATTAATCTTAGACGTATTTTTGGTTTGTGAATTGAAGTGAGTTTAAAGTTAAGTGTTATGATGGGGGATAAGATCAGACACCATTAAGTGAAGAAATCTGGTAACACAACGTTTCGAGGGTCGGATTATCAGTGGATTACAGTGTGTTAAATGCATCACACATTCTGTGCTTTAAGGTCTTTGGGTGCATGTACTTATCAAGTCACTTGAAATTATATCCGAGTTTGATTGTGAACCCTTTAGATAAATTAGTCGTGTAAGCACTTGCGGTGTTATGTTGGTTGTTATCTAAGATCAAACATGATTATGCAAGGAACACCAAATTTCGAGGACGAAATTTCTTTAAGGGGAGGATAATGTGATGCCCCGAACCTAGGTTTACGAGGTTATTATTACTTAGCGACGATTATGGTAAGTAAGACGAAATTAGACTGTTAGTGAAGACCTTACGAGCAGGTATAAATTTGATCTTTAGCGTTAATTATTGTAAACAATATTAATTGTTGCATCTAGTAACATATTTTAATAATATGATAAGCCATAAATGATGAAGTTTGTACAAAAGAAAAATTCGTGGAAGTGGGCGGTTTGCAATTTATAATTGACAAAATTGTGCCGCTATAACATTATATGGTCTCGCATTAAATAATTTTACATATTAAACAGCAGAAAACAAAAATGGAAACAACAATAAAATAAATAAATAAATAAAAATAATTCATAATACATAAAGGGAATATGAGAGAGGGTGTGAACAAAAAAAAAAGAAAAGGAGGAATCGGGTAGAGAGGAACAGAAAAGGCAGCCAGCCCTAAAACGGGCAGCGCCTCTTCCAGATCTAGGCAGCCCCCATTTCAGGCCACACGCATAGCCGCCGGCGTCAACTCCGGCTGTGCACCTTCACCAGACATCATCGCCTAACGCCTCTACTACCCTGTGCCACAACCAAACCGCCCTGGCCACCATCGGATGGTATTCGAAACTGGCCAACCAAAATCCCTACCGAAAGACGCCACCGGTCAAACGCCAGCGCAAGGGACCCCACTGGTCAATAACCGGTCACTAATGGCCACTTCCAGCAGTGGATCGCCTTCGCGTCGCTGTTGTTATTGAGCCGCTGTCACCACCGCGATTTGCTCTGCCACCACCGTTGGTACTCATCGCCACCACCATCTCGTTCCATAAGCCTTCGCCACCGCCATCCAGCCGTGCTGTCGCTGCCCATCAGGCAGATCCAAGAGCAATCATAGACTCATGTCACCATAGCGATCTACTCCGCCACCACCGCCTGGTACTTATCACCGGCGAACTAAAACTCCGATCGACACTAAGGATGACCATGGGCCAGTCGACAGCTCTCTCCTTTCATCCACCAATCAACTACCTTGACCACTGATACCTATAACCGGCGTCGTAACTGAAATTTCACGGCGAGCCAAAATGGCAATCGCCGACCTTCATCCACCACCGTCAAAATCTGCAACCACCGGTAACCATCCACTATAAGCCACCACCGTGGGTCCTTAACCGAACCGCCCTGCCACCCAAGCACTGCCCTCCGTCAAAAGAACATTCTCCGTTCAACATCAACGGCTATTCGATTTTCGTCGGCGTTGGGATCCATGACTACGGCGTAGAATTGGTTTTTATGGTATTCACTATGAAGCGGGGTTGGGTAGTGCTGTGATTTTGGTGGCTATGCAGTGGTTGAAATTTAGCGGTAGTGTGGTGGTGGAAGTTGGTTTGTGTGCATAACTGTGGGTGCACGACATGTGTGTGGTTGTCATATACATGGTGTGGTTGTTGTCGGACAATCATGTGAAATTGGGTGTGTATGTGGGGCACTATGGGGTGGGTGTACATTGCGGCTGTGTGAATATTTTTGTGTCTTAGCGTGTACGTGTGCTTGTGCTTTGGAAGGTGAAGTGATGTATCTAGCAATATGTGTCCTAGTGTGCACTTTAGGATGAACAAATGATGGGTGCATGGCACGTATCGATGTGTGAGGCAGTCAGCAAATGGGTGAGTTTGGGCATGTGAACTTGTGTGTGAAATGGTGAACTAGTTGTGGGGTTATTAGAAGGTGGCACATGTAGTGATAGGTGGGTTGGGGAAGTCAGCAGTTGTGCGTTGGGTTTTGGTGGTATGGACAACGAACGGAGTTCGGTGGTACAGTTGCGATACTGTTGTGGTTGTAGTTGCGGTTTAATGATGGCACTGTGTGTATGTTGTGCATACAAGGTGCGCGCCGTGTGGTGGTTGCTGGGCGATAGCATATAACAAGGGGCGTCGTAGGGCATTGTTGTGTAGGTGTATTTAGCGAGAGGTTACTTGGTGGTTATTAGAACGGGTAAATTAATGGATGTTCGGCAACGGCGATTAAATGCCAAGAATGACAGGGTGAACTGGGCATGATATTGGACGGGCATGTAAAGGTCGTGCAGTTGACTGAGGCATTGAATCTGCTTGAAGACAGGTTCAACGAGAATGTTATGCCGTGATTGACGATCCTTTGGGTTATAGTAAAGCTGAGAACATGAAGATAGAAAAGAATGGCGTTGATGGTTCTCGAACGAGATGCAGCAGCACGCCGTCTCTCCGGAGATTTTTATGTGGGCAAATGCATAGCGTCAAGTAAGTGACCCTTTGATTCAACTAGTATTTTTATATGCAACGTATATGTTCATCTACTGTTAAAAAAATTTGTTGCTTATTGGTATTGACCGTTTTAAGTACGTTTAACTGCTGTAGCTTAAATTACCAAAAATGGTTTTAGTGTTTTATTCTCGTCAAAGAAAAACCGGACGAGCATGTAAATGATGTTTTGCCTAGAAACTGAAATGAAACTTGAATTTGAAAAGTTTTGTATTGACGTTATTGTGAATATTGAACATCTTGATGATTATTGAAAGGATGTGAGGACGGTTGAGAATCAGTTGATGAGTGATTTTGTTCACGATGAACCCAATGGGGGTTTTTGGTTTACTCGATTGTTGTGCCCTATATCCACGGGGGAAAGTTGGATTTCGGGCCCTGGTCAACGGGGCTTGTACGTTGATGCACAGTACTGTGGCTGGTGGTGCGCCCTTGCGTCCACATCCCGGGTGTAGGAGGGATTTCGGGCCCTAGTCAGGGGGGCTCGTACGCTGACCGCAGCATATCGTTTGAGCTAATGTTGGGATTTGAACTGGTTGTTATAAAGTTTTGCGATAATCATTATATACTTCAGTTTTTGGTTTCATGTACTCTATTTGTTTTACCCGATGATTACCAACTTCATGATTTTAGATTTCTTTACGTGGCTATAATATAAAGCGAGTTGTTTTCTGCATGCTATGGTCCACCTAGTTGAATCATTGGTTACTTACTGAGCACGTGGAAGCTCATCCCTTACTTATCATTTCAGGTTGAAAGTAAGGAGATGGCGAGGAGCATAGGAGGAGAAAATTTGGTGTGGAGCTTCGGAGACTGCATGAAATGAGTCGCTAAATATTAGATTTTCTGTTTAGCTTTAGTTGTTGACAATCAGAGTTATGAAAATTTTTAGCATAAGTGTTGTATTCAAATGAAAATATGAAAATATAACTAAGGTTTGTAGAAGTTTTAATTTCCGCTGCAGCACATGTTGGTTTTAAGCAAGTAAGGCCTGGCAGAGCCCTCGGTTAGAGTCTATTGGGTCTGCGGCAGGTCACGTGCCTAGCTCGCGGGCCTGCCCGTGGGTTCGGGTCGTGACAGAAATGGTATCAGAGCATTATGCTCTTGGGATATTAGAGTTTAAGTAATGATTTCGCTGGTTAGGTTATAGAACCCTAAGTGATGATCCGATTTTATTGGTGAAGTTTCAGTAAGTTGCTATTAGTGATTAATGCTTATGTTTCGAAGGTTATAGATATCATTAGGAAGACTCAGTTTCCTTGGGTGAAGCTGGAGAGATATGTTTCTATTTGCCAGAACCTAATCAAGGTTGTAGAACAACATTAGGTTAATAGCTGGATAGAGATAATGTAAGGCTGTGGTTTCTTGAAGTACTTGGAGCTTGTAGCTTGTAATCCAGCGCTCTTAGCTCTTAGTTCGTAGCTCTTAGTTGCAACCGTTAGAGCGCTAAGTGAAAAATTTTCTGTTATAGTGAGGTTTCTAAGTTCATAAGTTTTTGAAAACAAGGTTTCGTAGAATAGCAGTACTTTGAATTGAAATGCGCAATTGGGATGAGTAAAATTTTGTCTGAGAGCATAGAGCCACTGGGTTGACTTTGCTGTGAATGCACACGAGAATTTGGCTTTAGATCTTATATCCTCATTTCACTAAGTACAAGTTATGTGCATATATCGGACTATGGCAAAGGTAAATTGAGGTTATGAGTAATTATGTTTTCAGCGTGCATTTTGGGTTTTAGCAGTAGCCCAGAGTCCTACATTGATTGGCGTGCATGACTTTATCTGACTTCGAGGAGTGAACTACCATAGGATAAAGGGATGTAATTGAGGACTAGAACCAGTTGCTCACCATCTTTGACGGGATTAAGTATTTTATCCTTTTAGGGCAAAAAAAAAATGCAACTTATATCTATAGAATGATTTATGGTTTGTGCCACGAAGTTAAGAGTGTATATATATATATATATATATATATATATATATATATATATATATATATATATATATATATATATATTTTATGTGAAATATTTGAGGACTTTAGAAAGGTGAAGGGGTCTTTTAAAGTTGGCGACTTGAGGAGTATAAATGGTGATCTAATATGTTTGAGCTAAGCGTTACAGTTTCACATGAAAATTTTAAAGGTTAGATTTTCATAGGCGTGAATTGTGGTGCGGTGTTAAGAGGTATATGATTCTGTAGAGTCATGATTAGGATGCTAAGAGTTATAGTTAGAACTCAAGGTGGGATCCTTTAGAGCGAAAGTCATATGAGATGATTGCTCAGTACCTTAGTACGCCATAGGCTTGAAGTTAAGCTTGCTACTATTAAGTAGATTGTGCGAGAAGTACAACTTGGCATGTTAGCGGAAGTATGATAATTAGAAACTTATTTAATTGGTCGAGTTTGAAGTGGAGTAAATATAGTTCACTGAGTGTCGTACTAGCTAAGTTTAACTATTTTGAGGTTGCATAATGACATCAGTTGGATTATGGAATCCTAGGTTATAATACGAAATCTTACAATATGGTGAAATGCTTGAAATTGCTTTAAATTTTACTAAAGCTGCTATTGATGTTCTCAACTCGTAATTTGGAGATTATGTGTAAAATTCGATGACCACTTCGTTTGGGAGTTATGTAGTGAAAGCGTAGTGCTTCGATATTATAAGGTATATTATCAGAGTGGCGCAGTGGAAGCATGATGGATTAAAGATTGATTTGGTGTGTGGTATATGCATTTAAGTTGGAGCAGAAAAATTTAATTGAGTGAGTTCCATACTAGCTAAGTCATAAGTATTTCGAACTTGATTAATAATCCTGTCCGTTGAATTACGATATTCAATATTCGTCGGGGATAAATTTCGGTGCGGAGGTGAGGCATTACTCAGCTATTATGTTGGTTGTTATAAATATCTGAGTTACATAGCAAGATCTTTTATCTGGAGGTTATAAGTATAACAAAATTCGAGGTCGGATTTCTTTTACCGGGGAGAAGATGCAATATCCTGATCTCAAATTGGTCTTACAGTTGATTTTGATGAATATACTTGATTTTCTGCAAATTTGATCACTTGGTGAGACTTCAAGGTTTAACGATGATTTAATTGTATAAATGGAGAAATGTAGAGATAGCTTTTACTACTGGCGAAGGTTCAAATGTAAGATTATTAATCTTAGACGTATTTTTGGTTTGTGAATTGAAGTGAGTTTAAAGTTAAGTGTTATGATGGGGGATAAGATCAGACACCATTAAGTGAAGAAATCTGGTAACACAACGTTTCGAGGGTCGGATTATCAGTGGATTACAGTGTGTTAAATGCATCACACATTATGTGCTTTAAGGTCTTTGGGTGCATGTACTTATCACGTCACTTGAAATTATATCCGAGTTTGATTGTGAACCCTTTAGATAAATTAGTCGTGTAAGCACTTGCGGTGTTATGTTGGTTGTTATCTAAGATCAAACATGATTATGCGAGGAACACCAAATTTCGAGGACGAAATTTCTTTAAGGGGAGGATAATGTGATGCCCCGAACCTAGGTTTACGAGGTTATTATTACTTAGCGACGATTATGGTAAGTAAGACGAAATTAGACTGTTAGTGAAGACCTTACGAGCAGGTATAAATTTGATCTTTAGCGTTAATTATTGTAAACAATATTAATTGTTGCATCTAGTAACATATTTTAATAATATGATAAGCCAAAAATGATGAAGTTTTTACAAAAGAAAAATTCGTGGAAGTGGGCGGTTTGCAATTTATAATTGACGAAACTGTGCCGCTATTACATTATATGGTCTCGCATTAAATAATTTTACATATTAAAGAGCAGAAAACAAAAATGGAAACAACAATAAAATAAATAAATAAATAAAAATAATTGATAATACATAAAGGGAATATGAGAGAGGGTGTGAACAAAAAAAAAGAAAAGGAGGAATCGGGTAGAGAGGAACAGAAAAGGCAGCCAGCCCTAAAACGGGGGGCAGCGCCTCTTCCAGATCTAGGCAGCCCCCATTTCTGGCCACACGCATAGCCGCCGGCGTCAACTCCGGCTGTGCACCTTCACCAGACATCATCGCCTAACGCCTCTACTACCCTGTGCCACAACCAAACCGCCCTGGCCACCATCGGATGGTATTCGAAACTGGCCAACCAAAATCCCTACCGAAAGACGCCACCGGTCAAACGCCAGCGTAAGGGACCCCACTGGTCAATAACCGGTCACTAATGGCCACTTCCAGCAGTGGATCGCCTTCGCGTCGTTTTGTTATTGAGCCGCTATCACCACCGCGATTTGCTCCGCCACCACCGTAGGTACTCATCGCCACCACCATCTCGTTCCATAAGCCTTCGCCACCGCCATCCAGCCGTGCTATCGCTGCCCATCAGGCAGATCCAAGAGCAATCATAGACTCATGTCACCATCGCGATCTACTCCGCCACCACCGCCTGGTACTTATCACCGGCGAACTAAAACTTAACTTTGAGCTAATGTTGGGATTTGAACTGGTTGTTATAAAGTTTTGCGATAATCATTATATACTTCAGTTTTTGGTTTCATGTACTCTATTTGTTTTACCCGATGATTACCAACTTCATGATTTTAGATTTCTTTACATGGCTATAATATAAAGTGAGTTGTTTTCTGCATGCTATGGTCCACCTAGTTGAATCATTGGTTACTTACTGAGCACGTGGAAGCTCATGCCTTACTTATCATTTCAGGTTGAAAGTAAGGAGATGGTGAGGAGCATAGGAGGAGAAAATTTGGTGCGGAGCTTCGGAGACTGCATGAAATGAGTCGCTAAATATTAGATTTTCTGTTTAGCTTTAGTTGTTGACAATCAGAGTTATGTAAAGTTTTAGCATAAGTGTTGTATTCAAATGAAAATATGAAAATGTAATTAAGGTTTGTAGAAGTTTTAATTTCCGCTGCAGCACATGTTGGTTTTAAGCAAGTAAGGCCTGGCAGAGCCCTCGGTTAGAGTCTATTGGGTCTGTGGCCGGTCACGTGCCTAGCGCGCGGCCTGCCCGTGGGTTCGCGTCGTGACAGATACGTTACCTTAGCATAGCGTGAAAATGTAACACCCCAAAACTTCGAAGCCTTAATACCCTGAACTCCCGGAGTGTTAAAACAATCACTACTTGAAGACATAAAAACCTCCATTCAAATTGCCAAGCTTGACGCTCCGATTAGAGCTATTAATCATTAGAATTCCTCAAATCATTAATATATTTATATATATGGTGATAATCAAAAAGAGACTTGAGTTCTCTAAAGAGCGCTTAAACAAAACTTACCCACGCTGGGTTCTAATGACCAAGACTAAAACTTAAATTGTCTTTCTCTCGCTTGGCTCTAATCCATACTCAATGCGATCTATTGTTGGATATTATCTGCGGAAAGGAAGTCAAACGAGAGTGAGCTTCAAGAGCTCAGGAAGGTCGCTCAAATGAAAGAATTATGAAATAATTCACAGATACAATTTAATGATAATTTTATTCATAGATGCAATTTGATGATGGTTTTCCAAGGCCCCGTTTGACAAAAAAATTTTCCCTCTTTTTTTTTCAGTTTTAAAAACTGAAAAAAAAGAGCGTTTGGTAACCATTTTTTTTTCAATTTAAAAAACCAGTTTTTAAACTGCAGAGTAAAAAAAAAACTCCAAAAACTGGTTTTTTTTTTCACTTTTGGTTTTTTTTTTTCGACCACCACCACCACCCTCCCACCGCCGGCAGCCACCGCCGGAGACTGCCGGCAGCCACCTCCGGCCGCCGGCGACCACCGCCGGAGACTGCCGGCAGCCACCTCCGGCCACCGGCGACCACCGCTGGAGACAGCCGGCAGCCACCTCCGGCCGCCGGAGACTGCCGGCAGCTACCTCCGGCCGCCGGCCACCACCGCTGGTGACTGCCAGCAGCCACTTCCGGCCGTCGGCCACCACCACCACCACCGTCGACCACCGCTACGCCCCACCACCACCACCGCAAACCACCAAAAAAAAAAGTCAAAATAAAAAGGGTTACCAAACACCAAAAAAAAAAGGGGTTATCAAAAACCCACTTGTTTTTATAAAAAAAAAAATTTAAGCTGCTCTTTAAAAAATTGCTCTTTAAAAACTGAAAACCAAAAAAAAAAATTTGTCAAACAAAGCCCAAGAGTTCTAAAATGATCATAACTCGTTCGATCAAATATCAATGTGACTTTGCGGTACGATACAAACAATCACAGATGTTATTAAACATGAGCAATTACAAAGCCATACAGACAGTACAGAGTAATCACTTAGCAAACCAACAAAGACGATGCTCACTAATATTGATAATTACATATGCATTTGTACACCAGCTAGTCCATCAAGGTACTAGCCCACACCAAGACACACCAAATCCTCCAATACACACCAACTTCCCCCTAAATACACACTAACTCTCGCACGCAATACACATTAACGCATAATCTCATGTTAATATGCAAAAGGACAACAATTCAATAATACAACATGTTATTAATGCTCGATGGGCAATAAACAATGAGTATTGTTAAGAGTTTCAACGAATGTTTTAAGGCTCAATGAAAGGTTTTTAAGGAAATAATTTTGAATTCAAAACATAACAGAGTCCAATGGCATTCGAAAAACAAAAAGAAGAAAACATACAAAATCAAAGTGATGAAGCAGGGTTCAGAGAGAATTTTTTACCACAGTCCAAGCTATGCGCTGCTATTCAATTTGTTCAAACTCCTCCAATTAACCCTAAATTGACAATTTACTTATTAGAACAAACTTGAGCCTTATAAAATAATAAATCCTATGCTAATTACTCATTCCAACAATCTCACACAGCCTAGATAAAATGCATCTCACGTGCGGTCCTACTTAACCGAAAACTCCGCAAGCCCCGTAGAGCATTAAGACACCCCAGATTTCATAAAAATTTCGCATAAAATACTTTTACAGCTTAAAACAGCATAAAAAGTAAAAATGTGAATTTTTTAAAAATTGAATATTTTTGAATAAAAAATAATGTTCTGAAATACCAAAAAACCCTAAAAATAACAATTAATACTTCTAGCTCAAATCAAAGTCCTATAATTTTTTTATTATAGCTTCATAATATATAGGAAAAATACTGAAACTGAAATTAGGATTTAAAAAATACCGAAACTATTTTAAAATCATCTGTTTTACTAAATCGAATGCGATATGGACTTAGTAACACATCAACTCTAAAAATTACAAAACTAAAACTAAAACTTTTTTTTAATTGTAGTAATTCTAATATTACCCTAAGAACCTTTCTGTAAAGTTTCAGAATTTTTTGATAATCATACATCACCCAACAGTTATGTGGTACAACTGTACAAGCATAATGTACCACTCTACTTCATAAACCCACTTACCCACTTTCTTCTTCTTTTCCTTTCTACTATTTGCCCACTGACCAGAAACTGACACTCACACACAGGTCCACTCACAGCAGCCCATCTTTTTTTTCTTTTTTTCTCTTCACACACACATACACACACACATTAAGAATACACTCACCTTCTTCACAAACACACACATGCACACCCAACAGCAGAGCAGTAGTGCTGCTACTCTCTTTCCCTTCTCATTTTTCATGCACACAGTACACACATAGTAACAGTGCTGCTACTCGCTTCCCCTTCCCCTTCTCCTTTCTTTTTTCCTTTCTTTAAACCCACTTCACACACCTCACAGCTACACACAAAAAAGCAACATTACACATACATAAACACACATAATCATTCCCTCATAGCACATTCGCATACACATACAAACACACATATACCCATTTTTAAATTACACAAGGCAGCCCCTACAAGGTTGTTTCTCTCTCTAAATTGAAGCCTCCACATCTGCTTCTACCCCTTATCCAAGCCATGGTGGTGCCGTAAACACATGAACATGACAATACCCATTTCCAAAGCACAAAACCACAAGCACACGATGTACATGGGGCTGTTTTGACAGCCCCTCCTTCTCCTCAAACCCATCCCTCACACACATGTACTAAGTTATGAATTAGATTGAGGAAGAAGGGTTAACGGCTTACTAAAAATTTGCTACCGTCGGTAGAATCCTTGTTGGCAAAACTCTTTCTTTCTCCCCTTTTCTCACGAGCCCTTCTCTCTCTCTTTCCCCCTCCCCCTCTCTCTTTCCCCCTCCCCCTCTCTCTTTCCTCCTCCCCCTCTCTCTTTCCTCCTCCCCCTCTCTCCCCCTTTCTTCGTCTCTCTGTAACCGAAAGAGCAAGTCTGCTCTTTTTTCTTTAGTAACTGAAAATCTCACTTAATTCTCTCAACTTTCATTTTCTTTGTTCCATTTTTTTTAATTTAAGGAGTTAGAATTATTCTTAAATAAAATCAGATTTGGTTAAAGTCTTTTAATTATTTAATACTTTAATCTATAAATTTAATTATTTAACTATCCATTTAACAATCATAAATCAAGTATTGCTTGGTAAAAAAAAGTTGCTAAAGGTTGCCGCTAAAATATCGTAGATAACTATCAATTATAACAATGTCGCTTAAGTTTTTTAGAAACATCGTTAACGCTAATCATCGCTAAAGACCTCAATTCGTATCACCTATAACTGCTGTCATTATGTTATAACTTATGATTTTCAAAAATTTATCGCTAAAGATCACAAAGATTAATGCACATCAATTCGTCGCTAAAAATTTTGTATTAACCCGTAAAAAATATATCGGGGTTCGGGGTATTACAATATATATACTTTTGCACTCGCATGTCTTGCTTTTACTAAAGTTTAAGGCTCTAAGTTATCACATCACTTATGATTCACAATCACATTATTTACAAAAATCGTATAGTCTTATCCTTCGATCATATGTTTGTGTTAAACATTTAAAATCTTTCAGTTTTAAAGCAAATAACATGGGATCTACTATTGCGTGATCAACCAAAATCTCAATCTTATACCGAATTATTAAATTGATTGTCAAAATCTAATCCATGTTCTTGAAATCTACTCTCCATCACAGAGGATCTGAGGCTTAGGAATCTATCTAATTTCATATCGGGGCAAATGAAGTCATGCAAATCCTAATATTAGGTAAAGATACACATACATAACATACTATTAATTTTCAAATTATGTGAGAACATAACACAGTAAAATTCTGACAATCAGATTAAGTACAAATATCAATCATAACATGTTGCCATTTCAGAACACATTAAACAAGCACCAATCACATAAAACAGTGATAATTATACAACAAAATGTCTAACATTAATCACATCAAACAATTATCTCAATCAAGCATTTAGGGGTCAAATGATAATAACGCAAAAAAATCTTTAACGAAATCATGCCTATTGGCTCTCAAGATTCACAATACAATTTATACGACATTGCAGTAAATGACTAGTACAGAAACGATAACATTGGTATGACGAGGCAACGTCAACCCAATGTCTCCATGTAAATACCATTAGTAGAGGTTATTGATCCTTGATAGGATTCGTAGCTTTCTCATGGCCAACGGGTCAGATACTATTTCATCAAGCCCAAATAGATTCGAACGAAGCAGATGAATATCTTGGAAAAAGAATAAGATAACTCAATAAGAATGGTATCTTCTCTGACGTCTCAGAGTAAGTTGGCATTCAATTAGGTCGTAATTGAATTCAACATTCAAAAGAATGAACGAGATGATAAGGTATGATCCCACACTTCTTATCATACTCTCAAACTAATTTTCATCTTAACACCAGTCATTTTTCAAGAGCACCATTCTCACTTATAAATCAAATCACTAACTTAATGATACTCATAACTTACGAGCTTCCAAACACTACTAGGGTTTGCCCTGGCAATCTACAGATGCATAATTAGATGATACCAATTCCCGCCTAATATGATATCAAAGTCTCTAACAACAAATCGGATGAAATCCACAGAAAGATCTCTATCCCTAACATGGAAAGTACAATCACAGAGAACAATAGAAAAAGTCAAATACTCTCCTAAGGGAGTGCGTATCACAAGATCAGTTTCTAAAGAATGGGTTTTCACCTTCAATTGCAATGCAAAAGTAAGGGATACAAAGGAATATGACGCTCCATAATCAAACAATATATGAACACCTAGTGGGTTAACCTAAAGTGTACCTAACACCACGTCATCAGATGTAATAGCATCCTGACCAGACATTGAATACAGCCTGGTTGATGTCCCGGGCCTCTGCCCTTGCTAGACTTGGGATTACCGAATCTACCCGTGCTGACCTTATCATCTTTCCTAACGAGGACCACTGCTTGTCGACATACTAGCTATAGGTGCAAGAGGAAAATTTGATAGATTATCTCTAATAATTGGACAATCTCAAACTCAATGCTCCACACTGCCTCACCTAAAGCATCCTTCAGTAAATCTATAGCATGAATTACCACCATGAATTCTCCCACATATGACACATGAGATGGCCAAAAAGCTTACCCGCGCGCTCGGACCAGTACTCTGGTGTAGGTCAGAGTCTAGAACTCTACGTTGGTCCAAATCTAGTACTTTGAACTGGTCGAACGCCTACACCCCGCTCTCTCTTCAATCCCATACTTTTCCCCGGTCGAATCCCAGAATTTTGCCTAGGTCTAAATCCTGAGCCAAAGCAGGCCTAACCTTATTCTGCCTCATCCCCGGGCCTTGGGTACCTTGTTATGCTTATTGTGCAACTGGAGACTTGTCAGCTTCTACAGATCTATCCTGGAAAAATTCTTGCCAATCTTTCTTTTGTCTGCCCTATGTTTGCTCATACCTTCTTGTATTTTCAGACTTGGACTGCTCCAAAGCACATGTCAAGTAAACAAATTCCATATAGCTTGTCAATCGAGCATAGATCACTTAATCTCTCAGTCAAGGCCTAAGCCTCTCACTTAGTCTTTCTGCATCTATCTACCTCTATCGATAACCTCCTTACTGCAAATCTAATGAGACGAGAAAATCTCATCATAAACTCATCTACTGACTCTTGATCCACTTGCTTCACATTAGCAGACTCCCTTAATTCGCGATAACTCATCGAAAATACCAGTTGTAGAACAATTTCCTAAATTATTCTCAAGTTATCACATCCAACTCTTGACATATCAAACTCCATTATACCATCTTCCACCACTGATCGACCTCACCTCTCAACTTATTGATAGGAAATTGAAACTTTTGTCTCTCACTATAGTGAATGGCTCAAAAAAAATTCTTCATTCGTTAATCTAACTCTCTGCCTCCATAGGGTCTGATGACCCCTTAAAGCTAGTCACATTTTGTTTGTTATATTCACCCAAAGTACTCCATTCTTGAGGTTGTCACTGTGGTTGAACCAGATTTCGTACTCCTTGCTGCTGCTTAGTTAGATTCAATGTCATCAAGGTCAAAAGCTGGTTCATAGTGTTCAGAACGGCAACCATCGATTTTGGATTTTGCTTTTCCTCCCTATTAGGTCAAGCTGCCTCTCCATCGGGGACCTCATGGCCCTCTGTACTATCTCCACTACCAATGCTATGGGTGCATGCCATACTGATACAATTACATATTTTCATTGTTATATTAACACGTGTTTAAAGAACAGTACAATTACAAGTTAAAGGCAGACTTCTGAACTCTGCCATCATCCTACCTCACTATCATTGGCCGCAATACAATTCTATGGAATTGTGTTACCTATATACTGTGTGGTTACGTGTTTACAGAATCATATACCGATACTCTTAATACCATAAAATCGAACTGCTCTGATACCAACTATAACATTCTAAAGGTCCGTTACTCGGAACTCCTAGAGCGTTAACCTATCACTTCACATCAAATCACATCAAACCCTGTTTATTTACACATACATCAGAGCATCTAACTAGACATCAACTCAAATTCCTCAAAATACAAGATTACAGAAAATCTGCTTAAACTTAAACTAATAAAACTTAGGTTCTTTACAAACTCAAGTTCCTATAAAATGAGTTAATAGTATCAACACACGTAGGGATCTTACTATACAGTAGTAGTGGGCTCTCCAAAATCTCACACAGACTCTAAACCCATTCCTGAGCATTCTACAGCTGATCATTACATGCAAAAAGGAATCAAATGAAGGGTGGGCTCTTGAGAGATCAATAAAGTCATTCAAGAACAACCGAAGGAATTACAAACGACTCAAGAGTCCATCCGATGATAATTTTTTTCAAAATATTTCAAACAATCATAAGTTGTTTGATGATTTCCAAAACGATCATAATCAGTCATAAATAGATACCAAAACAAACATTAACAATCACAACAAGTTCCAAAACAATCATTAAAAGATCATTTCAAAGCCATCATTTTAAAATGCTATGATGAAATTCCAAAGGATTTGAAAACGAACACAGATACTTCAAAGAGTAATAGGGGAAGAGTATCATACAATCACAAACAGATTGATCAATATGGGGAAGAGTTTCAACTCAATCCCCTTCAATCAGATAACAAGACATTCATTTGAATATCATTTTTTTCAAAATAATCATTGTAAGATACAATGTAAGCAAACTCAAAGGTATCTAGAGTACACATGCATGATGCATAATAACTAGCCTTATTCATCAAAAGAACTAGCCCTGCATAATTACGCATGTTCAAACCCCTTATAACGCCTCCCTACAAAACAGATTCCCGGTCAACACAAAAAACAACAATCATAGAATCCACAAGAAATTCAATGTTTGACATGTAATAAAAATGATCATCAATATGAATTTAAATAACCAAAATAAATTAATCATTTAGGATTCAAGCATAGCTACAAACAAATAGCAAGAACGATTACGAATAGTTACCAAATTTAGGCTCAACAATTTAGAAGAAAGAATGCAAACAATTATCGAATTTGTTCAATATGCAATAACAGGCGAGCATCGATAAGATTTCCAAATAACCGATATCAAGTTCAATATTGGACTTTTTTTTGGCAATAACATGTTGTTAATCTCACTATTTGGCAATAGTCATAGACAAATTGAAAAGATACTTACGAACGTAAGTTGTCAAAATTAAGATTTGGATAAAAATCCTTGCTCGGGTTCAAATAGAAACCCTTAACTAGATCTGAAGGTAAGCTAGTCTAACCGGAAAGTCTTTTGCTTTAACCTACACAAAATAGTCTAATCATTAGTATACGACATATACTACGATATTATGAATTTAATACTGACTCACGCATACTCCTAAAATGGCCCCCTCATCGAGTATGTAAAATTATCAAAATGTTCTCCTTATGTGTAAAATTATCAAAAACACCTCTCTTATACTTAAATCAGCAAAATAGCCTTTTAATAAGTGAATGCTAAAATATCCCTACCATATGTGAATTTACCCAAAAATGCCTTTGTAACTAAAATTACCAAAATACCTCCCTCTAGGTGGCAAGTTATCAAGATACTCCCCAGGGATTCCCTACCGTAAAATTCTCAAAAATACATTAAAACACTATTTTAAGTACCCTAAAGTTATTTTTGGGCTAAAAAGTGCCTCAGAGAATTTTTATCTGAAAATTCCAAACTGGTGTCCAGATCGAGCGCTTAGAAGCCAATTCTGCTGAAAAGAGCTATCGGCATTGGAATGGCACAAAATTTTAGATACTGAAACAAATCACTAATATAAGGTTTTCGTAAAATTTTCAGATTAAAATAAATTGATTTGTTGTGTTAAATAATTCAGGAATTCTTTTTAATCGATACCCTAATTTAGTATCCTTCACGGACACCGAAAAATTTCAAAATTTTCCATAGCCTACGTCTGGTAAAAATATCTAGATTTTTTTTAGAGCCGGGAACCCCAGGGGTATTTTGGTAATTTGCCACTCGAAGCGGGTATTTGGTAATTTTACCTATAAAAGCTATTTTTGAATAAATTCATATAAAATAAGGCTATTCTAGCAATTTTAATCATGGAAAGGGTATTTTGGTAATTTAAGGGTGCGAGGGGTATTTTGGTAATTTTTCACCTCAAGGGCATTTTAGTAATTTTACATATTTGATGTGAGGGTCGTTCTGGGAATGTGCGTGAGTTAATAGTTAGTTTATAATACGGTAATGTAAACTATATTCTAATCATTGGACTTTTCCATTTAGGTTAAAGTAAAGGATTGTTTGGTTAGGATGTCTTAGTTATAAACCACGTAAGGATTTCTATCTGAACCTCGAGCCATCAGTTTGCTGTCGCAATTATTCTCTCATTTGCTTATAGTCATTGTTGAACTCTAAGTATGCATTGATGTCGATATGTTAATGCCAAGTGAACCCTGATATTGAATCGATTCAATTATTTGAACTCTTATTGGTGCTCACCTTTTATTGCATATTGAGCATTGAATTGTGTACTAATTCCATGATATCTATCTTCTGTATAATGACACGGGGATCTAATCTGTACTGTGGCGGGCGTTATAAGGCTGGTCTGAATCCTGCGTGGAAAGCAGACTAATACCTAATTGGACTAGTATTCTGGTACATCATGCATGCGTACATTTTATTGAGTATTGCCTGTATGGCATTGCTACTGCCTATGGTCAGTATATTCAAAATTTATTTGCATTATATTTGAATTGATCATTTGAAGAATGACTGTGAACAACTGTTTGGATATCTTATCAAAAGGGATTGAGTGAAACTCTTTTCCATGTTCTTGTTGAATTGTTATGATTATTTTGAAATCCCTTAACAACTTGTCATTGAATTGTTGTAACTCCTTCAGGTACTACCCTTGAACGACTTTACTGAGCTCTCAAAATCTCACCCATGTTTGTTCCATTTTGCAGGTAGCCTTAGCAGTAGATCGCTTGAGGAAAAGCTAGAGTTGGGTAAGATTTTAAGACAGTTACCCAATTTTGTGTAAATAGGACCCCTGCGTGGGCCTGTACAGTTAGTGTACTCAATTAAGAATTTATGTATAGGTTTTTAACAACTTAAGCTTGGAATTCCTTTTGTGGAACTTTATATTATTGGAAGAACTTAGGGTTATGTGATGTTGGAAGATCTGAAATTATGCCAGGTGCTCTGATATGTCTGAAAATATAGCCCAAGACCCTATTTATAGAGGTTTGGACGCCAGAAATGATAAGAATGACTATCCCAGTTTGTGATCTAGTGATAGAGCTGAATATCTGATGAAAATTCGAAACTTGAAAAAAAGTCAATTTATCGGCCGGTTGGTCAAAACATCGGCCAGTTAAGTGGATGTACCAGCCGGTAACTGGCCAGTTTTCGATAAACCGACCGGTTCTGTAATATCCCGAACCTAGGGTTAGCCGGTTAATATTACTTTAGCGACAAATTCTATGAGTGATATTCTTTTGAGTCCTTAGGGATGATTAGCTTGAGCAGTATTATTAGTGACAAATGAAAATACCACTAGCAACAGATAAAAAGTGGTGCAAGAAAGAAATAAATGAAACTAGGCCGGTGACGCTTGAGAAGTTGTAATAAAATTAGGGTTTAGTATATAATTAACATTATATCTTTTTGAGTTATTTAAAAAGGGGCAGAGAGGAATTGGAAAATACCCGAGAGATTCAAGAAAAAAAAAATTATGCCTTAAAAATTAAAAAGGGGGAAAAGAAGAGGAATGAGAGAAGGAGAGAGAGAAGAAGAAGGGGCAGCAGGCCCTAATCCGCAGCGACGCTCCCATCTCCAGCATCCCTCTTTGCCTGCCAGCTCCATCACCGGTGATGAATTCTGGCATGCCTACTCCGAGCGCCGCTGCTCAACACCTCCAAGCAGCCAAGCAGCCGTGCGATCGCCATCGTCGGCCACACCCAATTATCGGAGATCAACTCCTAGCAGTCGCCTTCACCGGAAGCTCCGTCTGATGCCTACGTGCACCACCAACGGCACCAAATGCCGCGAACTATACCTGCCCAATACGATTGGCACAGCACCGCCACCGTCCATTCTGTAAGGCTTCATCACCGTCGTGCCGTACCCAACGCACCGCGTCGCTGCTACCACCGTGGGACTCACCACCGGCCTTCCTTCACCGAGCCTCCGCGACCACCGCATCGCAGCCATCGCACTGCTGCCAAGGCGCCGTTACCACTACAAGCTGTTGTGCGATTGTTGTTGCCGGCAGCCCAAATTGCCATCCAATGCTTTTTCCCATATCACGGCAGCCCATCACCTACAATGAACTCTGGCGCCGCCATAGATCTAAACAGTTTCCATGTCGCCGGAACCATGCCGATTGTCGTCGCCGCTGGGATCTATGACCATGGCAAGAGAAAGAAAGAAAAAAAAATTGGTTTTGTGGAATTGTTTGTGAATTAGGGTTTGGTGATGTTGTGATTTTGGTTTGGTGGGCAGTGGTGGCCTAACGGCGGTGATTGCATTGATTGTAGTCGGGTTATATATGTGCAACGGTGGGTGTCCAGTACCTGTGTTTGAGAGTTGTGCTGATTTTGGTGACTGAGCAGTGGTGGTGATTTAGCCAGAGTGATGGCGGTGGATGAAATAAAATAAATTAGGTGGGTTTGTGTGTGCAACGGTGGGTGTATGGTGCGTGTATTTAGGCATGTTTGTAAGGGTGGCTATAGGGGTGGCTGTTGTTGGCCGATGGTGTGTAATAAGATATGAATGGGGATGTTGTGTGTGCATGATAGCACGTGTTGGATGTGTATTGGTATAATGTGTGGTGCAAATACTATATCGGTTGGGTGTTTGTGGGTCGACGGGTGTGTGTACGGTGGGTGCATGTGCATGAATGTGAACTGTGTATAATGTGTACATACAGAGTGCGTCTGTATGTAACAGGGTACGATATGTTGGTGTGTGTGTAATGTAGATTGTGGTGTGGTGTTGATTTTGGGGGTTGGATCGTAAAGACAATAGTGGTGGACCGGTTGTAGGGTGGTTGAAAGGTGGCACCGATAATGGTAGATTAGCTGTGGAAACTGGCAGCCGATGTGCTGGGTTTCGGTAGTATTGACTATGAAATGGGGGTTCGACGGTACGAGTTTGATATTGCTGTAGTTAACAGTTATGGTTTAACGGTGGTGCTCTAGGTGACTGGACTGGGGTAACTGTGGTGGGGTGTATATGGCGGCGGGTGATAAAACTTAAGACCTTGTTGATAGATGAGGGAACTTTTTGGTCACAACAGTTGATGGGTGTGGCAACTATACTGGGATGGAATAGCTGGTGGAATGTGTGTGGCTGTGTGATTGTGGTATCTGGGTGGTTTGTGTGCGCGCACCGATAGGTGTACATGTTGCATACGCTTAGGCAAGTGTGTATATTGTGTAGGTGTGGCGTCTGAGTTGTTTGAGAAAATATTCGACAGGAATTCTGCATTTTTCCTCAATGATGCCCTTCGGGTTATAGTGAAGTCGGGGCTATGGAGATGAAAGGAATGGCCTTAACGGTGCTATTGGTCAAACGTAACAACTGATCATCGCGCTACATTTTGGATCGAGGAAATATGTCAGCAACAAGTAAGTACCCCTGTCATGTTCCTCCGTATATGTATTTGCAAAAACTATAATATGTATTTATGTTTTGATCAATTGAAGTTCAAAGATTTATTCTGCATATGTTTTATTTTTAAAATAGTTGATGAGAAATGCAATTTGAAAGAATGCCATGGAATGTCGTGTGAGTCATAAAATTTTACTGAGTACATGTTAATGAGTAATGAAACTTGTCTTGGTTGCTGTGCCCCATATCCAACGGGGGAATGTTGGATTTCGGGCCCTGGTCAACGGGGCTCATACGTTGATGCATAGTACTATGGCTAGTGGTGCGCCCTTGCGTCCACATGATTATTTTATCCCGGGTGTAGGAGGGATTTCGGACCCTAGTCAGGGGGGCTCGTACGCTGACCGCAGCATACCTACGAAAAGAAATATCTGTGTTTGATGTGAATAGAATGAATGATGATTGTACTCAGATTTGAAAATCTTTTCTTTTGAAATTTCATGTATATGTGTATATGTATATGAATGACGTTTTTACGAATGACAGCAATCGAATGTTTGATTTGTTGAAAGAAAACCCATGGCATGTTTTAGAAACTTCAAAACTATTTTAGAAACATGGATGGTGTATTTGCTGGGCTTTCGCTCATTCCTTATTTTTCAGGTGACGACTTAAGGGAAGCGGAGCAGTATGAGCCACACGGGGGAGTAGTGCCCGAAGAGAACTTTTAGAATAATGAGTGCCCACTATTCGAACATTATAGTCTATGTTAATTTACGTTATGCTTGAACTGATGTAAGGAGCTTAGGTCTCCTCGAGTTTTTATTTATAAGCTTTAAAGACATGTAATGAGAGTTTTATTTGAATTTCTGGAAGTCCGTAAATTAGAACTAATTTGGAGTCACAGGATTGTAGTAAGGCCTGACAGAGCCCTGACAGGTGTTTGAATGGGCCTGCGGCCGGTCACGTGCCTAGCACACGGGCTTACCCGTGGGTTCGGGTCGTGACAGGTTCACCTTAAAAATCAAAAAATTTTCTTTCCCAAATTTTGAGACATTATTTTTTCCTAATTAGGTAATTGTATCTGAAAATACAGTTAGGATGAACCAAATTTAGGAATTATCTCCAGATTTTATATAAATTAAGGATTAATCACATATATCAAGGATAAATCACAAGATATTTGTAAGCTATCTAATCAATTACAATCTCATGACCCTAACTTGGATTAAACCTAACTAACTAGGCTAGTTTAACCAAATGGAGTGGACTCTAACTAGATTGACTGGACTGGACAACTGCACTGAAATGGACTCAAATTGGATTGGACACTTTATTGGACTTACGAGGATGGCCAATTTGTACCGATAGAAATTGTATTGCTTCACCATGTGGGTTGATTAAATGTGGTATATCATTTAACTAAATTCTATTGCATCTACAATATTGTCTTGTCATTGCAGTCATTAACAAAATGTTTTTGACTCTGTTTGATTATAAAGTGCATGGATAACCACTCTCCTACATACACTGATTTGTGTTCATTGGTTCCAAATACTTGTTATTATACCATTGCATTGTACTGCGGGTGTGTGCGAATGTTTCTCTTACTGACCACCACGAGTTCCATTGTGGCCATACATCCTACATGACATGGAAGAACGTAAGTCCTAAAATGTGATGAAAACCATACATTCTTACAAGAAATAAGCAATCCTTGTGCAACGTTATAATCTTTGTCCTTGTACCATCTACAATCAAATTCTCACATGAGTTTACATTACCCTTAACTTATGCTCAGATACCAAACCTGTCACGACCCTGAACAGAGGCACGGTATTACAATCCAATGCAGCCTACCGAACCATGCATAATGCTAATACCTCAATAGGTAATCAAGGGCACAAATACCATCGGTATTCAACAAGACAAATAGCGATCAAACAAACTTGTTACAACTAGAATGATCTCAAATGCTAGTACTAAACACAATAGTTCTCAAAACTTGCTTAAAGTCCCAACAATATGTCCAAGCTTTAAGTGAAACCTCTAATCAATTTTCACTTGAAAATAAGGGGTGAACAAAAGCCTATCAAAACCACCTAATCCAGATGGCGGTATAAGAACTGGTGCTCAATCAAACGACCCTTTAATTCCTGAAAAGTCTTTTCACATACTTCTGTCTACAAAAATTTGGCATGCTTTCTCGTCTTCTTGGTCAAAGGAGTAGATATGCGAAAAAGACCTTGAACAAATCTTCTATAACAGCAGCTAGCCCCAAAAAGCTCTAATCTCTGTCATAGAACTCCGTCTCTCTCAATTCACAGTTGCTTTAACCTTAGTAGGAATCTCATATATTCCATTTTTAGTAACTACATGACTCAAAAAAGATACTTACCATGACTAAAATTCACACTGGTTGGACTTGACATAGAATTTCAGTTCCTCAAAATCTGCAAAAGCAAATATTTTTAATCCAAAAATTGAGACAATTCAAAAAGTACAAAAGCTTCAGCAAAATTCAAGCGTTACAAAAAGTTTTTACTTCTTTCAATTTTTTTTACTTATTATGTAAACATAATACTAGAATAAACTAAAATGGACATTATCTAGCCAGAGCTGAGTTGAATGGCCTTTCCCCCAAGTTGCTAATTTCTACTCATGGGGAGGTGGATAATTCAGCACTAATTCCATCCATAAAGAAAGGAGTGAGAGAATCTCGAGAGAGCAAAAAAAGTCGGTTTTATTTCCCACCGATTTAACCTTTTTCTCGGACCGTGAAAAACTCAAGTGGGTCATCTTTGATGAGGTCGGACTCCTTCCCACTTGCTTTCGTCGTTAATGTCTACTGAATTTTCCTTCCTCTTTTGTACTCCAATAAACATCTTCCCCCCCCCCCCCCCAACGCCCACACCAATTGATTGAAATGACCTACCTTTAATTTTCTATACTTCTAGTTATCAATAAATATTCATCATTTTTCCCTATCTCCATTTCACGATCGGTCTTTTTCCCCGTTCACGCAATCCAATACTTGTACCTCATTCTTGTAAATGTCTATTTACTGTAAGTAATAAGCTTATACAACAAGAAAGTTACAAGATTTTTCTGTTGCAGTTTCCATTTTGTGTTTTGTCTTGTAATTGGTCCTTTTTGGAAGGGGGTTTTCTTCCAATTTGAGCATCTGGGTAATAAAATTTCGAAGCGAATTTTACTGGGTTTTGCTTAAAATGGTTGTTTTGGTTCTTGGATCTCATGGGTTTTGCTTGAAGTTTCTTGCTGTTTACCTCAGAGGTGTCTCTGGGTAGTTTAAACTTTTGACTTCTTGAGGTCGTGAATTTGTCACTGTGGGAGTTCCATTCATGCTTGGTGCAAGAAAATGGAGAGGTTTATGGCCAGATTTTCTCTTCTTTAGCTTAGTGAAAAGAATATGAAGAACCTTCTAAAGAAACTTCATATTGGGTCCAATCAATCTGATGATTTAGAAGGGTCAACTTCATCCAAGGGGACTAGGGCTAGTGATGTTTCATCACCTGATAGGCTATCACACTCTCACTCCCATCCCAGTTCTGAGCATAATAAGCCCTTTTCAACTATTTCTGGATGGTTGAATTCCGTCACGAATAGACGAAGTCCCAGTCCCCCATCTTCTTCACATGTGACAAGAGGGGAGAGAATGGAACTACCTTATACCGTCAGTAGTACTGCCTTGGATGCTGCTTTGGAAGCAGTGAGGTGCGATTCAGCGTCTACTAACTTGCGGGATCCTGATGTAGAGGAGGAATATCAAATTCAATTGGCTTTGGAGTTGAGTGCAAGGGAGGATCCCGAAGCAGTCCAGATTGAAGCTGTTAAGCAGATCAGTTTGGGCTCATGTCCCCCAGAAAATACTCCTGCGGAAGTAGTTGCATATCGATATTGGGTAAGTTTCTCCCTTCCGTTCTATTTTTTCTATTTCGGTGTGCTTAGCTTGGTACAACCTATTTTTATGCATTCCTGTGAGTCTTTACCATATAAGTTATTGTAATTGGGCTTCATTGTCACTGGTATAGAGTTTAATATAGCTGTTGTAGGATGCACTGATGTGATTGCTGTCCCTGTAACCACAGGAAACCTGCTACTACATAATTTCTGTAATTGGAATTTGTTCAAACAGCAAAGACTATAAGTTCGTCTAAAAGCTTAATCATAATTGTGTCTGCTGTTAGTAGGTTTTGCTTACATCGCTCCCTCTGTGATGCTTTGGCTAGCTCTTTAAACCTCAGCCATTTTAGTGACACTTTAAAGAGGGAAGTTTTTAAAGAGTTAGCGTCTCTCAGTTGGTCAAATATTCTGAGTAGATATGGATGGAAATCTTTATTACTAGTACCACAGTTGACGGTGATGTGTGTGCATTACTTCTACCTAGTGCGGACTAGTGGCTTGTTAATAACCTATGCAATGTCCAATAGATAACCGGTAGCCAGTCCTGCAGGAACATTCCCTTGACATTTCTGGGAGTCAGTTCAAGAGTAGTAGGCATCGCTGGGCATTAGAGGCTTCAACTCATGTACAAGTTAGCAAGTAACTTCTACAAAATTACAGGTTAGTGAAATGATGCCAAAAGATGGAGAGGCTATGGTTATCCAATCGATGGCAGATATTGTTGTGGTTTGCTGGTCAATCAGAAATCTTTGAGTGTGTGATCTGTTTTGCTTGGGAGGTGGCAGGAGAAAGTTTTGAAGAAAATTTGAGAAAGATAGAGGAGGGATACAGTGTAGAACAAGGTACAAGAATTGTATCTTAACAATCAAGTTTGCTGGAGATTCAAGTTAATTGTCGCATGATGTAGCTGATAGCATTTTTTTTTAAGCTGTTGTATTGACATTGAAGCACTTCCTAGTGGCAAGTACGACTACGGTGAAAAATTCTATTAATGGATGGCTGTGGCCTAGGTGTAACATATGAGAAATGCATATTTAGAAGGAGCATCAGATCTCCAAAATGAATATGCTCCCTTAATTTACCGTGGGTGAATTTATCTTGTCAGAGAAGCGTCCTTTAGATCGAGAAGCATCTCTGCTGGATGAGCATCATACATTCTGTGCACTTCCCAAATCACTGAATTGTTTCCAGCATTTTATGTTATGACATAATTGGATTAAGGATGTATTTTCTGTGTCGTTTGATGGTTTATACCGAGTATGATAAGCTTTATTAGAGAATCGTCTTTTCTATGTAATATATAGGTTTAGCGAATTACTCAAGTTTTCTTTTTTGAGAACGGAAACGATTGGTGCGAGTCAAACCTGTAACCTTCGCTCTTAACTATAGATAGGCCTCGGTTTCGGGATACTGTGTGAAGCTTTAGTTTTTCATTTTTATCTTTTGATATGGATCAATCTGCTCGAAGAGTTACTGTATATTGTCTTTATGTGGAATAAGTAATTCCCTGGTGAACTCAAGGATTTACTGCATTTGCTAGTAAGATTCTCATGTCATGAGCTGGTGGCTAACTGGCAACCATTGGCAATGATGCAGAGACTCTAATCCTGCTGGGCAGGGATCAGCCCTGAGAGTTGGGAGGGTCACGAAGTTGGTAGTAGGCCCCACAGGGGGGTGACGCTTCACAAGGTAGGACCCTGTGGTGGCCTGCTAGGTGGGAAGTGGACGTACAAGATAGGGCCATGGAGCTCAAACAAGAGATGAATCCTGGCCTTGAAAAGGATTAGTTGCCTGTGTCTTGTAAGCTTAAGCTTTGGCGAGGGTTGGTTACTCTATCCTGCATTAAGCAACTTCTCCATTGACAAGTTTCATGGAGGAAGAGCTTTTTTATTGATAATCTTGAGTTCCAAAAATGGAAATATGTGCATGCAATAGATTAGACCAATAATTGCAGGCTTGATAAGGGGCTAAATTATTAGGCCCCTGTGGTGGCATGTGAGGTGGGAAGTTTAGGGCCCATGGAGCTCGAACAAGCTACTAATCCTGGCCTTGAAAAGAATTAATTGAAAGATTCCTATAAGCTTAAGCGTTTGGGAGAGTTGGTTGTCTTGTCCTGCATCAAGCAACCTCTACATTGGCGAGTTTCATGTAGAAAGAGCACTTATTATGGATGACCTTGAGTTTCAGGGATGGGAATAAGTGAATGCAAGAGATTAGAGCAATAATTGCTGGCTTAGCGAGAGTACTACCCATAATGTCTACTGTCTGGGAAGAATTCTTGTAGCGGCAGGTAGTTTGAACACCTACTGTATTACCAGAGAAAGCGTATTCAGAACCAAGTGCATCAGAAAGGTGCTACTGAGAGACACTCATATGATCCATCTACCTAGTTCTGATGAATCTTCTCATTTTGAGGATTCTCCACCAGCTTGCAAAAAAGTTCAAAGATTATATTATCTTACATGAAGGTTATGCAGAAGTTTAGAAAAAAATGATGCTGTAACTTGGTGGCATCAATTGCATAGCAAACAATTGAGTAAAATAAGGATGAAAGATAAAGCGCTTGATGAATACTAGATTCTTATCTTTGTACTAAAAGCATGCTTCGGTCCAAGGGTATCAAATATGTCAGCAAGTAAATTACGCGGCAAGTCTGCTACAGACTTACAGCCTATCGAAAATTTTTCAACGAATTTCTTCATGAGCAAATACAGGTAATTCCAAAGTTGCAGTTCGACAGGTTTATCACTCCTAACATCTCAAACGCTCCATTGCCACCCTCCAGCAGGGTACTTTATCTCTTGCTGATTATTATATTTCGCTGAAAGTTTTATGGGACGAGCTGAGTAAGACTAGCAACAGGGTGAGAAGGACTTGTCCTGCACTAATTGCACCTCATTTTCTAGTTTGTGGTCAGCCGAAGGTTTCTTCAAAGAGTCCTATAATTGTTATAGGGGTGCTGGTTTGTAGGTGGATGATCAGTGATCATCCTCTTGTGTTAGCTCGTGAGCCCGCGTTCCTACAACTAGCTTCTAAAAATGGAAAGGAAAGAACTTTCCTCTTTCTAGTTTATTTTAAATGCAAACGTACTTAAATTTGTGGCTTCCTCAATCCGTCATGACTCTACTTGGCAAATGAGCTTATTGGCTTTACCATCATGTAGGCTTGTTCTAATGCTCAAACTTTTTAAAGTACACGAGCTCCTTTGAGCTATAACACTAGTGCGCCCATTCGTAACCAGAGCATTACTTTAGTTTGACACGCCTTACTTTCTTCCATTTTATCCAGCAAGAAAGCATGTTTGAGTTAGACTTTCCCCTTGAGCAAGGCGACGGGACCTTTCGGCACCGGGCAGGTGTCAGACTGTTGGAACAGCTAGAGTAAGAAGTCCCCAAGTGAATGTATTATGGGGGACTGCCTAGCGCATCTGGCAAGGGTCAAGGGCGATCAAGTTCTTGTACAGCAGGGCTTTCAGAATCTGCCAAATGAGCAAAGAATCCGATCCTTGATTTGACATCAATCAAAGAGATAGGCATCGTGAAGCACTTTTCTTTCTTACCCAAGAGCACCAACTCTCACTATACATGATCATCTACGCTGACCACTTCTTTTGTTATTTAAGGTGAAATTTTGCTATGGTCTACCACGATCTAAAGGATGAGATCCAAGTGGGAAGGTAAGCAGGACATTGGCATATCACTGAGGGTCTTGTGATACAATATGTACTGCAGCTAATAGGGGATAGATCATTCAGCACCAGTCAATGCTTCCAACCAAAGGTTGTTAAGCATACAAGTGTAACACATCCATTGCTAACCAACAAGAGTCCTATGTATCACTGGTTTAACCGCTGCAATATTATAGCTTAATGACTGAAACTAACCTGATATGATGTTATTACTGAGCCTTTGTAATGTGTGTTGGCTTCATTGGATTTTCCATATTTGACTTATTTTGAAATCCTAGGATAGATTAAGTTCATCTAAATCTTGGCTTTTACCTTAGCTTGACTTTCCAAACTATACTTATTTGATTTATCATTGCTGTTTGAGCTCAATTCAATGATTACATGTCTGAAATCTACCCTAGGAATTTGCAGGGTTTTGAGCTTTGTTTCCTCTTTGCTCTTGTCTGCCCACTCTATACCTAATGTTGAATATATGAATAGGAGGTGATGCGGTTCTTTCAATTCGAGTAGTTCACATGTTCAACTTACAAGTCAGAAATAGGCATATTTCTTTCAAGTCACAGTTCTCCACTTAGCTTTTTATTCCCAATAGTACATTGTCACATATTTATTCTATTTTTATCTATCTCATGCCTAAGATTTATGCAGAATTACAATGCCCTTGGCTACGACGACAAGATCCTGGATGGTTTTTATGATCTATATGGTGTCTTGATGGAGTCAACTTCAACCAAGATGCCTTCCCTTGTGGATCTCCAAGGAACACCAGTGTCAGTTAACATAACCTGGGAAGTAATTCTTGTTAATAAGGTTACTGACACTAAGCTGCTACAACTCGAACAGACGGCCCTCGAGATGGCTGTCAAGTCAAGGCTAGTATCTCAACATTTGGTGGTTAACGATCTGGTGAGGCAGCTTGCAGCTTTGGTTTCTAACCACATGGGGGGGCCAGTTGGGGATCCTGACAACGTGTTAATAGCATGGAGAAGTCTTAGTTATAATTTGAAGGCAACTCTCAGAAGCATGGTTTTGCCTCTTGGTTCTTTGAAAATTGGATTGGCACGTCATCGTGCACTACTGTTCAAGGTAGTCCACACTTTTCTTATTATGAAGGCTTAAAATTTGGTTAAGCCTAATGCAGAACACAAACTTTGATGATTTTAATGAACCATTAGTGAATTACGGAGTAATTTGCAAGCTGTAGTAGCAAAACAGGGTTAAGGAAGTTATTAAGCGCAAATTCTATTTATTGTTATGGGCATGATCCTGCTTTTAGTTCATTATATTTTCTTACATATTAATCTTTTGTACCTATACTGCTGGCAAGTTTACTCTTCTCTTATGTTAAATCAGTTGTTTATTTGTTATGTTTTGTTGTGTAAAAAGTCAAAGCCATGACTCCTTTCCAAGTCCTCTTTGCACGAAAACAAACTCCGTCAGGACTTGTTAATATCTGAGCATCCTACTAAATATTTACGAGGAGACCTTTATATTAGTTCCATTTAAGTTTTAACTATAGTTCACTCTTCATCACCTTGTGATGTTTTTGTCATTCTATGCATCACTTGGTAAGAAATTACAGTTGAGACACATGTGATGCGTGCATGAATGAAGAAGAAGACACAGATAGAAATAAGATAGTAGGGAAAGAGGACTGTTGAGACAAAAAGGGAGAATTAACTGGTGAAAATAAAATGACATACTCAAAATAATTGAGGATATTCGCCCTTCCAAGATAACCCTGTGTGGTAGAAATTTATTAAAATTTCCATCTTCTTGGTAGCATTAAGCAAGATCAGGTGTAGGTTGGGAGACGTTAGAAGTTAGTCCTTCCCCTTTCTGTATTCGCATTGCATTCCATGTTTTTGACCATCTCCTATTTAAGGTGTGATTTTCAGTTAGTAATCGACTCGAGACAAACACCGTAGGAGATTCTGATCGTTGCATGTAATTTTATCGCCCCATCAAGCTATAATCTTCTTTTAGATGTTTTACGTTAGTCCTGATTTCACTCATCTTTGTTTTTCCGTCATTTGGGGTGTCACTTTCAGACTTGAGTTACATCTTATAATGCCTATTTATCTTGAATGGTTGTGTAGGTTTTGGCTGATAGTGTAGGCCTGCCATGCCGATTAGTGAAAGGGCAGCAATACACGGGTTCTGATGACGTAGCAATGAACTTCGTTAAAAGTGATGATGGAAGGTTCCCTGCCTAACTTTTGTCGTTTCCTGATGCCACATAATACAACTTGATAATTGATAATCTGGTGTTTACTTCATATATTTCTCCCAAGTGAGCAGGATATTTCACCAACCCAATTTTTTGAAATGATATGATATCTTTTTTCATAACCGGTCTTATAACTTGCTATCATATAATGTGTATAATTAATGACGTGCCACCAAGTTTTTCCACAAGATTCCTGAAACTGTCAGAAGAATGGAGGGAATCTGGTTGGTGAATTGGACCCACCTTAGGGTTGTGATCAGAGTTGTAGTAGAATATCAACTCATATGATTTAGAAGATTTGATTAGGAAAATATTAGGAAGATATTTAGGAATATTTGTGGGGATTGCAAGTCCCTGTAATCGTGCAAAGGTTGTATAATCGCGATAATCGTGTAATTTGAGTTCACATAAACACAGGAGTAGCCTAGCAAGGAATGCTGGTTTAGCCGAATTGTCTTCTTTATTTTGTCTTGTTATCAGAGCTTTTTCTACTCGGGAGGAGTTCTTTGACTTAAGACTATAAAATTCTAGTCCTTCCGTCCAACCATTCTACCGTGCACTTGGTTGCATTTTGTCAACTAGTAGTTTCTTTCATGTCAGTAGCAAATTTCTTGGACTTTAAAAGGAAGTCACCAGCTTTTTCCAGTACACTAGTACAGAACGTCCTTTTCTTTGTTCGGAAGTGTTTTCCTTCCACTCTAGTTTAAAAATGGATATGGGAAGGATCTCGATTGATCGCTTCAATGGGGAAAAGTGTTTTCTATAGGAGTTCTGTTTTTGCATTTATGTGGCGGGAAAGGAGTTGTGGGGTATTGTTGATGGAACTCCGTTAAAACCAGAAGATACTAGATCTTCTCAGCATGGGAAATGGCGTATTCAGAACGTAGTAAGATGGATGCTTTCCTTTCTAGATCCTTAAAACGCTCTTACAAGACTGCAGTGGCTATGTGGTTGTATCTAAAGAAAGTTCATTACCAAGAAAATTAGGCTCGTCATTTTTCAATTAGAGCATGAAATAGCTGAATATAGTAAAAAGGAATGGTTACTCATGACTACTATTCTAACTTCATGACATTATTGTAGGAGTATAGTTCCCGCGGGTAAGCCCGATGATTCCACAACGGTCATCTAAAAGGTAAATGAGCAAACAATGAAATATCAACTCCTTATGATGCTTCATAGGGAATTTGAGCCTCCAAAGCGAGTTTTTCAATAGGTGTCCTGTACCTAGTCTATCTCTTCGCTTTAGTGAGTTGCTAAAAGAGGAACAACATCTTTATACACAAGACGCTACAGATGCTCACTCCATAAATGGACCTTTTGATGTTGCCTTTGCAGTAGCGTCTAGGCCCACAGAGAAGGGCATGAGCAAAGATACAATGGTTTTCATGCCATGAGTACGATAATCGTGCCTCTCAAAGTAAGAAGAGAGTTAGTTCTGCATCTACCTATGGTGGGCATATCATATCTGTGTGTCAAAAACATCCTATGAGTCGAACTCCTCAGGCTCTTCGTACTTTTAGTGATACTCTATTCCCTTTGAGTACATTTGTTAGAGCTTCAGTGGAGCACGTAAGTATGAATCTTATCTCACTCCTGACGTAGTGCAGCATATGATTCAAGCTAGACTCGCTGTTACCTTTTTTTCCATTTATAGGACTTCCAGTTAAGCCTTTTTATCCAAAATAAAAACACTTTGCTTAGATTTAGGGGGAGAGTTACAAGCATTTCTAAGGTCATCTGGAATTTTATAGGAAAGGTCTTGTCATTCCATGCCACAACAGAATGGACTGGCTGAACGAGATAATAGTCGCATCGTAGATGTCGTTCGTACTATCTTGCTAGAAACTACGTTCCTAGTTGGCTGTTCGTCCTTCTGGTTGTATGTGTTTTGTATAGCTGCCCCCTACAGAAATACACAAGAAGTCTGCCCGCTCTTCAAAGTGTGTGTTTGTTGGCTACGTAACTGACCAACAGGGTTTCTTCTGTTTTTATCCATTTCCAAAGAAAATTCTAGTCTCTTGCAATGTTATCTTCCTTGACAATGTTCATCATTTTCAATCTTCCACATCGTCCTCACCATCATCTATATCTATATTACCTGCTTTTTCCGATGATTATTTTGTTAGGTTCAAATGTAGTGACCCAAGTGCTAATGACGTAATTCAGTATCCTCCAACATAAACACAATCCCAATCAGATTACAAGTCTTGAAATTAAGTTACAAACTTTCTAAGTTCTAGAGTACAAGTCTCACTCACATCCTCGCTTGCATTAGTTCACCAGAATAACCATCTGACACGCACTGGAATGGAATGGTACTTAGTGTTGGGGGGTGGGGAGGGGGGAGGGGGCTTGAGTTGGGTGGCCTAGTAAGTTGAATAATCATAGCACCATTGTATGGAATAAAACACTCCAAAGAATTCTGTAAAACAATATTCGCTTGTCAATCAAATAATGTGATCATGGCTCAGTACTGTGAACAATTCGTAAAACCAATATTTTATCTAACTAGCAACCACCATCACTCTAGCATCCGGCCTCTAGCATCTACGCTGGTATCCGCACGCCAAGCTCTACAAGAACAATAAGAAGATGTTGCAAGCAGACAAATAACTGTGATACCGTCATTGTCACAATAGTAGTGACATGTTCTATTAATAATTAAGAGTAGTATCTTGAGTAGAATTTCAGGAAAATAGTGTTTAGGAGTACGACAACGTTAAAGAATAACCACATGATATATAAGGAATAGTATTATGCAATTCCCTAGCCTTAATCCGTGAAAAAACTACTTAAACAATTCCTCCAAATCAGTCCCTATGAACCTTCTTCCATAATCACGGCTAAACTTCTTCTTTCACTCTCTGTGTTGATGACAGTCAAAGATGACTTGAAATAATTTTCAAAAGAGATCAAAGGGCTATTGTAGAATTTCCTAGAAAGCATGAGCTGGAAATAAGCACGGGGTGGTAAGACAAGGCTGTGCTAAGCTAAGCTAAACAAAGCATGACGAGGCTCGAAGCATGACGTGTCACAAAGGTATATTGACACATTACAAGCTGACGATGATAGGTAGCACGATGTGTCGATAAAAGAAGTGATAAACACTGACTCCTTAACAAGTACGAGGTGTCACGACAGCATGTTGACACCTAACAAGCATGAGAATGCTAAATAGCACGATGTGGCATTTTAAGAAAAATGTGGGGCCGTCACATTCTCCCCTCCTTAAAAGAATTTCGTCCTCGAAACTCAGTCAAATATGGAAGAATTTAACGACTCCCAAAGTCAACTTATATTCCAATCACGTGGCTGAGGACCCTCTTCTGGCTTAGCTAGCCTAACCAATTTAAGCCTGTGTGTCGCTCTGATACCATCTTACTTGTCATGCCCTAAGAAACAAGGCATAAAGCATCAACCAAGCGTAATCAGAGTACTAAAAGAACTTAGAAGAGTGAAAGAATTACTTCAGAACTGTATAATTTTCACAAGATTCTTCAACTTGTCGCCACTTATAACTCTTGCTGAAAATGCAAAGAAACCTGAGAACATTCTTTCACACCAGGTCTCAGTATATGCTTATAAATAATCCACTTACTCGCTCTAATTACTCTTAACCCTTCTGAGTCCCGGTGACGTACCTTCGTTCTTGTGTGCTGTCAGTATACTGGACGGACTCAAAATCTTCAACGTAAGATGAGAGAACTAATCAGCCATCACAATGTTCAGTAGGGTACTACTATATGATGAATGAATGATGTGCATACAGTAGGGTACTGAATGATTTGCATCAAAAAAAAAAAAAAAAGACATGCCATGCCATGAGCAGTTACATACAATTTTATAGGTCATAACTGAGATCTTAAAAGCATGGTAAGCAAGAAAACCATGATGTGATAACGATAAGTTTTGATCATGTATTTACACGTCATAAAATCAAATAATGTCAGACTCTATGTTCAAGCACATGAAGGGGCCCAACCTCATTCCAACCTTCCTTGGAAAGATCCTAGCTAATCGTTCTCGTCCTAAGCCGGTCAAACATAGCCTGAGCTTGACCAAACTAATATCTAACTCGAGCACACCCAGAACCTAGTGATAATGCGGCATGCAGCGTATCACCTCACTACTGGATTTTAACCTACTGAGGTTTAAACAGCATATATCCTGCTGCCAAATGCTAATGCCTTGTGGCCGGATAACTACAAACCCTACCCCGTACAAACTCCTTTGTTTTAGGGCCCTCAACATGCACAAGTAACCACCCGTATGTACAAATAGTTAAACCGAGTTAACACTGGCAGAGGCTTATTTTGTTTCAACAATTAATATGCATGAAGAAGGGTGAAGCTCAAGCATAATAGGTCTGATCTAGTTCAATATACTACATAACACTGTGGAATTTAATTCAGATTGTGGGTAATTCAAATATGTATCCTGCTTTAGATGTATACTTAAAACCTATCTAAAATACATCAAATACAATAGAGGAACTTTGATCTCACAACTCAATTTTGAACCTGACCAGGTAGCAATTCCATCCAAGCAAGCACAACTCGTGAACAAAGTTAAAGCATGTAAACAAAATACATCATAAAGCTACCTACTTAAAATCTGAGATTTGCAGACTAATTAAAAGTCCAAGCCATGCTGAGCACTTTGTATTGAAGGAGCATGATCCAACAAGCAAGGATTTGATTTCTACTAATTTTTATGTTTCTTTTCTCCTTTCCCACGAATTTAGTGAACTCGCAGCTCCTAGACTCTTTTCTAAGTCCAAGTCCTATCTCTTATGTTGAATATATTCAGAAACAAAGACAATTTTCCCTGAAGATTCAACACAAGCTGCTCTCCAGAGACACTAAGATGCTGATTTTACTTGACAAATGTCAAACAATAGATCTCCCGCATGTGTGGGTCATAGGCCATGGAGGCCCGATACCCAGGTGGTTATATTAGGCCCAACTCAAGCCCAAGGGCAAAATGGCCACTTCTTAGTCTAAAACACGAGATTTGATTTCCGAATTGTAAATTTCTTGGAAAATGAGTCTTATGGGTCAAAAATTAATCCAATGTCATTAGCATAATGAACCCTAAAGCTGAAAATAAACGTGAATGGAGTCCATAATACCATCTAGCAAGCCTAAAGCATTCTAAGCATATCAACATTTGTAAAGTAATTCAAAAATCTTAAAATGCACTTAGAGATGCGATATTATGTTTAAGGACGCATGCGAACATAAAGAGTTAGAGCTTCATTTTAATTCCCCTGACGAGTCACCTGTATCAACTCTGGCTCCACCACTGCATCCACCTCCATCTTTACCTCTTCATCGGTCCTCTAGAACTTCGAAACCATCGGACATGGTTTCCTTTCTTGTTTCTCCATCAATTGCTCCCACCTCTCGCTCCTTTAACAGGCTACTAGTATGACTGTTGTACTAACATTGTGGAGGTAGAACTTGATGCCCCATATGACAATCACACATGGGACTTAGTTCCCTCCTGACATCACGCTGATCGGATGTAAATGGGTTTAACTACCAGGCTTCACTCTGACAGTATATTAGATCAGTACAAGGCCGGACTTGATAATCTTCGTAATTTACAAGAATACGTGGTTGATTATGAGGAGACATTTGCACCGGTGGCCAAGATGAGTATCGTTCAATTGTCTGCTTCCCATATTGGTCACTGCCACAAATGAATGTCTTGAATGCTTTTCTTCATGGAAACCACTTCGAGATCGTATACATGCGCCCTCCACTTGACCTTGACATTTTTCCTTCTTCTGGTTTTATTTGTCGTTTGAGACGCTCTTTATATGGGCTCAAGCATGGTTCGAGAAGTTTTCTTGAACTGTTGTGGCGGCACAATTTCATGAGATCAAGTATGATCACTCTACTCGACGAACGGCTCATGGCATTACTATTTTACTTGTTTATGTTGGCGACTTGCTACTTCATTTAAGCAAGTTACTCCAATATCACTTCATGATGAAAGACTTGAGGCTAGAAGTCCATCGTCCTCCTTCTGGTACATTTGTTAATCAATACAAATATATTCAGGATTTGGTGATATTGGCTCGCCTCTCTATGGCACGTTCTGTTGAAACTCCTATGGAGCTCAATCTAAGGACTCCAGAGACTCGGGGAATCCTGTTAGTATTCCAGCTCTTTAGCATCGGTTGGTGGTTAGTTTAATCTATCTCTCTATTACATGGCCTGACATATGACCGATCCGAGGCATCTTCATCTGGCTGCTGTCCTATGCATCATCCCCTATCTATGTGGTCATCCTAATAATGAACTCTATCTTTCTGCGGTCAATTTAACCTGCCTTAAAGCATATGCAGATGCTGATTGGGCAGGTTGCCCTGATGGCCATCACTCCATAACTGGTTGGTGCATGTTTCTTGGTCAATCTCTTATTTCATGGAAGTGTAAGAAACAGGAACGTATTTCAAAACCATCTACTGAAGCTGCGTTTTGTTCTCTGTCTTCAGCCTGTTATGAGATTTTGTGGCTGCGTCGCTTGCTTTGCAAACTTGTTTTTCCTCAATGCACCTCGACTTGTCTTCATGTCTATAATAAGAGTGCTATTCGTCTTGCATCTAATCCTATTTTCCACGAACGGACGAAACATATTGAAATGGACTGTCATGCCATCCGCGATGAGCTACTTCGATTCAATCTCCTAGCCTCATGTGCCTTCTGCCCTCCAACTTGCAGATATACTTACAAAAACTCATGCAGCAGATTTGCATGAGTTTCGTATGTCCAATGGATTCTTCGTTCTCCCTTGCACAATTTGAATCAGAAGAATAGAGGGAATCTGGTTGGTCAACTGGACCCACCTTAGACTTGTGATCAGAATATAGTTATCATAGAAAATCAACATAAAACATAGAAGATTTGTCGTAGAATATCAGCTTTTTTGTTTAGAAGATTACAGATTTGATTGGGAAAATGTTTGGAGTATCTCTAGGAATATTTGTAGGGATTGGGGATTCCTGTAATCGTTCAAAGACTGTATAATCCCTGTAATCGTGTAATATTGAGTCCATATAAGTAGAGTGGCCCAGCTAGACAGGCAGGTTGGTTAGCCATATTCCTTTTATGTGTTTTCTTTATTTTGTCAGAAATATATAGCTATCTGGGCATAGGCTGTCAGTAGGATAGATACTTGTCTTAATTAAGGGAGCTTAATTAAGGGAGCATTAGCAGGCAATATTGATAATAAATTGCTGTCTTCCTTTTATCGAGCTTAAATCACCATTTACTGTGTGTGACGTTAGAATTGTTTATCATCTACTGCTTGCAATTTTTTATTCACTATTCCTTGAGTTACTACCCAACCCCAAGTAGTTAGGGCAATGCTTTGATGTGTTCAGTTTCTTGAAGGATCTCTGTCTTTCTAAGTATGCTTTAACTTTATTCTGAGCTGCATATAATTCATCTCTTGGATAAAAGGAAGGATGATAAATTGCAGGGAATACATAGTTGATTTAATGGCGGACCCTGGCACACTTATTCCGTCTGACATAACTGGATCACATAAAGGGAGTGATGAATCTTTCTTTACAACCGGTCCTCTCTCCAAGGGCGTAGACTCCTTAATAGCTTCCTCTAGTAGTGGGAAACCTAGCTTATTGGGTGAACACACAGCACTCCGGGCACTCGACATGATATCCATGCCTAGGAATCTAAATGCTGCAGGAAAGGAATCTGATGATGGAGGGGAACATTTACCTTCTCCATATTCGATTAGAAATCTTAAAGCTGTGGATGGATCCAAGAAGCCATCTGATCGAAATACCAGCGATGTAAAGGAGCTGGATTGGGATCTTCCCAGCAGATCTAATAATCTTTATGCGCATGCAAGATCTCCTTCCTGGACTGAAGGTGTTAGCTCCCCAGCTGCACGCAAAATGAAGGTGAAGGATGTTTCACAATACATGATTGATGCTGCCAAAGAGAATCCACAGCTAGCTCAGAAACTTCATGACGTGTTGCTTGAAAGTGGTGTTGTTGCTCCTCCAAACTTGTTCACTGAAATTTACCAAGAACAAGTAAATGCAGTGACAATGGAGTTTAAGTCTTCTGCTGCAGGTAGAGACGAGAATCGTAAGATGGATGGCGTGCAGAGAACAAAGGGTCAAGCTGATTCTGCTCGAGCTCGATTTTTGCCTCCTTTGCCTTACCATGGTGTGTATTCTAAAGGAAGTCCTTCTGGACAAGTGGAGCATCAGCTAGACTCAATTGGGCAGCATACTTCATCACATTCTGAAGCAACACCAGTTCCATATGGAAGAAATGTTCCCGTTGCTGCAGCTGCTGCAGCAGCAGCAGCAGCTGTTGTTGCATCCTCAATGGTGGTCGCTGCAGCAAGGGCTACCACTGATTCGAGCCTTCAAGTTCCAGTTGCAGCTGCTGCCACTGCTACAGCTGCAGCTGTGGTAGCGACAACTGCTGCTGTCGGCAGGCAGTATGAAAACCTGGAGACACATTCCCCAGGTGGTGCTGCTGGTTTTTTTAACACACTGGACTGTGGAAGAAGTGATGGAGATGCAGATACTGCTACTTATGAGCCACGAGGTAGTGGTGATGGGGAGCATTATGCTTTGGTTGCTAATCCAGAAGGTGAGAGAATATCAGATGGATCGACGGGTAAGGATAGCACAAGATCTGATGTGACACTTGACGATGTAGCAGACTGCGAGATTCCTTGGGAGGATATCACCTTGGGTGAGCGTATCGGACTTGGTACTAATCGACACATTACATCTACTAGTGCAGTTACATCTATTGGATTTTAATTATATTTCTGTTGTGCCCTTTCTGTTTTAGGATCATACGGCGAGGTCTATCATGGAGACTGGCATGGAACTGTAAGTTCACAACTTATGTTCAAACTTGCATTTGACTTCTGTAATTTTCACGTGCATTGGTTCCACTACTCTTAAAATCATATATCCCATCTGGTGACATACGAAATTAGGGCCGATCAATTATCTGTACTTTGTTAATCTCCAATGTAAAGGGCCTAAAATATCACCTAGGAAGTAGGATATAATCTGTGGAAATATAAGCGGCAAGTGCAGCACAAAAGAGTGTACATATGAAAATTTTGGATCTACTAATGGGAATGCCGTTCAACATTTTCACATGATCATGCTATTACGAACTGTATAAAAAGTTGGGTTTGGTTTCAGAGTTCCGATTAGGAGGTCCAACTCTTTGAATAAGTTTTCCTTGTTCATTTCTAATGGGAATGCCGTTCAACATTTTCACATGATCATGCTATTACGAACTGTATAAAAAGTTGGGTTTGGTTTCAGAGTTCCGATTAGGAGGTCCAACTCTTTGAATAAGTTTTCCTTGTTTATTTTAGTCTGTTGCTTTCTTGCTTTCCTTTTCTAAGTACATACGAACTTTTATGTTTCTCTTTGATTCTCCAGGAAGTTGCTGTAAAGAAGTTCCTAGACCAGGCTATAACTGGTGAATCACTGGAGGAATTCAGAAGTGAGGTACAGTCTTTTCTAGTATCAGGCTTCAAAATGCCACCTAAACAGAGTGCTTTAAGATTTTATGGGTTGAACAAGCACATCAGGCTTCATCTTAGATCCCCTTACAACATGTAATTCCTGGAAAATTCTTCCAAAATGTCGTTTTATGCAAGACCCTGAATTAAATATGCCTGTGTTTGGCGGCGGTGTTATATGAAAGTTTTCATAAAGTTGGAGACAAATTGAACGTATACTGTGAAACCTTAATATTAGAAGGCTCCTACAGTGGTTAAGAAAGCTTAATATTATAAGGCTTCTATAATGGTTAAGAGACTAAAAGTTCAAACATGCTAGCAATAGCATTTTAAATTCAGATCGCAATGGAATCTGCATTAATTACTTCTCAGCCTGATGCTTATGATACATGTTTGTTGTGTATTAGATGCTATTAAAGGTTAACTAGTCAACTAAGCGATTGAACAACATCAAGTTGAATTTAGAAACTTGTTGGATGTAAAAACTTCTGTACCAATAAGATTGGTCTCATACACCACTTTGCTTTTTTTTTTTTCTTGTTTTTTTCTTCTCTTTTTGATGACTTTGGAAACCACATGCAGCATATTATGTCAAAGGAGATTATGAGGAGCATGAAACATACCTCTGTTACTTCTGTGCTTCCTTAAGTGGTTGAGCACACTGGTTGACAGGTTCATCACCCACCCCCTATCATGTCATAGTGAGCAACATTATTTGATTGGATGTTCTGGCGAGGAACCCTATTTACTGTAAACTTACGTTCTTTTGGTGGGTGGAGTTTATAAAGAACTATAGGCAATTGCTTCACATTCTAAAAGTGTAGAAGTTTTGCTACTTTACATCTTTTTTCAGTCTGAGTAGATATAAATCATTTCATCTTTTTGGCTTCTCAGGTCCAGATCATGAGGAAGGTCAGGCATCCTAATGTTGTTCTCTTCATGGGGGCCGTTACTCGTGCACCAAATCTTTCAATTATTACTGAATTTCTTCCCAGGTATGCTAGAAATACATATATTACATTTCTCTGTGTTGGCATCTCAAAAAATATTTCTGAAAATTTATTGACCTCTATAGTTAAGTTGGAAGAATATTCAATGTTAATGCATACCTTATCCGTCTAAACTTCATGTTGTCCTTCAAATTTTGATTGTTTGGCTGCTGGAAAGGGGAAAAAAATTAAACATAGATATAAATTGTGGGTTAACTGAAGAAGCAGAAATCTGATTCAAGGGATTATACACACACACACACACACGATCCACTGCCCTTGCAGGCAATTTAATTTACTTGCCAACGCGATCTGGCCGTCTATCAGTAATTTATGGACAATCTAGATTAATTCTTCTCTCTCAATAGTGCTAGATAACCCTAATACTTTAACGTATTTGCAATCTAACCCCAGAACTTTAGAAAAATATATTTTTATATACCCTAATACTTTGTCACATACAATATAAATCACAAGGTCATTTTAGAATATAATGCTACTTACAGAGATGCTGTTCTTAGTTCTTGAGTGTACGCCCGCCATGCTTCTCCTGTTGCTTTTCGATATCCAAGCTTTTCACCAAGTGGACACACAACTTGATGCCTCTCTTTCCTTAGAATTGGCTAATGACTATTATCAAACACTCTTAAGCTTCCAGGATATTTGTTTGAAAAGTGCAGAAGAAACATGTCGTACTAAAACCAATACTTATTTTATTTATACTGGAAAGGAAATCTTACATAGGAGCAATAGCAAGGAATGGTTCCTTCTATTGTTGCACACACATTCTTAGCACAATTCACTCTTACACACTTCACACTTTCTTAGACTTCCTCTCCTTCGAGCTCTTTCTTCTTCCCATATTATAGATGAAAGGATCAGGCACATATGATTCTTCAACGGTGAAAATCCTCTATTATTTTTTGTAGGGTCATCTTTCTCTTTTATTATGGCAGACATCTTTTTTCTCTTTCCCACTTGGCTTTGTCATTTTTCGCTGGCCATTATGTCCATTCAATCATGCTTAACCTGTGGTCCCGAACCATCTTGTACAACTCAAAAACTTGGCTAGGCAGATTAGGTTCTTCTTGTCCTTGGCTGTTGAACTGTTTATAGAGTTTGATTACTTGATCTTGACCCTATTTGGAGGGCTCTATGAATGCTCTACACCCCTTCAGGATTACTATCCTTCGTCCATCGCAGAAACATGCTTCCATGGGGTCGGCTACCATGTTTTCAATGGTTGCATGGACACAACTGATTCTTTTGATCTTGTCTTTCTCCGGATTATACGTGTTCCATAGCTCATCCTTGTGTGGTCGGTAGAAATTCATTAACTTTTCTTTAGTGATTTGATATATGAACCAAATCTGGTATGACTGGTAGAATTTGGTTTCGCTTTCTCTGCTAGTGTTGACAGTATTTGGATTGAGATAATCTGTCGACTGAATCCCATAACTCCAAGAGTATATCGAATTGTAGCTGGGAAACTATCAATGAGTTGCCAATCATCTCAATTTATTTTCGAATGTGTCTACGAGTCCATGTTCAATCCATTTAACATCAACCTTGTCTGATGGTAATGTGAGGCTTGGCCATCCATAATCCCAATTCAGGAACGCTTTCATTTCTAGTTTGCGAAGGATCTCTTCGTGTTCATTTTCCTTCCTGACTAGTTCTTTTATTTTTATAGTGATATCAGCCGGGAGCAATGATTCTTGTTCTTCTAGCAATTGGATTCTTTCTTCCTTTTCTTGTAGGACTATCATTCCTTCTTCATCGTTTATATTAAGCCTTTTTTCTAAGTGTTCAACTTATTTTTGGATCGTAATATTGAAATTCCTAAATACATTAATTTTCAAAACCAAGTCAACACTTTTCAAAAGGTAACCCGTGAATGGTTAACATGGCCTTCATATACTAAACAAGAAAGCATTCATCCTCCTTTTAACAAATTTGCCATGAAGGGTGATATGAATTCCAATTTCTTGGCTGCACCTTTAAAACATATTGTTGACACTAGTACCTTTAATCACCTCAATCCTGTTACTGCCAGTGAAATTCAATCTATTGCTGAGCAATCCAATCACTCTAATATCATTTTGAATACTATTGGTGAACAGACCACCAGAATTGAAAATACTGTTCACAATGTCAAAGAGATTGTTTCTGATTTTTATGGCAAGATGGAACCTCCTAGGGGCATTAATGAAAATGTCTTTAATACTTCCTCTAGCTCCAATTTAGCTTCTACCAGCTCTTCTATTACTAAAAATATAAAAAGACCTTTAGTTAAACCTTCTATCAAGTTAGATAGTAAGTTTAAGTTGGGATCCAATGAGCCAAGCAATGAGTTCCTCATAGAATTAATGTTCAAATTAGGGAAAATCAAAGCTCCTAAAGAAAAATATCCCAAAGTTGAAACTCCTCAGTCTTCCCCCAAGAATATTAATACCATAGGAGAAATAGAGATTGAATCTGAAGAAGATCCTAATGATCTAGAACAACAATTTGTCACAGCAATAGGATTTTCTAACCCTAGACCTCCTTTGAGAAACTACTATCCTCGGCCTACTCCTGTCGATATGCAATTGGAAGAAAATAATTTTACTACTCCCTCTTCCTTCAATGGATCCTCCATTTATGAATGGAATCTTGATGGTATGACCGATTATCAGATCATTACTTTTCTTCAGCATATGCTCATGGCTGCTAATAGTGCTCATAATCGAAACCCCGGAGAAAATGAGGCTTTTATAGCTAGATACCTTATTGCTGGTTTTACTGGCCAACTCCGTGGATGATGGGATCATTACCTTACTCCCATTGATCAAAATAACATTCTTAGTTCTATTAAGATAGAACCCAATGGCACTCCTATTCAAATCAATGGCCAAACCTTGTCTGATGCAGTTACTACTTTAGTCACTACTATAACCAAACATTTTGTTGGCAATGCCAATACCATTCTGGAAAGAGGAAGGGAACTCCTCATCAACCTTAGATGTCCCACTCTCACTCACTTTAGGTGGTATAAGGATGTCTTCCTAACCAAGCTTTACCAAAGGAGTGATGCCCAACAAGATTTTTGGAAAGAGCCTTTCATAGCAGGGCTTCCTAATCTCTTTAGTGAACGTGTTAGAACACGAATCAGGAATAAGTACAATGGTGCTTTACCTTTTTTCCTTTATACCTTTGGTGAATTGATCAGCGAAATATGCGTTGAAGGTCTTGTCTTATGCAATGATATCAAACTTAAGAATCAACTTAAGAAAGAGCATAAGTCTGGTAGAACAGAGCTAGGACAGTTCTGTTACCAATTTGGTTATGATAACCTTTCTGTTCCTAATTATGGGATAAAAGAAAAATCTTCCAAGTCTAGAAAACCTTTCAGGAAATCTAGGTACTAAGAATTATAAAGATGAATCTTCAAAGCCTTTAAAAAAATTCACAAAACAAAAATATCCTTAAAAATTCTCCGAATCCAAAGTTATCTGCCACAAATGTGGTAAACCAGGTCATTATGCAAATAAATGTTACACCAAAAAGAAAATCAATGAACTTGTTATTGATGAAGGACTCAAAAAACAATTGAGTGCCATCCTCCTCAATTCTTCAGAATCTGAAATTGATTCAACTAATGATTTAAACAATATTGATAATGATATCGAAAGTTCTGAGAATTCTTCTAATCAAGATCATAATTCTGATCAAAAAGCTGAATGCCATGATTGTAACAACAAAATTGATTACTACAAAGCAATCCTTGAAATGAATGGATTAAGTGTTACTGTGATCACTGTAGAAGAATCCATAATCCTTGACCTCCTTGACAAAATTGATGATCCTGAAAAAAAGAAACAAGTAATATTCAAATACATTCACGATGCCCAAAAATCTTCTGCACCGAGCACATCTCAACAATTACCTACCATAGGTAATACGTCTAATTTCTCTACTGTCATGGACAGGTTGCAAGTTGTCGATCAAAAGAGTCCTACCATGCAAGACCTCCAAACTGAGATTCTCACTCTCAAAAGAGAAATCAAAACTCTGGCTAACAGTATTACTCTCCTTGAAATCCGTAATAAAAAGAAGTTTTTAGTGAAGGGGAAGAGTACCTTAAACCTAAGATTAATTCTGATGCCCAATTCTTGAAACTAATCCTCCCAACCATTCTGAGGAATATAATCAAGAAATTCTTAGGGGAAAGTAGGGAATGACCCCCTCTACTTTACACGTTGTGCGATTTGCCCCCCTCCACTTCAAAGTTAAGCACTAAACCCCCCCACAGTTACAGAAAATGGGCACCTTAGACGGAAACCGTTAAATATAACAGCGCGTGGTCAACACGCGCGCTGACTAACGATTTCTTTTTATAAATGACATTTTTGCCCCTTGTCTCTTTTTAGAAAAGAAAATCAGAAAAAAAAACCCTAATTCTAACCACCCCACCCCCCCCGCCACCCAACCCCCCTATCCCCCTAACCCAATTCTGTCAACTCCCCCGACCACCCGACCATCGCACCCCTTCATTTCCCCGTCTGCCTCCCTCTTCTCTGTCGCCGCACCACCCTCCCCCTTCCCCTTCCCCGTCGCAGCGACCGCCCTTCCCCTTCCCCGTCGCCGCGACCGCCCTCCCCCTTCCCAAGGCCCCGTCGCAGCGACCACCCTTCCCCTTCCCCATCGCCGCGACAGCACCCCCTTCCCAAGGCCCCGTCGCAGCGACCGCCCTTCCCCTTCCCCGTCGCCGCGACCGCCCTCCCCCTTCCCCTTCCCCTTCCCCTTCCCCTTCCCCTTCCACGGCATTGATGAAAATTTGAATTGAATTGAAATGGAATTGAATTGAAATCGGTAGTGTGGGTTTGCCAGAGGGCTTGCCGGCGTGGTGGGGTGGGTTTGCCAAGGGGCTTGCCGGCGTGGTGGGGTGGGGCGGGGCGAGTCTGCTGGATGGTGGGCCGAGAGAGGCTGCCGGCGGCGTGGGGTGAGGATGACGCTTGGGCTGCCGGCGGCGGGGTCAGATCTGGAGAAGGAGAAGAGAAACCCTAATTTTCAAATTAGGGTTTTGAACCCTAATTTTAAAGTTTCAAAACCCTAATTTTTAAATCAGGGTTTCAAATCCTCTAATTTTAGGATTTCAAAAGCTTAATTTGCAAATTCGTTGTTAATCCTAACGGCAATCGCGGTTCCTTTTTTTTTTTAACTCCCTGGTGGTCGGAGAAAAAGACTAGTGGTTGTGTTCAGTGAAGTGGTTGTGCTCAGTGAATCACCAATTGTAGCGGGGTTGACCAGAGGAGGGTCATGGGCAAAAATTGTAATTTAAATTTGAGGCGGGGAAATTGCACACCATGCATAGTACAGGGGGTCATTAGCTAATAAAGAAATAAGGGTATTTTGGTCATTTCACGCTATTCATAACGGATCCGTCTAAGGTGCCCATTTTCTGTAACTGTGGGGGGGTTTAGTGCTTAACTTTGAAGTGGAGGGGGGCAAATCGCACAACGTGTAAAGTAGAGGGGGTCATTCCCTACTTTCCCCAAATTCTTAATCTTGAAAAAATTACTTTTCAAAAATGGTATGTCAATATCAAAATTGTTATCAATAAAGATTTTATCTTTGAAGGCATAGCCCTTATTAATTCTAGAGCGGATCTAAATTGCATTCGTGAAGGTTTTGTTCCAACAAAATATTGTGAAACCACTAAACAAGCCCTTACCACTGCTGATTCTAGCAGAATGAAGATCAATTATAAGATCTCTGATTCTTGGGTTTGCAATGATGGCATTTGCCTTAAAGCCCACTTCATAGTTGTCCGTGGCCTTAGTCAATCAATAATCCTAGGAACACCTTTCCTTTCTCTCCTCAATCCCATGACCATTAATGATGATGGTATTCGCTCTAATATCATGAATCAAGATATTTGTTTCAAGTTCATCAACCCTCCTCAAGAACAGGTTATTCATTCTCTAAAAAAAGAGCTCATTTTTTTGGCAAAACCAAATCTGTTTTCTAAGAGAAGACTTTAAGTTTCAAAAGGTAAATCGTTATCTTGATCAAGAAAGAAAAAAATTAAAGTTTTTCAAAATCAAATAGAATCCGAAATCTGTGCGGAAGTCCTTAACGAGTTCTGGCATTGGAAGCAACATAGTATTGATTTGCCTTATGAACCTGATTTCAATGAAAGAAATATCCCCACTAAAGCTCGTCCTATCCAAATGTGCCAAGAACTTCTTGTACATTGTAGAAAGGAAATTCAAGATCTTTTGGACAAAAAACTTATTCGCAAAAGTTACTCCCCTTGGAGTGTTCCGCTTTTATGTCAATAAACAAGCTGAGAAGGAGCGTGGAGTTCCTCGTCTTGTTATCAATTATAAACCTTTAAACAAAGCTTTAAGGTGGATTCGTTACCCAATTCCTAATAAAAAGGATTTGTTAAATAGGCTCATTAAAGCTGTTATTTTTTCAAAATTTGATATGAAATATGAATTTTGGCAAATCCAAATCAATGAAAAGATCAGTATAAAACTGCTTACTGTACCATTTGGTCATTTTGAGTGGAATGTCTTGCCTTTTGGTTTAAAGAATGCCCCTCTGAATGCCTGATGTTTGATGTGCATAATACATGCAACACGACAAACTGCTTTTTAAAAGCAAAAGGTGACGTGACGTGCATAATACATGCAACACGACAAACTGCTTTTTAAAAAAGCAAAAGGTGACGTTACAGGTCTGAACGACTCCAACTTATCCGGGACACGCGACTTATGTCATCATCAATTTGAAAATCATTCGATGATAAGAACATTATAATCAAAATCATGCAACGAAGGATTATAAGCATTTTGATTTTGACTGGAGGAAGATGGAGATTCAGTAATAGGAGTTTCCATAGTATACATGGTTTCAAGAACAGAAGAATTATTATTTCGTATACCTTGGAAAATGATTTTTGGTTCTTTGTGGGAAGGACCAACACTTGTAGTAGGAGGAAAAGACTGATAAGCACTAGATTGACAGGACTGGAATCTAGTACTAGGAATTGATGAGCAAGAATATCTTGCACTTTGACTAGAGTTATTCCAATGAAGAATTTTATAACTCTGAGAAGACGTTTATGGTTGACAAAAACGGATTTTGACATCTCCTTCATGAGTTTTAACAATATGATCAATTTGAGTATTTTGGGGATTGGTTTGACAGTGCGAAGCTTTGTTTTCAATTACCCAATCTTCAGAAGGAATAAGTTCATTGAACTTGATCCTACGGGTTAACATGATAGTAGTTTTGTCTGGATTGGATTGGAAAAGGATTACTGATTTGCCTGGATTAGCAATTTGTTTAAAAGCTGGACAAATAGTTGACATAGCTTTATAATAGATGCGATAGATGAGAACCAAATTTTGAGCTTGAGGTCTTATATTATACCTTTGCATTTTGATATCCAGGGTTAGTACATCCATAGTGTGTGGATCCGGTAAAGAGACAGAGAAATTAGGATACAATTAAAGTATATAGGGCCATTGCATAAACTTGTTTCTATCATACTAAGAAGAGAGTCATCAAAACTAAGATGACGATCATCACATAAAGCAGCCCAAACATGAGTATCAAGGCCTTCCTTGGTCAGAGAAGTAATGCCAATTTGAACAAGTCCAATATGCACATAATGAAATTTCCATTTATGTTTTTTCTAAAGCGGATTTAGAAAATAATTGGAAAGATTGATTATCTTTTGAAATCCATTGTTTGCTTAACAATTTTAATTGAATAAATTTGTTTTAATTCAAACTGCTTGATGTATAAAGAAGAAGGATTGACCTTAGGAATAGACCAATTATTTAACTCATTTTCGATATTTTTAATATTCAATTCATGAATATTTTTCCTAGAGCTAGTTTGGCTCTTTGACACATTAGTGGATAAAGATCTAATTAATCTTGCCATAATGTCAATTAAAGTGCTCGACTGTCAACCAAATAGTTAAAAGTGGTCAAAAACGCATACAGGCAGAGGACCGGGAACTATCTTAAAGGCGACTTAGATGTCGAACCATACTAAAAATTGGCAGTAGGTAAGATAATTAAATCTCAAAGCCACCTAATATGGCTCTGATACTAGAAAAGACCCAAGATAAATAAACATAGACTGAAGAAAGAAAATAAAGAAGTAGATTTAAACAGCAAAAGTCTATTATTAAAACATACAATATAAGAGCACACTTAAATAAAATACTTACAGTACAGCACACTTGATTCCAGAATTGAAGCACACTATTAAAAAAGCTCTCAGAATGCTATCTAGAGAGTGAAAAATTGAGTGGTCCTAACAACTAGGAGAAGAGAACCTTAATAAGCCAACAAACATCAGAGTTAGGAAAACTCTGGTTACTTATTTCAAACAAAAGTAACTATGGTTTGTAGTTGATGATGACATAAGCCTCATGTCCTGGATAAGTTGGAGTCATTCAGACTTGTAATGTCACCTTTTGCTTTTTTAAAAAGCAGTTTGTCGTGTTGCATGTATTATGCACATCAAACATCAGGCTTTCCATAAAGCAATATTTCCTTTTGCTTTTTATAAAGCAATGTCTCATTTTGTCTTTTTGCGTGTATTATGCATTCCATTCAACCTCCTGTTTTTAAAGAGGGGGAAATATTCAACCTGTTTTAATTTTAAGTCCTTTTGGGTTGAAGGTTTTTGTGGAACGCTTTTAGTAGATGTATTGTCTAACCTGAAGTCATCAGATTCTTTGTCGGAATTAGCCTGTAAATCTGAATCATCTGAATCATTATCATAGGCTTCTTCTTCCATTTTGAGTAATTCAATGGCAACAGCCTGAAAAAGTTCTTTTCTGGTTAAAAATGGCTTTTCCTCATCAAGCCTTGCCATAATATCATTTTTCCTTCTGGTGAATTCTGCCTCAAACTTGAGTGCTTTAGTCCTGGTATTTGGACTCAGTTGACAAGTTGTAGTGGCTTTTAGAGTAGGGAATATTTGTACTACTGCATCGATATTGCAACGACTGTAATTCAACTTAGGCCACCATTTGGAAGCAAATTGTCTAACCAATCGAGGAGGATATTCAAGGGTACCATTACCCTTTTGAATCTCGTATTGCCAACATAAGATCTAAGGGATATTGAATTCTGCCGTAAAGTATAATTTTGGCAGTCCTTTTACCATTGGTGCATATAATTTATATGCTTCTGAGACCTGTTGTGAAGGCCATTCACGATATTTTGTTAAAGAAAATAATAATTCTTCTGTTCTTGAAGGGGAAGAGTACCTTAAACCTAAGATTAATTCTGATGGCCCAATTCTTGAAACCAATCTTCCCAACCATTTAGAGGAACATAATCAAGAAATTCTTAATCTTGAAAAAATTACTTTTCAAAAATGGTATGTCAGTATCAAAATTGTTATCAATAAAGATTTTATCTTTGAAGGCATAGCCCTTATTAAATCTGGAGCGGATCTAAATTGCATTCATGAAGGTATTGTTCCAACAAAATATTGTGAAACCACTAAACAAGCCCTTACCATTGCTGATTCTAACAGAATGAAGATCAATTATAAGATCTCTGATTCTTGGGTTTGCAAGGATGTTGAAGGATAAAACATAAAAGCCCAGTTGTAAGCACCAGTCAATATTTTAGGCTTGGACATAGCAACCCGTCACCTTTTTTCCTCAAAAAATTCTTTAAAAAATGTTTACCTGTCTTGCCTTTAAAAAGTGCTTTCATTTCCATTACCTTGTTACTAAATTGTCTCTTTCTTCCTTTTTACTTTCAATTAGCATTACCTTATATCCCGCTATAGTTACTGGACCCCGTCGGCTTGGCCGCAGTGAGTGAAAGACCTAATTTTTGCAATAGTAGCATAGGTGATTCCTTACATTTTTTTCCTATGGGTAACAGAAGTCCTCTTCTTTTTAATGAACAAGACTCAATGAGTAAAGTTACTAACCTAGCAATTCTTTAATGGAATTAGAAACCAAGAATCTCGTGCTTGGGATCTCGTTATGGAAGTCCCGTCTAACAGTTGGAATTATTTGATCGATGAGGTTCTTTTTCAATGTTAACTCCTGCAAGGAAAACATAAAATCACCCTCACCCTTTCTGATTGCCAGCATCCCTGAGGCAACCAAGTAATTAGATTCATGCAATTTTAGCAATGCTAAGAAAACGGTAACCTTTTGCTATATTCGGCTGCTTGGAGTTAAGTAGCCAGCTCATAGCCAAAGAATTCTTGAACCTCCATTTTTAAATTGATGCTGGCTGTCTCTAGTCTTTTAATCTCATCTAGATCGTACCCTGACATCCTATTAGCTTCAATAGCAAACATAAATGAGTGTGACCACGTCCGATAATTGCTACCATCCAATTTCATAGGACAGATTGCACTGATGCATATTCACCAAGACTCTTAGAGTGGCTCACATTGCTCATCCAACCCCGTGAGGATGTAGCACCTAACTTTTAACATGTTTCAATCCCAAAGGGTGGCCACTGTAGAATAAAATGGAGAATGCAGGTGCTACTAATCTCATCACAGGATCATAAGTTAGCCACAAAATCACTTAAACCAACAACAAAAATGCCCGAAAAAGGGCACCTAAAACTGGGCAACGGTAACTAGAAACTTTACATCTTTCTAGGGAGGAAAGGCTCTGCAGTCCCATCGCATCTATAGCTAGTCCTCTATTGAATGAGGCTTAAGGGAGGGACTAAAGGGACGGAAACTCCAATGAAGCGGAAATTTGGATTTCTTATTTGAACCATGTTGGCCAGAAAGAGAGCTTTCACCCTCAGCACGAGCACACGGGATGTAACCAGAAAGAACCATTTGGAATTGACTTCAGAGATCTCAAATTGTGGCTTTTGAGAAGAGTGTTCGCCTTTCATAACTTCAATAGGAGAAAAGTGAGTTTCGACTCTGGCTTGCATCCTTCTTGCCGCTCAACCAGAGAGCTATGGGATCCGTGTTGTATTCGATTCTTGCTATGCTGCCTTGAAAGGATCCAAACTTGCACGGTCTTTAGCACGAAATTTTTAGTAATAATAATGAGAATGCTCTGCTGTTGAGCTTTACAAGCAGTGTCGAGCTTTGCTCGCCCCCTAGGGGAACTTCGGGAGGGGACATGCCCGATGTCCTTCTGAGCATTCTAGTTGTCTGATATTCTGTAGGGATAAAGGATAAGCAGATAGAAAACAAAACATACTTCGTTCTTGTCTTTCTCGTTTTCTGTTAATCTAAGCTAATTTAAGATACCCTTTAACACGAATCGCACATCAATTATAAAAAGATAAAAAAGCATCACATCAGTGCTTGCAGAGGAGTACGGAGTGTCCGGTCTTTCCAACGCCAACAGTGAGCCGGTGATGAAGACTAAGATCTCTTCCTAGGTTAGGGGTGATAAGCTTCTAACAAGGGTTGCAGTTAAAGGTCATGGAATTGTGAGAGGGCTTGCTACTAATAGATTGACTCAACCCCTGGTTTGGAGCGGTGGAATGCATCATTTGAAAGATAATGAAGTCTCTCGTGCGTACTGCGTACTGGCAGAGGGAGGTTCTCTTGAGTTTTTCTTTTATGACAATCTGTCTTTTGGTTTGAAATCCTGGGGATACTAGAAGAGGGAAATACCAGCCTGAAAACTTAAATTAGTAGCCATCTCTATTGGGAAAAAACACAATGATAATTTCTGGTCTTTGACTTTGAAAAGAAGGTCATAAATTTCGACCCAATGGTTTCTATTTCAACCGATCTGCGTTTGGTATTCCAAGTGCATCGTCTCGTATAATTGTACAAGAAATCTCCTTTAGGAACATACTTCAATTCTAAACTCTTCAAAAAGTGTTTTGGGAATAATTGAGGAGGCAAAAAACGGGGAACCCGAAGCAGCAGGAAAATGCTGCTTTCCGCTTACTTTTCTTCCTAAAATCGTAAAAAACTCCACCTAACCATCCAAACTGTCACTTCAAACCGTGAAAAAATATTGACAATTACCAGAAAGAAGGGGCAACCTAGCCTCGAGTACCATGCCAGCAATGATCCGTACAATTGCTGACATCAGCAGTCCGTACTGCTGACGTAGCAGTCGTCAGATAGGCATTTTTCCTTCTCTTTCCCTTAAAGTTTTGATAAAAAAGGAAGGACAAGATAGAAGAGAGGAAATGCGCAAACATGATCAGAGCATACCTAATCAGTTTTAATTTATGTTACAGATAAAGAAGATTACCAAAGCGCCCTTATTTACAATTTCTCACACTTAAAATAGTAAGACGTCAGCTGACCTAGACCGAGGAGGGAGGAAAATTTTCATGCGTCCGAAGCCCGCCCCCACGGGAATCCACCAAAAAGAATGTGTATGCCTTCAGAAATAAGGAGTAAACATCTGTTTTTTGATGCTTTTCCGGAAGATTTCAGGAGTAGCTGTAAGAATAGACAGTACGAAGAGCTGGAAAAAAGGAAGTAGAATGGTGGAAGTACGGGAATCATAAAGACTAGCTATTTGACCCGGGGCAAAACCCGAGATTATATGATTATTGATTTCAATCAAGTAAGCAAGAAGTATAGCTTGTTGCACTTTGTAATAAAAAGGACATGACGAAGTGGTAAACAAAAGTAGTAAGTACCTTAAGAATTGTTGTTCAATAAAGACTATTGTCGTCAATTTCTGCTTTTTACTATCACGTTCTGTCTAAGGAGTCTTGACACAGCACGACTTATTTGAACTTCTACCTCATAATACCTTAATTGTTCCTATGGAATCTCGACGCAGCATAACTTCTAGCTCAAAATAGCTCAAAGTCCTAGCAGAATTGCTTAGGCTACCATTTCTTCTGCTATTATGTATGGATAGATGGATGGATGAATAGATAGATATCTAGAGAGTAAAAGAGTCGGGTGATGAGCTATCTTCAACAAGACGCTTATGTAAGTTGGATTCTGAGCTATCTTCAGCAAGATGCTTGCATGTGTTACCAGAAAAAGTTACTGAAGACCATACCTCAACAAGTAGAACAAGTTCTCGGCATGTGAAGCCGGGCAAGAAATGTGGCGACCACTGCAAGTGATTCGCCAGGGATTCAATCAAGTTTGAGAATAAAAATGTTCGTCCAACGTGCTAAGCTTCATGATGAAGAAGACAGTCTGTGCGCAATATGGTGGCTAAATTCACCACATTACCAACAGAAGGAACCTCTTGAAAAAGCATATCCGGAACACAGCTGCGTACTGGCACTCTATTAGCAGCAATGCGGGAAAGGTGAACGATGGGGGATTACGGTGAAAACTTTGTAAGCAAGAAACAACATAGTCCGTATTTTGGCATACTCGGGAGAACATAGAACGCAAATTTTGTGCAGAAGTGCCTCATGTCTTTGTTAGAGAGGGTTCAAGAAACTAGAAGTTAAGCTTAGAAAATTTATAACAGCTTGTCTAATCAACTGACCAAATTTTGCGGTTGTTCTAGCTGATCTTGTTCCCTAACCAAAATGCCGTCAACTATCTTTGATTCAAGAGGCAAGAAAGGTGGTTGGCTGTTTCCTCTAATTCAGTTGATCTTTTCCTTTTAAGATCGTTTCCTCATTTGTGTTTTGCCCCAAAGGCATAACTAGTCATTCTCAAATTAGAGTTACGCTAAGAGTTATCCTAAGCAGTGGAAGAGCTATATCTAAGATTAGTCTGAAGAATATTGCAGCTGAAAGCCCTAATCTATATGCTTGAACATGTAGGGTTTTCCATTGAGCTCATCATGCCATAGTCATGTCCATTTTCAAGGATTATCCCCTGAAACACTTAATGCATATATCAGAACTACAATTTGTTCAAACAATGTAATCATTGAAGTCGAGTTTTTAATCTCGAGGCCAAAAGAAAGTGTTTTTTGTAAGTTAGATAGTTGTCGTAACTGCTGTCACTTGCACAATTACCCTGGTTTGTGCTTAGGATTATTAAAAAGGAGTAGATAGGTTACTCATAACATAAGAATCCTAACGGGAAGGCTTATTGCACCTTTGGCAACACCTAGCCTCAGAAGGAATATACGTCGTTGTACGAGCAATTTTGCTGAGCTCCTCTGAGCACTTCTAGATTGCCCTGATGGAATCGGCTGCAGATAAACCCCTACTTTGGCTTTTTAATAAATGGTCTTTAGTGGCACTATCCTAGGTGCTATATTGATCTCAGTTGCTCAATGTTCCTGGCCATCAATGCTTATAGTTTGTGATCACAATTTGTATCACTGAAACTAGTAAAGGACTCCAAACCTTTAGGTTAAGATGATAGAATTTCTTTCCAAATTTTTATTTGATTCTTTGTAATTTTGATGCATAGTTTATGTTGTGCAGAGGTAGCTTGTATAGGTTGATTCATCGCCCCAACACTCAATTAGATGTACGAAGGCGTTTGAGGATGGCCCTTGATGCTGTATGGTCTAATTTTTCTTGTCTTTAGTTTCAATACTTGTCAGCAGCTTCTGGTTTCTTTGTGCATTTACTTGTGTTCATTGGCCTTTCTTGAGACATTGAACTTTTCAGGCTCGTGGGATGAATTATTTACACAACTGCACACCAGTGATTGTTCATCGTGATTTGAAGTCTCCAAATCTTCTGGTTGATAAGAATTGGGTTGTGAAGGTGGCATCATAACTCACAATCAAAAATAATGAGTGACTTGCAATATCTTTTCAAAACCTAATCCATCGTGACGAAGTTTATTTTACCTGCCGTTAGGTATGCGATTTTGGGTTGTCAAGAATGAAGCGTAGCACATTTCTTTCTTCAAGGTCAACTGCAGGGACGGTAAGCTGTAATTACCCAATAGCGAATTACCTTGTGTGATATTTCTGTTGGAATTGAGGGATTTGTTCTTTTTGTAGTTCAGTTATACTTTTTCACAGGATATCATTTGTTTCCTTTGATCATGGTCCTTGCCCTCTCTATGGTTTTTGTGCCTTATGAGGCGTTGCATTTATTTAGTGCTATGCTGCATGTTGTTCTCATATGTTGTTTCATCTGCTAGTAGATCGGCCTCTTAGGCTTTCTCATTCCACTTCCTACCCCATCTGCCTTTCATTATTCTTCTTTTTGATTGTATTTATCTTGTCCGATGCCTTTCCTGGTTAGAAGAGGAACTTTATCATACTTGGCATTGGCTAATCTTTGTTGCATCACTTTATTATCAGACGGTTTGTTAGAAGATAGCAAAGCTGTTGGTACTTGTGTCCTGGCCTTTGGAGATGTTTTGGTAGCCAAGAATCTCATTCGACAAGGTTGTTGCTGTGATCCATTGTTCAATTTGCCTTCTTACAGGGATTTATAGTTGGGGCTAAAATGTCGTAGTCGCTAGTTTATGTGCCTTATTTTGAAAATGATGCACAAATTGTGAAAGCTGACGTTGCTAAAAGTATAACTAGATCCTTTTTCACTTGAGATAAGTAAGACAAATATATTGCATAATTATCCAAATGAAAAATCAAAGGTATGTAAGAATAAATGAATTGGTATTGCTCGATGCAGAAACTGGTTCTTAGATAGAAATTGAAAGAGACAGCAGTGTCTTTGCCCATTTTCCAATACTAGCTTTAGGACAGAACAATAAATCTCTTTTGAAGATTGTCTGGGCCATAGTAACCTAATTCCCCTTGCCCTGGCTATTGGCTGGTATCCGCAAAATGGGATTGTGGACTATTGGTACTTTAAATGTAGCGAGTCAGATGTGTATAAAATTTTTGGCAAGAATGGTATTTTATTTGAGTTCGTATAAAGAGGTACGATGACCATTAGTTAATAGATATGAAAATTCTCTTCTTAGCTCACCTTTCTTGCCAAGCAAAGTGATGTATAAGTATATATCTATTCACATTTACAGCAATGAACACATCCTGCCTAAGGGAAGAGTGACGAACTACCTCCGAAAAAGACCGAGAAGGTCTAACTCGAGTCACCTTCTTATTATAAAATAGGTAACTAACAAGAGAAAATAAGAAAACCCTACTTGACTCTAGATTGTCAAATTAAAGCATCTGAGCTACGAAACCAGAGATTCGGATCCGGAAACCAATTTATATGACGGGAAGGTGTTAGGCACCCCGTCATACCCTTACGGTCTCATTATTATGATTTTACAGTTTTTATCCCAAAATTAAATAAATAAATGAAAAAACCTAGGCTAAACCTTACTTTGGTTTGAACTCAACAAATTGGGGTCGAGTGGCTGACGTACCCGATCAAACTAATTGGGATAAAAACCACGTAATTCTACTGACCGACCCTGGGGGACGCGCCCAATATCTCAGTTTACTGTTTATTTAGAGCCCTAACTCAATTCAGCTTCTTTCAGTTGAATGCTTTAAGAATTTTTAGATGTCTAATCCAAACAGAATTCATGTCTAAACAGGGTTCTAACCCTAACCAACTTCTTCTGGTGGCATGTTTAGAGACTGTATTTGATTTTTGTCACAGACCAAGATTTGTTTGCAGGGAAAGAAAATTTATATTAATCTATGATTACTCTGAACTACTCTGCACAACGAAAACTATTCGAGTATAAGAATCCTACCTCTTGGTTTAGATCGCTTGGCCTTCTTGACCTTTCACTCAGAATTCTCCACGATGCGATGCATTGCTCACACTATGAGCTCACGCTAATGTAGAAAATCTGAGATCTTATAATTGTAATCTCTCTCCTTGCTAGTGCAACTCATTCGATTTTTACAGCCTCTTTGGGGGGTATTTCTCTCTCCAACTAATTGTCTGTTTTTTGACAGCCAAGGGCCTTTTTATAGAGGTCTGAGGCAGCAGATCTAGAAGGAGACCATGTGGTCGTGCTTATCACCTGTCAGAGATAAGACTAAAATATGCTGAAAAGTCCAAATCGACCTTATCGGCCGGTTCATTTAAGTCCACTGGTTTACCGCGCGGTTCCTGCGAAGACTGGCCTGTTCTCCTCCCTTAACATTGTATTTTTAAACCAACTCTATAGGGAAGAGACTACCTATTTTGATAAGCAACTTGTTAAATGTGATTTTGGTGTTAGATTTTCGAATCTAATCCAAACCAAGTACTAAACCTTCTATCTTATCTGGAGTTTGATGTTGGCTAAGCCCAAATTAATTGGACCAACTAACTGGATTGGGCCACCTAAATTGGGTTAACTGGACTGGACTTAACTAGTTAATTAAGCGTATTATTATTAAGCCTAGACCAAAGAATAATATAAAGCCTAACAAAAATATAAAATAAAGCCTATAAAAATAGGATGTCTACAAAGCCCCTCGGTTAAGGAGGTCGCCCACTAGCGAACATCAGAGAAAACAATACATTTTTGTAGCCAAAACACAGAAAGGACGACAAGACATAAGATTGACGCGAGGACTTATGCAATGACTGGTCGGACCCTTTTTAAGGCTTCCTACGTAAACCCTAGGAAAGAATCAGACCAACGTAGTTTGGATAACTAGATGGAGATATCGCTCGAAGCTAGAGCCTACAGTAATAACGATTGCTCGCCAGATAAAGGGCGCATTCCTAGATGCTAGAGCCAACAATAACAACGCTCATGCACTTAGGCAAAAGGTGCACCCTTTATCTGGTCACAATAACAACGCTCATGCACTTAGGCAAAACGGTGCACCCTTTAGAAGTCAGAGTAAGAGTAATAGTGATTGGTCACAAGATAAAGAGCATGTTGCTAGAAGCTGGAGCCAAGAGTAGCCACAATTGGTGGCTTAGGCACAAGGTGCAGCTATAGAAGCCAGAATCAACAGTAATAACGATTGGTCATCTAGGGATACTAAAGGTAATAAACTTGATGTGGGGCTGGAGCCAACTGTAAAGACAGTTGGTCGCCTGATAAAGAGCGTATTCCTAGATGTCAAGGCCCACAGTAACAACGATTGGTCCTCTAGGAATACTCTAGGAATACTAAAGGAAACTTATACGTAAGAGTCGTAGCGAACAGTAATAACATGGTTGCTTAGGCAAATTGCAGCCAATAATAACTATGATTAGTGGTCTAGGGATATTTAAAAGTAAATAAAATGCATCTGGAGTTGGAGCCAACAGTAAAAGTGCTTGGTCGCTTAGGCACACAGCGCATGCCTACCGGCCGGAGCTAATAGTAAGAACAATTGGTCGTCTAGAAGATACTAAAATGTCATGTCTAAGGGCTGGAGCCCACAGTAACAACGATTGGTCGCTTAGACTTGAACAGGGAAGCATATCGAGAAGCCGGAGCCAACAATGACAGATTGGTCGTCTAGACATACCAAAAGTTATGACTAAGAGCCAGAACCAATAGTAACAACGATTGATCGCTTAACGACAAGGAAGCACCCCTGGAAGCTGGAGGCAACATTAACAACGATTGGTCGTCTAGGAATAGGAGAGACTCACGCCTAAGAACCAGAGCCAACACTAAGTAGCTTAGACAACGAGGGGAAAGCGTATCTAGAAGCCTATGTTACATGGACTCGGTGTCGGTGTCCGTTCGAGTGTCGGACTCGCCTATTTTGGAAAAGGATACAGGGACACGGATTCGGATGCGGACACAGGCATTGGGACATGGCTAGAACATTTTAACTATCCATAATACTTGAAACAAGTCAAGTACAAAAAACATAATGTTTGAGGGTATGAAAGGTTTTGCTTGAAGTTCAGAATCCGTATTCTAATTCTGGGTTTTTTTAATTTTAATTATATACATTTTTTACATGCTTGGCACTGCAAAAATTTGTAAATAAATAATAATAATAATAATAATAATAATAATAATAATAATATAAGAGAAGAGAAGTGCTTGTGGTCCCATCAGAACACATGGGCTCTTTCCCATCAGAAACAAAAACAGAGACCATGATGTATGTCAAAGTCTTCAGGACTCAGGTACTAAAGTCCTCTCTCTCTCCCTCCCTCCTTCCCTCCCTTTTTCCTGCACATATCTGCTTTTCAGTTCTGAAAAGCTTCAGATCTTTCTTCTTTCTTCGATCTCAAGCTCTCTCAGACACCAGATCTCCCTCTCCCTCCCTTCTTCCTGCACAGATCTACTTCCCAGTTCTGAAAAGCTTCAGATCTCTCTTCTTTCTTCCATCTCCACCTCCCTCAGACACCAGATCTGCAGATACGTGCCTCCCCTTTCAGCCGGAATAGATGACGTGGCGTGTCCGTCCCGCAAATGAAGAGTCCGACACGGATCCCCTACCCATGTCCGGGTCGTGTCGACATCGCCCTTTACCCCAAAGTGAAGGGTCCATGTAACATAGCTAGAAGCTGGAGTCAATAATAATGACGATTGGTCTTCTAACCTCACTGAGGACTTATGAGCAATAGCAAGAGTCAACAGTAACAAGGATTGGTCCCTTAGCCATAAGTACGCACCTATAGAACTGGAGCCAATAATAACTTGATTGGTCATCTAGGATCCTGGAAACTCACGCCTAAGAGGTGGTGCCAAGAATAACAAGATTGATCGCTTAGCTAATAAGGGGAAAGTGTCAAAAGTGCAGCTCAAAGCCTGAGTCAACAATGCCGAATGGCAATTGGTCGTTGAGTGACGAAAACAGGATAGGTCAACTTTCTTCCAAAGTTGAAAAAATAGGAATGTGGCTAAAAAGTCACATGAAAAGATAAAATCAACCCCAGACTAAAGCTGATATGAAAAGTCTGTTACTTTTGGCAACGAGGAACTGGATGTGTTACTGGCCTTACACCGTACACATCTATAAGCTAAGCAACATATTCATAAAGTTCGATGTGACATTGTCTATGAGATCTTTACATAAGAAGAAAGCAGCATACTTGATAAGGATAATTATCGAGGAAGATAGGTAGTGGCATAGATAATGAAATCTGACAACCACAAAGCGACATAAAAGCTGGGTGAAAGCTCTCTTTTTTGGCCAACATGGCTGCTCGTATTAGGCATCTAGCCATATGCCCGGATTGTTGGCTGCTCGTATTAGGCATCTTCCCATATGCCCGGATTGAAAGACGCGAGGCATCTTTCCAATGAGATCAATCTGGCATACCAGAGCAGAGGAAGAAAGTCGTACTCACTCAAGTCAACCCTGACTGTCTGTCTCGAAGGAAATTCATGATATTTCGGTTGGATCAAGAAAAACCAATAGCTGTTGAGCGGTCTAGAACTATGGGCCAAAAAAAGCCCTATAATAACTTTGAAAAAATAGCACGTGTAAAGACAAATGCGTAAATCTTCAAAGCACACAAGGTACATGAAATCAAAGCACATAAGCACGCTAAATCGAAGCATGTAAACACACAAAAGTTTGAAAAGCTTCCAGTGTAAGCTAAAAATATGTTGATTAAACAAAGAACACAAGCAGACGAAGCATGCAAAATCATCAAAACCAGAGAATATGCAAGCCTGCAAGACAGACAGGCACGCAAAACATGTAAAGCATACAAAGACTGGTCAGACTTCCTCGTACTATGTTACATAGACTAGAACTGGATTGTATACAATCTATGTTACATGGACTCGTTACGAGTATCCGGGTCGGATTTGTGTTCAAGTTTTAGATCCACCTAATTTTAAAGTACAAGACATGGGAACACGATAGAATATACGGATCTATTATTAGTTGTTAGTTATTTCTAAGGTAAAATGGTGTTTTCTGTTATGCTTTTGGTTTTAATTGAGAAGTTGTCTCGCCTCAAAGCCAAACAAATCAAAAGCAACATTATAAGATAGTCTTTATGGTACCATATCCTACGTGATGTGTCGTACACATTTGATACCCATGTCCAAGTATTGAGTGTCCCACACCGGTAGTTAACGCATTCTGAAGATTCCATTTAACATAATACGCGATATCTGGTGTACCAACCTAAATTGAGGGCTTATACCCTCAAACATGGATCTGGACCGAAAAATGACTGCACCCTACGAAGGTTGCCTACGTATCCTCGTCCGAAAGTGATTAAGCCAAGTGTAGTTCGAATTGGATCTAGAAAGAAGACTGCACGTGACTTCCATGTAGTAACCTGAATTAAGGGTAAGGGTTAATATACCCTTAGACATGTATTTGGATTGAAAAATAATAGGTGAAGGACTGGAAAGATAAGTTAGACTCTCTGCTAGAGTTAAGAAGGGTAGGAGCATGACTGAAAAGTCAAAGCAAAACTTAGATTTTTCTTTTATTTCTCTTTAAAAAACCAGGGGCAAGTTGAATCCTACGACCTCGGCTTGGATTAACAAAGGCATACTATCCTGACTGTAAGGAGAAGGGAATCACATGATGCCTCTAGACAAAAATGCATGTAGATAATACTAGCAGTGCAATAAACTAAGCGAACAAAGACAAACATATCTTGACTGTCAAGAAAGGGGATAACAAGGAGCCCCTAGAGAAAATGCATGCAGACGTAACTAAAATTGCAATGGACTGAGTGAGAGAAGACAAAACTATCTTGATTGTTACGAGAGGGGAATTAAAGGGGGCTCACAGACAAAAATGCACGCAAGCGATACTGACCATGCAATAAGTCGGATAAACAAAGAGAGGCACTATCATGACGGTCACAAAAGGGGAATTACAAGGAGCCCCTAGGTGAAAACAAAAAGGACAGAGACATATGCTGTCTTGATTTTCAGGAGAGAGAATCACATGGAGCTCCTAAATAAAATGAATGTAGATAATATTGATTATGCAATGGATTAGATAAAGACAGACAGGCAATATCACGATTATCAGGTGAGGAATCACATTGAAACCGTACACAAACAAATGGTGTTGACCTTTGTATACCTACTGTTCCCAACCTATTCTGGTCAGACCCAATGGCCCGCTAGGAGTCCCGCTTCGCGCAGACACGTCAACGTAGTCAACGGTCAAATTTCCAGCACATCAAACCGGTTAGCGTGCGCACGCTCAAGTTAAGTGCGTTTTTCGCTTCGCGTGCCTTGTGCGTGACTTAGGCACCAATTATTTCACGTTAGCGTGACTTATGAGAGCATGATCGTCACGCTGAGACCCCCCGAACACCTTTTCACCAAAAACATCTGCCGATGGCACAACGGGAGCGACAGGGTCAAGAGGCAAAGGCCTTGGCCAATCCCTTGGGGTTAGCCCCGGCCTCCCCCAAGGCCATGGGGTCGGCCTCGGCCTCCATGGGGGGTTGGCCTTGGCCTTCCCCCCCTGGTTGTTCGCTTTTTGCCCAAGGTCCTTTTCGCTCTTTGTTCGCTTCGTACACTTTGTATGTGACTTTGGCACTTTGTTTGTCACGTGGGTACGACTCACGGCAACACGCTTGTCGTAATGCAACTTTCGGATTCGTCATTGCCCATCAAAACACCAACCGTCGACGTGCCCAAAGTTCACCAAAAAGAGGAAAGTGGCCTTGGCCCCCCTCCCGGAGGAGTGGCTTTGGCCTTGGCGACCCCTAGGGTCGGCCTCGGCCTCCCCAGGGGGTTGGCCTTGGCCTTCCCCCAAAAATCCCCAGCTCTGCCCCTTTTTTGCGCACACTGTTCCGAACCATATTTTGTGCTTCCCCGAAGCCCACCAACGCGCACACACCAACCTCGTGATGTCCATCATCCGACGTCCACGACCGTGCGTCGCTCTCATCACGTTCGTCGCTCAAAGTCGCGCGCTACCGCCGAATGACCTGTCGCTGACAAACCCCGTATCATCATTCTTAACTTTGTCATTACTACATATTGCATTCATTATTTTGGTATAACATGCACACTCAACTCACGTACCGTCTCTAGGACACCCGACGCGCGCCCGTGCGCCCCTTTCATGATACGTGCCCTCGGCACCAAGTATTGCTTCGCGACGTTCGTCGCCGCGCCTGTGCGCCCCTTCATGACATGTGCCCCCGACACTAAGTATTGTTCCGCGATTTTCGTCGCCGCACCCGTGCGCCATTCCCATGATGCGTGCCCCCGGTACTGAGTATTGCTCCACGACGTCGCCGCCCCCGTGCGCCATTTTCATGATACGTGCCTCCGGCACCGAGTATTGCTCCGCGACGTTCGTCGCCGCGCTCATGCGCCACAATCATGTTACATGCTTTCGGGGGCTTCGTTCGTAGTGCTCCTGCCCAAGGACCCCTCGCATCGGGATGGGCTCGTTACCACAATGCCATCGCAGTCACGGGATAGGCTCGTTACCACAAACCTATCGCCGTCTTTATTCCGGGGGGCTCCGTTCGTAGTGCTCCGCACGAGGACCCCTCGCAGCGGGATGGACTCGTTACCACAAAGCCATCGCCACCATGGGATAGACTCGTTACCACAAAGCTATCGCCGTCTTCATTCCGGGGGGCTCCGTTCGTAGTGCTCCGGCACGAGGACCCCTCGCAGCGGGATGAGCTCGTTACCACAAAGCCATTGCCATCACGGGATAGGCTCGTTACCACAAAGCTATCGCTGTCTTCATTCCGGGGGGCTCTGTTCGTAGTGCTCCAGCACGAGGACCCCTCGCAGCGGGATGGGCTCGTTACCACAAAGCTATCGCCGTCACAGGATAGGCTTGTTACCACAAAGTCATCGCTTTCACAATCACAGGGGGCTTCGTTCGTAGTGCTCCGGCATGAGGACCCCTCGCAGCGGGATATACTCGTTACCACAAAGTCATCGCCGCCACGGGATGGGCTCGTTACCACAAAGCCATTGCCGTCACAATCACGGGGGGCTCCAACACGAGGACCCCTCCAGCGGGATAGGCTCGTTACCACAAAGCTATCGCCGCCTGGGGTGACTTGCATGAGACTGGGCACTGAGTTGCGACCACGTCCACTCACGTTACCGGTGATCGTCGGCGCCCCCAGGACAATGACCCCCGGGTCACTCCGAGACGGGAGCAAGTCTTTAGAGGGCATCGCGCCTAGTCTGCCTGGCAGTTGGTCAGAGGGGCTACCCTCGCCGCTGTCAGGTTCTCTGCGTGTCTCTTGACGCATTTGTTGGATTCAGTGAGGGCTTGGACCGGTGGCGGGGGCAACAAGTTTACCCTGATCATGCTATCGCGGTGTGGTCAGTCTTCTCAGACAGGTAGAGCGACATTGTGTGGGGCGAGGCAGTGCAAATTTGGGAACCGGTAGTCCAACGGAGAACCGGTATTTTGGGACCCCCTGGTGACGTGTCACTCCCAGGGGACGACATGTGGCATTTTATGACATAAGCATACTATTTACTATAAATAGTGAACTTTTGGACTCATTCCGGACATGATTCTCTCATTTGACAAAAATCACTTTCTCACTCTAGAACTTGAGAGCTCTTGGATTCTAGAGAGAGAAATACATTTCTCTCGTGACTTTGGACATAACATCGACCGTGACATTAGACCTCTACTTGGACCGTAACTGGGACCTTAGCTTGGATCATCGACTGCCGGCCCTGTTCTCCTCAACCTCGTCTCCGCAGCACTGCCACTCCTCACGGCCCGTCTGGGAAGCTTTGCTCTCTGCCCTTACTCCGTCCTTACTGTCTCTCACTGTATACATCTGGTAGCTGACACGGACTGCGTCCCTTGTGGCACCTCCACGTAGTACGAACCCACTTTTCTTGGCATCACCTACAATGAAAGGGGAATCACATGAGAAGCCCTTAAGGACATGGACAAAGAAGAAAAACATAGAGTATCCTTTTCCAAGTTCGAGAACATGTTTGAAAAACATTTTGTTTGCCTAATATAATTATTTGACCATCCACTTCAAGATCTATTCTTTCCTTGCTTTGATTTTGTCATTTAGAATTCAAGGTAATAGTATCCTTTCCAAGTTTGAGAACATGTTTTTTTTTTTTGTTTTTCAAAGCCAAATAAATAATCATCAATCTTTGACTCACTATCCTCTTTATCGTCAAGTATCTGGTTCCTATGAAAAAGAACCTTCCATTTTCAATCCGATGTTATCAGCATTAATTGGACATTGGCACACACTAGGTGACTTGCCCACCCCAAGGTTAGGAATGTAGGCTTCTGAAAATAAAGGCTAAACTTTTTAGGCATAATCTGTCCTTTCACACTAGGTAGAAGATCTCAACTCCTAATGAGCCTTTCTTTGCTAACTATGCATCAGTCTAGCCAGGAGCACCATCCACACCTGAATAAAGGGATAGCAAGTGGAAAAATTAAGCATAAGGTATGGGGATAATATATGTGGCCAAACTATGGCCTCTAATTACTGGGAATGCTTGTTTTTCAGGAAAAGTTGAGCCAAATTTACACTTTTTTTTTGTGTGTATAAATATATATATATATATTTTTTGGTGCCGTAACTTTTGCCTATACGCCCTTTTTCAGGGTTTTCAACCTAATTGGTTTTTTTTTGGAAGATACGTGGTTCATGCTAGGAGAAAGCGAGTGAGCTTTGAACAAGAGAAAGTCTTTACATCAATATGACATCTCATTATCTTGATGATGGTAACGAGAGGTTGGCCAAGCAAAAAAGTCACGACTTGATTATTTTGGATTCTAAGTCAAATATTTAAATTTCAAGCTAAATTCTTTTATTTAGGTTAATGACATTTAATTTCTAAGAAACTGAAATCTGAAATTTTACTATTTTGAAAAAAGACAACAATCATCCCTAAAAAGTGCAGAAAAGAATTGTCAAAGAGATAGACCACTCAGGTGAAATTAAATAATTTTCTGGTTTTGTTATGTTCTTGAAAGGATTTTTAACTGTTTTTAAACGTGGGCAATTATCTCTTGCTATAAAAATTTCTGTATACTCTCGACTTGCTAAGAATGAACTTCTACAGAAATATTTAGCTTACTCGAAACCTAAAGAAGACTTCTAATAGTTGAAATAAATTTTTGACTAAAATTTCTAAATTTTTTGTTTCATTTGTTTAACTCTTTTTTTTTTTGAGTTTAATTTTGAGTTTCCTTTTACCTTAGGAATGAAAGGGAAAATAAAGAAAGGTGACTCAAATTAAGAAACTAGCGTCTAAGTACAGACACACAATTAGAGGAGGCACATAGGCGCACCACATTGTACACACTATAGGGCACAAACCAGCCATTGAAGCTGTCAACCGAGAGTTACACTTGGTGAGTATACCTGCTGGTTTAACAGGTAGAAATTCTAAAGTAAATATCCTATTGAACATTCCAGCCAGTTCACATCCGAACCGCCGGCACCTGTACCAGCAGGTCTATAGTTGTACAAGGTTTGTACGTTTTCAGGGGTTTTTGGGGAGTTTACTTGCCAGTTTTCATCATCCTAAATAGGGGTCCTTGCTATACTATCAAATACAGTCGTGACTTTACCAGCCAGTTCACGAGGGACCTCTCTTAGCGGTTTCTCTTTATTGAGAGTACCGGCTGGTTTTAATGTGTATCGGCCGAATTCCTAGCCTGTGCACCCTAAAATTGGAGGGTGCTCTCGTTAAAGGGGAAATCCCAAAAATGCAGTCTAATAGTGTGTGGTTGCCGGCTTAAGGTTACTCTCTTGGCTTAATTTGCATGATATACCTGATCCATTTCTGGTATTTAACAATGGATGGTCATCCTTACATGTGCAAATTCTTTGATATGCCGAGAAACCAGGATGCTCTCAGCCCCATGGCCTTGGAAGTGAGAGCACAGTTGAAAATCGCCTCGCAACTAGGAAGATCGGGGATTTCAACCGTTGCCCTCGATTGGGTGGGCTGGTACACTGTGCGTGTGTGTGGTGTCAAAAGAAGGAAGCAAACAAACATGTTAAACGTGCATGCACACAAAAATATGAAACTCTAAAAACAAACACATCAAAAGAGAAAAGTAATCAAAATGAGAAACAAGGTTGGTTGAGTCTAGTTCTCTTAATTAGTCTCCAGCAGAGTCCCACCCTGACTAACCAGCTCCAAAAAAGACCGAGAAGGTCTAATTCGAGTTGCCATCTTATTTTGGGGTTAATTAGTTAACTAACAATGAAGAATAAGAAAACCTTATAAGACTCTAGATTGTCCAATTAAAGTGTCTAACCTATGAGCTAGAGATTTCAATTCGGGGACTAATTTATACGACGGAAATGTGTTAGGCACCCCGTCATACCTAACAATATCTAACTTATTGTATTATGATTTTATAATTTTTACCGAAAACATAAATGAACCAAAGCAAAACCTAAGCTAAACCTAAGAGCTCAACAAACTGGGTACGAGTGGCCTACGTACCCGATCGGACTAATCAGGATCAAAACCACGTAATTCTGACCGACCCAAGAGGAGGCGATCTAAATCTCGGGCTACTACTTTTCAGAGATCAACTTAATTCAACTTCTTCTAGTTGAATCCTTTTAAGAATTCTTAGAATCCTAATTCAAACAGAGTTCCAACCCTAACTAACTTCTTTAGTGGCAGGTTTAGAGACTTTTTTTTGTTTTATGACGACCAAAATTTGGTCCTGGGGAAGGCAAATCTATTCTAATATGTGACTATTCTAAACTACTCTACGCGAGAGCCAAAAGAAGTAGATTATAAGAATCCGACCTCTTGGTTTGGATCTCTTGGCTTGCTTGACGTCAACTCGGAATTCTTTACGATGCGATGCTCGCATAATGATCTCGGGCTATTGTCGAAAATGTGAACTCTTCTAGTCTAATTCTCTCTGTTCTTTCTTGCTAGTCTAGCTCTCACCCAATTTTTGCAGCCTCTCCTCCCTCAGCTGAGGTACTTTTAAACCAACTCTAGAGGGAAAATACCTTCTATCCTAATAAACACGTGATGAATATGATTTTGAGGTCAGACAATCAATCTAATCAAAACCAAGTGCTAGACCTATTTTTATCTAGACTTTGACCTGGGCAAAGCCAAATTAACTGGATTGGACCACCTAAACTTGGCTTACCGGACTGCACTTGACTTAAGTAATTAAATTTAACTATAATATTATTACGCCTAGACTAGACTATGATAAAAAATTCCTATAACTATGTAAAATGAAGCCTACAAAAATGGGTGTTTACATGAACCAAAGAAGCAATCCTCAGAGAACTGCAACCCCAAATTGTAAACCTACTAAGCCTACCCCCATTCATTGCGGCACCCTTAGACCAACAAACCATGTAAAATGATGAGCTAATACGTTCCTAGTTTGAGTGTAAAAATGGCATAATAATATTTGCCGTATGACCAGCGATGATATGGCACTCATGAGGGTGTGTATATCATTAAATTATTTTATTACACGTGGAGTTATTAAGGAAGATATTGCTACAGTAGGATGTTTAGGGTAGTAATTTAGTTTTATAACATGAAAAGATTGTTTTTATAATTCTTACAGCTTCCTTCGATTCTTGTTCTTTATGCGTTGCTTGAAATAAATGACCCCTCACTATGGAAAGATTAGTTTGTGTTAAGAAATGTTACATGGTTGGCCATTCTCTAAGAGCTTAAGCTTTTAGTAAGTGATCACATAAATGAGCTCTAAACTGTGTTGAAGTTTGTTTAATAAGCAAGTTGTGTTCATATAAATGCGTTGTTCACAAACACAAACTTGGACATTCGGTCAGACTTGGGTTGTCTGATAAATGTGCTGTAAAATTGTGTTCATTTAGTATAAAACAAACATAAACGAATTTTAGCGTACTAAACCATAAGCTAGTTCACGAAGATGGTTCAAATAACAGTCCTACATACGTCCAAGCCCTCAATAGCAAGTGGCAAGAGATGAGTCAATAGGAACCAAATCAAGGTGCACTACCGCCACATGAAATTTCAAATAATGCTAAAATTACACTAATGCAAGCAGGAAGAATCCAACCTAAGGCCTTTCCGTAAAATATCCCTGATACCATGTTAGGTGGTTTTAGCTTGAAAGGCTTAAGTAGTTAGATCATGGGCTCAATGATGTATATCATGCTTAAAAATTTTCATTGATTGCCCACTCTTGCGTTAATACACTTGGTGATAGTGCACCCTTATATATGTATGTATGTACATATGTGTGTCTCTCTGTGTGCGTGTATATATATATGTGCGTGTGCGTGTATATCTTTTGTGGATATATATGGGAGTCGATCGATTGATAGGCTAGCTAATTAAGCTAAGTTGCCAGTGCTATTTGGTTGTCCATCCATTGCGGATGAACATGTCAGATCTGTTTTTTTTTTTGTTATTGAAGTCACAATTTGGTCATGCACTTTGTTTATTTATCCATTTGGTAGTGGTGCACCTTGATTCGTCTGTCCATGTGCAATTAGAGGCTTGCATTGACCGGGATCTAAAGAGGAAGAACAACAACAACAGTTGGACATGCTTGATGACTTGGATGATTGGCAAACTTTGGTTATGAGGACCAATATTTGCCCAGAAGAGTTGTGGCCGCATGAGGCACTTTTCTTGCCGGTTCTCAATCTCCTTTACATATGCTACTCGAGAAGTTCTTTCACTTAGCACAATTATGTTAAACTTTCAAAAATTTGAAGCAGATGGAGAGATGTATTTGAGACACACCAAATCTCTATTTGGTGTTTCTCACCGTTATCCTAGAATGTTATGTTTATGCTTTCTGATATGTGAAAAATATAATGAGGAAATGGAAATATTTGATTTTCACAATTGAAGAATGAAATACCTTATTTCCTTATCTTTACTAGGATCCTATATAAACCTTCAAGGGGTCTCTTATAGTTAGTTACTCAAGCAATATCAGTAAACTCCTTTTCTCATTTTTCTGTGGTAAGTGAAAGACGTTTTGTATCACTTTGGGCATTAAAATACTTGTTCAACTCATATTTACTTAGCCCATCAATTTCTTCACACGCAATTATATATATGGCCCCTTTTTGATGTCATGCCAACCTTATCTGTTGGAAGGCATTTGTTAAATAAACACCGGGGCATGATTTACGTATTCTGAGTTTGATGTAATTTGCCCTGTAGTTTGGTGGTGAAGAGTGTAGTTTATCCTGTAACAGATGTTGATCTATAGTGTTCTTATCCTTCTTCAGGCAGAGTGGATGGCTCCAGAGGTGCTAAGAAATGAGCCTTCAGATGAAAAGTATGTCTTTGTCTTCCATATATTGCATAACATGTAAACTTTTTCTAACAGGCTATCGACGTGATCTAGATTTTATTCATTGACATGTGTAGTTTTTATAGACATTTCATTGATTTTGGTTAATTCATGCAATGTCAGGTGTGATGTTTATAGTTTTGGTGTCATATTATGGGAGCTTTGTACTTTGCAACAACCCTGGGGGGGAATGAACCCAATGCAAGTTGTTGGGGCCGTGGGATTTCAGCAGCGCCGTCTTAACATCCCAGATGATGTGGATCCTGTGATCGCCGATATTATCAGCAAATGCTGGCAAACGTGAGTATATTTTAGGATTTCATATTTCCGGCCACTATATATGAGTGGTACAGTTTATCTGAGGTTAGTAATGTTGGTTGGCTTAATTGCTAACTTGGGTTCGTTGATTGCTCTGTTGTCTTTGAAGCCTCCCTTTCTCTGATCTAAAACAGAAAGTCCCACTAAATGTTGGGAGAAATAATGCTCTCTTTCTCTCTCTCTAGATAAAACTCCACAATAAAGCATCTGCGAGCTGAAAAATTTGGAAGTGAAGAAAATTCTATCTTAGATGCAATTAAACTAAAAAACCTCTCAAAAATTCAGCAATCAATCTACCATTACGCTCAGAATTATGCTCAGAAAGACTTGTGTAAAGGAGGAGGAAAATTCTAATGTTAATGAGGACTAGACCTGGCAAAAAATAACCCGTACCTGCTGAAGAAACCCGGGTACGGGCATAAGAAATAAATATGCATTCATTTTTTACCCGTAACAGAAGTGACCCTTGAATCCCTGTTCGGTTTGTGTCAGGTATGGGCTACCTGGGTTTCCCCGGATATTTGTGTATATAAGTGGTATTAGGGTTTTGAAGACTATTCATTCTTTCTCTTCCCCTTTTCTACCAGCGACTGCCCTTCACCCGCCCGCTCGCTCGCTCTCTCTCTCTCTCACTCACTCACACACACACACACCCCTTCCACTCCGCACACGATACACACGACGGTCAATCGGTCACCAATCACCAGCATCACCCTCCATACTCCGATGCACTCCACACTGCACTGCCTTCCCTTTTGACCATCAACCGTAGATCCACACGTCGGCGGTCGATTTCTCTCCTCAGACCACAGATCGGAGTCAATTTTCACCCTCAACGCCGACCGGCGCCATATCACCTCCGCCGTCATTGCCTACCCCCGTGAACACCTCCGCGGCCTTCCTTTCGGCCGTTAACCACGAATACACGCTTCTACCAATGATTGCTCCCCTCAGACCATAGATCGGAGTCCCCTTAACCACTTCCATCGTCCACGCAGACCGGTGCCATAATCACCTCCGCAGTTTTCGCCCATCGCTGTGAACACCTCCGTCGGCAACTTCTACCGTCACCTTAACCGTTTGGATCTGTGTTTCAGTTTTATGGCTTGTGCTACTGTTGCTGTGGTACTTGCTGTATAAATATAATTTTGCTTTTTAATTGTAATTTGTTAACTGTTATGCGTTGTTTGTAATTTGTTATGTATTATTTGTTGTTTTTGATTTTCAAGGGTTGAAATTGATATAGTAATTTATCTATGTGAAAAAATATCTGTAACAAAAATATGCTAGCAGTAAAATGAAAGACCAAAAAATTTTTAAATTGTGAACAGTCATATTAATCAGTTAGTTGAAACTGGTTTTAAAAAAAGAAAAATCTGAAATTTACCCGCAAGGTTTACCCGGACTGCTCTGGTAGGGTACGGTTGTAAGGAAGGACTACCAGAAAATATCCAGGTAATTCTTAACCGTACCAGTTTTACTCATATCTGGCAACCCGTTTTCCAGGTCTAGTGAGAAGCAGTTATTACCTAGACTTGATAGGGGTTATCCAAAGACATATTCCATATGAGACAAAACAAGCCTGTTATGCACTATTCTCTGTATCAAGAGTCATCTCCATCCCTAATTTTGACAGCACATGGGAATCGTACTGTAATCTCAACTACTTCCCTTATTATTGAGACAAATTTACAAACTATTCTGAGAAGGGGTTATGGCATGTACCGTGGAAAGTAGAACTTACAAATCTAAAATAGGAAATGCCATGGCGGAGGAGATGAGCACTCCCCAGTAAAATGGGCAACTGGCAACTTGTAAATCTTTCTATAGGCAAGAAAACTGTAGGTTTGTAGATGATGTTTGCTCTCAAGCAGAATGCAGATAGGACTGTCAACCGTTTTAAGCTAGACTGGTTGCCAAAGGTTATACTCAAGACTTATTTAGTTGATTACGAGGGTACCTTCACTCCACGGAAAAAATGAACTTCTCCCTTTTGTAGCGCCTAACCTTTGCGGGGACTCATTGCAACTTCATGTGAAGAATGCATTTCTTCATGTAGACCTTGAGAAAATGGAGATCCCTTCTAGGTTCGCTACAAATTGCCGTGCAAAGGGGGTCATGGCGGCTAACCTGAGAAGTTGCACTTGCAGGTTTAAAATTGGAAAATGCCATGGTAGAGGAGATGAGCGCTTGCAGTAAAATGGGCAAATGGGAACCTGTAGATCTTTCTCCAGGCAAGAAAACTGTAGTTTTGTAGATGGTGTTTGCTCTTAAGCAGAATGTAGATTGGACTTTTAACCATTTAAGCTTAGAGCAATTGCCAAAGGTTACACTTAAGACTTATGGAGATGATTTCGAGAATACTTTTGTTCCATTGGCAACAATGATGTTCTCCCTTTTGCAGCAACTAACCTTGGCATGGACTTGTAGCATCTTGATGTGAAGAATGCATTTCTTCATGTAGACCTTGAGAACAGCCTTTTACGTTCGCAAATTAGGAGACTGAGGGCAAAGTTTGCAGATTCCTTTATGTAGAGACCGCCTAAAAGAAGGGCGGTTTGGCATATTTTAAAGGGGAAAATTTTCTAGCTGGACCTCCCAGAACAGCTCCATGAACAATCTATATCAGTTCCCGTATCTATGTATATATGCTTTTAGATACATACATATCGGGCCGACACATACAGAGTACAGGATAAATTACTTTTTATCTAGCCGATCCTAGGCCAGTCGCATCACCAGTGAACCACTGAGATCTCGTTTTTCTTAAAAGCATTTCGCCCTATCGCACTTAAGAAGGCGGTCCCTCCTTTTGCTTATGTGATTGTTTCTTGTAACTTTTTCTTCTTCTACATACCGCGTTGTAGTTAACTTATTTTTTCTTTTTGGAGAATAAGCGGTATTTGGGTAAATTTGTACAGAGCACGTAAACGAAGGGCGGTTTGGTAACTTTTGAAGGAAAAAAAGATCAATCTGGATTGTCTGGGTTATTACATGGATGGCCCCAGATTACCTAGATAAACTGTGATCTATCTAGCGATATATCTGTATTAGACAATATGTGTGTACATATCGGAGCCTATTCACACCCAAAGTTGGGAAGGGCTCTTTTTTCCAACCCTGTCTAGAGCCGTTGACGTGAGTTAGAGTTGCCACGTGTCAGTGGTTGACGACCAGAGTTGGGGTTGGGAGTAAGAAGCCCATACTAACCTTGGGAAGGGAAGTGCTCACATGTATGCGTGTGTAGGTTTATTAGTGTGTATATATATAACGGCCTGATCCACAGCTAACGTTGGGAAAGTCCCTATTTTTCCGACTTAGATTCGGCCGTCCACGTTATCGATTGGCAGGCTAAGATCCTTTTTTATTTAAATCACTTTATGCCCAGCCGCCACTAAGAGGGGCGCCCCGTCTCTCTATCTACGTTCATAGAACTCCCTAAGGCGGTGAATGCGGCCGAGGAAATAGGTTCTGATCCACAAGTCAAAAGCCTGTCTTGAATTTTGAGTTGCAGCCTATGTTGATGCTTCAGTCTAACATCGGTGGTGGAGGTGGTTGCTTTGACGGCTGGCAGAGGTTGAGTGTGATTTGTTTGATGCCAATGGTGATTTGAGTTCTGATGGTTATTTGATAGCAGTGGTGGGTACAATGGTGGAGGTGGTTATGGCATCAGTGATGATTGTGGTGTCGTCTATGAAGCACCGGTGCGGCCCTTAGGGTGAAGCACAGGCACCGGGTACGCGTCGGGTGCGGGTGCGGCACCGGTGTGTCCGATGCGTGTCTAACCTTTTTTTTTTTAAATCTAAATATCGGGTGCGGCTCTGGTGCGTATCCGGCGATCTATGACCACCGGGCAGATCGGTGACCACCGGCCACTCAAGCGACACCGGCGACCACCATCCATTCCAGCGACACCGGCGACCACCGGCAAGGACTTTGACGAGAGAGGAGACTGGAGAGAAGAAGTAGAAGCAACAGAAGGAGGAGGAGAAGAAGAAGAAGGAGGACTTACCAGCGACGGCGTGCGACCAGAGAAGAAGAAGAGGAACCGTCGGTCAGTCGGTCGATATTATCTAGGTGTTGATGAAATCTATTTTATCTACGGAGATCTTGACACAGAGTTTGTTATTTTATCTTAAGTACCCATTATTAAGTTATTTCATAAACCACCCCAGTAATTCAAAGAAATAGAAGTTAAACCACATAAAAACTTTATTCTTTTCAAATTTACAATTTTAATATTTATAAAACAGCCCATTAAACTTAACAAATTCTCACTAATACGGTTAAAAGCTTTAAAATTTACAAAAGAGTCCATTAAACTTAAAATCTTACTAGTTTGTTTGGAATATTAATATCTTTTTACATATATCAAACACATATATTATGATTATTGAGATTCAAACTGTTTAAAAATTTAATACTAAGTGTATATAATTAAAAAAATATTTATAAAATTTGCCGTATCCCCGCCGCACTCGTATCCTAAATTTTCAAAAATGCCGTATTCGCGTATCCTCACCCGTGTCGTATCCACACCCGCATCCGTGCTTCTTATGGTGTCGTCAACGGTTGTAGCTAGATTGGAAGTAGTGGTGGTGAAGCGACGAGAGTCGGTTGAGGGGATCACTATTGGATGTGAAAGTTTAATGCTAAATCTGGATTGGGCTCTATCACACTCTACAGAACTCTGGTCAAGACAGTAACCTGTTCGACGCCTACCTAGTTATCTGTCAAATCTTTCCCTGCCACCTCCAACACCACTATACGCACCCACCAACAGCCTATGTTACATGGACCCTTCACTTTGGGGTGAAGGGGCGGTGTCGACACGACTCGACGCTGACACGGGTACGGGAGCCGTGTCGGATCCATCATCTGCCGGACGGATACGCCACGTCGACATTCTGTCAAGAGAGTGACGGTAAGGATTGAAGAAAGAAGTTGTGAAGGTTTTTAAGAGAGAGAGGAGAAGAAGATCTCTGATGCGAGAGAAAAGAGAAGAAGATATTGCCATCGACCTCCGAGAAAGAAGAGAAGAAGAGGAAGAAAAGGAGAAGAAGAGAAGAGAGGGAGAGAGTACCTTCTGCAGGAGGTGGTCATGTGGGCAGTGGGTCTTCTGTTTGCTTTTTGAGTTTTGACAGCCTTAGTACCTTTTGTAGGAGCTGGTCACGTGGGTGATGGTTCTTGTGTACAGCCTTTCTTTTTCTTTTTTCTTTTCGAACTTTTTGATATTGACTTATAAAAAAAAGTATAAAAAATATCTAAATCAAAATAAAACGTATATTGTCCAATAAAAAATGAAAGAACCTGTTTATTCTAGACAATAATTATATATAATTTATGTGAAATTTATATATACCCATAAAAAAAATATTTAATACTCAATCTCATTTAAAGTATTTTGTGTATCTTAAAATTTTTAGCCGTGTTCCCGTACCCGTGTCCAACTTTTGGACGGTGTCCACGTATCCTAGAATTTCGAAAATAGGCGAGTCCGACACTCGGACACGTACCCGATCCGGACACCGACACCGAGTCCATGTAACATAGCCAACATCAACGTTATATCTCCTTACCAACCAAACGACACCACTGCCGCTACCACAATACCCACCCACAAACACCACCTAAAATCATCTATACATGAAAATTATAGATCCTAAGACTTAGATGTAACAAACCCCGGTCCCTCCCCCCCGCGCCAACACACACACAACATGACAAAAGCAGAAACAAAATGGATGAGTTGGGCATGTGCTCTGTGGAAGAAGAAAAGAAAGACAATTTGTTACAACAGAAAAGAGAAGCAAAATCATAAGAGGCGTTTTATAATTATAGCAGGATCATTCTTCTAAACAAGGACAATGCGACCCAAATTTGGTGAGATATATCTCAGTTGTCCTTGTTGTGATGTGGTCGGCTGGAGGTCACTTCGAACAATAAGGGCTTTCAGCATGCTAGTTGAGGATCAGCCTCCTACATTAATACACATTATATACGTATTTGTATGTAATGTAGGGGTCTGATCCACATCCAGAGCTGGAAAAGCCCCTATTCTCTTAACTCTGATCTAGCTGTCCACGTCACAGATTGGACGGTTAAGATGCTACTTGTTCTTTTCGCTTTTTGCTTAATAGCGCCAAAAGGGGCGGTTAGCATTTTTTGCAACTGTTTCCAAATTGCGCTTATAAGAAAACTGAGTATTTAGTCTTCTTATCTCTCATTTTTCGTCTCTTTGTGTGTGTGTGTGTGTGTTCGTCTGAGTTTGTCTCAGTCTATTATCAATGATGGGTTTAGATCATCAATTGGTTTGATTTCATGTTGAACCCCACCGGGGGTATCTGAGCCAAAAATTGAGATGACAATGATGAATTTGGTTATGATGGTGTTGGTGGGTGTCTAGGTAGCACGGACACCGACACGGTGTTGGACACGAACACCGGACACCGCAATTTCCAAAAAATTGGATTTTGGACACCGCAGGACACCGCTTTTTTTTTTTATAATATTTTTATTATATATATATATTTAATAAGTATCAAATACATTCCATAATCTAAAATAACAAATAATAATGAAAAACTACCAAAACAAGGAATTCAAATACAAGTCATACTTAAACGTTAAATCCAACATTGTGCATGGTACATAACATAAGAAATTAAGTCCTATAAAGTCATACGAAAAGGAAACAAAGAAAATAACTAATAATAAATATACACTAACACAATCATTGCATTCCGAAATTAAGTAGAAAAAATAACTAAGTCAAAAAAAAAAGAGAGAGGTTCCCTCTGAAACGTCTCTTGAGGAGGGAGAGAAAAAAAAAGACTTGCAAACGACTCTTGACTCTTGAGTCTTGACAGAGGGAGAAAAAAAAAATAAGAGAGACAAAAACGACTTCGAACAGAAAGGAAGGGACCTGAATTAGCGACGGCGGCGAGGACCTCTGGCGACAATGAAGTGAGGTCCGGCGATGGCGACGGCGTGTCGCAACAACTGCTTCGGTCTTCGTAATGGAGACTGGATCTGTCAGTGTCGGCTTTAGAATGTTGGCGACCAGCTCCGACGAGAGCTACAAGTCGGTAATGCTCCGAATGGCTTCCGTAAGGTGAGTGAAGATGGTTCCCTTCTCAGATAGGTGACGGCCGTAAGGTGAGTGAGGATGGTTCCCTTCTCAGATTAGGGCACAATTTGTTTTTGTAAAAAAAACCTCAAAATTAGTTCCAAAATTTCCAAAGTAGCCCCAAACGGTCCGACATTGCATATTTTCGTGTCCGACACTCCTCGACGAAGTGTCCGACACGGTGTCGGAAAATTAAAAAAAAATTTGACACCGATTGGCGGTGTCCGGAGGGTGTCGGGGTGTCCGTCCGTTTAGGACACCATACCTCCACCTAGGAGAGGTGTCCGTGCTTCTAAGGTGAGTGTCCATGATGCTGCTCTTGGGTGATTATTGATGTGTTGGTAGGTGGATCGGTGGTTTTGTTTGATGGTTAATGTGGCACTGGTTGGTGGTGGTGTTAGGTGCTTACGGTGGTGTAGGTGGGTGTTGGCAGTGGTGTTATTGGACGAGGATGTGGTGTTGGTAGTGGATTGGGTGGTTGGCATAACACTTGCCATTATATGTGAGGACAATTTGATAAAGAGAACATTGTGCCAAACTATTTGGCATAATACTTTTTGGGTTTTCTAAAAGTGCTCTAGAGTCGTCCACGTGGCCCTGGTGGATGACTTCAGATGAGTTAGGAAAAAGGAGCCGTTTGCAGCGCTGGATGGGATTAGGCTCCTATTTGTATGTACAAGTATGAGGGCGCGCGCGCCCGTCTTGCGTTTGTATATTTATATATACATAGATGTATAAATATGCCCATATGTTTGTGTGTATATCTATTTGGGGCTCATCTATTTCGTGCATTTGATAAAACGATAGATATCTAGTTATGATACAACTATTCGCTGAACATTGGAAATGGTTGAGATCACACCCCTTTTTTTTTTTTCCTTTTTGCTCTTCGCTAGTGCTCTCCTACAACTAGTAGGCTATCCATTTTCCCAATATTCCAAAAAAACCTTTGACCCTCCCTTTAGTGCAAAAAGAAAAAGTCCATGTGGCTTGTTCGCGCAACAAACGGGATGGTAGGACTTCATGTTTTTCTATTTCTCTTCTTCCCACCCAACCCAACCCCTCCCCACCACACCACTCCACTCGATGCAGCCCACAGACCATCGCGCTTACACACAAAAACACGCAGATACACACACACAATCAGTCGCATACTGCACATAGTCGCACAGACCCATAGAATGTAGGTGTTGTCTCAGTGTGTTTGTCGTGACAAGTGTTTGTGGTCGGTTTGTGTGGGGAGGATAGTGGTGGTGGTGGTGGCTAGTGGAGGTTTGTGGTGGGTGACGGGGGAAAGGAGGTGAAAAAAAAGAGAGAAGAAAGAAAGAAAATCTACCATATAGCCCGCTTACAGGGGGAAAGAGTGAGAAGAAAAAAAAATTACCATGCAAAAGCGGGCTGTGTGGGACTTTCTTTTTTTTTTCTTTTTCACCGGGGAAGGGGCAGTTGTATTTTGGGAATATGGAGAAAATGATAGCCCGCTCCATAATGCTTGGTCTGATGGTAGAGTTAGAGAGCGTTTGGATAGGGCATTGATCAGCCCAAAATGGAAGGTGCCCTTCCCGAATATGCTTCTCAAGGAGTGATGCTTCTCAAGGAGTGGTATAGCAGGAAGCTAAAATAAGAGTGTGATCTTAGTCGCTGGCGATGTTCAATGGACGACTGGATCACGACTAGATAAGTAGCGTTTTATCAAATGCACGAAATGTATCACATGGTTTTTTTTTTTTTGGGGGGGGGGGGGGGGTTTGTGGGTGTGTGTATAGGGGGCCAATCCCTATCTACCGGTGGATAGATTCTTATTTCTCCGACTATCATCTAGTCATCCACGTTTGATCATAGACGGCCCAAATTACTATTATCTTTTTACAATTTTTGGCTTGACTGCTCCACTTAGAAGCGGTTAGTGACTATTCCAAGGATGCCCTCTTTCTTTTTCTGTCTCTTTCTTTGTCAGTCGAACCTACCAATTCTCTCTCTCTCTCTCTCGCGTTGAAACTCTTCCGATTCTCTCTCTAATTGAACCATAGACCATGCCCGCTGTGGACGGACCCCCTGTCACCGACCGTCGTAGATGATGTCAATGTTGAAGATGCCATCGTCGCCCCGTCGTTCTCCCAAGCCGCAATCGCCACATTTAACCATCGCTCATGCTGCCGCCGCATCTGCCCCTCTCGTGCTGCTGCCATTCCTTCTGCATCTATCCTTGGCCCATGCCATCGCGGCCACCGCCATATCTGCCTTGGCCCATGCCACCGCGGTTGCCATCACATCAGCCTTGGCCATGCCGTTGCCGCATCTTCCTATCGCCCAGTAGGGAGTTCATCATAGAGAGGAAGGTTGGGGTTGGTATCTCTTATGTTGGTCGCGAAGGTTGTAGGTTCCTCACAATATGTGACATCAAATTCTTTCATCATTTTTCTGTTTTGACTTAGATTTTATTGGTTGGTTTTGCTGTAATTGATATGTAAATGGATGTTGAACATGGAGAATGGAGAATGCTAGGTTTTGTTTTCAATAGAGAATGTTAGATTTTATTGCTTGATTTTGTTAGACTTACTTCGATGTTATTGGTTGATTTTGTTGTAATTGATAATGTTAGAGAATGGGTTTGTTGTATGCAATGAAAATGAAGAGGAAGACAGAATCGCCTAACTCCTAGATTCACTGATTTGTTTATCCGCTACTCTTTGTAGCGGTTACACCAAGGACGTTTTGGTAAAAAGGCCTAACTGCTAGTGAGAGTAGGGGTTAGGCAAGTTACAGCATAAAAAAAAGTTAATCCGGGCCGTTCACAATCACACGTGGACAGCCAGACCATAGTTGGAGAAATCCACTGATAGACAGGATCGACCCCCATGGGGGCGGGGGCAGGGGCGGGGGAGCGTAAGCACCAAGAAGAATCTGAGGTTGGGAGCGGCTTGAATAAATAAATGCGTAAAGAATATTATCATTTGTTTAGTATAGTTTACATAGCCAGCAACAACAGACAAGGAGGCTTTAAGGACTTGAAGGAAGAGAGAAACAAGGAATTGAGTTGAAAACGGCTTGATTTTCAGGTATTCTCTCACTTGTTCCATGCATCTCTATCTAGCTAAAGGGATCGAGTTCCCATATTAGCTTGGGACGAGATCCCATGGAGCTCCTAACTTGGGATCGCAAAAGCAAGTTTCCGAGAGAGAAACGTCACCATATTAGGAGTTTCCTGCAACTAAGTTACACACATACACATATCTCTACACTAGACGCTCATTTACATATGTATATTTATGTACGCCCATATGCTTATATATCTGTATATACATGTGTTTGGTGTGTAGACATATACAGGCAAGTACATCTGTGATATATTTATGCGCGCGCGTGTGTATATATCTTTGTGCGTGTGTGTCTATATAAGGAACTCAAGGCCATTCAGCTTTGGGAACGGCTCCAACTTCCCAACCATTTGCAGCTGTCCATCACGACACATGGACGACTCTAGACGGCTCTTTTTAAAAAAGAAAAAAGCAGTGCACCAATATGTTTGGCGTGCTATGTAAATTACCGAAAGTACCCTTACAACCCATTTCTTTTTAAATTTATCTCTGCATACCAGCCTAGTGCGCTAGATAGTCCGGTGCACTGGTTAGCACACTAATGTCGTTTATTGGTCCAATTTGTTCGAACATCTTGCAAAGGGCATGGCATTAGTTTTACACATCTTCAACCCGCCACCTCGCCGCAATGTAAACCCATACCACCAACCAACAGACCTCCATTAGCAACCACCCAACTAGGCGAACCATGTAAACTAAAATCGGCACACATGTCTGTCTACACCATAACACTTTCAATCGTTAAAGGAGTCCAGCCCCCTGCATAAAGGCCTCCAGTTGTTGCACATGTTGATCGGTGTTATATGTATTAAAGAACCCACCAGTCACACGTGTACAAAGTGTTCCCAACCGTCATTCACCCTAGCACCACCAATTTGCTGCCGCCAGCACCAACACCACTAGTTCTACTAGTTGATGCTGCCAACACCATTCCCACTGGAACCACTAATTGATGCCTCTTAAACCAGCACCCAGCAGTTCGCCGTCGCCAACTCCAACACCAGTTACACAGTTGCTCGATTGAGATGTTTGTGCCCAAGTAGGACGGTGGTGGTTATGGTTGCTCTAGACAGTGATCGTACTTTGGGTTGAGGTGAATGATGATGGTGGTGGTTGGAAATACGGAGACACTGTGAGTGTTGGGACTTTTAGCTGAGGTGGGTGGTTGTAGATGTGGTAAGTGGTGGTTGTGACTGAGGTGGGGTTGTGAGTGTGGAAGTAGGCATGATAGCAATGGATTGTTGTGGAAATGGTGACAAATGAGCTGTGTGGTGGTGGGTGTAAGGGGGCGGCCAATGGCGGCCGCGACGATAGTGAAATGTAGGGTTAGAGAGAGGGAGAGGGAGAGAGTCTAGCACACCGTCTTTTTATTTTTATTTTGTCGATAGTTTTAATTCTTAGTTTGGTCATTGGTGCACTGTGGCAGAAGGGTAAAAGTGAATTTTCAGGCAGTGCCCCAGATTTTCCGGCCCCTGCTTTTGGCTTTAAAAGAAAAGCCATTTGCATCCGTCCACATGGCAGGAGTGGATGGCTGTAGATGGGTTGGAAAGTTAGAGCCTTTCCCAATGTCGGGTGGGGATGGGCTCCCATATGTATATACACCTATATATATGTATACAAACACACAAACACATTTTACGTATATACACACAGCTAGTGCTGAGTTTCCTCTGTTTTTCAAGTGTATCTCAGCCATTCATGCCGCACAATGGATGACTTAGATACCAATTTTTTATTTAATTTTTGCCTAACTGCTTGTACTTCCTGGAATACAAGTGGTTAGCAACTTTTCTAAAACTGGCGCCCTTTTCTTTTTCTTTTTTGTGCAGGCTCCTCTTTTTCTCTCCAAGCAGTGTTTTCTCATGCCCCACAAGTTTCAATCGGGATTTCTCAATATATTAATTAAAAGATGCTACCAAACCAAGTAAGAAAACATATAGTTAATGCCGAATTGTAGTTGGGGTGAGGTGGGGTGTTGGTGGCTGTCGAGTTTTGAGACAAGTGGTTAGCACAATGACCGGCATTAGTGTTGGGTGTTCGATTTGCGGTGGATTGAGGTTAGGAATGGCAATGGGGCGGGTCGGATGCGGATCTTATGAAATCCGAACCCGCCCCGGTGGCACTTATAAACTGTCCCGCCCGCCCCGACCCGCCATCGGGTCAAGGGATGGGAATACCATCCCCGATCCGATGGGTTTTCAAAAAATCCGATCCCGCCCCGTGCAATCTACAAGACTAGATTGCAAAAAAAAAAGTAAAACAAAAATCAAATTAATATTCAAAATCCCTAAAATAGTTATTAAAACTACAAAAATCGCTCAAATAACTTACAGATTTCTTTTCCATACAAAGTAATGACATTCATTACAATTACTGAAAAAAATTAAATTGTTGCAATTTACTATCCAGATTTTACATGCATACAAATTACTGAAAATTTAATTGCAACACAGGAAGAACATAGTCACTTCAATAGATAAGCTTCCAAATCTTCTTCACTCTCCTGTCATTTTCCCTCTTACATCAAGAATGGGTCTCGCCAAAAAGTCTAGATCCCACTATACATGTGAAAGATCAAAAATCATATTGAATCAGATTTGGTCTCAATATGATTAACATTTCAACACGAAAAACAATCATTAATCAAAAGCTATATCAAATCAAACCATTATGTGGACAGCAGAGTTTCCTTATCGTGGACCTTCGAAAGTCGCATCCACAGATCCGACAGTGTATGGCAAACGGCAAGGTGGAGGTGGTCCGTGAGGGGATGATGGTGCAGGGGAGAAGAGAGATGTTGGACGGAGAGATGTTGACCGTCGCGGCAGAGAGAAGAAGAGACACCGCACCGGAGAGATGTTGACCGCCGCGGCAGAGAGAAGAAGGGACGACGCCGCACAGAGAGAAGCACCGCGGCAGAAGAATAAGAAAAAGAGAACATTATGGTAGGGCTTCCTTTTTACTACTTATATATGGCCAAGATAGACGGCTGTGATTGTACTTTAGTTTAGGGTTAGGATTAAATGGCAACGGGGCGGGGCGGGGCGGATACCAGGGCGGAGTAAAGTATATACCAAATCCGACCTGTACCCGCTGCGGGTTAAAAACTTAAATACCATACCCGCCCGTAACCCGGTCAAAGTCAAAATAACCCGCTCCTATCGGGGCGGGGCGGATATCCGCCGGGTGCGGATCAAATTGCCATCCCTAATTGAGGTGGTGGTGGCTGATGCAGGTCGGTGGTGGCTGATGCAGGTCGGTGGCGATGGTCGTGAGAGTTTGTTGGAGAAGAGAAGAAGAAAGAGTGTGTGTGTGTGTGTGTGTGACAGGGGGATCTCTAGTTGGCGGTGGCGACGACGATGTTGAGTTTATGGGAGAAGAATAGAAGAAAGAGTGCGCGTGTGTATATGGGCTACCGGTGGTGGGGTTAAGGCGGCAGCGAAGCAACGGCAGTGTAGATTTCTTGGTGAAGAATTACGCGTGGGTCGGTGAAAGAAGAGAGGTGGTGAGGCCGACTGAATGGAGATGACTTGTTGTTGGTGCAGTGGTGGCTGGCTGTGGCTACAATTGTGGTTGGATGTGTATGGTGGCACAATGGTAGTAAGTTGTGGCTACTGTCGTTGTCTGTATGTCAGCTATGCGTTGTTGCTTCAAATTCACAAGTGGAGTAGGGGCACTTTTTATTTTTGCGTAAAATGCTAACCACTACGCTTAGTAGGGGTTAGGCTTCTTGGATTAAATAAAAAAAGATCTGGACTGTTCTCTACGGCTGGATTATGGCTAGAAAAATGAGCCTTTTCCTGGCGCTAACCCTGGATCAGCCCCTATGTGTGTTTGTGTCTTAGTGCGCGCTTGGGGGGTGGGGTGGGAGAGGCTGATCCATATATAGCCCAAGAAAAGGATCTGTGGACAGCAGATATCGACTTTTGGTTTTTCTAAGTTCGCTAAAACACCCCCGTTTTTTGGCAATTAGTGGGTACCCTTTTTCTGGAAAGGAAAATAAAGTCAAACTACAAACCACTTAAAAGACTGACAATTGAACTTTTTATCGAACAAAAGTAATTTTCGTCACTTTCTCGTTTTCGTCGTGGATAGCACTGATGCCATGGATATCATGACCCATTGAGACAACAATTTACTGGCCACCACTACTAACTAAATCCAAAACACCCAAAAGCCAGCACCCCACAATCTAGTCGTCGGTCATGAACCACCCACCATTGCATCTCTTCACCCACACCATCACAAAAGTTCATTGCACCACTCCACCCAACACCACACAAAAACCTACCACCACACGGACTCCACCACCGCATCAATCCACCCATCACCACACAAAAATACGTCACCAACCTTCACACCCACACTATCGCCACCCGCACTGGACTAACTATCGGTTCTCCAAATGACCACTATCCAGCAGACGCCATCCACTACCGATCGACCTAGCCAACATTAATAAGCTAACGTCCTTCCCGCCGCCTCCACCTTAGCCACCAACAGTACCCACAGCCACCACTACCTAAACCATGCCCCAGCTACTAACACAGCAACAACTGGTCACCCCAACTACCACTACCAAACCCACGCCCACCCACCACTACTCAGCCCACAATCAAACGCAAAAGACACCAAAAACCAATCTCATGAATGATTTCACATATCACAAATAGAGTTAAATACCAGAGGAGCCATTTAAAAATAAATTTGCATGTGTATTGACAGACACGTGAAACAAGGTCAAAAGAATTAGGTCATAGTCTCTAGCTCATCCATCAGAACTGGCCTATGTTCCAATACAAGTGTGTTAATCAGAAAAAGAAAAGTCTCATACACTGTGGCATGGCTTACATAACTACCTACGTACATGTTCTATAAATAGGCCGGACACCAGCAAGTTGACTAGACAATGTTTACAAATGGTCATGACTACTCGGCAGCGTACGTCTCATGCCCACGTATAGGATGGCCTTAGGCATGCGATGGTGACGTTTATCATAGGACATATGTAGTCAGTCAAGAGGAATCGTAGGAAAGCAATAGTATGGCATGGTGGACCATAGACGGACTTATGGTTTACCAGATATATACTTGAACATAATATGGTAGTATAAGGTAGCCAAGAATAAGATCTGAATGTTTTAAGTGATAAGCAATGCATTTTTTGTTCGAGTGAAATTTAGGATTTATCGAAACTCAAGTTGCTCCGATCGGTCTACACATAAATACAAGCATGACATACTGATAAGTGAAGTAACTATTGCTGAAAGTCAAACATAATGCTTGCGTACAGATTGTACAAGGCAAGTTTGGCAGCCTATAAAGGGTACTCTGGATTACTAATCAGATCCACAGCCATAAACAAGCAAAATGAACCCATGAGGGAAAAAAACAAAAAAAAAAGAAGAAGTTAAAGCTCGCCAGACCATGTTTGCATATATACATAAAAAAAAGGGCAAATTACACTTATGTCCCTGAGGTTAGGGTATAATTACATGTAAGGATAATAGTTTGAACAAATTACACTTATGTCCGTAGACCAAACGGAATCTTAAAAACCCTAACGGTTTTCGTGAAAAGACTTTATTACCCCTTAGTTGAAACCTTATTATTTTTAATGCCATTACTTCAACCTAAAAAAAAGGAAAAATGCCATTACCCTTTCCCCCACAGCACCCCCCAACACCCCCCCCAACACCAACCCATTTATGTCTCTCAATCTCTCTTCGCTGCCCGTCTGGGTGCCCCTTACCTGTCGTCGTACCACCCTCCCCTTCCCCTTCCCCATCACCGCACCACCCTTCCCCTTCCCCTTCCTATTCCCCATCGCCCGTCTGCCTACCTCGATCATCCGTATCGCGATTTGACCGTGCGGCGTGATTTGAACCAGCCGCACCCCGTCGCCGCCGCTGTCCCTCTTCTCTCGTCTCTTTATTTTAAATCTAGGACTGTGGAAGGAAGGCGCTGCAGTCTCGGGCGAGGGAAGGGGCTGCTGCGGGGAAGGCGAGGTGTGGGGAGAGAGAACAGATGGAAAGGGACGGGCGACGTCGCCGGCGATGGAGGCGACACCGACAGGAGATAGGTCGCCGACAATGGGAGAGAGAACATATCAAAATTTGCAAATTAGGGTTTCAACAAAATCCTAAAACTGATAAATAAATCATATATAATAATAAATAGATATTTTTCAGTATATACAGTACAAGGGGTAGTATCGTCATTTTTAAAATACATATTAATGACATCATACAGAAAGTACACTTTTTGGACGGAACCCTGACGGATGGACACGGCTGATTTTAAAAGTGTTTGGTCACGGTATGTTACATTTTAAAACTTAATATCTTTGACTGTAATTATACCCTAACCTCAGGGACATAGGTGTAATTTGCCCCAAAAAAAATGATCTCGAGTCCTAGAAGCACAATCTATCTCAATAACTGCATGAATCATTAGATCTACTCCATAAACCGAATTTCATTGAGATCTGAAAACCGAAAGACCACAATTTGAAGTATACGCCATCTGAGGACCCAGTTAGTTAAACCCAATTCTACATTCCAGCCAAAGCAGACGTCAATAAATGACCCACTGTTATATGCCAACTCGTGAAAATCATTACCTACCACCACCATTATCTGTGAAGCTGTGAATTCACCATTGAGAAGAAAACATAAAGCAGTGACGAAAAGCGGAAACCTAAAGAATTTGAACTATAAGTTGGTGGTGGTGGTCGTGGATCATGACGAGGCATATATGTGGTCTTAGTGTGCGATTGAGGGTGGGTGCTGCAGTGGTGGTTGTGTTGCGGATCTTGGCTGTTGCTTGTGGATCTGTGGCAATGGAGTTGGTTTCAGTTTTGGTGGGGTTGGATTGATGCCGTTGTTGGTGGTGGTAAAAAAGGTGCCGGAAAAATTTGGTCTTATGGTGGTTGGTTAGATGGACGGGTGGTAGTAGGCCCTGGGCAGCTGAGACAAAAAGATTGGGGGATAAAAAATGAAGTGAAAAAAGGGATGCAAACATCGGCAGGGCTTGCGGTGGTTGAACAAGACAGCGTTCTTCAGATCTCGCAAATTCCGTCAATCGTCCATCTCACCTAGAGATTAAACAAACGAATAGAGATGGAGAGAGAGCAGATCTAGATTTGACGGTGGTCGATAAATTGGAGCACGCGTTGATGGCGCAGAGGGTGTGGTGGATGCTTTGACTATCATCGGCGGCAAGACAAATTTGATCTTCTCTGCGGTGCCCATGACCTTGTCAGTGAGTGGTTGTTTGTGGTCTTGATCTCGGAGAGTTTAGAAGTGAATATGGTGGTTGTGGTGAAGGTTCGACGGCTACGGTGGTTTGGTGATCATGGTGTTGTATGGTCGTGGTGGTTGATGGGTGACGCGGCAGCTGATAGGTAGGGAGGGAGGGAGGGACTTCCAATATTGCCAGCAAGGTTGACTAGGAATTTCAACAAATGCGCACTATTTTTTTGGCTTTTTGAGAAAAGCATCTCTGATCATCCACTTGGCCTTTAGGGAAGTGTACCAGAATCCAGCCATATATTTTGAGTTCATGTTTTGCTAATTTGGTGTCTACCTAGTGACTTCGCCACGAGTGACTCCAGCTGAAAGTAATGTACCCATTCGACGTTAAAGTGTACGACTTGGTCTAAATCTATACAATTTACATGGCTGGTTTTGTGCCACGTGACTCTCTCCAAACAGTCAATTTACCACGTAAACACCATCTAAAATCTCTATCATGCTTCAAGACAATCCAGTTATGGTTTGCTGGTGAAACTGGAAATGAAAGTAGTAGATAGAAAGTACATCAATATACTTGGGCAAAACAGACGAAAATTGAAGGAAAGCGGTCCAATGTCCTTTACTAACATTATTCCCCTTAAGATAAAAGAGTTTTTGGGGTTTAAGCTAGTAATAAGAGCATTGGTTTGGCAAGGTTTCGCTGTTCGAGTATCCCTGTTTGCATTTAGTTCCCCTTTCTGCTTGTGTCATGTTATGCACCCTTGTTGCACCTCTCTAATATAGTTGTCCCATGGATTGTCCCCCCCTAAACATTTTTTTGGGGTCATTCTTCAACAGCTTAAGTTCTTAGAGCAAGTATTAACTCAACAAACCTTATTCATCTCTCTCCTTGCCTTACTCCTCTCTTCTTCAAGCGCTCTTCCCTATCCTATGGACCATACAACTGTTGCAGTTCGTACAGCTATGTTGACATCAGATTTTGTACTTGGTTCAAACTATGATTCCTACTCTCACCAGCTTGCTATAAGCTTTGTATTAGAAATGATCTGAGGGGCACGTGCTCATGCGTACGCCTCTTGGTCCCTGTAATCTCATCAGCATATTAATTGGGATGAAAAGGAAAGTGGGAAATTTGAACAGCCATAGAAAGTTTTGATAGAACTTCCATGCTTAGTGGATTTATATCGCCCTGGAGATGGCAAATGGGATATTTATGTTTAACATGCTTGTTGGATTGTGTACAAGTACAGTATTTTGACATATATTTTCTCCATGTTGTAGAGATCCAAGATTACGGCCTTCGTTTGCAGATATCATGGCTGCTCTGAAGCCACTACAAAAGCCTATTACGAGTTCACAAGCTGCAAGACCAAGTGCTTGAGTAAGCGGTAACCAAACGATCAGTATCATGACACGCAAGTGCCACCAGGCCTAGAAGTCAGTGACGTGAAAACTGGCTCACTGGGATGCCTCAAAATATAGGTGAAATGTGGGACTGTTTGGAAAAGAGATTGGTCGAAGACCATGACAAACATGAACCTCCGACTTGGCCTGATTGTAATTCTTCATCCCACATTTTCTTCCATGTTTGATATTCCTCGTGGCTCGTTAGTGCCTCCATCCTCAAAGCTCGTGTAATTGTTCTGTAAATTTCAGTTGAAGTTGCTGTAAAAAGCTTTTCGGTTCAAAGTTGATTCCCGAAAAATAAATGTAAATTCAAGGGGCTGAAAAGACGAGGAGGAGGAGGAGGATATGCATATTGGCTATCTTCGAGCATTGCAGGATGATGCAACTGATGTGATGGGGGGACTGTTGAACTTTACAAAATTGTAGATATTGATAATACCCCAGCCGTAAGGGTGATTCTTTCCGAGTATTGGCACTCCAATAGCTGTGCTATGGACGCACCATAGAGCAAGATTTTAATGCTGTGGCAAGAAAGGTAATGGAGTGTGTATACGTAGTTTCCATCGAGGGCAAGGGCACTTGTATTCCAACATTAAGCCCTACCTAGTTTTCAAGGAGTGAATGCACTCCTTGAAAGATAGTTTTCTCAAGTGGTTAATTTACGTCATGACGCGGTACATGCAATAAAGAGAGTAATTCGGTGATTGTTCTCTTTGGATGCAACAGTAATTTTTGCCTTTGTGAATAAAGTAGAAACTGCGTGGGCCATATTAATCTCGTAAGGAGTAGGCATTACGCGAGTTGTACTAATCCATCTTTTCTGTAGTCAAACACCACCCTTTGTTTGCGTTTGAAAGCAAATTCTCAATTAATGTGCGGATTTTTTTTTTTTTTTACTTATCTGAGGATTTCTCTAAAAATGAAAACTAGATCTTAATTATAACATAAAAAATAAATTGAATGTGCCCTCAAATCTTGATTGAACTGATAATGAAGATAATTACACACAAAAATTAAACTCATTTCCTAGATAGTCATTTCGAACAGATACAAACTGTGGCTGAGAATGTTACAAACTAGTCCACAATATTGGAGCTGACAATTAAATGGGCTATCCATTAGAAAATTCTTAAGACTAGGAGTTTCAATTACCATTAATAGGCAAATTTTGTGCATTCTTGTTGGCCATCGACGCAGGTAAATAACAAGTAGTTAGGAATAAAAAAAAGAATTTTTTTGGACCCGGGCCCAGCCCAAGCCCGGCCCTAAATATTGGGCCTAGGGCCAGGGCTTGGACTGGGCCCATATATCCCAGATTTTAGGCTCGGCCCGTTTCATTGGAGGCCTGTTGGGCTTGGGTTGGGCCGACCCAAGCCCGGCCCATTTGACATCTCTATTTTCTTCCCCCTTTTTTTCCTTTTTATTGACTTTTCCTTTTTAAAAATATAACCATTATTTATCACTTAGTTTCATGAGTCAGCACAAAAGAGTAAGAGGTGGTCATTGCTCATGACTTGATTTCTAAACTCCTCACACCTAGTACATACTTTCAAAAATTACAAATAAACCTCTAAAATTTTCATAATTGCAAAATAACCCCAAACTTTTATATAATTACATCAAAAGCTCCAAATTTTATTCTAACCTCCATTAATTTAATTAAACGTCCCTAAAACATATACTGTCACTCATTTCATTATTTTTTCATCACCAAATATATTAATTACATTTATGCCCCTGAAATTTTCTAAAATTGCAAAATGGCCCCAAAATTTTTGAAAATTAAGAGTAAATGGTGAAATTAAAAAAATCAAGCTACATCATTGTTTTTTAGATTTGTTTAATTGATTTACGGTATACAATTAAAGGCTGGTAATTTTCATCACTTTATTATAATTTGGTTTGATTCTGTGAGATTTTTAAAGTTTTTTTTTCTATTCACATGACAAGATAATAGATATATCTTTCCTTATTTATTTGTGTTCCCAACCTATTCTAGTCGCACTCAAAAGTCCACTTGGAGTCCCATTGTGCATGACACATCCGCACAAACAACAGTCATTTTTCAACGCTCACAACCGATCAAAGCATGCACGCTCAAGTCACGTGCACTTCTTACTTCTTCTTCATGACTTCGTCACCAAGAAACTCATCCTTGCGCGATGCCTCATGACGTCGCGACCATCGCATGTCGCACGTCGCCCGTCGACGCACCATGGCACTTGCCCAAGGAGGTTGGCCTTGGCCTCCCCCTTGGGGTCGGCCTCGGCCTTGGCCTTCCCCTTGGGGTCGGCCTCGGCCTCCCCTTGAGGTTGGCCTTAGCCTTCCCCCAAGGGTTGGCCCTTGACTTCCATACTTAGCATTTTCACTTCTCTTCAAGGGACCATGCATCAACCTAGCGACGTCCGTCGTGCATCACCTTACGGACGTTTGTCCACCAACCTCGCGACTCCGTCGTGCATCACCTTACGGACGTTCGTACATCAACCTCGCAACGTCCGTCGTGCATCACCTTACGGACGTTCGTCCATCAACCTCGCGACGTCCGTCGTGCATCAACCTCGCGACGTCCGTCGTGCATCAACCTCGCGACGTACGTCGTGCGTCACCTTACGGACGTTTGTCCATCAACCTCGCGACGTCCATCGTCACCTTACGGACATTCGTGCATCAACCTCGCGACGTCTGTCGTGCATCACCTTACGGACGTTCGTCCATCAACCTCGCGACATCCGTCGTGCATCAACCTCGCGACGTACGTCGTGCATCACCTTACGGACGTTCGTCCATCAACCTCGCGACGTCCGTCGTGCATCACCTTACGGACGTTCGTACATCAACCTCGCGACGTCCGTCGTGCATCACCTTACCGATGTTCGTCCATCAACCTCGCGACGTCCGTCGTGCGTCGACCTCACGACGTCCGTCGTCCACCAACCTCGCGACGTCCGTCTCGCACCATCCTCGCGACGTCCGTCGTACGACGACCGCATACCATCATTTCCAACTTTGTCATTACTACATATTGCATTCATCATCTTTTTATGACAGGTACACTCAGCTCAAATCCCATCTTCAGGACACCCGACGCGTGCCCGTGCACCGTCTCCGCGACATTCGTCGCCGCGCCCATGCGTCATTATTATGACATGTGCCTCGGCACCAAGTATATGCTTCGCGACTTTCTTATGATGTGTGCCTTGGCACCAACTATAGCTCCTCGACGTTCGTCGCCGCGCCCGTGCGCCATCTTCATGATACGTGCCCCCGGAACCAAGTATAGCTCCGCGACGTTCGTCGCCGCGCCCGTGCGCCATCTTCATGATACGTGCCCCCGGCACCAAGTATATGCTTTGCGACCTTCGTCGTCGCGCCCATGCGCCATTCTTATGATGTGTGCCTCGGCACCAACTATAGCTCAGCGACGTTCGTCGCCGCGCCCGTGCGCCATCTTCATGATACGTGCCCCCGGCACCAAGTATAGCTCCGCGACGTTCGTCGCCGCGCCCGTGCGCCATTCTCATCATGCGTGCCCCCGGCACCAACTATAGCTCCGTGACGTTCGTCGCCGCGCCCGTGCGCCATCTTCATGATACGTGCCCCCGACACCAAGTATAGCTCCGCGACGTTCGTTCCCGCGCCCGTGTGCCATTCTCATCATGCGTGCCCCCGGCACCAACTATAGCTCCGCGACGTTCGTCGCCGCGCCTGTGCGCCATCTTCATGATACGTGCCCCCGGTACCAAGTATAGCTTCGTGACGTTCGTTGCCGCGCCCGTGCGCCATTCTCGTCATGCGTGCCACCGGCACCAACTATAGCTTCGCGACCTTCGTCGCCGCGCCCGTGCGCCATTCTCATCATGCGCGCCCCCAGCACCAAGTATTGCTTCGCGACGTTCGGCGCCGTACCACTCTCATAACATGTGCTCCAGCACTGGGGGCTTGCGTTGGCACCCCTATGGACTATGACCCCCGGGTCACTCTGAGACGGGAGCAGGTCTTCGAAGGGCATCGCGCCTAGTCTACCTGGCAGTTGGGCGTCGGGTCTTCCCCACCACTGCCAGGCCTGTGGGACTCTACAAGGGCTTGGATTGGAGGCTAGATCAAGGGGTTTCTCTGGCCACACCGACGCTGTGGGAGCCAGTCTTTCCAGACAGACAGAGCGACGCTGTACGGGGCAGACCAGGTGAATATGCGATTCGACAGTCCGTGGAGCACCGACAGCTGTGGACTGCTCGGTGACGTGTCACTCCCGGGGAGCGCCACATGTCGCGTGATGACATCATCATCTCAACCTCTATAAATAGAGGTCTTGAGAATTCATTTGGGGGAGGTGGACATTTTCAGAACACCTTCACTTTCTCACTCTAGAATCCTAGAGAGAGAAACATACAGGACCCTGACTTCGGACATAAGCATCAGACTGTGACTGTCGTCGTGTATTCCCTCTGCGCCATCGCCCTCGCAGCACTGCCACCCTTAAGCTTTGTCTGGGAAGCCCTTGGTCTCTGCCCTTGCTCCGCCCTTGCTGTGTCTCACATCATCACACTTGGCATCCGAGTCAGACTGCATTCCTTGTGGCACCTCCACGTCAACTGCGAACCCACTTTCCTTGGCATCATTTTGGCGACTCTGCTGGGGAGGTGAGCATCACAGTGCAGTTTGTCCCGTGTCCGACACATCCAAGCAACCATGCCTCAGCAACGCAGGGCTACCAGGACTACTAGTCATGGCCTTAACCCAGCCATCCAAGAGGCCGTCATTTTCCAGGCTTAGAAAATTTTCAAGCCATAGGGCTCTTGCACAGGCCTACTGACACCACTCTTGATGCCATCATCCACTCCCTTGGGGGCTTCACCCCTTCCCAACCCCTTCAGCCTCACATCCCATACTGACTTGGTATGTGGCGCGCGGGGTAGGTCGAGCCACGTTACTAAGTCTCAACTCTGTCAGTTGACACCCCCAAGGTCTCGCGACCTCCTCTGCCAGGTATGCATGCAACACGCCTCACCAACCCCCTACCTCCGTCATTCAGTCGGTCATCGATACCAGCCCTTCACCCTGAGTCTCACATCCCGCTCATCTCAACCTCTCGTGCTTGCGGTCGCATGACCACCCCTTTATCAAAAAATTCTTGACACTTAGAAAAATTTTCATTTTTTTCGCAGCCGGTCATCCATGATCACCCTCTGCGGTCTCCCTCAGCACCCTTGTCCGAGCTCAACACTTAGAACAAATTTTCACCCCTACACCGCACTTAGAAAATTTTCACACCCCCTTCGCACTCCTCCCTCTCACCCTATCTCCTCGTGGTCGGGCACTACCCTTTCACCCTCGTTCTACACTTAGAAAATTTTTCAAGTTTTTCATCTTCCCCACTACTCCCAACATACATGCTCTCATCACTCTCTCTCTCTCTCACATTTTCCTCTCCTCCCTCACCATCCAACACCCCATCACCCTTTCCCCACTTCATACACAACTTCTCTCTTTCTTATGGAAAAGCTTCATTCTTCTCCCATCCCATTTCTCTCACTCTCATCTTGTAATTGTGAAAACTTTCTTGGGGGCTCCCTCTTAAAGTTTGCACAAAAAAAAATTAATTATTTATTTATTTAATTATCAAATTTTGAAATTCAAATTTCAAATTCAAATCTGGGCAGAGCCCGCCCCGCGCGACCCTCCCGCTTGCCCGACCAGCGTACCCCGACCGTGCGCCCATTTGCTCTCTCAGCCTCGAACCCGACTGGCGTCCCTCCCCAAACCCTAACCCTATTTTTCTTTTTCCTTCTCTTTCTCCTTCTTCATGCGCAGCCGCCGCCCCCTTGCGGCGCCGCTCCTCAGCCGGCAGGCTCCACGGCGCACCCCGCTGGCGACCTCCCATCTTGTCCCTACCTCTCTCCTCTCTTCCCCTGCCCCTCCTCCCTTCCCTTCGCCCACCCGCGGCACCCCGCCGTCGCCCCCTTCTTCCCCTTCCCTTGCCCTTTTCCTCCATGGCCGACCCAAGCTCGGCCTTGCCATCTCCCTTCCCTCTTCCCCCTTCCCCTTCCTCCCCCTACGGCCTCAGCCTCGCCCCCATCTCCCTTCTTCCCGGCCAAGAGGCCTCGGTCGGCCTCGGCCTAGCGGCCTTGGCCCTTTATCCCCATACCCTCTCCCCTTTACTCCAAGGCCATCCTCCATGCCACCCATTTTGGCCTTCCCCAACCATTTTCCCTTGGCCTTCACCCTTCTCCCCAGTTCGGCCTCCACCACCGCATTGAAGCCGACGCAACCCATACATACTCCGGCTTGCCCACATTCACCCAATGACCGAACACCGACAACCAAGGCCAAACACTTCAAAAAAAAATTGCAACATTGATGGTCGTGCGACGCCCGTCGCCCGGACATCATCTCCGCGACGCCCGTTGCCCGCACATCATCTTCGCGACCCCCGTCGCCCGGACATCATCTCCGCGGCGACGCCCGTCGCCCGGACATCATCTCCGCGACCCCCATCGCCCGCACATCATCTCCGCGACCCTCGTCGCCCGCACATCGTCGCTCGGACATCATCTCCGCGACCCCCGTCGCCCGCACATCATCTCCGCGACGCCCGTCGCCCGGACATCATCTCCGCGACCCCCGTCGCCCCGGACATCATCTCCGGGACCGCCGTCGCCCGGACATCATCTCCGCGACCCCCGTCGCCCCGGACATCATCTCCGCGACCCCCGTCGCCCGCACATCATCTCCGCGACGCCCGTCGCCTGGACATCATCTCCCCGACCCCCGTCGCCCCGGACATCATCTCCGCGACCCCCGTCGCCCGCATATCATCTCCGCGACCCTCGTTGCCCGCACATCGTCGCCCGGACATCATCTCCGCGACCCCCGTCGCCCGCACATCATCTCCGCGACCCTCGTCGCCCGCACATCGTCGCCCGAACATCATCTCCGCGCACATCATCTCCGCGACGCCCGTCGCCCGGACATCATCTCCGCGACCCCCGTCGCCCGCACATCATCTCCGCGACCCCCGTCGCCCGGACATCATCTCCGCGACCCCCGTCGCCCGCACATCATCTCCGCGATGCCCGTCGCCCGGACATCATCTCCGCGACCCCCGTCGCCCCGGACATCATCTCCGCGACCGCCGTCGCCCGGACATCATCTCCGCGACCCCCATCGCCCGCACATCATCTCCGCGACCCCCGTCGCCCGCACATCATCTCCGCGACCCCTATCGACCGCACATCATCTCCGCGACGCCCGTTGCCCGCACATCATCTCCGCGACCCCCGTCGCCCGCACACGCCCGTCGCCCAGACATCATCTCCGCGACCCCCGTCGCCCGGACATCATCTCCGCGACGCCCATCGCCCCAAACATCATCTCCGTGACCCCCGTCACCCCGGACATCATCTCCGCCACGCCCGTCGCCCGGACATCATCTCCGCGACCCCCGTCGCCCGGACATCATCTTCGCGACCCCGTCGCCCCGACATCATCTCTGCGCCCCCGTCGCCCCGACATCATCTCCGCGACCCCGTCGCCCTGACATCATCTCCGTGCCCTTTTTGCCCCGACATCATCTCCGCGACCCCCGTCGCCCGGATCTCATCTCAGGGACGCCCATTGCCCGGACATCATCTCCGTGACTCCCGCCGCCCAGACGTCACTCCGCTACCCCCATCGCCCTGACGTCACACTGTGCCCCTGACACCTTACTCACTCCGCCGCGCCCATGCGCAACAATCATGATACAGGCCTTTGGGCATCACACTTATTCACCACACCATGCGCCCCCGCCATGGACGTGGAACATGCTTCGACCCACTCTCCGGAGTGTGCAGCATCACGGGGGGCTCCGTTCGTAGTGCTCCGGCACGAGGACCCCTCATAACGGGATGGGCTCACAACCTTGAAGCCGTCGCCGGCACAATCAACTACGGGATGGGCTCACAACCTTGAAGCCATCGCCGGCACAATCAACTACGGCTCCTCTGGGATGCTACCTAGCCAGTCGGGCAGACGGCTCCTCTGGGATGCTACGCTGACTCGTTTTGAGTGCTCCGGCACAAGGACTCACCCCCGGGGATAGGTGACTCCTCCGGGACACTATCTCTGCCAGGGAGCTCTTCAACTCCCCTTCCGCCAGGTAGACGGCTCCTTCGGGATGCTACCTCAGCCTACGGAATAGGCGACTCCTCCGGGACACTATCTCCGTCAGGGAGCTCTTCAACTCCCCTTCCACCAGGTAGACGGCTCCTCCGGGATGCTACCTCGGCCGGCCAGGTAGATCGCTCCTTCGGGATGCTACTTCGGCCTACGGAATAGGCGACTCCTCAGGGACACTATCTCCGTCAGGGAGCTCTTAAACTCCCCTTCCGCCAGGTAGACGGCTCCTTCGGGATGCTACTTGGCCTGTCAGGTAGACGGCTCCTCCGAGATCCTACCTTGATGTGCTCTGAGTGCTCCGGCACAAGGACTCACCCGCGGGATAGGCGACTCCTCCGGGACACTATCTCCGTCAGGGAGCTCTTAAACTCCCCTTCCGCCAGGTAGACGGCTCCTTCGGGATGCTACTTGGCCTGTCAGGTAGACGGCTCCTCCGAGATCCTACCTTGACGTGCTCTGAGTGCTCCGGCACAAGGACTCACCCGCGGGATAGGCGACTCCTCCGGGACACTATCTCCGCCAGGGTGTCGTCCGTCACCCGGACGCCGTTTACTTGCTCGCGCCCCTGCGTCCTATCATCATGCCTTTGTCTCAACCCCCAAGCATTCCACGCTTTTGTAGGTGGTGCACGAGGTGGCTCGAGCCACCTACTCTTCATCATCATCATGCTTTGACGACCTCAACAGCTCGCCGGCCAAACAATATCAAAATCTGGCTAAGTGTTTATGCGTGCGGTGCACGCTCGGGTTGCCCCTCTGTGTACACCACACGCAGGGGGCTTATGTTCCCAACCTATTCTGGTCGCACTCAAAAGTCCACTTGGAGTCCCATTGTGCATGACACATCCGCACAAACAACAGTCATTTTTCAACGCTCACAACCGATCAAAGCATGCACGCTCAAGTCACGTGCACTTCTTACTTCTTCTTCATGACTTCGTCACCAAGAAACTCATCCTTGCGCGATGCCTCATGACGTCGTGACCATCGCATGTCGCACGTCGCCCGTCGATGCACCATGGCACTTGCCCAAGGAGGTTGGCCTTGGCCCTCCCCCTTGGGGTCGGCCTCGGCCTTGGCCTTCCCCTTGGGGTCGGCCTCGGCCTTCCCATTGGGGTCGGCCTCGGCCTCCCCTTGAGGTTGGCCGTAGCCTTCCCTCAAGGGTTGGCCCTTGACTTCCATACAAAGCATTTTCACTTCTCTTCAAGGGACCATGCATCAACCGAGCGACGTCCGTCGTGCATCACCTTACGGACGTTCGTCCATCAACCTCGCGACGTCCGTCGTGCATCACGTTATGGACGTTCGTACATCAACCTCGCGACGTCCGTCGTGCATCACCTTACGGACGTTCGTCCATCAACCTCGCGACGTCCATTGTGCATCACCTTACGGACGTTCGTACATCAACCTCACGACGTCCGTCGTGCATCACCTTACGGACGTTCGTCCATCAACCTCGCGACGTCCATCGTGCATCAGCCTCGCGACGTACGTCGTCCATCAACCTCGCGACGTCTGTCGTGCATCACCTTACCGATGTTCGTCCATCAACCTCACGACGTCCATCGTGCGTCGACCTCGCGACGTCCGTCGCGCACCATCCTCGCGACGTCCGTCGTACGACGACCGCATACCATCATTTCCAACTTTCTCATTACTACATATTGCATTCATCATCTTTTTATGACAGGTACACTCAGCTCAAATCCCATCTTCGGGACACCCGACGCGTGCCCGTGCACCGTCTCTGCGACATTCGTCGCCGCGCCCATGCGTCATTCTTATGACGTGTGCCTCGGCACCAAGTATATGCTTCGCAACCTTCGTCGCAGCACCCATGCGCCATTCTTATGATGTGTGCCTCGGCACCAACTATAGCTCCTCGACGTTCGTCTTCGCGCCCGTGCGCCATCTTCATGATACGTGCCCCCGGCACCAATTATAGCTCCGCGACGTTCGTCGCAGCGCCCGTGCGCCATCTTCATGATACGTGCCCCCGGCACCAAGTATATGCTTTGCAACCTTCGTCGTCGCGCCCATGCGCCATTCTTATGATGTGTGCCTCGGCACCAACTATAGCTCCGCGACGTTCGTCGCCGCGCCCGTGTGCCATCTTCATGATACGTGCTCCAGGCACCAAGTATAGCTCCGCAACGTTCGTCGCCGCGCCCGTGCGCCATTCTCATCATGCGTGCCCCCGGCACCAACTATAGCTCCGCGACGTTCGTCGCCGCGCTCGTGTGCCATCTTCATGATACGTGCCCCCGGCACCAAGTATAGCTCCGTGACGTTCGTCGCCGCGCCCGTGTGCCATTCTCATCATGCGTGCCCCTGGCACCAACTATAGCTCCACGACGTTCGTTGCCGTGCCCGTGCACCATCTTCATGATACGTGCCCCCGGCACCAAGTATAGCTTCGCGACGTTCGTCGCCGCGCCTGTGCGCCTTTCTCATCATGCGTGCCACCGGCACCAACCATAGCTTCGTGACCTTCGTCGCCGCTCCCCTGCGCCATTCTTATCATGCGCGCCCCCAGCACCAAGTATTGCTTCGCGACGTTCGTCGTCGCACCACTCTCATGACATGTGCTCCAGCACTGGGGGCTTGCGTTGGCACCCCTATGGACTATGACCCCCGGGTCACTCTGAGACGGGAGCAGGTCTTCGAAGGCATCGCGCCTAGTCTACCTGGCAGTTGGGCGTCGGGTCTTCCCCACCACTGCCAGGCCTGTGGGATTCTGCAAGGGCTTGGATTGGAGGCTAGATCAAGGGGTTTCTCTGGCCACACCGACGCTGTGGGAGCCAGTCTTTCCAGACAAACAGAGCGACGCTGTACGGGGCAGACTGGGTGAATATGCGATTCGACAGTCCGCGGAGCACCGACAGCTGTGGACGCCTCGGCGACGTGTCACTCCCGGGGAGCGCCACGTGTCGCGTGATGACATCATCATCTCAACCTCTATAAATAGAGGTCTTGAGAATTCATTTGGGGGAGGTGGACATTTTTAAAACACCTTCACTTTCTCACGCTAGAATCCTAGAGAGAAACATACAGGACCCTGACTTCGAACATAAGCATCAGACTGTGACTGTCGTCGTGTATTCCCTCTGCGCCATCGCCCTCGCAGCACTGCCACCCTCAAGCTTTGTCTGGGAAGCCCTTGGTCTCTGCCCTTGCTCCGCCCTTGCTGTGTCTCACATCATCACACTTGGCATCCGAGTCGGACTGCATTCCTTGTGGCACCTCCACGTCGACTGCGAACCCACTTTCCTTGGCATCAATTTGAATATAAGAATTTCATTGAATAATGAACATAAACAGGAAAGAAAAGTTCCGAACTGAACAAATTACCAAAAAAGTCTAACCAATTAAATAGTGATACAAGTTTCATTTTGATTTCACACAACAATAAAATGAAGATGTTATACAGTATGTGATATTTTTGGTATACCTAATGACACTATATGAAAGCAATTGAACCATGCTTCAGCAAAAAATACAGCACAAGCATTCAGTAAATAGAATCTAATTTATTTATATTTGATTTCCTTAAAAAAAAAAAAAGAGTTTAGAAATACCTCACTAATAGAACTGTGATGTAAATACCAGCCCAACTTGAACTTGTATGAAACTTCTGTGAATTCGACAAAATACATAAGTAATCTCCCAAAAACACAGATTCATAATTATAATCTCCCCCCACCCCCAAAAAAAATACACAAGATACATATTGTACTACAATGTTATTTGCCACTCAATTGCTGGTGATATGTGATTATATATGGTTTTTTAATATGCCACAAAATTTTAATCGACCATTAAATTTAATCTTATAACTAAAGTCTTCACTGCAAACTTGAATCCAGAAATTACATAATATGCCAAAATTATTATTAACATTAAGAGCTTCACACTTAACAAATTGCTACAATGTCTTAGCAATTGAACACTAATACATATTTAATTGTAGCTTCACAGGCCAAGAAAATAAAGATGTTATACGAAATGTGGTGGTTTTGCTAATCAAATGACATACATGGCAGCAATTGAAGCATGCTTGAGCAAAAACATCTAGCCCAATCTTCAGTAAATATGGAACAAAATCCGGAAGTGAGGGATAAACCTTTGTGAAAAGAAATGCAAAGGACCTGGTTTTCAACTGCAATAACTGAACAGATCTTCTGTTCTAATTCACACCATATTTAAGCCTTATTTTTTTTCTTACTGTCAAAGCTGCCTCTGTTCTTCACGAAGAAGATTTTCAAACATTGAATCGACCACAATTGCGAATATCAAATATACTTTTCTTCTAAAATAAGTCATTAAAGAAATAAGAACATAATTTAATCATATCATTTATTTCCAAAAAGCCTAATAATCTATACTATCTATAAAAGTACGAATCTTGTAAATCATTTTATTCCTTTTTTGTCCTTCGTTAATCACTCTAATAACAACCATACCCTTTATAAATACTATTATTAATTACTAATTTTGTAATCATTTTCATTTTTGCCTTCGTTAGTTATTCCAGTGACAACCCTACCCTTCGTTAGTTATTCTAACAGAAAAACAAAGCTAAGAAATAAAAATAAAAATTTGGGAACGGGAAAAAAACAGAAAAAGAGTTTAAGCTTCAAAATCAGTTAAGAAAAAAAATAGATACCAAAAAAAATGAAAAACAATAAAACCAAACATACAAAAAATATGTTAGTTGAAATACATGGCGCCAAACATCACAACCAAAAATCAGTTCAGAGACTCTTCCCTTTTCCTCTTCGGTTCATGCATATCTGTAGACTCTTCCTTTTCCTCTTTGATTCATCCATTTCTCTCATCTTTCTTCATTTGTTTCTCTATAAAAATGTCTACATGCATGCCTTTCCAATTCCAGATCATTAATCCTCAAAAAAACTTTGTCTTCCCAAATCCTTTGTTCTCTTCGCCTCCTTCCAGTATGCCATTGGCATTCTTTAGCTATATTTTTGGGTTCTTACTGCAAGCACTGCCAGGTTGGGCCTGTCCTTCTCTAATTTAGATGTTTTTCAATTGTTTCCAGCTCTATCTAGTTTTCTTTTGGTAAATTGTGTGAATGCTTTAGGAAGCTCATCGATTGGTGGCCCAAAAACAATCTTCAAGTCTATTTTTCAAGGAAATATTGTCAATTTTGTGTATTAAATAAGTCTCAGATTGTAAATTTGGTGAGTTTTTTGTCTTGTGTTAGGGCTATGATCCAATCTATTTCGGCCTTTGAGTATTTTTACATTCGGCGGTTTTATCTTCGTATTCAGATCATTAGTTGGATTAATTTGTGTTCTGATTTTGATTTTTTTAGTCATTTCTCAGTTTGATATTGCCTTCAATTCATCATATTGGACCTCTTTCGCATTTTGTGGATCTTATCTGAACACCAAATCCTTGTGGATTTTTGCTTTAAACCTCTGCGTACTGCTACCTAGCCTTTTGATTCCGAGAATGCCTTGGATGGCCCAATCTTTGGCAAAAAGTCTCCCAGCACTATTTTCAAGTGCTACTGTATAGTTCTTGATTTTTTGTGAATTATGGCTGCAAGACTAGGCAGAGTGTTTAGCATAATATACAATGTTAACGTATGTAGTTAATGTACGTAGAGACAATGCAATCTAACCATTAACACCAGCTCTTAGGCTTGATTGCAGGACTGTGATGATCATTCTCTTCTTTTTTCTCTAACCTCATGGACACTGAATATGACATGTTTGACTATATTAGGAAGTCAAAGGCCGAGCAGCCCTTAAACCAAAAAAAGGTTTGGCGCGTGGAACTTGGGTAATGAAATTGAGTGCTTAACATAAAGGGGAAAGTTTTACAGAAAGGAGGGAGGGAATGCCTTGGATGGTCCACTCTTTGGCAAAAAAGTCTCCCATCACTCTTTTAAAGTGCTACAGTATAGTTCTTAATTGCTTGTGAATTGTGGCTGCAAGACTAGGCAGAGTGTTTAGCATAATACACAATGTTAACGGATTTAGAGATAAGGCAATCCAACCATTAACGCCAACTCTTAATCTTGATTGCAGGATTGTGATGCTTATTCTTTTCTTTTTAACTTTATATCAAAAGAAGAAACGAAAGCTAGGTGTTCAAACTTTTGTAAGTTTATTACCTTTTTAAGCGGAAGTAGCTTTAGATCTATAGAAGAGGAACTTTGGCTAACGTTTAAGTGAGCAAACATGGAATTAGATTGGGTGCCTGGATCTCAATTGAGTTAAGAAAGGCTAATTCTCATGGTTTTGTGGCATGACTTTGCTTAGGACGTGCCTTTGGATAGTAGGGTATGATGATGAGGTAGGAGAGTTGTATACTTTATAGGTATTTTAAATTAATGCATTCTATTTACCTGGTGACTTTTTTGGCTTCAACAGTGCCGTGTCTAACCAAGGATCTAACGGAGGAGACTCTACTCAACCAACCATGGACGTGACTGGGTATTCCTCACTGCAAAATATATCATCTTCAACAGGAACTTCTGTTCCCACCCTATCTTGGCTACACCTATAGGCCCACTGGAGGTCCCAATTCTCATGACATGTCAGCACATTCAACGGTCAACTTTTCAACGCTCACAGGCCGGTCAAAGCTACATAATCAAGTCACGTGCATTTTCCCTTTGAGAAGCAACCTTGGTGTGCCTTCCCCCTTAAGGGGGTCGGCCACTTAAGGGGTCGGCCACCCAAGGGCGTCGGCCACCTACCTTGATGACCGACGACTGTCGCTCATGGTCGCGCGCCGTAGTGGCAACGATCGTTGCTCGCCGCTGCGCTCCGTAGCCGTAACGACCATTCGCTAGTCCTCGCGCTCCAACTCCGAGACTCTAGTCACCCGCGCACCATCTCTGCTACCTTCGTCGTCCGCAACCGCGTGACACTCCGCGACTCCCGTCGCTCGCATGCCATCTCTGCGACCTTCGTTGCCCGCATTCGCAAGACAGCTCCGCAACTCCCGTCCCCCGCGCTCCAACTCCGCGACTCTCGTCGCCCGCGTGCCATCTCTGTGACTCTTGTTGCCCGTGCGCCATCTTCGCTACCTTCGTCACCTGCGTTTGCATGACAGCTCTGAGACTCCCGTCGCCCGCGCTCCAACTCCGTGACTCTTGTCGCCCGCACGCAATCTCCGTGACTCTCATCGACCGTGCACCATCTCCGCTACCTTTGTCGCCCGTGTGCCAGCTACGCGACTCTCATCGCCTGCACACCTTCGTCATGACCTTCGTCGCCGTGCCCGTGCCCCCCTTCTCATGTTGCGTGCCCCCGGCACCAAGTATTGCTCCTCGACCTTCGTCGTCGCGCCCATGTGCCATTTCCATAACATGTGCCCCGGCACCAAGTGTATCCCCGCAACGATCGTCGCCGCCCCTGTGCGTCATTGTCATGATACGTGCCCCGGCACCAAGTATGTTCCGCGACGTTCATTGCTGCGCCCTTGCGCCATTCTCATGATGCGTGCCCCTGGCACCAAGTATTGTCTCACGACCTTCGTCCCCGTGTCCATGCGCCACTTCCATAACATGTGCCCCGGCACCAAGTATTGCTCCACGACGTTCGTCGCCATGCCAATGCGCCATCGTTATGATACATGCCCCCGGCACCAAGTATAGTCTCTGCGACGGTCGTTGCCTCGCCCATGCGCCACAATTAAGGCCTCGTGATGTAGGCACCGCGCCCAAGTGCCACAATCATGTTACAGGCCTCCGAGCATCACATTTATTCACCACACCATGCACCCCCGCCATGGACATGGAACATGCTTCGACCCACTCTCCAGAGTGTGCAGCATTCTGAGGGATTCGCTAGTAGTGCTCCGGCACAAGGACCCCTCACTACGGGATGGGCTTAAAGCCATCGCCGGCTCAATCAAACTACGGGATGGGCTTAAAGCCATCGCCAGCTCAATCAAACTGTGGGACGGGCTTAACGCCATCGCCGGCTCAATCAAACTGCGAGATAGGTTTAATGCCATCGCCGGCTCAATCAAACTGCGGGATGGGCTCACACCTTAAAGCCATCGTCGGCTCAATCAAACTGCGGGATGGGCTTAAAGCCATCGTCGGCACAATCACCGGGGGCTCCGGCCCTCGCAGCGGGATAGGCTCACAACACTGAAGCCATCGCTGGCACAACCTTAAAGCCTCAGCATCACACTCGCAGGGGGCTCCGACACGAAGACTTCCCCGTAACAGACTCTAAGCACTGAGTGGCGACCATGCACACTCATGTTGCTATTGATCGTCGACACCACCAGGGCAATGACCCCCAGGTCACTCCGAGACGAGAGCAGGTCCTCAGAGGGCATCACGCCTAGTCCGGCTAGTAGTTGGCTACAAGGGCAACCCTCAACGCTGTCAGGTCCTCTGCGCGTCTCTTGACGCACCTTGTGGGATTCAGTAAGGGCTTGGACTGGTGGCTGGGGCAACGGGCTACTCTGACCATGCTACCACGGCATGATCAGTCTTCTCAGACAGGCAGAGAGATGTTGCAAGGGCAGTGCAACATGAACTTGGAGACTGACAGTCCAACGAAGAATCAGTACTTTGGACGCCCCCTAGCGATGTGCTGCTCCCAGGGATGACACATGTCAACTTATGACACATTCACATTTTTGCTTATAAATAGTGGACTTTGGAGCTTATTCAAGGACTTCTCTCTCACTTGACATTTTCACATTCTCTCTCTAAAAAGCCTATTTTCTCTAGAATTCTAGTGAGAGAAACACATTTGGACTTCTGTCACCGGACCCTTGACGCTGCATCCCTCGCACAAACCGTCGACCGCCGGCCCTGTTCGTCATTGCCCTGCCTGCATGGCGCTGCCATCCCTCGCGACCTGTCTGGGGAGCCTTGCTCTCAGACCTTACTCCATCCTTGTTGTCTCCCACTTTGCCTACCTGGAAGCTAACTCAGACTACATCCTTTGTGGCACCTCCGCGTAGCAGCGAACCCCTTTTCCTGGGCAACAAGGTCTCAAAAGCCCGATCCAAACTTGTCTATAACTCCATACTCTAAGAGATATTGGGCTCCTACATATGGTCGTGGTGGCTGTAGACTGACTAGGCTTAGGAAGTAAAAAAAAGACAAAATTCGTGAAGAGAATGATTTCTTACGGAGGGAATTGCACAAGGCGTGGAATGATCTTGAAGAGGTACGAGTAAATGCTGAAAAAAAAAACTTGAAGAAGTTCAAGCACGTGCTCAAAGTGATCTTCAAGACATTCAAGCACGTGCTGAAAATGAAATCAAGGAACGTGATCACATTCTAAAGGAAGTGATTGCTGGAATTGAGGCGATAAAAGAGCATTGTGAGGAAAACTTAAAAGAAAACAATCTTAAACCAACTTCATGTGCCCTACGAATCTATGAAAGCCTAGAATCAAGCTGGGGCCTACCTTAAGCAAACCATCTTATGTATCAAGGAGCCCTTTGTACATCTTAAGTAACTATTGAGTTTTAAGCTTTGTATGAAATAAAGAACTTCCTAATATCTACCTGGATCTTGTTTGTTTAAATTATTTGTATTTACATACGTATTCAAATAGTAGCTAATGTTTATATAGTTTCAAACATCACAAAATGTTTGGCCATGTGAAGGAGTAAAGAAAAAAAAATGAGTAAACAGCGTATTACGCTTGTAGGAAGAGAAGAATAACAAGTTAAAAGCTTTTACCCTTAACGTAGTTTTACACTTCATATAGGTGGCTGAATTTGTATAGTATGTGTGCCCATTTTAACATGATCATAGGCCATAAAAGACAAGATCTCTATGAAGCTTCAACCATCTCGTAGCTGGATTTTTTCTTATTGATTCGACAATTTTGATTTCAATCGCATACGCTAACTTAATGAAAGTCAATATTCAAAGCGCTTAATTTTCTATCAACTGAAATGACAAACAACTCAATGAGCGCCCGATAATTCACCAACAATCACATCAAGATATGGTGAAAATAGGATTAGTGGGGAAGTACATGGTCTATTCTTTGTATACATCGGGGGACAGGGTTAACCTTCTCCTCAATTAGGCATTTTGCTTGATTCGTCCGCAGACAATCAAGCTACGATTAAATTGAGGAAAGAACGCATGAATCATTGTTCTCTGGTGCTTCATGTGCAATGAATGTTAGTGCGACTATAGACCATTTCCCGGTGCACTGTGTGGTTTGCAAGCACACACAATGAAAAGACCGAAAAAAAAATGAGATAAAAATAGGCCAGGCAACTTCTGCGCAGGCTGGCTTGCCAATTATGGTCTGAACCACACCCATGGACTACAAATCTATGATAAAAACGCATTTTCTACAAGAAAAAAAATAGGCAGTCTTATAGCTTTGCTGATTTACTTCATGAATGCTCAACTCTTTATGAAAAATTTGGGAGATTTCTCATATACATTATGTTCTATTACGAAAGAGTGACTAAGGAATTTAATCATAACAACATGCATAGTCACATCTTAACTACAAGAGAACCACAAATGACATGTAGTAGCTAAATAGGCCTTTTCTCTTCGTTAGTTTTGATGTTGTCCTTTCAATTCACAGAGGCTTTCAAATAGGTTAACGCTGCACTGGAGTTATATCACAGCTCTATCATTGAGGTATGTCTGAACTCTTCTTTTTAGGGAATGAAATAGAGTTCCTTAATTTAGTGAATGCTCGTGCTAGATGCTCTGGTTGAAATATGGTTAGGTTGCTGTCATGTAAAATGTATAACTGTGTACGCAATGAGTACTTGTGTCGTTCGGGTTTTGGATTTAGAACTTTGAGGAGAGCCCGCAGTGCGGGTGTGGGTTTAATTGCGTGAATGGACAAGTAAGCACGCCTAGAACATACCCTTTTGGAGTTTCTTCATATTAGTTGTTGTTGAATCTTGTCATGGAGGGTCTCTTCTCTTTCTTTTTGGATTTTTGAACTGAGGTAGTTGTTTAATGCAGTTAATTAAAGTTGTTTACCACTTTAGATCAATTAATCCTGGTTTGATGATTTAATGCTAATTTCTGGTTTGTTATTGCTTGACTACTGTGGGTTATATTGAACTTCTTGTTTTATTCTTGCTGGGGGAGACTAAGGTATTCGGTTATTTGTTTCTTTATGATGCTTTCTTTTATCCACATTGCTTCAAAGAGATTTTATGTCACAATAGAAACTCATATTTTGATTGAGGTATCATCTATGATTACTTGTGCTCAGTCTGCATTATGACCTCCTATGTTTCCAAGAGGTAGGTCTTAGGTAACTTGTTTAGCAATGGCACCGGGTAAGGAACAATGTCTGGCCGGGTATCACGACATTTTGATGTCAATAGCATTTGCGAGACTAGCAAATGAAATGAATGTTATACCTCAGTAATTATCCGTTCAACGGAAGGGGGGTGTGGAATTTAGGACAAAATCCATGATTGCAAGAGAAGCATGTGAACAATATCACAATTACAATCAGTGTGTAAGGTAGTCAGGAATAGACTGAGTAAGGTTTTGAAAGATATGTAAGCAGTAGCTAAATTTTGGCCCTATTAATAGAATTGATGAGTGAAAGCGATGCTAAGAGACTGTTGGGGGAAGGGCCTGGGATTGGGGGTGGGAGGAGGAAACGAGAAAGAGAATGACGTGGTATGATGTCATAGGTCTCTATTATGAACTCAAGTCTTGTGTTAGATGAGCCAACTTCCCACATAGTATAGTAGGAAGCCCACAAGAGAGAGATCACGTGGGCAGTCATGTGAATGGTGACAAGATAATGAAGATAGGTTCATGCAAAGAAGGCCGACTAAAGCCATGTTATTGAGTGAGCGATGTACAAGTCTTGCGGTCTGATTTGTGAGGGCCATCTGACACGTAGCCTTAATCTGGTCTAAATTTGCCTCATACAGAGGATGGCAGAAGTCTCTGTGCGAGGCCTGCACGAAGACCTCCATCATTATCCCTCTAGCCCGCAAACCACATGCTCAAGAGTCCAAACTAAATGGTCCGTACAATGGGGCTGAAGGACAACTCAAAGTTTTGCTTACCCTAAGGGTCATGTGCTGCACTGTGGTGAAACAGGAAAACATTGATTCGTAGTATAAATGACATGGAGAACAAGTGTATGTGAGAAGCTTGCAGAACCTGATACGCATGTGGCATGATGACTGCACAGCTTCAACTTTTACACTAGGCATTGTCATTCATTATCTCCTGGTGAACTGTACTAGCTTGTACACATCTTATGCAATCTCTGCCAATTGGTTGACATCAGGCTGAAAATATTGAGTGTTAAGTTCAAAGGTCAAAACTTAGATGTACTTCATCTTCTTTTTTTTATGGATTTTCCTCTGCTAGGTTGCATATAAGTACATTAGAAGTTGTTACTTGCAACATGGGGTCACTGTTGTATCACGGTAATTATCTAACAAATTACATGGGTTGTGGCGTTGTTGTTGTGCTACGCAAGAGTGCTTGATTTAGTTAATAGTTGTGCTAGATGTTTAAGACTTGAGAATTTTAGGAGATTCTTGATGTAGATTATGTTTCATTTCAACAGATTTAGTGCAATTCGTGATGACACTATTACTAAGTATATCTACGGTCCTTTTTCCTAAGAATATAAATGTGTTTGCTTGTATGGACTAAGTGGTTTGTTCTACAAAGCCTTTGCTTCAAAAAATGTGTTATTGCTTATGTAGAATGTTAGTACTGCTTTGTAGAATTAGATTACCGCACATAGATGTGTGTGCTTCACATCTGTATCATTAGGTATCTATGCCTAGGGCAATTAGGTAGGAATCATTGCAGTCCTGATAGGCGTCACCCTCAATGATAACATAGCATCCATTTCCAAAACCTTCGCCCTAGGTGGAAAAGGGTTGGGCCAAATAAAGTTTTACTCAGAAAGAAACAAAGATCTAAAATCTAAAGACTAAAGGCATAAATTAACAATGTATCCTCCTGATTTCAGCATTGAAGCATAAACAAAACCAGCTGAAGAAGATGACAGGTAAGTACAGATTGAACTACCATTGGCTTAACTTTTAGATAGCACCAGCAACTTGTGGCAATTAACCACACACACAAAAAAAACATCCAAACAGTTTCAAATTGTCTTTAAAGGAACCAAACACGGGCTAGCGCAAGTAGATATAGCCAGCTTAGTCTCGAGCAAAGAAGGGGCTTAGTCTCGAGCAAAGAAGGGAATCTATTGAGAGAACAAACTCAAGGAGAAGGGAAACAATTCAACTTCATAAAGACAAGAGTGATGGAAGCAGTGTTGTTGTTAACAAAAGAAGGAAGGTTGATTGGCTTCTGAGAGCTCAAGCAATGATACTTGATGAACAAGGCTTGATTGTTCTTGGTGCACCTTCTGAAGAAAAAAAAACAACAATTACAACTCTTTTAAAAAAAACTAATTGTGAAATTCGAAGAGTAAAGGAGACCAATAATTGTGAAGAATATGGAGTACTAGAGCTGGAAAATATTGATGACTGTGTATATTGTGGTGCTAAGCGGTTCCAATATGAACTGCCAACATTTTGCTGCTAGAAGGGGACAAGTCAAACTAGCGCCATAGATATACCAGTTGAGTTGAAAGTATAGTTTAATTCTGAAACTGAAGAAGGAATAGAATTTTTGAGGAACATCCAAGCATACAACGATTTATTCAGTTGTACATCATTCGGGGTGAATATCGACAAGGAACTTGTATCATCAAAGAAGAGATATACATATTTAGAGCACAAGGGCAAATATACCATAATCTGCCAACTTTGGTTCCCACAAAAAATAGGCCTCTTACTTCCAGCTATATTTTTACAGTATTGCTAATGAACTGAAAAATAGAATGAAAATATTCCAACATGCAAACTTGAGCGAAGATATAGTCAAAAACTAATAGAGATTCGACGAGATAACCCATATTCACAATTCTTTTGGAGAGTCAAAGACTTCCCATAACTGAATGATTTTCAGATACATATTAAGAAGGATGTCAAATTAGATCAACGGATTTACAATGCTCCATCAGCTGACCAAGTCATCGCTATATGGATAGAGGGCAATGATCCTCATGGACCTCTAGAGCATGATATCTTTGTCCATGCACATTCTGGCAGCAGCCATAGAGTTAGGCATTGCTATGGTTGCTATGATCCTTTGCAATCTCCCTTGTTGTTTCCAAAGGGTGAAGTTGGATGGCATCAAAACATTAAAAAGCAAGGGATAGAGGAAATTGCTAATGCACAAGGACAATTACAAGATTCATGAGAGACAGATTATCAATCTGTAGGGCCCTTTTCAACTGCTGAAGAAATATTTTCTCGAGATAAAACAGATAAATTTACAAGGGCTTTAGTTTTTTGCGCAAACTTAAAATTTAAATTACCTGTTCTTTTCAAAAAATTTAGAAGTGGCTGAGGAAAAATATGGGTATGTATCTTGCCACGAGTACTACTATCATAAACTTCAGATTAGGAAAATACAAGCCCTACACATTCTATTAAAAGGCTGTCCATTACAGCAGTATGCAGTAGACATGTATATTAAGTTGGAGACCACTCGGTTGGACTATTATCGTACAAGGCAATTAGATCTTTGTAGTTAGTTATATCAAGGGATAGTCGACAATGTAACTACTGGAGAAACTAGGGGAAGTGAGGTTAAAAAAGAGTTGTGTTACCTGCTTCATTTATTGGAGGCCTAAGAGACATGCATCGTAGATATTTAGATGAAATGGCATTCGTTTAGCTCTTTGGGAAACTCAATATTTTTCTCACCATGACTTGTAACCCTGACTAGCAAGAAATTAGTAATTAGTTACTTTCCCGACAAAAACCTCGGGATAGACCTGACTTAGATGCACGTGTTTTTAGGGCAAAACTTCAAGACCTTAAAGACCAACTTTTCAAGAAAGAAATATTTGGGAAAGTGGCAGCAAATGTTCACGTTATTGAATTTCAGAAAAGAGGCCTGCCACGCGCTCATATGCGCATTATACTCAAGCCAGACTATAAAATAACAACTTCAGATCAATATGACAAGTTTGTTTGTGCAGAAATCCTGAATCCAGATAGCCAACCTAAACTTCATTCTTTAGTTGTTAAGAATATGATGCATGGTCCCTGTAGCAATCAAAATAAGAAAAACCCTGGCATGATTAACGGAGGATGCAAGAACCATTACCCTCGTGGGTTTTGCTCTAAAACTACCCAAGGCAAAGATGCTTACCTAATCTACAGGAGAAGGGATAACAAACGGGAGGTTTTAGTTCGAAAGAAGCTTCTGAACAACAAATGGGTGGTTCCATACAACCCATACATACTCATGAATACAATTGCCACATTAATGTAGAGATATGCTCAGGGTTGAAGGCTAGTACCTTTATAAAGATATTTATAAGGGCCATGATAAAGTAGCAGTACATATCGAATTTGATGACGAAGGGAGTGTAATTGACGAAATCCAAAGATTTCAAGATGCTCGATAGGTAGCCCCAGAAACCATGTGGAGGACATTTGAGTTTAATTTGAATGAGATGAACCCAGCAGTGATTAACTTGTAATTACACTTACCTAACAAAATAGCTGTCACGCCCCCAAAACGAGAGGCCGCGACTAACATCAAACTTCATTATATACCATTACAGTTCTAAAGATAACGGTATAGACAGAGCAACTAAATCCTTTAAGATAAAATATCTCCACGAACAAAAGTCTATGACAATCCGTTCACCAAAATAATTCCACTGAGTATTCCTTTACAAAAATAATTACCAAACGCAGCGGTGAAACAAATTACACAAGAATTAATTTTATCAAAGCAACCATATCGGGGTAAAGGTCTCCAAAAGAATTTCATTATCAAATTTTGCTCATAAGATCAATATTCTAACTTCAGGGTCCATACATGTCTTTAAACCAAGACCCAAACACGTCGATGACATAACCATTATAAATGTATAACAAAGCATTTACGATGCCACAAACACCATTATCTAATCTCAATCTTACTCATCTCAAAAGATCCAAGAGTTTAAATACAATCCTTTCAAAAACTTAACTAATAATCTTTCTCATCAAAATCTACTAAAACCAACTAATATGACCAAAGCTCTACTATTCAATACAATTTCCAAGTCTCGTATCCAACTAACCCACTTTCGGGTAGAGTCCTCAGATGATTTACATTGCTCAAAATATACTAACAAAACTAAATGCTCTAATTTCCCCCCCCCCCCCCCAAACATGTCACGTCCAAAATCACGTCCGATACCTGTGGTAAAGGACAAAACAAACGAATAGGGGGGAGAGCTCGAATAGCCCAGTAAGTGGAAAATCAATGGGAAGCAAATACGATGATTCGTAGTCCAAAACAAAACCAAATCTTTGACGAACAAGATATAGCAATTGACCACAATGTAAATAAGGCGAATCAAATATACGAAATGTTCACAAGGTGGTCCAGAGAACCCATATCAAATACAAACAAGGTATAACATATGGCTACGATGCAAATAAGACAAATCAAATATACAAAATGTTCCAAAGAACCCAAATCAAATACAAGCCCGAAGGTATGAAAATGCTATCATATCTTACTGCCAAATACCAAAGCAAACGTCATTAAGTGTTTAACCCAAAACATATTTCAATTATATGTCGGGTACGCTACAAACATACGATGACTATGGTGGTCATAAGACCCAAATGTCGAACCAAACATCAAACGTGTGCTCCGGAGCATACTAGGAGGCTTCGGCTCTCTAGTATAACAAACATGTGTCTATTTTTTAGAGTTGTTCAACATAGTCAGTGTCAATCTTAAATTGACGGTCACAAATATACAAATTCAATGATGTGCATCATCAGGCACAAACGAAAAGCGGTAAACATTGTTCTCAAAAGAGGGCAAAAGTGGGACAAATCAAATGCAAACAAATATAGATGAACCGAAATTGACGAAGCATAAACCTTCGGATTCCAAAAGACACCTTTCCCATAACAAAAACAATGATAAAATCCTTTTCACAACAAGCTTGATCAAAATCCAATATTTTTCCCAATTTAAAGAAGGAAACCCAAGCCAAAATCAGAAGGTAGAATCCCTTACAAAACAAGATTAATCAACTCCAACAACTCTTTTTCAGATTTAATGAAGCAACCCATACCATAGCAAAAACATTACAAACCTTTACCACAGCAAGAACGTTCAAACCCTTACCTCAAACAAGCTTCCGACCAAAAGAAAACCTCAAAGCACCACTCTAGCGCCAAAAGAGCTTTCCAAGCCTTCTATTCTCTCCCTCTCCTCCGTAAAGGAACAAGGAACCAAGAACAAAATGGCTAAAATAAAATAAAAAGGCTATTTATATGGGACAAAATCAAGTTTTCATTCGACCGAAAACATAGTTTCAGTCGACTAAAAACACTTTTAGTCAACTGAATAGTACTTTTAGTCGACTAAAAAAGTACTGTTCATAGTTACTGTTCAAAATACTATTCATAGTTACTGTTCATCGACTAAAACTTTTAGTCGACTGAAAACACTCTTTTAGTCGACTGAAAACCTTTAAATTCGACTAAAAGTACTGTTCAAAAATACTGTTCATCGACTAAAACTTTTAGTCGACTGAAAACACTCTTTTAGTCGACTAAAACCTTTAAATTCGACTAAAACTCCAGAAAACTATTTTTACATAATTTAAATACTTTTTAGTCGACCGAAACACTTTTAGTCGACTCAAACCTTTTAAATTCGACTAAAAGTTACTGTTCATCTGATCAAAAATTTCAAAAATAATCCCAATTCATTTTCTTAGTTTTCACAAAGGACCACAAACTTATTTATTCAAAAATATACAATTTTTGCATAAGGAAAAGAAAATTTTCGGGGTATTACATTCTCCCCCCCTTAAAAGAATTCCGTCCGCGGAATTAAAAACATACTTTAATTATCAAAAGTAGCTTTTACTTTTCAATACGAGTCAAAACATTACTCATACTGTTAACTGAAATTCTGATTTCATGTAAGGCTTAACTAGCCTACAAAATATACTGAGCAAAATTACGACATTCAAAGTTCAACAAACGAAATCAATCTCCAATACGTAACACCTCCACTGCGCTACTCTGATAATATATCAAACCATATACTTTACACAATCTGGATAACACGCTTAACTTCAAGCTTGAGGTGTACCACGTACTAAGAAATTCTCATCCAATATGACGTGTTTTACGAAATTCAAACTTAAGTTTTTAACTTCCATTGTCATCAATATTCCAACGATATATTCAAACTGCTCCTCAAAGTATTTGGCTAACAAATGAAACTCGTTGAATCAAGTTACTCCAATCAAAATTTAAATCATCTGAAACCAATACAATACCGATAGGCTCACGTTGCGCCATTAAAATAACACATCAAACCATAGCCTTGGTACATTGCCTAACATTAATGCACTTAACTTCAATCGTAAGCCAAAAGAAGTAGTAACCAACCTTCACATTAATCCCAAAAGATTATACTCTATAATCTTCAAATCAAATTTACACCCGTACAAAGTCACAATTAGAGCCATCAAAATACGTTCTTAATAACATTTTACTGACAACTGAGTGTAACTCGTAACCAAAGTTGCTAAACTCTTTGTATGCCTTCCGTCCAAAGCATCACCCACACTGTTAGACTTTCAAATACGATTATCCATGATCAAATCACCAACATCAAATATTCCAAGATTCTATACTCCAAAAACATTTCATTACTTCAAACACACGGTTACTTAAGGCAACATCAAACTCAACGTCTTGCCCATACCTTTCAACTACAAAAGATCACAAACTCAACATCTAAGGCTTAACCAAGATTACTTATCTAAGCAATTCACTAACCGGCCCATGAGATCACCTAATGATCAATATTTTCCCCCATCTATTTTTTTTTTCACCAAAACCAAAACCATCAGATAACATTCGAAGCATACTACATAGACTTAGTCCATTCGCCTTACAAATATAATACTTAATCAAATTGCCGACATTAATTTCTAAAGTCATTATGCCTACAACATATGAGCACTTGAAACACATGGTTGCACAAGATAGTATCAAACTCATTCCTCTGGTCCATATTTCATTGACTACTAAAATCACAAACTCAATGTCTAAGGCCTAAATAAAACTGCAATGATGCAATGTCTTGGAAAGTCAGAAATCAACACAATGAGATCAACCAAAGAGAAATATGATTCCCGTCAATTTTCACCAGTCTAACCCCAAAACCAATGCCATCAAATAATCCTTTGAAACATATTACTTTGACTTATCCAAACTGGATAACCAACATCAACAAGCATTTATACGTCTTACCAAAAGACCACCACACTTCCGCAGCGCGCTCTGATGCCTCCAAACAAAATCGGTCCAAACTATTATCAAAATCCATCAAAACTAAATGTGTCGTCTTAAACAACCCAAAAATCGAATTCTACACACACATCCACCAATGTTTAAGCCTTTAAACTACCACAGCATTTATATCTCTCAGTCACAGCCTTTACAGATAGCTTCTATTTTTCAGAGCTCTTCGCCATAAGATCATAGTCATCCTCCTTTTCTAAAGCAATCCATCTTGGCATTATTGGTAGACAATCAGTCCATACCCCAAAATAACATCAAAGTGTTCCATATTCAAAAAATTATGCCAACTCTTAAATATCCGTAATCAATACTGATGGGGCAAGAATTATAAACCATAAGGGTCACCACAGGATTCCATAAAAGTATCTATATCTAAACACGTTTCAAATTTCTAGGTTCAAAACTTAGATGCTTGCGAAGGATATCGAAACAACTGAAATAAAGGGGCACTATGATCTAGTAATGCCAAATCTTCCTTTCAAATTCCATACAAAATCTCGGTCACCATATCAATTATTTTCTGAGATCACAACCTTTTTCCATACACTATCTGATAGAGCTACTCGTAGACATCCAAAGATCATAGTCCTATCTTTCAATCATTCTCCTTGTTCAATACGAAAAATATCAAAACAAATAAAAAACAACTAACATTTGTTCTACGATTGCGTACTCAAGCCAAATCCAAAACATATGGCCAATCTCAATCTTATGCTCTAATATGAAATAAATTCTCCAAACTTAATCCACCTTTTCGAGGTTCAATCCCATTCACATATGTCTTAGGCTTAGAGTCTACAGAATCTCAAACCTAAGCTCTGAAACCACTCCTGTCACGCCCCCAAAACGAGAGGCCGCGACTAACATCAAATTTCATTATATACCATTACAGTTCTAAAGATAACGGTATAGACAGAGCAACTAAATCCTTTAAGATAAAATATCTCCACGAACAAAAGTCTATGACAATCCGTTCACCAAAATAATTCTACTGAGTATTCATTTACAAAAATAATTACCAAACGCAGCGGTGAAACAAATTACACAAGAATTAATTCTATCAAAGCACCCATATCGGGGTAAAGGTCTCCAAAAGAATTTCATTATCAAATTTTGCTCATAAGATCAATATTCTAACTTCAGGGTCCATACATATCTTTAAACCAAGACCCAAACACGTCGATGACATAACTATTATAAATGTATAACAAAGCATTTACGATGCCACAAACACCATTATCTAATCTCAATCTTACTCATCTCAAAAGATCCAAGAGTTTAAATACAATCCTTTCAAAAACTTAACTAATAATCTTTCTCATCAAAATCTACTAAAACCAACTAATATGACCAAAGCTCTACTATTCAATACAATTTCCAAGTCTCGTATCCAACTAACCCACTTTCGGGTAGAGTCCTCAGATGATTTACATTGCTCAAAATATACTAACAAAACTAAATGCTCTAATTTCCCCCCCCCCCCCAAACATGTCACGTCCAAAATCACGTCCAATACCTGTGGTAAAGGACAAAACAAACGAATAGGGGGGAGAGCTCGAATAGCCCAGTAAGTGGAAAATCAATGGGAAGCAAATACGATGATTCGTAGTCCAAAACAAAACCAAATCTTTGACGAACAAGATATAGCAATTGACCACAATGTAAATAAGGCGAATCAAATATACGAAATGTTCACAAGGTGGTCCAGAAAACCCATATCAAATACAAACAAGGTATAACATATGGCTACGATGCAAATAAGGCAAATCAAATATACAAAATGTTCCAAAGAACCCAAATCAAATACAAGCCCGAAGGTATGAAAATGCAATCATATCTTACTGCCAAATACCAAAGCAAACGTCATTAAGCGTTTAACCCAAAACATATTTCAATTATATGTCGGGTACGCTACAAACAAACGATGACTATGGTGGTCATAAGACCCAAATGTCGAACCAAACATCAAACGTGTGCTCCGGAGCATACTAGGAGGCTTCGGCTCTCTAGTATAACAAACATGTGTCTATTTTTTAGAGTTGTTCAACATAGTCAGTGTCAATCTTAAATTGACGGTCACAAATATACAAATTCAATGATGTGCATCATCAGGCACAAACGAAAAGCGGTAAACATTGTTCTCAAAAGAGGGCAAAAGTGGGACAAATCAAATGCAAACAAATATAGATGAACCGAAATTGACGAAGCATAAACCTTCGGATTCCAAAAGACACCTTTCCCATAACAAAAACAATGATAAAATCCTTTTCACAACAAGCTTGATCAAAATCCAATATTTTTCCCAATTTAAAGAAGGAAACCCAAGCCAAAATCAGAAGGTAGAATCCCTTACAAAACAAGATTAATCAACTCCAACAACTCTTTTTCAGATTTAACGAAGCAACCCATACCATAGCAAAAACGTTACAAACATTTACCACAGCAAGAACGTTCAAACCTTACCTCAAACAAGCTTCCGACCAAAAGAAAACCTCAAAGCACCACTCTACCGCCAAAAGAGCTTTCCAAGCCTTCTATTCTCTCCCTCTCCTCCGTAAAGGAACAAGGAACCAAGAACAAAATGGCTAAAATAAAATAAAGAGGCTATTTATATGGGACAAAATCAAGTTTTCATTCGATCGAAAACATAGTTTCAGTCGACTAAAAACACTTTTAGTCGACTGAATAGTACTTTTAGTCGACTAAAAAAGTATTGTTCATAGTTACTGTTCAAAATACTATTCATAGTTACTGTTCATCGACTGAAAACACTCTTTTAGTCGACTGAAAACCTTTAAATTCGACTAAAAGTACTGTTCAAAAATACTGTTCATAGTTACTGTTCAAAAATACTGTTCATCGACTAAAACTTTTAGTCGACTGAAAACACTCTTTTAGTCGACTAAAACCTTTAAATTCGACTAAAACTCCAGAAAACTATTTTTACACAATTTAAATACTTTTTAGTCGACCGAAACACTTTTAGTCGACTCAAACCTTTTAAATTCGACTAAAAGTTACTGTTCATCTAATCAAAAATTTCAAAAATAATCCCAATTCATTTTTTTAGTTTTCACAAAGGACCACAAACTTATTTATTCAAAAATATACAATTTTTGCATAAGGAAAACAAAATTTTTGGGGTATTACAATAGCGCTTGACCTATTGGAAAAATCAAGATAAGAGAAACGTTGCTCTTTGGGATCATGCGACCAAAACAATGCTTATAGATTCTTTATAATGAATGCCAATGATGCAAAAGCCAAAACTAAAAAATACCTCTATAGTGAATTTCCTGAGCACTATGTCCGGGACAGAAATGGGAAGTGTTGGAGAGAAAGAAAGAAAAGGAGTGTTATTGGCCGCATCAATGGTGTTAACCCAATAGAAGGCGAAAGATATTTCCTACAGTTACTGATTAATCATGTTAGAGGACCAGAATCATTTGAGGATCTACTAACAGTTAATGGAGTTCAATACATAGCATTCAAGGAAGCTACTCAAAAAAGAGGATTTCTAGAATCAGACTAGAGCATAGTGGATTGTCTCAATGAAGCAGCAACATACCAAATGCCAAAAGCCCTTTGAAGATTGTTTGCAACGGTCTTGGTATACTGTGAACCAGCAGATGTTAGGAAACTATGGGATTTAAACTTTGAAGCAATGTCTGATGATTTTAGGATAGCAAAACCAGGTTCTCCTCATTATCATATGTCGTCAACACTACGAAGCATCAGTTTTATCTTAGAGAGTATGGATAAGAAAAATTCAAATTTTGATTTACCTCCTTTCATTCCAGATGACAACAAAAATGAAATACACTACCCAAGAGAAATAAGAGATGAACTGAATGTTGAAATCCCTCCCGAAGACATCGCTGCAATTTTAAGTTTAAATAAAGAACAAAATGCAGCATACAAAAAGATATTGCATCAAGTGCATTCAAATTCAAGTGGGGATTTTTTTATTGATGGCCTTGGGGGAACAGGAAAGACATTTCTTTATAGAACTTTGCTGGCACATGTTAGGGCAAAAGGATGGATAGCTTTAGCAACAACAACTTTAGGAGTAGCGGCTGCAATAATGTCTGGTGGCCGTACAACACATTCTAGGTTCAAAATCTCAATCATTGTTACAGAAAGCAGCTTATGTAACATACCAAAGCAGAGGGCAACCAATGAGCTATTGCGTAAAGCTAAGCTAATCATCTGGGATGAGGCGCCCATGGAAAAATGTTTTGCAATTGAAATTGTTGATAAGAGCTTGGGGATATAATGAATTGTGACGAACCTTTTGGAGGGAAGGTTATAGTTTTCGGTGGTGACTTCTGACATGCGCTACCTGTTGTGCCCTGGGCAAAAAGAGCTAAGGCTGTTGCTGCAAGCCTTGCAAAATCACCGATTATGGACTCAATGGAGAAAATTCGGTTCACAAAATACATGAAGGAAAGATTGAATCCTAATTTTATCAATTTTTTCCTTAAAGTAGGGGATGGAAATGAGCCAACAATTGAAGATGACTTGATATCTCTTCCAAATGAGATGGTAATAAAAAACCAAGATGGGAAATCTCCAGAATAAGCATTGATCGAAGAAATCTTTCCTTTCATACAACAGAATGCTAGTTCGATCGACTACATGAGTGAGCGTGCAATCTTAGCAACAACAAATGAAAACGTAGACATGCTAAATGAGAGATTAATCAAAGCTTTCCCTAGAGAAGAAAGAATATTTCACAGCTACGATGAAGCAATGGATAACACTAACTATTATTACCAAGAGGAGTTTCTAAATACTTTGATGCCAAATGGCCTTCTGCCTCATAGACTAATCCTAAAAGAAAACTGCCCAATCATGTTGTTAAGAAATCTTGACCCTTCAAATGGCTTGTGCAATGGAACAAGGATGGTTTGTAGATCATTAGGTGAGTTCATTATAGCTGCAAAAATAACTGTTGGCCAACATGCTGGCAATTAAGTGTTAATACCAAGGATACCACTTTTTCTAGCCGAAAACAAAGGGTTTCCTCTCAAGTTCAGACAGACACAATTTCCAATTCGACTCTGCTATGCAATGACAATCAACAAAGCCCAAGGATAGACGATAAAATATGTTGGTGTCTAACTCCCAGAACATGTCTTCTCACATGGACAGCTTTATGTAGCCTTATCAAGAGGTAGATCCATGCTGACAACCAAAGTTCTGATGAAGCAAGAAAAAAAGAAAAAAAACACGAAAGTTGTGCACAAAAAATGTGGTATACAAGGAAGTTTTCACGTCCCAGAGGTAAATAGCACTTCAAACAATCTATATTTACGTTTTGTAAATTAGAACGACATTATATTTACACTTGTTTCCCAATCAGTTAAATACTGCAATTGTGCCATTACTTTAAACTATAATGCTATTGTCTCATGGATTTATTTCAATTTAAGACAAAATCATTGAGATTTCCTTACTTATAGTGGCTTATGAGAGTACGATGTTTATAGCATATTTGTTACCCTTGCCTGAATGCTCAAATAGTCAATGTTCACTGCATTGTGTTGAGAGAGAAAAGGGGTTCAATGCTACGTGGAGGTGCCACAAAGGATGCAGTCTGAGTCAGCTTCCAGGTAGGCAAAGCGGGAAACAGCAAGGACATAGTAAGGGGTGAGAGTAAGGCTCCCCAGACAGGTCGCGAGGGCTGGCAGGGCCATGCAGGCAGGGCGACGATGAACGAGGCCGACAGTCAACGGAAAATCAGTACTTTGGCCCCCCCGGCGACGCGTCGTTCCCAGGGGTGACACATGTCAACTTATGACACATGCACATTTTTGCCTATAAATAGTGGACTTTGGAGCTTATTCAAGGATCTTTCTCTCATTTGAACTTTTCACTTTCTCTCTCTAAAAAGACATTCTCTCTGGAATTCTAGTGAGAAAAACACACTTGGACTCCCGTCTCCGGACCCTCGACGCTGCATCCTTGACACAGACTGTTGACTGTCGGCCCCGTTCATTGTCACCCTGCCTGCGCGGCGCTGCCAGCCCTCGCGACCTGTCTGGGAGCCTTGCTCTCAGCCTTTACTCCGTCCTTACTGTCTCTCACTTTGCCTACCTAGAAGCTGACTCAGAATGCATCCTTTGTGGCACCTCCACGTAGCATTGAACCCCTTTTCTCTCTCAACATTTTGGCGACTCCGCTGGGGAGGTGAGCATCGTGTTGCAGTCTGCTGCACTGAGGCATCATGCCTATGCAACGATGAGTTATGAGGGCTACCAGCCAGAGCCTTATCCATCCCGTGCAAGAAGAGGACCACCCGGTTGAGCAAGAAGGGACTAGTGCCCTGCGTCCCCAAGGCCACCCCACATCTGACGTGCAAGTTGCAGTCAATGTGGCCCTTCAACAGTTCACTCCTACTATAGCCAGCATACAAGACTCGCAGGCCACTTTCATGCTCGCCATGAAGGAAATGCAAATATCCATGCAGGCTATGGCCTCACAGCAAGTCATTCCACCGGTCCAGCCCACAGGACCTGGGTCGTCCCCTGACACCGCCCAAGCCCTAGTGTCGCAACCACTGCCACCTCGGCCTTCCAAACCCCTGGCATTGGGACTCGCCACATCCTCCTTGCCTATAGCTGGCACGCTGCATCCCCCAATGCCATCGCACAGACCGCAGCCAGATCTGGGACCGATACTGTAGCAAGTCATCCCTGCTATTGCACCACAACATCTACCGGCCAGAAGTTCTTCTGAAATTCATGAATCCATCGAGATAGAGCCTAACCCCTACCTAACAGAGCAACATCAAGCGACCGGCCAAGTGGTGGACATGTCTCACCCAGCCACCCATGCTGCCGCACACGTGCCTACGGCAACACCTGCCCTGTATCATCCTCTTTAGAGATGTCAAACGGGCCGGGCTTGGGCCGCCCGGCCCGGGTCCATCGGGCTTGAAGAGAAACTGGGTCGGGGCCGGGCCAAGGAGGCTGCAATCCGGGCCGGGCCGGGCCGACTGAGGGTAAATTCTAGGCCCGGTCCAGGCCCTGGCCCTAGGCCCAATTTCTAGGGCCGGGCTTGGGCCGGCCCGGGCCCTTTTTTTTTAATTTTCTTGTTATTCAATTTTAAATTTCATCTTTAGGCATGTCCAATTTTCAAATTTTGACAAATCTAATTTTTATCATTTTATTTCATTATATGTAATATTCATATATATGTATGTATGTATAGATATATCTATTTGTCTCTCATTTTATTTTTTGCTATATGTTAAATCTTTTCTTACTCTTCTTGGTGATCTTTATTAATAAAATCTGAACACATAATAATTATTACTATTTAAGAGAGACTGTTTCTACTATTTGATATTTTACTTCAAACTAATTGGCCGAAAACCCGGGATTGATACATGTTAATTCTCGAGACGATCTTTAGTAATAAGTATAGAAAAATAAATGTGTTCATAGGCCCTCCTCCTTTTATCCGGGCTTGGGACCTGCTGCTTGTAAACAAACAGGCGAAGTTACCTATTTTATTATATATACGAAAAAATATATATCTTGCTTGTAAAAATTTATTTTATATATATGGAAAAAAAGTATATTTTGTGAAAAAATTTATTCTTAAAACTTAAGAGAAGGAAAATAAAAAGAAATTACCTAATCATCCGGAAGTACTTCAATATCCGAGTCACTGCTCTTCCTATCATCAATCGGTTTATCTTGCTCGCGGTATTTCGCATCAAGATAATCCTTCCAACATACACATAGCTCGAGCGACTCGGGGTTAAGACGACTCCTCCTGTCATCCAAAACCCTCCCGCTGGCTGAAAATGCCGACTCTGAAGCAACCGTGGAGGCTTGCACTGGCAGTACATCCCGTGCAATTTGGGATAAAGTTTTATACATGTTTTGATTTTGTTTCCAAAAATTTAACAAATTAAAATTAACCTGTTCTTGCATTGATAAATCAGAATAATGATCAGTATTTGCATATACACCAATCTCATTAAAAGAGGAAAAGTAGACGAACCTGCCGAATTAGAAGTACCTTCACCTGGTAGTTGTCTTGCTACTAGATGTTCAAAGCCCTTAAGGTATGGCGCATAATACCTCTCAACAGTGGATGATGTAGCTCGCCCGCGCACGTCAGCAGAATTACGATAGAGGTTGAACAATTCCTCAAACCTCTTGCTCACTTTTGCTGTGAGTGCGGTTGTCTCCTCTGCTGTGTAGCACATTAATTTCGATATCTCTTGTATCGAGGCGTTCACGCCATGCAACTTTAACCTAGGATCTAAACAAGTAGCCACAGCAAAAATAACAGGCAGTCTACTCCAATATTTATTAAACTTTTCATCCATCACTTTTACTATTTCCCTAAAGGGTCCTATATATCTCCATTTTGTTAACATTGTAGCCATCTTGAGAATTTCTATTACAGCGAGAGGAGAGGTGGGATAGTACGTACCAGACAATAAATTGGTAGACGTGTAGAATACCTCTAAAAATTCAGCTAGGTATGTGGCCATCTGCCATTCCTCTTGAGTTGGCAAGCCGGCTGGGAACTGGGTTAGTAGAAAATGCGTATAGACTTCTCGGTATGCCAGAATGTGTAAAAGCATATGGTATGTAGAGTTCCACCTGTGGACCACATCTGTAACTGCTCTCCTGCGAGGCATATTATATTCAACACACAACGTTTTAAATTGTTGTGTTCTCGGACTCGAGCTATTAACATACGCTGTCATACCCCTCATTTTGACAAGAATATCTCCTGCAGCAGCTAAACCATCTTGAACAATTAAATTAATTATATGACAAACACAACGAACATGAAATAATTCACCAGAAAGTACAGGTTTGAGGCTCTCCTTTAAAGCATCAACAGCAGCTGTATTGTTAGAAGCATTATCAAAACTAATACTCATAATCTTATCCTTTAATTTAAATGTGGTACATGCTTTTAATATAAGAGTAGCAATGTTCATTCCATCATGCGGAAAAGGAAAGAGCTCGAAAGCGATGATTCTCTTGTGCATAACCCAATCTGCATCAATCCAATGAGCGGTCACACAAGAATAACTAACAAAAGTAAATGGAGATTGCCAAATATCAGAAGTAAGACTAACTTTACCGTCAAATTTATCGAAATAATCGATAAGGCGTGCTTTAGCAGCATTGTACTGTCGGAGTGCATCGGATCTAGTTGTGTTTCTATGAACCTTTTTGTACAAAGGTTGAACGTATGTGTTCATATATCTAGAGTGCTTAAGATTATCGGCAAAAGAAAAGGCTTGTTCATCGTGAATAACAAATTCAGCGAGACCGTCTCTTTGCTCTCGCTGATTATAAACAAATAACTTACCGTCAAAAGATAACTGCGTTTGGGTAGGTTCGACGTGGCCTTGTCGAGGTGCACACTGAGGGTAATGCCTGTTAAGATGTCCATTACCACTACCAGACGAAAATAATTTAGCGCAGTACTTACATCGAGCTTTTCGGATGCCGTCCACCGTAACTACATCGAAATGATTCCAACACTCGGCTTTTTTTTTTCCCCTTTTGGACTTCTGGCTCATTACCGGAGGCATTGCTCGGCCCTTCTTCATCATGACCAGGCATAGGGTTGAGATTATGCCACGGAGTAGTAGCTTCGCCAACCGAGCTGCGTCCTTGACTATAATGCGGGGGGTCTTCATCAGGCGTGTATTCAAAATCTGGAATGTTTTGATTGAACTCCCAATTGGCTTGGGTATCTATCATACAGCCTGTACTCATTCGTCCAGGAACGAATGGTTGTGTTGGTGCTTGGATTGGTGTTTGTGATGGCCGTGGCGCTGGCGCTTGTGCTTGCGATGATGATGATGTTTTTCGTGATGATGATCCACGCCTCAGTTTCTTCAATAATCCAGCCATATTTCACGCTAAACTTTTTTACTAGATTGGAAATCAAAATTCGTAAGAGTAACTAAATACACAAGTATAAGAGTAGTAATAAGAAATAACAATTAAAAGAATGAACGAGTAACAAATATTAATCATTGAGGGTAATTCTAAAATTGGAGAGAGTTAGTAATTAAAAAGCATTTAGTAATAGTAATTAATAAATAAAAATTCACTAATTACTAATTACTAGATAAAAGAATTAGAGAGTAACAAATTAATAAGAGTAGTAGTTAGTAATTAGAATTTAGTAAGAGTAGTAATTAATAAACAAGAGTACTAATTAGTAAATACTAGTAGTAATTAGCAAGAGTAGTAATTGGAGAGGGAAATAGTAGCAAAGCTTGTAGAAATATAGAATGTTTAGATAAGAGAGAGTAAGAAGATTGGTGTGAAAAATTAGAGAGAAATGGTGTGAATTTATAGATTTTAGAAACTTCACAAAAGACCAAAATACCCCTAAAAACTATCCGTTTATAGTTGTTGGGGAGGGTAAGAGTGTAAAAACCTTTAAAGGAGTTGGAAAAATTAAGTTAGACTAAAATCCCCCCAAACTAGCCGTTATATTGCTGTTGGGGGGGTAAAAGTGGAATTTTGGGGGAATATATCCGTTGGAGGAAAAGGGGGGGAAAAACAAAAAATTCAAACAGGTGGGGCCGGAATAGGGCAGGAACTGGGCCCAGAACCGGGCCCGGCCTGGCCCGGGCTTTTCCCTAGATTTTTTCGGCCTGGTCCAAGCCCAGGCCCTAAGCCCAATTCCTCCGGGCCAGCCCTGTGCATGAACGGGCCGGGCCGCGGGCCGCCCGGCCTGTTTGACAACTCTAATCCTCTTGCCCCCCCAACCTACCCAGTTCCACAGTCAGGGGGCTCGTGGAGCCCCGGCCAGCAATCAGCTGCTAGTAGGCCAGGAGGAGCCACTCCCTCATTATTTCTCCAAAGCCGACTTCGATGCACTCCTCCGCCGGCTGTCACAGCAGTCTGCACCCGGCTCGTTAGCGCGACTGACAGACCGCACACCGTATGCCAACGAGATGGCCATCGTACCCTACCCGCTCAGGTACAAGCAACCCACTTTCGTGCTCTTCAACGGGCGTGAAGGCAACGCACGTGAGCACTTGACAAGATTCGTTGGCTCATTGGAACAATAAGGCCCGAGCAATAGTTTAAAGCTGAGGGAGTTTCACAAGTCCCTCACGGGCTTGGCATACACTTGGTATCATCAGATCCCCGCAGGGACAGTCCATTCTTGGGATGAAATGGCCCAACTATTCTTGGACAAATTCCACTACGAAGCTGAACGCGTCACCATAGTGGATATCGCCAGCATAGGCTAGAATCACGACGAAGACTAATACGTGCAACGCTTTCACCTTAAGTGCCTCGAGTGTGCAGATTTCAGCAAGGACCAAACATTGGTCCCCATATGCATCAAAAATATGAACGACATCTACCGGGTACACATTGAGAACTTGCAGTTGAAATCTTGAGGGAATCTCAAAGAAGCGGCGTGACGTACTTACGAGATGGTCGGCCCTGTCAAACTGTGGAAGACTCGCACGCAGAATGCACTGTTGGCCTCGATGAACACGCCTAGTGCTCAGCGCGATAGCAACAGCACCAACCAGAGCAACGTCAGCAATTACGCTAGCTCCAAGCGTCCGCTCCTGGTTAGGGACCAACGCCCTGACAAACGAAGACAACAGGAGACTCCCCCTGCCTTTCCGTGCGATCTGAACACAGTAAAAGAACTCTTGACCGAATGGGTTGTTAATGACCGCAACTTCAGATTGCCACCTGTGCGGATCCCCATCACAGACGAAGAAAGAACCCAGACCAACTACTGTCCCTTCCATCAAGCCATTGGCCATCCTCTTCAAAACTGCAACGTACTACGGACTATCTTTGCAAGAAAGGTCGCATCGAGCGAACTACAGTTATGGAAGAACAACGATGTGCGTAAGGACCCTTACCCGAACCATGGCAACAACAATCGAGGACATCAGGCACTCATGGCTGTTACTGACCACGTCGAAGCTCTAGTCCCAGAAGCCCCTGCAGAGATCTCTCCTACGATCACACCTTGTATACCTTCCGCTCTTCAGCCAGCGTCCTCAGTCGGGCAGATGTCGAAGATTAAAAGCTTTTTTGATAAAATGGGGTTCTCGCCCACGGCACGAACTTACCTCTCAAACTGTCTGATTGAGGTCACCACAGGCCTCGATCCTAAATGCTTCGCTGCCCAAGCCGAACTCAGGCATGTCCCTTCTACCCCATTTGTTTTCTCAGACGAGGACTCACCGCCAATTGAACACCACAACCGACCGCTATACCTTGAATGCACCGTTAACGGCACATGCTTTCATCGCGCCCTTGTAGACTGCGGCGCCTCAATCAACATCATACCTCTCATCACCCTGCAGCAAGCCGGCATACCACCAAGGAACATCATCCGCAACCCCGTCAAGATTACTGGCTTCGGGCAGGGCCCCCAGTCCACCCTCGGCCACATCACTGTCGACCTCATGGTCAGAACTGTCCATCGTGACACCACTTTTCATGTGATAGACAGTGAGTCCTCCTTCCACCTTCTACTTGGACGACCTTGGATTCATGTTAACAAGGCTGTCCCCTTAATGTACCACCAATGTGTAAAATTGGTGGTCGGTCCTATGGGACACGAGGTAGCAATAACTATCCCCGTAACCAGGGCACCCTTCGAATGTGCCGAGTCTTACTTCGCCAAGGCCTCCTTCTTCACCGAGCTCGCCCCGGATGGTGAGAACGTCACTCACATCCATTCCACCAAATTGCCAGAGTGGGACGAGCTGTGCGGAAACAAGCCTCCCAAGTCCAAGTCCGAATCCAAGAAAGGCGACAAGAACAAAGCGGCAGCTTCAGCATCACCACCCGCGATCTTGACCAATCATCCGCCTTCATCTTCCAAGTCCAAAAGGCACAAGTCTGAACCTACCTTCCAATGCATCATCAAAGACGGGATAGTGATTTACCAATTATGATGGTGTACAGGGGTCCCAGGTGGTTCGTTAGCTGACCCTCTCGATCCTGAGCCAACCACGAAAACGAAATGGTGCTGCACGGCCGAGCATTGCCCACTAGACCCCGAGCTTACTTTGGGCACTACACCACCCTGCTATGAAGGCGGCCCTCGACCATAGGCCGAAGACCTCGAAGAAATTAATTTGGCTGACCCAGGCGAGGAACCTCGACTGACATACATTGGCACGAAACTCGCCCTGTGCTGAAGAGAGGAATTGATTACCCTCCTCCGTGAATATTGCGATGTGTTGGCATGGAGTTACAATGAGATGCCTGGGTTAGATCTCGCCTTGGTGACGTACCATCTCAACATCGCTACCGGATTCACCCCTGTCTGACAGCATCCGAGGTCTTTCCGCCCCAAACTCGAATTAAAGATCAAGCAAGAGATTGAGCGACTTCTACAAGCTAGCTTCATCGAACCAATTACTCATCCCATATGGCTGGCCAATGTCGTCCCTATCCAAAAGAAGAGTGGCCAAGTCCGCGTTTGTATTGATTTCCATGACTTGAACAAAGCGTGTCCCAAAGACGAGTTTCCACTGCCCAATATCGACATGCTTACGGAAGCTGCCGCCGGATATGAGACCTTGTCCTTCATGGATGGCTTCACCGGCTACAACCAAATTTGAATGAATCCAGACGACTGCGCCAAGATAGCCTTTCGGACTCCAATGGGTAACTTTTGTTGGAAAGTCATGCCCTTCGGTCTCAAGATCGCAGGTGCTACCTATCAGCGAGCCATGACCGCCATCTTTCATGACATGATACACCATACCGTAGAGGAATACATTGATGATCTTATTATCAAGTCCAAAAAGGAAGTGATCATCTCACGGACCTTCGAGCAGTCTTCGATCGTTGTCGACAGTACAGCATATGGATGAATCCGTTGAAATGTGCCTTCGGAGTCTCCTCCGGCAAATTCCTTGGCTTTTTGGTTAGTCGACAAGGGACCGACGTTGACCCTTCTAAAGCTACTTCTATCCGAGAAATGCCCCCGCCTAAGAGCACCAGACAGTTGAAGAGCTTCCTCAGTAAGGTTTCCTACCTCCGACTATTTATCCCTGCCTTGGCCGAACTTATCGCGCCCTTTCGGAACTTGACGCACAAAAGTGCACCGTGGAGTTGGGAGGCACCCCAACAACAAGCATTTGAATAGATCAAGGCGATCCTCATGTCACCACAGACCATGGTCATGCCCCAACTGGGTGTTCCACTCTTGCTTTACTTAACCTCCACACCCAGGTCCGTGGGGGCCTTGTTGGACCAAGAAGTAGACGGGGTGGAGCGTCCAGTTTATTACCTCAGCCGATCGATCAGGGGACCTGAGGCCAACTATTTTGAGCTTGAGAAGCATTACTTCGCCTTGGTCTACGCCTCACGGAAGTTCAAGCACTACTTCTTGTCGCACCAAATCTTGCTTGTCATCCACTACGATACATGCTCACCCGCCCTGCCTTGTCTGGACGACTTACCCACTGGTTATTGCTGTTAGCCGAGTTTGGCCTGTCCATTAGAAACCCTATAGCTCTGCGGAGCCAAGCACTTGCCGATCTTCTGGCCTTCTTTTCACGACAACAGTGTGAACCAACTTCAGATCAATTACCAGGGGAAGAGACGACCCTGATCTCCGACATAGATGACTTGTGGATACTCGAGTTTGACGGCTCAGCCACTAGCAAAGGTCCTGATAGAGCTCCCCTCCGGCAAGGGGGCACCGGTATAGTCATTCGCAATCCACAGGGTGTTACCACTCCCTATCCTTCAAGCTTGCGTTCCCGGTATCCAATAATGAAGCTGAATATAAGGCCCTTGTCATCGGCCTCATGCTAGCTACCAATATGGGGGCTAAGTCATTATGCATAAAGGGGGACTTAAACTTGATAATGAAACAGACTAACGGAGAGTTCGCGGTCAAAGAGCCAGTCCTGGCACCTTATCGTGCCCTAGTACAACATTTGGAGGGAAGACTTGGCCATGTCCAATATGAACATCACAACAGGTGCCACAACCGACATGCGAACAGCTTGGCCACGATCGCATCAAAGATTGAGTTTGACGGTGAACAGCAAATGCTAACCATCATCAGAAGAACAGCACCATGCACGATGTTGAACCTAGTCCCAAAAGACACTACTGTCGGTGATTGGAGGCAGCTAATTGTCGACCAACTTAGGTCACCATCTCTTACGTCCACCTCCATCCTCATGGGTTTCTTGATGTTGGGAGACGTCCTATATAAATGATGTCTCGGAGGCACTCTGGCCAGATGCTTGGCCCCGGCGAAAGCAAGACATAAACTACAGCTCGGCCACTAGAAATGTTGTGGCCTCGACGGCCCCCCTCTATACCGTCGTCTCCAGCTCATAGGCCTCTTTTGGCCGTCCATGGCCAAGGATGCTTCGGATGTACAACGGGATTGTTCAGAATGCCTGTATGCGCCGGATAGCACGGAAGCACTTGTCATTAACGTTGAGGGCGACTAGCGTCAGCCTTTCCTGTAATACCTAACTCATGGGCTCCTGCCGCCAGATCGCGGCTCGGCACGATCTGTCAAGTGCCAATCGGTCAGATATTTTGTGACGGAAGGCAAATTATTTTGCAAAGGGTTTTCGGGGCGCACCCTACGCTGCTTACAAGGTGCCACGGCCGTGGAAGTGATCAATGAAGTGCACAATGGTGCTTGTAGGGAGCATCAGGGATCGCATAAGTTGTATGCAGAATTGCTAAGGTTAGGGTACTATTGGCCGACCATGGAATCTGACTCCATCACTCATGTCTGACATTGCCAGCCCTGCCAGAGACATGCTGACAGGATGCATACCCCAACGTCCGATCTTCGTATGATCGTGGCCCCTTGGCCAACTCTTGGGCTCTTGACCTTATCGACCCCATACATCCGCCGTCAAAAGGCCTTATATGGATCATGGTCACAACATAGCGTTTCACAAAGTGGGTTGAGGCCATACCTCTGCGAAAAGCCACGGGAGGTGCCATTGCCAACTTCTTTCATGATCACATCATCTGTTGTTTTGGCATCCCCCGATGCATCATCTCCGACAATGGCACGCCATTCATCAATCGGGATGTTCGGACTCTCATGGAAATGCACGACATCAATCACACCACATCGACCCCTTACTATCCGCAAGGCAATGGTCAAGCTGAAGCCTCCAACAAAACCCTGTTGCGCGTTTTGTCACGCATGGTTCACGATGCGAGCGACTCTTGGTCTGAAAAGCTGAGCCACGCCCTTTAGGCTTACAGAACTTCCAGACACACAGCTACGAAAGCCACACCCTTCTCCCTTGCTTACGGGGACGAGTGTGTGGTACTCGTTGAGGTCGCGGTCGCCTCGGCTCGACTAGCCCTCAGCAGCGGCCTCGGGGAGGAGGAAACCAGAATGATGGCCCTTAAAGGCCTGGATGAGAAAAGAGCCAACGCTATGCGCCGAATGAAGAAACACCACGAACAACTTGTCAAAGCCTACGGGAAGACTGTCAAACACCGTTCCTTTGTGGAGGGCGACCTTGTCCTCTGAGCCACCAAGCATGTGCTGGCCAACCTGTCAGCCCCTAAGTTCACACCCAACTGGGAGGGGCCACTTGAAGTGCACACGGCCAAAAGCAACGGTTCATATCTCCTGCTCAACCCAAACGACGGGCGGCTCATGGCCCCTGTCAATGGTCGCTACCTAAAGAAATACTATGCGTAGCCAGTTGCAGCGTGTTCATCACAACCTCCCACACGCAGTTTAGAACACTTACACCGCATTTTGTTGTATATAAGCGCATACCCTGACTTGTAACCCTTGTCGCTCATTACAAGTTCTTTTTTGTGAAACAGCATTTTGATCCGAGCATTATCCATACACAGTCTGTTCGCTGCACATATATTTATGCTTAGCCTGCCTCTTTTGCTCCTAGCCACTGAGCTGTTTGCCCTCGACGGGAAGGAGGGAACACCATTGGACAACCATCAAACATAAGACATTCGATAATCATAACAAAATAACAAGAGCGCAATGCACCCACAACAAACGACAATAGGGCAACACGCAGCCACGTTTCATAATGCCAACAAGAAAATATATGTACATATAAAGTTTTTTTATTTTTATTGGCCACTATCGGGCGCAATTTATACATCAAATCCGTCGTAAGTCCTACAAAAAACTAGATAACAACACTGCTACCGGATGAGAGCTAAACGCCTCTAACGTGTGATGCTGATCCTGCAGCGTCGACCATCCCTCCTCGAGCTCAGCCTGTCGCCTCAGACGCTCGGCCTCTCAAACCTCCACATCAGCGCGCTGTCTCTGCAAGTCACTCAACCATCTCTGTAGCTCAGTCAGCTGCCTCTCTATCTTTGCCACCTCCCTTTCAATGACGGCCAACTCTCCGCTAATCTCTGACCGTTCTACCTCTAACCCTGTGCGCTGCCTCTCGAGTAGCACTTCCTCCATCCGCACTAAGGCCATCCTCTCCACCATGGCACTACCCTCGCTCCTCGACTTTAAGAAATCAGTCATCCAGTCCAGCTGCAACCCTAGAGAGGTGAATGGCACAAACTCCGTCAGTGACCATTCAATAAACCCCGTTGACCAGCCTGTCGTAAGAACACTAGCAAAGGGTAGCAACCACTCTACGAACCCTACATACACCCACCTCTGCAGTACGGGGTTCTCTACAGTCACTCCCTTATACGTCTGCGGGTACGCCGCCTTCACCAACTCCAACCGGCCCATTGTCTCAGCGAGCAACTGGAGGCTCTCCCATGTTACGACGTCGGCATGCCCGCTCGACGATCCCCTGCTGGCCTCACCAACCACTGCACCACCCACCACTACCGTAGGCCTCTCCCACACTCCACTAGCCGCCTGTGCACCGATGGTCATCGAGTTCATCGCCATCATTGTCGCCCCCGCCTCGACAGCTGACCCCGATGACGCGTCCTACTGATGCCCCGCAACAGGCTGCGCTGAAATTGCCAGCTCACAAGCACGGTGTGCCACCGTGGGCTCCAGTTCTACTGGGTCCTCCAGCTCAACCCCTACCGCCTCCGCCTTTGTGTCTGTCCACCAGTAGCCACTGGCATCAAACATCAGCGACTCGTCGACCGCTCCACCATACACATCCTCCACTCTCTCATCGGCACCCGGTAGCGGGCTCACCCTACCGCTCACGTCTGCCCCTGACGTATCAACTGCCTCCGGTTCACCCTCGCCAGGCGGCTCGTCTACTTTAACTGCCACCCCCTCATCTGCCTCGACAGCCACACCAACGTCACCAACTCCCTCCACCGTCTGCTCCTCGCCCTCCTGTCAAAGGAACCATCAGTACGTCAACTCTTTTATTGTGATTTTAATAACAAAGACTTAATCGAAACAACAATGTAATGCAATGATAACAGCTAGTCTTACCTCCACCGCTGACTCCTCCGACTCCTCTCGTGGCCTCTTCGACCCTACCAGGCGAACCTGAAGTGCCTGCACTCGTCTGACGAGCACTCTCCATCATACTCACTCGAAGCGCCGACAGCGGCCCCTTACCAGCCCCTGGTACTCGCGGTAACGGCATCGCTAGCTCTTCCCCACGATCCTCCCTCGGAGCCTCGTCCTCGGACCCTTCTTCCTCCTCGTCTGGTTCCTCGCCTGGGTCTCTCTCAGAGCCCCCACCAGCACTCCCTGACACCAGCGCCAGCATGCCAGCCTGCCTCGCGGCTGTCAATGATATCAAACTCAATGCCCGATTGCATGCAAACACGTCCGCCAGTCGACGTGTGCCCGATGGCTGTGCCAGCCACTCTGCCCAACTCGCACGTAATTGCTCCCACCACTGCGCATACCCCACGGTCACTGCCCCTACTACCGCTGTCCCTGGCCGCCTCCACTCTGTCACCGGTGCTGGCCACTCACGGACTTTGTCATATCGCATGTACCCAAATGCGGTCGTCATACTCCACTGGCCGTGGTATCCACACGACGGTTCCAAATCATAGCCGAATGCCAGCGACAGTCGATCTGGGCAATACCGGGTCACAGAATACAGGTTCTCCACAGGCTTCCCACCATCGTCAGTCAACACTGGAAGCCAACCCGGAAAATAAGCCACCAAGAGCACAACATCTGCCGGCGCCAAGGACCCTCTCCTGGCCAAGTCCCTCATCATCTCCTGTCCGTGTAACCAGGGGGCACACCGTACGATGAATGCATATCTCTGTACGGCCGTGCCAGGCACGCCTCGTGAGAATCTATCAACCGTGACAGTGGACAATCGGGCCTTTTGATGCCCGACCATGCGAACGCCCGTGATCCGCTACACCATACCGCCACCTCCTATGATCTGCCGCTATGCGTCACCGTCCTCATCGTCGGTACCGGATGCTGGTGCAGGAATCTTACCTAACAATAATTTGGAAAACACTCGTACAGGTACCGCTGAAGGAACATCCAGTCCACGTACGTAGCCACCTGATACTGCCCGTGCGACCGCTTTACATCATTCACCAGCTGATCCAGACGTGAGTACAGGGTGCCCAGATACACAGGGCCTAGCCCGACGCGTCTCCCATGCGCCATTCGAATTGCCAAGGGGATCACCCTCGGAGAAATGCCATCCTCTGGCGTCCCCTCAAACACAAACCTGCAAGTAAACAACAACTCATTATACGCAACATTAAATGAAATCACAAACACGAATGGGAACTATAGGAAGTACGATTCTCACCTCAACAAGAACATCATCAGGAAAGCTACCATCTCGTATCGCTCGTCCTTATGATACGGCCCCATCACAAAGTGAGCAGCAGCGCCTAATCTCTGCCCCCACCTCGCCTGCGCCGTGCCATAGAACAGTCGGAGCCATCCACCGTATGTCCCCTTCTGGTACTGCTTCATCTCCGCTAAGATGTCCAGCAACTGCGTCTGTAACAAGTGCTCTTCATCATTGAGCCGCATCACACGTGCGTCCAACTCGCCCTGCATCGGCAGACCTGTCAACATCATCATGTCCAGCAGCGTCGGCCCAATCTCTCCGAACTCAGACACAAAGGTGTGTGTCTGAGTGCTCCACCTCGACAGCAACAAGTCATCTCGGGCGTGTCCCTATACAACTCCAGACCCCTTCCCGTAATGTCCACCGCCGGCAGCAACCCTAACCTCTGTAATAATGCCTGCCAACGCGGCGCCTTAACCATGTGCTGACACCAGAAGTCCCACCCAGTCGGCATCGCGCCATGCCCCTTGAACATTATAGGTGCCCAAGGTATATCCTCCCTCTCCACCAATAATCCTGGCACGTATCTCGATGACATCACAGGCACCTCCTCCAGCTCGGCGCGCACATATGGCGAGGGTGCCAGTGGCTCCTCTCCCATCGACGGACTGCTCCATGGCACTGTAAAAGCTCCATCAGCCACTCGGATGGCAAGCTCCCTCCACAACTCACGGTCAGGAACTTGCGGTACCACTCCCCTCACTCCCAGCAGTGGTTCATCTTGTCTGGGTCTGGATCGTACGACCTTACTCCACCATTGTCAAATGTCAAAGGCACGGCTGTCTTACCACCCGATGCAACTCTGGCCTTATCTTTCGGCGGCGCGGCCACGGGTTCTGTCATTGAGACCCGCAATGGTCGTGATGCACTAGCCGCCACACCCAGCGGCTTTGCGAACATCTTCTGCTTAACCTTTCTTAGAACGGGCATCAGCTAGCGTGGGCGCAGTCCTCGCTCCACCCAATGACCCCGACGACCCCCTCGCGGCTGACCCCCCTGGCTGGCCGACCCCTCGTGCGGCCGAACCCTCAAGTTGGCCAACCCCCCAGGTTGGCCAACCCCACGTGCGGCCGACCCCCCTCCCCTTCTTCCTTCCTCTCTTCCTTCTCTCACCATCTCTCATTTTTCTCTCTTTTCACTCTTCTTCTCTCTCTGGACTAATGAGGTGCAAATGATTTCTTCTTCTCTCTCAACTCGCCCCCCTTCACTATTTATAGCAAAAAAAAACAACAACAAACCTCTGTTTTCGTACACACATACGGGCCCTTTGCGCAGTGCGCGTCGCAATCCACCACGTTTTATGCGTGTGACGCCCACTCGGGTCCCCTCCACGCATGCCACACGCAGGGGGCTTATGTTCATACCCTATCCTGGCCAGACCCCCGAGGCCCGCTAAGGGACCGGCATCGCGCGACACATCACCCACTCAACGGTCAACTTTTCAACGCCATAACCAGGTCAAAGTGTATCTCCTTTCGAGCATACATAGGCATCACCAATGCAGCGACATCAACACAGTCAAGCCATCAGAAAAGAGGCTCGATCCTTCAAGGGGGTCGGCAACCCCTCTCATAAGGGGGTCGGCTACCCCTTCCTCAAGGGGGTCGGCCACCCTTCTCCTCAAGGGGGTCGGCCACCCCTTCCTCAAGGGGGTCGGCCACCCTTTCCTCAAGGGGGTCGGCCACCCTTCTCCTCAAGGGGTCGGTCACCCCTTCGTCAAGGGGGTCGGCCACCCCCTTCCTTAAGGGGGTCGGCCCCCTTTTTTGTCTCGCAAAGATCACTTCTCAACACCGACATCACTCATCGCTCTCTCTACCATGCTTGCTCAACTCCAATGATCACATGACGCGCCTCACCCACTGTGCGCAATCGTCGCGACGACAGCATACTATCCCAAGTATTGCTTCGTGACAGTTGTTGCCGCGCCCTTGCGCCACGTTGATGATACATGCCCTCAGCACTAAGTATTGCTTCGCGACAGTCATCGCTGCGCCCTTGCACCACGCTTATCATACGTGCCCCGGCACCATGTATTGCTCTGCAACAGTCGTTGCTGCGCCCTTGCGCCACACTGATGATACGTGCCCCCGGCACTAAGTATTGCTCTGTGACAGTCGTCGCCGTGCCCTTGCGCCACGCTTATCATACGTGCCCCCGGCTCCACATATTGCTCCGCAACAGTCGTTGCTACGCCTTTGCGCCATGCTGATGATACGTGCCCCCGGCACTAAGTATTGCTCCGTGACAGTCATCGCCGCGCCCTTGTGCCATGCTTATGATACATGCCCCCGGCACCAGGTATCGCTCCGCGACAGTCGTCGCTGCGCCCTTGTGCCATGCTTATCATACGTGCCCCCGGCACCCCGTATCGCTTAGTGACAGTCGTCGCCGCGCCCGTGCGCCATGCTTATCATACGTACCCATGGCACCAGGTATTGCTCCGCGGCAGTCGTCGCCGCTCCCACACGCTACGCTGATGATACGTTTTCCCAGCACCAAGTATACCTCCGGGACAATCGTCGTCGTGCCCGTGCACCACAACCATGTTACAAGCCTCCGGGCATCACACCTGTTCACCACACCATGCGTCCCTGCCATGGACATTGAACATGCTTCGACCCACTCTCTGGAGTGTGCGGCATTCTGGGGGCTCTTTTCGTAATGCTCCGGCACGAGGACCCATGCCTGTGGCATGGGCTTCACGGGCTTAACGCCACCGTGATGGGTTGTATGCCATTGCCGGCTCAATCAAACTACGGGATGGGCTTCGCACCTTCGCGGGCTTAGCGCCATCGCTGGCTCAATCAAACTACGGGATGGGCTTCGTGCCTTCACGGGCTTAGTGCCATCGCTGGCTCAATCAAACTATGGGATAGGCTTCATGCCTTCGCGGGCTTAGTGCCATTACCGGCTCAATCAAATTACGGTATGGGCTATATGCCATCGCCGGCTCAATCAAACTACGGGATTGGCTTTGCGCCTTCGCAGGCTTATGGGCTATATGCCATCGCTGGCTCAATCAAACTACGGGATGGGCTTCGTGTCTTCGCGGGCTTAGCGCCATCGCCGGCTCAATCAAACTGCGGCATGGGCTTAACTCCATCACGGGCTTAGCGTCATTGCCGACTCAATCACCAGGGGCTCTGGTGTAATACACCGAACCTTGGAATTTCTTGCCGGTTATTTTAGTTCTTTAGCGACAATTTTTGCACGCAACATTTAGAATCAATTTGCATGTACGATATTTTATCGGCAACCTTTAGTGAATTTTTTTTTTAGGAACCATAAGTTGAAATTCAATGATAGCTATTATATGTGGTGTTAATTGGAGCCTTTAGAAACGATTAGCGTGAGTGAAATTTTGGAAATTTTAGCGACGAATTTTCGTTTAGTTAGTATCGATATTTTCTGTGACAACTTTTAACGACGATTAGTGAAGCGAGATTAGTTAACAAGCCATTAAATTATTTTAGTATATTGAACTTTCGTAAATAATTATTTTTGGGCCTTGTTGTAATAAGAGGGAATTTTGAGTATAAGTTAAACTAACTAACAAGGAATAAGGGGGCTTTTAGTAATTCTTTAGTCTAGGGTGTCACGACCCGAACCCACGGGTAAGCCCGTGTGCTAGGCACGTGACCGGCCGCAGGCCCATTCAAACACCTGCCAAGGCTCTGCTAGGCCTTACTACAATCCTGTGACTCCAAATTAATTCTAATTTACGGACCTCCAAAACATTCAAATAAAACTCTCATTACATGTCTTTAAAACTTATAAAGAAAACTCTAGGAGACCTAAGCTCCTTACATCAGTTCAAGCATAACGTAAATTAACATAGACTAAAATGTTCGAATAGTAGGCACTCATTATTCTAAAAATTCTCTTCGGGCATAACTCCCCCGTGTGGCTCATACGGCTCCGCTTCCCTTGAGTAGTCACCTGAAAAATAAGGAATGAGCGAAAGCCCAGCAAATACACCAGCCATGTTCCTAAAATAGTTTTGAAGTTTATAAAACATGCCATGGGTTTTCTTTCAACAAATCAGACGTTCGATTATTGTCATTCGTAAAAACGTCCTTCATATACATATACACATATACATGAAATTTCAAAAGAAAAGATTTTCAAATCTGAGTACAACCATCATTCATTCCATTCACATCAGAAACATATATTTATTTTCATAGGTATGATGTGGTCAGCGTACGAGCCCCCCTGACTAGGGCCCGAAATCCCTCCTACACCCGGGATAAAATAATCATGTGGACGCAAGGGCGCACCACCAGCCATAGTACTATGCATCAACGTATGAGCCCCGTTGACCAGGGCCCGAAATCCAACCTTCCCCCGTTGGATATGGGGCACAGCAACCAAGACGAGTTTCATTGCTCGTTAACATGTACTCAGTAAAATTTTATGACTCACACGACATTCCATGGCATTCTTTCAAATTACATTTCTCATCAAATATTTTAGAAATAAAACATATGCAGAATAAATCTTTGAACTTCAATTGATCAAAACATAATTACATATTATAGCTTTTGCAAATAAGTATACGGAGGAACATGACAGGGGTACTTACCTCGCTCAAAATCTGTTTCTGGTATTTGCTCAAATGCCGGTCCTAGCTCTTGACTATCAAGACCTAAATAACAAATCATACAGATGTCATTTATTGACGCTCGGGCACGTTTAGGTATTATGTTTCCTTTAGATGAGTAAACTTTACCCAGCCATCCCCCGGCTTATGTATAACTACCTATTTGCACTTTGTCTGAATCTATTTAGAAGAGGTCCTTAGAATTAATTTAGTAACTATCGTGACAATGAAGCGTTACGCTAAATCCGTTCGGGCGTTACGCCGCTAACATAGCAAACGACCTTAAAATATTTCGAAACTTTAGAAACTACCTTATCTTAGTTACATAAGATTATTGTAGGAGTTTCAGAATTTAAAAACTTAGTTTATTATTCTATAATACGCTAACGTCTCTATCACGAATAAACTTAGTTAACATGCTTTCTGAGCTCCAAAAAATCTAATATTTTTACTGTGTGTAGGTTTTGAAAAATAAACCTAAGTTACTTCTTTGAGTTTTGCCCAAAGGATTTTCTAGATATATTTTAAAAATTCGAAAAGGAACTGCCGGAATAGGATACCTTTTTAGCAACACTTTTAAGCTAAATTTTAAGATCAAATCTTTTCCATCTCTTTGTGAAATCATTTTCTTCATCATGCACTCAGAAGTCTCTCTACCCAAATCCTTCATATATTTACATTACCCATTCACAGATTCAATACACACACATTTATATATATAAACCTACACGTAATATTCACTACACATAACTAAGATTTCCTCCATTCCCTCACACGGCTCACAGCAATATCCACTTGTCTTATGGTAGCCCTGTAGCTACTTCTTCCTCCTCATGGCAGCTTCATCTTTCCTCTCACATACCTGCAACACCATCATACTTACAGGTCACAACCAATACACACTCATGCTACACCCATATGCATCTCACTCCTCACGGTTACTCTCTTCTCACGGCTCCTTCACACAGTGCACACCACATCTGCACACTCACATATATACACTATAACACATACCTTGATACATGCATCACCCATGGTAAATTACACTCACTGTATACATTACACCCACTGCCTCACGGCAGTGGGTTTTCTCTATGTTCAAACCCGCACATACAACACCCACGACAGCCTCCACAAGGCTGTTTCTCTCTCAAAGACCATAACACGCACTCAAAACACACACAAACACACACACTCTCACGGCTGTCTGGCCTTCTTAAACACATACCCACATACACCACTTTCCCCCAGTTTCTCCCTCACATAACTCATTCACGCACAGCCCACACATCATTCGTAAACATAGTCCCATGTACACAATTTCACCCACACCCAGATGTCATCACGGCAGTCCTCACCATGCACCATGCTGCCTATGGCAGCTTCTCTTTCCATCTCTTTTCCACTTCATTGCACACACCACGCACGCACACTTTGGCTGTCACTATGGCAGCCCTTCTTCGCCTCTCCATGGCTGCTTTCGTGCTCCCTTTAGTAACCTATGGTTGCGCCGGAATATATATACTAACGGCAACCTTAATCTCACGGCCCTTAACCCACCAAAATAACTCCGTATAGGTGCAAAGTCACAGCCACCATGGCTGTGACTTGCTTAACCGTCCATACAGTGGCTTCCGTGGCACCACATACACAGCACTATGAATCCAAAACCTCACAAAGCCACAAGGCTTCTCTTCACGCATACTCAAGCGGCAGATCCATAACGTAGAGACAATACCATTTATATGATTTATACCCATTAGAATTATCATAATAATGTGAAGAGGCTTACCGAAATCTGTCGAAACCCTTATTTTCTCTCTTTCTCTGCAGCTGCTCCACGCCCTCCTCTTTCAGCCGCTCTCCGAAATCTTGTTAGGAGAAATTAGGGTCGGCTGCTAAAGGGTATCATGCTTATATATAACCCGAATCCCTAATTGGGCAAAGACAAGAAAAACCCTCTCACCCTTTGGTCGCTAAAAACTTCTTAACCGAATTTAATAACTTAAAAAATGGTCCAACAATAAATCTTTATGATAATTTATGTGTTATGAAAATTATCAACGAGTTATTACGCTATCATGTTTGTCAAAACGTCGCTAATATTAAAAGCATCTATATTTTAAATAACTTGTCGCTAATATACATCAGTCAATATCCATAACATCTGTTATCGCTAAATCATAACTTATGATTCAAATTTTGCCATTAAGATCATGCTTGTAGCGTTTTCCTAAATTTGTCGCTATAAAATGCTCAAAAAAATGTACCAACATTATTTTGGCCCGGAAAAATAATTATAATATAAGGAATGTCCCGGGCATTACATTCTCCCCTCCTTTAAAAGAATTTGGTCCTCCAAATTTACGTACCTTAGTATTGGAACAGGTGAGGGTATTTGCTTCTTACTTCATCTTCGCGTTCCCACGTGGCTTCCTCAACTGCATGATTTCTCCACAGGACCTTTACCAAGGGGATTTTCTTAGTCCGGAGCGTCTGTTCCTTATAATCCAAAATTTTAACCGGTTGTTCGATGTAAGTGCAGTCTTCTCTGATCTGTAAGGGCTCTGGTTGTAATACGTGCGTAGGGTCTGGGATGTACTTCCTTAGCACGGACACGTGAAACACATTATGGACACTGGCTAGTTCGGACGGTAATGCTACCCGGTAGGCCAGAGAACCAATTCTATCCAGTATCTCAAAAGGTCCCACATACCTAGGGCTTAGCTTTCCTTTCTTTCCAAATCGTAGTACTCCTTTCATCGGTGACACCCTTAAGAACACCCGGTCGCCCACTTGGAATTCTAACTCCCGTCTGCGTATGTCTGCATAACTCTTCTGTCTACTTTGAGCACTACATAATTTCTCTTTAATAATCCTAACCTTTTCCGAAGTTAATTGTACTAGTTCTGGTCCCAACAATTTCCTTTCCCCTACCTCGTCCCAACATAGTGGCGATCTGCACTTCCTACCGTATAAGGCTTCAAAAGGAGCCATCCCAATGCTACTCTGATAACTGTTGTTGTAAGAAAATTCGATTAACGGCAAATGGTCATCCCAACTACCTTTGAAATCTAGTACGCAAGCCCGTAGTAGATCTTCTAATGTTTGGATAGTCCTTTCTGACTGACCATCTGTTTGGGGATGGAAGGCCGTGCTGAACTGTAGCCTAGTACCGAATGCCTGTTGTAAGCTTCCCCAAAATTTGGATACGAAACGAGGGTCTCTATCCGAAACAATTGAGACTGGAATGCCATGCAAACGCACTATCTCTTCTACGTAAGTGGTGGCTAACTTGTCCATCGAATAGGTCATTCGGACCGGCAAGAAGTGTGCACACTTCGTTAATCTGTCTACTATTACCCAAATAGCATCATGTCCGGCCCGGCGGGTCTTTGGTGTTCCGTCTTCACTTGCTGACATACTAGGCATCTAGATACAAACTCTGCAATCTCTCTCTTCATGTTTCCCCACCAGAAAGTCTCTCGGAGATCCCTGTACATTTTTGTGCCTCCAGGATGAATCGAGTAACCTGATCTGTGAGCTTCTTCAAAGATTTCTCTTTTTAAACTGGGATTACTCGGCACGCAAATCCTATTGCCGAACCGAAGTATTCCATCTTGCAACTTGTACTCAGATTTGTCTCCTTTCTTTACTTCTTCTGTGATCTTAAGTAGATGTTCATCGTTCTTCTGAGCTATCTTAATTCTATCAATTAGAGTGGGTCGTACCATTAGGTTGTTCAATGAACTGTCCTTGTCTGATTCTCGGATCCTGACATCCAATTCCAACTTTCTCATATCTTCCAATAAATTCCTCTGTCTTGTAATTAGGGTAGCCATTGACGAAGACGACTTCCTGCTAAGTGCATCGGCAACTACATTCGCCTTTCCTGGGTGATACTGGATGTTGAGGTCGTAATCCTTCAGTATTTCTAACCATCGCCTTTGTCTCATGTTTATTTCCTTCTGGGTGAATATGTACTTCAGGCTCTTATGGTCAGTAAAAATCTCACAGGATTCCCCATATAGGTAGTGCCTCCAGATCTTTAAGGCAAAAACTACCGCCGCCAGCTCTAGGTCATGGGTTGGGTAATTCTTCTCATAGGGTTTCAGCTGTCTAGAAGCGTAGGCAATTACCTTTCCATTTTGCATGAGTACGCACCCTAGACCCTTATGGGAGGCATCGCTATAGATCGTGAACCCTCCCGACCCACTAGGAAGTGTGAGTATAGGGGCTGTGACTAGCCTTCTCTTCAACTCTTGAAAGCTTTTCTCACAATCTTCGCTCCATTCAAACTTGACTCCCTTTTGGGTCAGGCGAGTCAAAGGTGTTGCTATACGTGAGAACCCTTCCACAAATCTTCTGTAATATCCCGCCAACCCTAAGAAGCTCCGAATTTCTGTCACCGTAGTAGGTCTATTCCAATCGACAACTGCCTCTATCTTTTTAGGGTCGACCGATATTCCTTCTTTTGATACCACATGCCCCAAGAATGCAACTCTATCCAACCAAAATTCGCATTTCTTAAGCTTGGCATACAACTTCTTTTCTCTTAGAATTTTTAATACCATCCTTAAGTGTTCTTCATGTTCTTCTCTCGTTTTAGAATATATCAATATATCGTCAATGAACACCACCACAATTTGATCCAAGAAAGGTTTGAATACTCGATTCATTAAGTCCATGAATGCCGCTGGGGCGTTAGTCAATCCAAACGGCATAACCAAAAACTCGTAGTGTCCATATCTCGTGCGAAATGCCGTCTTGGGCACGTCCTCTGCCTTGATTTTTAGCTGGTGATACCCCGAACGAAGGTCAATCTTCGAAAACCACTTCGCCCCCTGCAACTGATCAAACAGGTCATCTATGCGGGGTAACGGGTAACGATTCTTTATTGTCACCTTGTTTAATTCTCGATAATCGATGCACAATCTCATTGTCCCATCCTTCTTCTTAACAAACAGCACTGGTGCACCATAGGGTGATGCACTAGGGCGAATGAACCCTTTGTCTAAAAGGTCTTGCAATTGTGTCTTAAGTTCTCTTAACTCCATGGGTGCCATACGATAGGGTGCCTTAGATATAGGGACAGTCCCCGGGATCAAATCAATCTGAAATTCAACTTCTCTATCGGGCGGCATCCCCGGCAAATCTTCGGGAAACACCTCTGGGAATTCTCTCACCACTGAAATGTCTTCTAACTTCTGTTCCTTTTGCTGGGTATCTATAACGTATGCCAGGTACCCGCGACAACCTTTCCTAAGGAGTCGGTTTGCCTGTAAGGCAGAAACCATAGGTGGAGGGGGTGCAATACTAGATCCTTGGAAGAACAACTGGTCTTGGCCTGGAATGTTAAAGGTCACTCTTTTATAAAAACAATCTACAGAAGCATGATGTGTTGCCAACCAATCCATTCCTAGAATGACATCAAACTCCAACATGTCTAAACAAATCAGGTTCACTGCTAGTTCTCTCCCCTTAATTTTTATTAGACAGTTCTTGACCACTTGGTCCGCTACAACCGAGTCCCCCATTGGGGTAGAGATGCATAACGGTGAGTCTAATGGTTCTAGTTGCTTGTCCAAGCGTTTAATAAAAGCATGTGATGCAAAGGAATGTGTAGCGCCGGAATCAAACAATATTTTTGCAAATATGGAGGAAACAGGAAGTGTACCAGTAACCACCGAGTCCGAAGCTTGTGCATCCTGCTGAGTCATAGCAAAAACTCTCGCCGTTCCCCTAGGCTTTGTTGCATCATTCTTCACCTGATTTTGAGGTCGCGCCCTAGGACAATTCCTAGCTATGTGGCCTTCTTGTCCACATTCAAAACATCTGTTCGTTCCCCAACGACATGGTTGCCCTGGATGGAAGCGCTGGCATCTGTTACATTTTGGTGCTCCCATTTGTCCACCCTTCTCAGTTGTTGGATTCCTTTGAACGTTCCACCTTGGCTCGTTTCTTTGTTGTTGTGGTGCCCTATTACCGAATCCCTGTCTTTGTTCAGTCCACCGTTGAGTCTGCACTCCTCTGTTTCCTTCTTGAGGTTTCGGGCGCTTGGAGGTATCTCCGAACATGTTGTTTCCTTGAGATTCGTTATTTCTGGCCCTTTTCCTTTGTTGGTCCCTCAACCGGTACAAGTCCTCACTATCCCTTTCCGCGATTTGGGCTCTATCCACTACCTCAGCATAAGTCCCTAGCCTTAATGTCGAAATGCGAGACCGGATACTGAGCCTCAGCCCATTCTCAAACTTCCTTGCTCGTTTGACTTCTGTATCCACTAAGTGGGTAGCGTAACGAGACAACTTAGTGAATTCGGCCTCGTATTCCTTAACCGAACGGTTCCCCTGGGTCAGCTGTATGAAATCGATCTCCATTTGCTCCTTGATGGTTTGGGGGAAATATTTCTCGAGGAACAATTTCTTGAAGTCTTCCCATTCCATATTGGCCACCTCATCCGCCTTCACCCTTTTTGTGGCCTTCCACCATTGGTTGGCTTCATCCTTGAGCATGAATGCTGCAAACACGACCTTCTGTCTCTCGGTACAACCCAGAACTTCAAATATGTCTTCCAGATCCGATATCCAAGATTCTGCCTTGAAAGGATCAGTAGTACCCAAGAAGGATGGCGGGTCCATCCTTTTGAACTTTTCAATCGATGACCCCCCAGTTGCAGTCACCTGGTGTTCCACGACTCTAGCGAGGTTCTCCACCATCCTAAACACGTCATCATTTTGAGCTCCGTTTCTTCGTGCCATTTCTTTTCAACCTATAAGGGAGTTCTCATAAGAGTCTTTATTTTCCAATCACAATCAATTCATCACTGCAATGATACTAATACTAATATCAAATTATTGATGTAATTTACTCTTCTCTGGTCTCTTTCATTGACCTAACATACTTAAGTGGTTCAAAATTTCTCGCCGAGTTGACATTTCTAAAAAACAAACAACTCAGATGCATTAAAATCATAAATATGACATAATTTAATTGAGTAACTTTATTTCAAACGATTCTAAAGATATCGTCCTAAAACAACGAGTCCAACACAGTGGCACACACTGCTTATTTCTTAATTTAACTATTAGGATCTCTCATTTCTTTCCCATCCTAACTATTTGCGGGCTGGATGTAGGTTTCCCACTCCTGGATCCATTCTTGTACTTCAGCTCGAGAGAAGGTCATCTCATCCTCATCTCCCAACCGGTTTTGCAATGCTATGACTTTGCTTCCAAAATAATAATTGTAGTCTTTCTGCCTTTGCTCCCAGGTGAGGCTGAAGCTAAGCCTCATACTCTCCACTTGAGTCTCAAGTACCTTAATCTCTTCTTTCAAAAGTTTTATCTCCCTTTCTGATGGGCTCATTCTCTTTCCTGAATCTACCACTTCCTCTCTAGGGCGCTTCCCAGTTTTCTTCTTTCCAATGTAGGATGCCTGGCTGGAATTCTTAGATCCTTCAGAGGGCATTTGACTAATCTCAAATGAAAGACTATCCTCGCTCCTGTTTGCCATCGCCCTATCACAACACAAACATCACAGATAACGTCTGTTAACATAAGGTTTTCTCAATCTACAACTCAAGGACTTAGTTGATTATTGAAAACTGCATTAAAGCACATCAAAAAAAAATCTAACCCTCTTCTTAAATAGAATTCCTTTCTCCCTTTCTACTCCTGAACTTATTACCTAAATACTCATATACAAGGTCATATACCTAATCATCGAAATCATTTCTTAAACTCTAGTATCCCAAAACCGTAATGCTCTGATACCATTTCTGTCACGACCCGAACCCACGGGTAAGCCCGTGTGCTAGGCACGTGACCGGCCGCAGGCCCATTCAAACACCTGCCAAGGCTCTGCTAGGCCTTACTACAATCCTGTGACTCCAAATTTGTTTCTAATTTACGGACCTCCAAAACATTCAAATAAAACTCTCATTACATGTCTTTAAAACTTATAAAGAAAACTCTAGGAGACCTAAGCTCCTTACATCAGTTCAAGCATAACGTAAATTAACATAGACTAAAATGTTCGAATAGTAGGCACTCATTATTCTAAAAATTCTCTTCGGGCATAACTCCCCCGTGTGGCTCATACGGCTCCGCTTCCCTTGAGTAGTCACCTGAAAAATAAGGAATGAGCGAAAGCCCAGCAAATACACCAGCCATGTTCCTAAAATAGTTTTGAAGTTTATAAAACATGCCATGGGTTTTCTTTCAACAAATCAGACGTTCGATTATTGTCATTCGTAAAAACGTCCTTCATATACATATACACATATACATGAAATTTCAAAAGAAAAGATTTTCAAATCTGAGTACAACCATCATTCATTCCATTCACATCAGAAACATATATTTATTTTCATAGGTATGATGTGGTCAGCGTACGAGCCCCCCTGACTAGGGCCCGAAATCCCTCCTACACCCGGGATAAAATAATCATGTGGACGCAAGGGCGCACCACCAGCCATAGTACTATGCATCAACGTATGAGCCCCGTTGACCAGGGCCCGAAATCCAACCTTCCCCCGTTGGATATGGGGCACAGCAACCAAGACGAGTTTCATTGCTCGTTAACATGTACTCAGTAAAATTTTATGACTCACACGACATTCCATGGCATTCTTTCAAATTACATTTCTCATCAAATATTTTAGAAATAAAACATATGCAGAATAAATCTTTGAACTTCAATTGATCAAAACATAATTACATATTATAGCTTTTGCAAATAAGTATACGGAGGAACATGACAGGGGTACTTACCTCGCTCAAAATCTGTTTCTGGTATTTGCTCAAATGCCGGTCCTAGCTCTTGACTATCAAGACCTAAATAACAAATCATACAGATGTCATTTATTGACGCTCGGGCACGTTTAGGTATTATGTTTCCTTTAGATGAGTAAACTTTACCCAGCCATCCCCCGGCTTATGTATAACTACCTATTTGCACTTTGTCTGAATCTATTTAGAAGAGGTCCTTAGAATTAATTTAGTAACTATCGTGACAATGAAGCGTTACGCTAAATCCGTTCGGGCGTTACGCCGCTAACATAGCAAACGACCTTAAAATATTTCGAAACTTTAGAAACTACCTTATCTTAGTTACATAAGATTATTGTAGGAGTTTCAGAATTTAAAAACTTAGTTTATTATTCTATAATACGCTAACGTCTCTATCACGAATAAACTTAGTTAACATGCTTTCTGAGCTCCAAAAAATCTAATATTTTTACTGTGTGTAGGTTTTGAAAAATAAACCTAAGTTACTTCTTTGAGTTTTGCCCAAAGGATTTTCTAGATATATTTTAAAAATTCGAAAAGGAACTGCCGGAATAGGATACCTTTTTAGCAACACTTTTAAGCTAAATTTTAAGATCAAATCTTTTCCATCTCTTTGTGAAATCATTTTCTTCATCATGCACTCAGAAGTCTCTCTACCCAAATCCTTCATATATTTACATTACCCATTCACAGATTCAATACACACATTTATATATATAAACCTACACGTAATATTCACTACACATAACTAAGATTTCCTCCATTCCCTCACACGGCTCACAGCAATATCCACTTGTCTTATGGTAGCCCTGTAGCTACTTCTTCCTCCTCATGGCAGCTTCATCTTTCCTCTCACATACCTGCAACACCATCATACTTACAGGTCACAACCAATACACACTCATGCTACACCCATATGCATCTCACTCCTCACGGTTACTCTCTTCTCACGGCTCCTTCACACAGTGCACACCACATCTGCACACTCACATATATACACTATAACACATACCTTGATACATGCACCACCCATGGTAAATTACACTCACTGTATACATTACACCCACTGCCTCACGGCAGTGGGTTTTCTCTATGTTCAAACCCCAATTTCACACATCCATCCACTCACAAACACCTGCACACACTAACATATCCAGATATACACAATCGCACTCCTCACCCAACGTATAGCCACACCCATCAATAATTGAATCACCAGATTGCCTCATCAATCAACACAGTCCTAAATAATCGCAAACTCTCCCACAACCGATGTGGGATATTACAATTGTAATATCCCACATCGGTTGTGGGAGAGTTTGCGATTTGCCTTATAAGACCCTGCCTATGAACTCATAAGTACCTACTTGGCTAGCCCTTTTGAGGGAGGCAATGCCCTGTGGTGGGGCCGTGGACCGGGTCGTTACAGATGGTATCAGAGCCGACTCTCGAAAGCTCGGGCTGGGGTATCCAGTCGGGTTGCCGATGGTTGGGGGAAACGAAGGCAAGCCCGGGTATATCCCACATCAAGAGGATGGTTGGGGCAACGAAGGGTGAGCTGGGTATATCCCACATTGGCTAGAGAGGAAGATTCTGGGCTATGTACGATCGAGCCTTAGCGAGGACGCTAAGGAATAAGGTGGGGAGATTGTAATATCCCACATCGGTTGTGGGAGAGTTTGCGATTTGCCTTATAAGACCCTGCCTATGAACTCATAAGTACCTACTTGGCTAGCCCTTTTGAGGGAGGCAATGCCCTATGGTGGGGCCGTGGACCGGGTCGTTACATAGGGTTTATTATATATACATTGGTTACAAAAACCCAGCCGACCCTAGTTTCTCTTTCTCTGCTTGCTGCCACCTTCATTCACGGCTAAGGAACACCGATAGGGGGAGAGGGAGATTAAAGAGGGATCAAGGAAATTCCGGCGAAGGCATTCAAATTTCGGTAAGACCTAGTCTATCCTCTTCTATGCTATTTTCATGATCTCTTTACATGATATTATGGGATGTTAGGAGCAATAGCCAAATTCAGTTTATGGGTAGCATAGCATAGTAGAATTTCATCCATTGAGTTTATTTCATTTTGTAGATCATAGCTTGATTTCTTTTACCTTAGTTGGGCGTGAATATGGTGTGATTTGCGAGTAACGGCATGGGAAGAGAAGGCTGCTGTGATGAACAATTGTGGTGCTGTGTTGTGGGTGCAATTGTGTGGTGCTTAGGAGGGTAAAAAGGTGGAAAAGGGGAGGGGGAAAGGGCTGCCATCGGGCAGCCGTACAAGCGCTGTGAAGAGGTTTGATTTGCGGGTAACGGCATTAAAGAGGAAAGACTACCGTAATGGACAGCCATGATGCTGTGTTGTGGCTGCGTTTATTTGGTGTTTAGTGGATGTAAAAGTGGAAAAAAATGAAGGGGAAGGTGGCTGCCATGGTGGGCAGCCATGGTGCTGTGCCATGAGTATGTTTATATGGTGTTTAAATGGGTGTAGAAGTAGAAAAAGGGAAAGGGAAGGTGACTGCATGGTGGGCAGCTATGGTGCTGTGCCGTGAGTGTGTTTATATGGTGTTTTTGTGTGTGTTTGTGAAGGTGTAAAAGGGCAGCAGCTGCGTGGGATTTTTGTGGTGTTTTTGCGTGTGTGCGAAGATGTGAAAGGAAGGTGAAGACTACTGTAATGGGCTGCCAAAGGGCATCAGCCGTGTGAGGTGTTTTGTGGTACTTTTGTGTGTGTGCAAAGGTGTAAAAAGCAAGTGGGGGACTGCTGTAATGGGGCAGCAACTGTGCGAGGTTTTGTGTGGGATTAATGTGTGTGGGCGAGAGTGAGAAGGTGGAGTGATGGTGCAGTGTGTGCGAAGACGTGGTGCGCTGTGTGCGAAAAAGTGTGACGAAGGGAAGGCGACAGCCATGGAGGGGCTGCCATGACTGTGTTTGTGCGGCTGCCATGGCTGGTTACAAGCATATTTGGGTGCATCCAAGAGAGAGAGAGAGGACCTACTGCTGGGCAGATTTAGTGTGCACTGTATGTGGGTCTTGTGTGGGGAGTATAGTGGAAAAAGGGAAGGGGAATGTGGGCTGCCTAGTGTGTGAAAAGTGTGTTTTGTTTGGACCGTGTGAGCATGGTGTAGGCAGCCATGGGCGGCTGTGTTTGCAGCCGTGAGGTGCATACATGGGTGTTGAGTTCTTGTAGTTTGTGAGGGAGTGTAGAGGAATGGAGAAACTATGAAATTATGAGTGCAAATTGCATTGCAGATGTGTTAGTGTAGGTAGAAGATGGAGTAAGTGTAGTGGGTATTAGAGTGCAAATCTAGTGTTTACAAATGAGTGTTAGGATTGCAAGTGGGTGTGGTAGAGTGCACTGTGTGCGTGAGAGAATGGAGAGGGGAAAGACCCACTGCCATGAGGCAGTGGGTGTGAGAAAGAAATGGGGTTTTGTTAATATATATACATGTGTGGGTGTGGTGTTTAGAAATATAGATATGGCTGTGTGAAGTTGTTGTGTGGGTGAGTTTTTGCATGTGAGGTAGTTCGGGTGAAAGATTCTGTGTCATGAAGGAGAAGAAGATAGTGACAGAGAGAGAGAGAGAGAGAGAAAAGCTTCGGTTTGAATTAAACTCAAAAGTGTCGCTAAAGAGGACTATTCTTTTAACAGCTTCTTTCTTAAATGTTTACATATATCTAGAAATTTATTTTGACAAAACTCAAAAGAGTAACCAATGTTATTTTTGCAAGATCTACACACAGGAAATATTTTAGATTTTTCTGAGCTCAGGAAGCATGCTAACTAGTTTTATCCGAATAGGAGATTTCGGAGTATTTTAAAATAGTAAACCAAGTTATTAAATTATGATACTTTTATAATAATCTTATATAGCTACGATAATTTATATTCTAAGTTTTGAAAATCGTTTGCTATTTTTAACGGTCTTTTCAGTGTAGCGCCCGAACGGATATAGCGTAACGCTTCATTGTGACAATAGTTACTAAATTATTTCTAAGGACCTCTTCTGATAGATTTAGACAAAGTGAAAATAGGTAATTATACATAGGTCGGGAGACGGTTGGGTAAAGTTTACTCATCTAAGAGAAACATAATATCTAAACGTGCCCGAGCGTCAATAAATGACATCTGTATGATTTGTTATTTAGGTTCTGATTTACAAGAGCTAGGGCAGACTTGGGAACCAGAACTGCCTAGCTATCCAAGGTAAGTACTCCTGCCATATTCCTCTGTATACCCTATTTTTGTTTATGTATATGTATAAATGAATTGTTCCAATTAGAAGTTTTAAAGCCTTTTACACGCTACTGCTTTTGCGTAAATTGTTTGATGAGAAAATGCATAAAAATTGCCATGGAATGTTTTTCTATGAATAGTGTTTTAAAGTTGGCTAATGTTGAATGAGACGGTATTTCTGGCTTGGTTGTTGAGCCCCATATCCACGGGGGAAAGTTGGATTGTTGGGTCCTGGTCAACGGGACGATACGTTGACGCACAGTACTGTTGCTCGTGGTGCGCCCTTGCGTCCACACTATATGTATCCCGGACGAAGGAGGGATTGTGGGCCCTAGTCAGGGGGCGCATACCCTGACCAAATAATGTTCATCCCAGGTGGAGTAGGGATTGTGGGCCCTAGTCAGGGGGGAACGTACGCTGACCGCAACATGCCTATGTTATGATGAACTGTGATAGTTATTGATGAGCCTACTTGATGTCATACTTCGTTTCTGAGAATCTTCGATGAATTGCTTTCAAAAGTATATATATGCATAGTATCTCTTGTGAAATGTTTACCAGTTTTAAATTGAAGAAAACCATGGCATGTTTCATGTTTTTTTTATGAATCCCAAAATCTATTTTAGGGATATGGTTTGTGTACTTACTGGGCCCCAAGCTCACCCCGTTTTATAAATGTTTTCAGGCGATCAACTAGATGAACATGAGTATTGCGAGGGAAATGAGAATGAAGCCGCGGGAGATGCTCGTTAGGAAGTTGTTTAAGCCCTTGAGAAATTGTAGAACTGCCAGTTATTTATTTGAATTGTTCGTAGCTTAATTTTAGGAGGTTTCTTTAAAATAAATGCTATCGGTCTATTTGGAGGATTTCAGTAGAGATGATTTGGGAAAGAGTTGTAAGGGCATCTTTAGAAATTCATGTTATGGTGTTAGTTAATGTATGAGCTTAGAATTGTGTACAGGTTTTAGTGAGTAAGGCCTAGCAGAGCCCTTGGTTGGAGTCCATTGGGTCTGCGGCCGGTCACGTGCCTAGCTCGCGGGCCTGCCCGTGGGTTCGGGTCTTGACATCTGGCCCTCGCGACAGGATGGGCTCGCAACCCTGAAGCCATCGTCGGCACAACTTTGAAGCCACTGACATCACACTTGTAGGGAGCTCTGACGCGAAGACTTCATCGCAGTGGACCCTAAGCACCAAGCAGCGACCATGGCCACTCATGTTTCTATTGATCGTCAACACCACCAGGGCATGACCCACGGGTCACTCCGGGACGGGAGCATGTCCTTGGAGGGCATCGCGCCTAGTCTGCCTGGCAGTTGGCAACCCTCACTGCTGTCAGGTTCTCTACACGTCTCTTGACTCACCTTATGGGATTCAGTAAGGGCTTGTACTGGAGGCTGGGACAACGGGCTACTCTGATCATGCTACTGCAGCGTGATCAGTCTCCTCAGACGGGCAGAGAGATGCTACGAGGGCAAGGCAGCACGAATTTGGGGACCGGCAGTCCAACAGAGAATCAGTACTTTGGCCCCCCCGGCGACGCGTCGTTCCCAGGGGGTGACACATGTCAACTTATGACACATGCACATTTTTGCCTATAAATAGTGGACTTTGGAGCTTATTCAAGGATCTTTCTCTCATTTGAAAATTTTACTTTCTCTCTCTAAAAAGACATTCTTTCTGGAATTATAGTGAGAGAAACACACTTGGATTCTCGTCTTTGGACCCTCGACGCTACATCCTTGACACGGACTGTCGGCCCCGTTCGTCGTTGCCCTGCCTGCGCGGCGCTGCCAGCCCTCGCGACCTGTCTGGGGAGCCTTGCTCTCAGCCCTTACTCCATCCTTGCTGTCTCCCGCTTTGCCTACTTGGAAGCTGACTCAGACTGCATTCTTTGTGGCACCTCTACGTAGCATTGAACCCCTTTTCTCTCTTAACACATTGTTATAGTTAAAATCTAAAAACAAAATTCAAAGCTCATAGAATCAATGCTAGTGCTGAATCCTCACTTTTAAATGATCATTGCTGATGAGGAGGTAAAAAGCTTTGACTAAGATTTATGCCTAAAAAAAAGCATACTCTATTACACTTTGTTTCTTAATACTTTAAGACCTGATGTATTTTCACTATCAACAAGTAAACAAAAAATTGTATTCAAGATACATGCACTAAAAAAACTCCTGAATTTGCAAAAAGGGAACAAGAGTGCAAGCAGTCATGTTCAATGATGCCATCTCAAAGTTTGAGCCAATGCTTAAAAAAGGAACAACCTTTTTATATCGGACGGAAAAGTTAAGCCAACAAGCCAAAATTTCACAAATGTCAACAAGCACATTGAGTTGTCACTTCGAGTGACAGCCAACATCATTGAAGCCCCTGAAGAAATTCGCTTGGATAATATCTTGAAGAATTTTCTACCGATCCGACAGGCAATATAAAAAGGCCTTACATCATTTTCAAGTAAGATGATAGAAAAAAAGAAGGAAAATCAACTAGCACACATATTATTGCATATAGATTTTCATTTTGTACCTGTTGTGCTCACTTTAATGTTAGCTTCGTTAAGTCAATCACCATTAGACTAGAGTTAAAACCTTATAATTGAACACCACTAATAGTAAGAGTAATACCCCCTGTCAAATAAATGTTAAACTGATTAATTGATTATAAATTGGTTCAACTAATTATTAAAAATCCTTAGAGAAATCATTTAAGGTCAAGCTGAGGATCCAACCTTCCTAAGATAGATAGAGCTACAGAAAAGAAGAGAAGAGGGCTTGAAGATATACTGCAAAATTAGTAAAGTTCAATTATAGGTTGCCCATAAAAAAAGTGAGAAACTTGATAGTTAGAGGTTGGATAATTTAATTTTGAAGGACATACTAAATTTCATACCAAAGATATGATTGATCAAATAATCAATTCTCCCTTATAGTTTTGATGCCAAGGAAAGTGGGTTCGTACTATGTGGAAGTGCCACAAGGGACGGAGTAAGGGCATGTCAGCTGCCAGATATATACAGTGAGAGACAGTAAGGACGGAGTAAGGGCAGAGAGCAAGGCTTCCCAGACAGGTCGTGAGGAGTGGCAGTGTTGCAGAGACGAGGCTGAGGCGAACATGGCCAGCAGTCGATGATCTAAGCTAAGGTCCAAGTTACGGTCCCAGTTGAGGTCCAATGTCACGATCGATGTTATGTCCAAAGTGCTTTAGAATCCAAGATCTCTTAAGTTCTAGAGTGAGAAAGTGATTTCTGTCAAATGAGAGAATTATGTCCAGAATGAGTCCAAAAGTCCACTATTTATAGTAAATGGTTTGCTTATGTCATAAAATGCCACATGTCATCTCCTTAGAGTGACACGTCACCATAGGGTCCCAAAATACCGGTTCTCCATTGGACTGTCGATCCCCAAATTTGCACTGCTTTGCCCCATACAGCTTCGCTCTACTTGTCTGAGAAAACTGAGCACACCGCAGAAGCATGATCAGAGTAAGCCCGTTGCCCCAGCCACCGGTCCAAGCCCTTACTGAATCCCACAAGGTGCGTCAAGAGACTCGTAGAGAACCTGACAGCGGCGAGGGTTGCCCATGTGACCAACTGTTAGGCGGATTAGGGGTGAAGCCCTCCAAAGGCCTGTTCCCGTCTCAAAGTGACCCAGGGGTCATCATCCTGGGGGCGCTGACGATCACCGGTAACGTGAGTGGACGTGGTCATAGCTCAGTGCCATGCAAGTCACCCCAGGCGACGATAGCTTTGTGGTAACGAGCCTATCCCGCTGCGAGGGGTCCTTGTGCCGGAGCCCCCCGTGATTATGACGGCGATGGCTTTGTGGTAACGAGCTCATCCCGTGGTGGCGATGACTTTGTGGTAACGAGTCCATCCCGCTGCGAGGGGTCCTTGTGTTGGAGCACTACGAACGGAGCCCCCTAGATGAAGACGGCGATAGCTTTATTATAACCAGCCTATCTCGTGGCGGCAATGGCTTTGTGGTAACGAGCCCATCCTGCTGCGAAGGTCCTCGTGCCGGAGCACTACCAACGGAGCCCTCCGGAATGAAGACAGTGATAGCTTTGTGGTAACGAGCCTATCCCGTGGCGGCAATGGCTTTGTGGTAACGAGCCCATCCCGCTGCGGGGTCCTCGTGCCGGAGCACTACGAACGGAGCCCCCCGAAATGAAGACGGTGATAGCTTTATGGTAACGAGCATATCCCGTGGCGGCGATGGCTTTGTGGTAACGAGCCCATCCCACTACGAGGGGTCCTCGTGCTGGAGCACTACGAACGAAGCCCCCCCAGAAGCATGTAACATGATTGTGGCGCATGGGCGTGGTGCCTACAGCACGAGACATCGATTGTGGTGTATGGGCGCTATGCCCACTACATGAGACATTGATTATGGTGCATGGGCGCGGCGACGAACGTCGCGGAGCAATACTCGGTGTCGGGGGCACGTATCATGAGAATGGCACATGGACGCGGCGGCAAACGTCATGGAGCAATACTCGATACCTGGGGCAAGTATCATGACAATGGCGGACAGGCGAGGCGACAAACATTGTGGAGCAATACTCAGTGCTAGGGGCACGTATCATGAGACTCGGTGCCGGGGGCACGTATCATGAGAATGGCGCATGGGCACGGCGATGAACGTTGCGGAGCAATACTCGGTGCTAGGGGCACGTATCATAAACAAACGTCACGGAGAAATACTCAGTGTCGGGGGCACGTATCATGAGAATAGCGCACGAGCGTAGCGACGAACGTCGCGGAGATAGCACACGGGCATGCATTGGGTGTCCCAAAGATGGGACGTGAGTTGAGTGTGCCTGTTATACCAAAATAATGAATGCAATATGTAGTAATGACAAAGTTGGGAATCATGATACACGGTCGTCGACGACGGGTCATTCCACGGTAGCGCACGACTTTGGGCAACAAGCATTAGGAGAGCGGTTTGTGGTTACGAGCGATAGATGTCGTGGACAATGGACGACGAACATCGCGGGGTTAATGTACGAACGTCCATAAACATTGCGGAGGTGCAAAGACTCAAGAAAATAAGTGCGCGCTGTGGGAAAGGCCAAAAAATGGGGGGAAGGCCAAGGCCCCTAGGAGGCCGAGGCTGACCCCCTAGGGAGGTCGAGGCTGACCCCTTGGGGAGGCCGAGGCTAATCCTAGGGGTGCCGAAGGCCAAATGGCCAACTCCCACGAAGGGGCCCAAGGTCACTCCCCCCCTTTTGGTGAACTTCAGGCGCACCGATGGTAAGTGTTTCGATGGGCAATGATGAATCTGAAAGTTACGTTACGACGAGCGTGTCGACATGAATCGTACCCATATGACAAACAAGGTGCCAAAGTCACATATGGAACGTACGAAGAGCGAAAAGGACCTTGCACGAAAAGTGAACAACCAGGGGGAGGCCAAGGCCAACCCCCCACGGAGGCCGAGGCCGACCCCATGGCCTTGGGGGAGGCCGAGGCCTACCCCATGGCCTTGGAGGAGGTCGAGGCCTACCCCATGGGGTTGGCCAAGGCCTTTGCCCCTTGAACCCGTCGCTCTAGTTGCCCCGTTGTTGATGTTTTTGGTGAAAAGGTGTTTGGGTGGCTTCGGTGTGATGACCGTGGTACCGTGAGTCACGATAACGTGAAATAATTAGTGACTAAGTCACGCATGAGGCATGCGAAGCAAAGAATGCACGTGACTTGGGCCCGTGCACTTTGACCGTTGATAATGTCGATGTGTTCGCATGAAATGGGACCCCTATTGGACCTTTGGGTATGACCAGAATAGGTTGGAAACATAAGCCCTTGTGTGTGGTGTGCACGGAGGGGCGACCCAAGCAGGCGCCACACGCATAACACTTGGAAGAATTTTTTTATGTTCTTTGGCTAGAGAGTGGCTGACGTTGTCTCTAAATGACGAAGGTGAAGAGTAGGTGGCTCAAGCCACCTCGTGCACCACCTATTGAGACCTTGGAATTCTTGGGTGTTGACATAAGGGCACGACGATGGGGCACATGAGCACAGTCATGGAGTCGGCGCACGGGCGACAAGGGTTGCGGAGATGATGTCTGGATGATGAATGACGGACGATGGGGGTCGCAGAGATGGCGTTCGGACGAGGGCAATAGGGGTCGAGGGCAATGCAAGGCTGTCAATGTTGCAAAAGAATTCTAAGTATGAAAAAGTAGACGGGCGCGACGGAATGGGTAAGGTGCCGAGGGCACTGTAGTGTCACAGGGAGCCTGAGGGCACGGTTGTATCAGCAGCATGGCACAAGGGTACGACGGAGTACGTATGGGCGACGGGGGTCGCGGAGTGACGTTCGGGCGATGGGGGTCGCGGAGTGACGTCTAGGCGATGCGGTGCTTGGGTATGGCGACGGGCATTTGAACAATGAGCAGAGTAGGTTCTTCGAGCTGCCTCGCGCACCACTTACTAAAGACGTTGATGTCGAGGTTGTCACGACACTGGGTGTGATCAAAATTGCAACAAAAAAAAAGTTCTGAGTGTAGAGGAGTACGAGATGGGTAGGGGGCGCGAGGTGCGCGGGCGACAGGGGTCGCGGAGATGGCATAGGGTGCGGTCGTCACAGAATGACAAGGGCGAGGAGTAGGTGGCTCGAGCTGCCTCATACACCACCTACTAAAGGCCTGGGGATGTAAAAAAAATTTAAGTTACAAAAAAATACCAAGTGTGGAACAGTGACGAAATGGGTAAGGGAGTCCAAAAGTGCTACCCCAAAGTACATGAAATTTTTAGTTGTAGTAAAATTGGTAGGTTAGTTTTTGGTTTGGTTAGATAGAAAAAAATGTTAAGAGGCGTGTAGGGTGAGAATAATGGAATATGAGAAAGAAAAGATGTTGAGTATGAGGGGTGTTGTATTTATGAAGTAGTGTAAATAAAGTATGTGGTGATGAGAGAGAGAGAGAGTGAGAGAAGACAAATAGAACTAAGTATGGAATTGGGGTAGTAGTGAAGGAAGTTAATGGGGGTGAGGTAGAAGAAGAGAAAGAGGGAGGGGGTCGGCCGTGGGGAGAGGGGTGAGGAGGTCGAGGGGTTTGGGGAAAGGGGGATGGTGAGATGAGGGAATTAATGGGGGCATGTAATGAGAGAGAGAGAGAGAGAGATAGATAGATAGATAGATAGAGGGAGTATTCATGTGAGAGGGAGAGAGTGGGTGTAATGATGAGTGAAAAGGAAGAAAGAAAAACAAATGAGAAGAATGAGAGAGGAACCCACGTGTGGAGGGGGTGAGTTAATAAAAGAGAATGTGTAAGAGAGAGAGAGAGAGAAATAGGGAAGTGGGGAGTGGTCTCGGGTGGAGAGGGAGAGAAAGAAATTTGTGGGAATTGGTTATGTGAAAGGAGGGAGTGAATGAAGAAAAAGAAAAGGTTGAAAATGATTGGAGAGAGAGAAAGGAAAAAAATGAGAAAATGGGGAAAAGGGAGAGAGAGAGAGAGAGAGAATTAAAATTGTGAGGAGAGTGGGGAAGACCCACATGAAGGGAAGAGAAGCTGCCCAGGCGCTGGGGTGGGGGTACCCAAAAAAAAATTTGGCCTTCCAAGGAGGAAAGGGAAAGATGAAAAATTTTGTTGGAAAATTTTTCAAGTAATGGAAAGAGAATGCATGGGGTGGAGGGGATGAAAATTTTCGTTGAAAATTTTTGTAAGTGTCGAAAAGTGGAGAGTGGGGCTCAGACAAGAGTGGCGATGGAGGAGAGAAAAATGTTAGAGGGAGAGTGATGAGAGCATGAATGTTGGGAGATGAAAATTTTGAAAATTTTTCTAAGTGTAGAACGAGGGTGAGAGGGTGGTGACCCGACCGCGAGCAGGCAGAGTAATACGGAGAAGGGCGAAGGGGGTGAGAAAATTTTGAAAATTTTCTAAGTGTTGGAAGGAGTATAGGATGTAAGGGGTGAAAATTTTTTTTGAACATTTTTCTATGTGTTGAGCTCGGACAAGGGTGCCGAAGGAGACCGCTGAGGGTGATCATCGATGACCGGCTGCAAAAAAATGAAAATTTTTTTTTCTAAGTGTTGGGCTGAGACAAGGATGCCGAGGGTGATCATCGATGACCGGTTGCAAAAAAAAATGAGAATTTTTTTTCTAAGTGTCAAAAAATGGACGAGGGGTGATGATGCGACCGTAGTAGCGTGGCTCAAGCTACCCCTCGCACCACGTACCAAGTTGCTGCAATGTGAGGCCGAAGGGGTTGGGAAGGGGTAAAGCCCCAAAGGGAGTGGGTGATGGCATAAATAGTGGTGTTAGTGGGCTTGTGCAAGAGCAATGTAGCTTGAAAATTGTCTAAGTATGGAAACGAATACAACTCCATAGAACCTATAGGGAGGCAAAATGTCGTGGTGACATACGAAGCAGGTGAAGGTTTGTGTGCCCGGTCAGAATGATCCTGGCACCTGAGCCCCCAGATGGGATAACCCGAGGCATTATGGGGATAACAATGGTACAAAAGGGTTGGTGGTGGGGGTAACTTTTTTTTTGGGGAGTGGTTTGCACATGGGTAATGCCAGCGGTAAGAGGCCGACGGTTGGGAAGAGACAACTGGAGCAAGTTAGGAGCACGGTGTCAGTTGGTCATGTTGGGGTTGATCTTGGAGTCGGATGGCAAAAGTCTGTTCTTGGTTACCAAGGTGGGCTTCTTCTTACATAGTTAGGAGGAGGCCTTGGCTGGTAGTCCTCGTAGCTCTCCATTGTACAGGCATGATGATTGAAGGTGCAAGAAAGGTAGACTGCAGTACGATGCTCACCTCCCCAGCAGAGTCACCAAATGATGCCAAGGAAAGTGGGTTCGTACTACGTGGAGGTGCCACAAGAGACGCAGTCTGTGTCAGCTGCCAGATGTATACAATGAGAGACAGTAAGGACAGAGTAAGGGCAGATAGCAAGGCTTCCCAGACAGGCCGTGAGAGTGGCAGTGCTGCGGAGACGAGGCTGAGGCGAACAGGGCCAGCAGTCGATGATCCAAGCTAAGGTCCAAGTTACGGTCCCAATTGAGGTCCAATGTCATGGTCGATGTTATGTCCAAAGTCACAATAGATATGTATTTCTCTCTAGAATTCAAGAGCTCTCAAGTTCTAGAGTGAGAAAGTGATTTTTGTCAAATGAGAGAATTCTGTCCAGAATGAGTCCAAAAGTCCACTATTTATAGTAAATAGTATGCTTATGTCAAAAAAAATGTCACATGTCATCCCCTAGGAGTGACACATCACCAGGGGTCCCAAAAATCGATTCTCCGTTGGACTGCCGTCCCCAAATTCGCACGGCCACGCCTCATACATCGTCGCTTTACCTATCTGAGAAGACTGACCACACCGCTGTAACATGATTAGAGTAAGCCCGTTGCCCCAGCCACCGGTCCAAGCCATTACTGAATCCCACAAGGTGCGTCAAGAGACGCATAGAGAACCTGATAGCGGTAAGGGTTGTCCCTGTGACTAACTGCCAGGCAGACTAAGCGCGATGCCCTCCAAAGACCTGCTCCGGTCTCGGAGTGACCCGGGGGTCATCGTCCGGGGGCGCTGACGATCACCGATAAATGTGAGTGGACGTGGTCGCAGCTCAGTGCCTAGTGTCATGCAAGTCACCCTAGGCGACGATAGCTTTGTGGTAACGAGCCTATCTCGCTTGTGAGGGATCCTCATGCCGGAGCCCCCTGTGATTATGAAAGGGATGGCTTTGTGGTAACGAGCCCATCCTGTTGCGGCGATGACTTGTGGTAACGAGTCCATCCCACTGCGAGGGGTCCTCGTGCCATAGCACTACGAACAGAGTCCCCCCTGGAATGAAGATGGCGATAGCTTTATGGTAACGAACCTATCCCGTGGCGGCGATGGCTTTGTGGTAACGAGCCCATTCTGCTGCGAGGGGTCCTCGTGCCGAAGCACAAAAAATGGATCCCCCCAGAATGAAGACGGCGATAGCTTTGTGGTAACGAGCCTATCCCGTGGCGGCAATGGCTTTGTGGTAACGAGCCCATCCCGCTACGGGGGTCCTCATGCCGGAGCACTACGAACGGAGCCCCCCGGAATGAAGACGACGATAGCTTTATGGTAACGAACCTATCCCGTGGCGATGATGACTTTGTGGTAACGAGCCCATCCCGCTGCGAAGGGTCCTCGTGCCGAAGCACTACAAGCGGAGCCGCCCGGAATGAAGACTGCAATAGCTTTATGGTAACAAGCCTATCCCGTGGCGGTGATGACTTTGTGGTAACGAGCCCATCTCGCTGTGAGGGGTCTTCGTGCCGGAGCACTACAAACGGAGCCCCCTCGTGCCGACGGTAGGTGTTTCGATGGGCAATGACAAATCCAAAAGTTGCGTTACGACGAGTGTGTCGACGTGAATTGTACCCACATGACGAACAAGGTTCCAAAGTCACATATGAAACATATGAAGCGAACAAAGCACGAAAAGGACCTTGCACGAAAAGTGAACAACCGGGGGGAGGCCAAGGCCAACCCCCCACGGAGGCTAAGTCCAACCCCCCATAGAGGCCGAGGCTGACCCCATGGCCTTGGGGGAGGCCGAGGCCAACCCCATGGGGTTGACCAAGGCCTTTGCCCCTTGACCCCGTCGCTCCGGTTGCGCCGTCAGTCGATGTTTTTGGTGAAAAGGTGTTCGGGTGGCATCGGTGTGACGACCGTGCTACCATGAGTCATGATAACTTGAAATAATTGGTGATTAAGTCACACGTGAGGCTTGCGAAGTGAAGAATGCACGTGACTTGGGCCCGCGCACTTTGACTATTGACAATGTCGACGTGTTCACGTGAAATGGGACCCCTATTGGGCCATTGGGTACGACCAGAATAGGTTGGGAATAAGTTGATTCAAGCATTATCATAATTAGCTGTAAGACTGTTTGAGGCTAATATTGGACCAATGTTTGCTATGTTATTTGGAATCTGCTAGATCTTCCCCTTAAAATAGACTAAACAACTGAAGTCATGCATCAAGATAAAGATGAAAATGAAAAAACTCTTTGTAGAAAAATTCATTTCGAAGTGACCATGCCATATGGACAACCTGTTTACAACTTAACGTCCACATAATATATTCCCCTGCATCTCAGTAGGCCATTGCAGTAGTTATATTCTAAGGTACCCATTGGCTGCAGCACTAAGGAAGCAATGTGCTGTTGAGCTCTTTGCTCCAGTTCTTGATGCCATAGTCGTTCAACACTGCTAACGGCTAAACAAGTTGAATCTGGTAGCCTTGGCAAGGCCTTAGCAAGCTCTTTTTGTAACGAATCACAAACTCATAGCCTAATAGCTTGGATAGGCATTATTTTTGTTATAGATGGTAACTCTTTCTGGCCTAGCAGGTGCTTGAGACTGTGATTGACAGTGCACATAAAAAATAGTTGATGACATATATATGAGTTCCATTTGATAATTGCACAACTGCCAATAATTCCTTGTCATATGTTGACATACCCAATGTCTTAGGCCCCCAAGCCTTGCTGAAGTTAGCTAGAGGGTGACCTTACTGCTACAAAACTGCTCCAATCCCTCTATCACTGGCATCTATTTCTAATCCAAGTGGTAGGTGAAAATGAGGGATATCAAGAGTAAGAGTAGAGACCATAGCTTCCTTGAGAGAAGGCCTTAGAAGCTTCAGGGTTCCATTGGAAACTATCCTTCTTGATATTTGTTATCAATGGCTTGGAAATGAGGCCAAAGTGCTTGACAAATCTTCTGTGATAGCATGTTTTGTCGAAAAAGCCTCTTAATGCCTTGGTGCTCGCTGGGGGTGGCCAATGTACCATTGCCTCTATTTTGGAATGGTCAGTAGCTACACCTTGGCCAGAGATGGTGTGGCCTAGGTAGTCCAGTTGAAATTGAGAAAATAAACATTTGCTTCTGTATTAAGACCAGCTTTAAGTGATGCTTATGCTCTGAAAGGTCTTGGCTGTAGACCAAGATGTCATCAAAGGAAACTAATACATATTGCCTTGTATAAGGCTTGAACACTAAGTTCATTAAGGCTTGGAAACTAGCTGGTGTATCAGTGAGCCCTTAGGGCATTACCTTATACTTAAAATGTCCAAAACAAGTGGAAAGATGTTAACAGAGCACTTATAAGTGAGAATTGATCTTGATGGAGTATACTCACATCTTATATATGTGAAGAGGCAAGAAGGCTAAACTAAAAAGAAGGAATATGAAGGAGTAGTGAGAAGATTGGTCAATTTTTAGTTCATAAGTTGTTAACAGAAACACAAAGCCTTATGGTTGAGCAAAGGGGATATGCCAGTAGCAAATTCTTTCATTATATGCAATGTGCACAGGTAAGCCAATCAATTGGTACCGTGAGGAGTAGGTAGTTGATAGTATGGCATTCAAAAAGCAAATGCACTTCCATAGAAACTTTCTTAGTAAGAATGCTGAAGGACACAATTATTGAATGACTTAAGTTTTTCTTGGGGGAAAACAAAAGATAGAGGGTGGACAGTTCCTCTTCCAAGTGGTAGAGAAAGCATTACGAAATCATAAGCTATGGTAGTCCTGGTGTTCTTAACACTAATATATATTACGATATATTTTATGTTGCCTCTGATCTTGTTCTATAATTTTCTTTTACCTTTTTTATCGTTAAAAAATCCATGAGCAGGGACAAGGACCTTATAGTGGTTCTACAGTGGTAGTCCTTAAGTACTGTTGGAGTGAGTTAGGGAGAATGTTATAGATTTTCTCATGTAGTTTGTTCAACGTATTTCTTTCAGAATTTGCCTTAGTGCTCCTTTCACCACTTTGTTAATTGAATGAATGTCATGACTTCCCATTTGAGTCAAACAGAGCATGCTTACGTACTTATCATGTTTATTTCTCATTGCCTAAATCAGGTTTCATGATAAAAGGCTTGCATGCCCGCATATAAGTCATCCATGACATAGTTATACGTGTAATTGCATTGCATGTAAACATCTTAAAACAACCTCCTGTACCAAACTAGAAGTTGTGAACAAAAGATACAGTCACAACTAAACAAAGATCCAGTCATTCGCTTGAGTGAAATAGTCGTAAATCATCATGGGCATGTCTTTGAACAAAATTATTTCATGTTCCACTGCAGTTGAGTACAGTTGTAAATAAGTCACTTCATCTGTGTCCTTCTCAAGTTTTATCTCAACGGCTTGGTAATTCAAGAAGCTCTTGTCTTTCACACACTATAATTTGTTAAATAAGCCATATGGAAAATAGCAGCATCATGGACTACTCATAGTTTCTTTTCTTCACTTTCTACATTTTGCTTGTCCTTTGGAATTTCCGCCCTCACCATTGGTTGTCTTGCCATTATTTCCAATCGTGTTTGCTTCTGAAATTAAGACACATGAATGTTAAGCTTTGCGACAAAGGCCTGCTACTGCTCATGAAACTCCTGTTACCAAACCTCTTTATGCCTCTCAGTTGGATGAGCTTAAAGCCTTTGCCACTCAAAAGAAATTCAGTACTGATGATGGCACTGCTCATGAGACAATTGCCGCTTATATTGTTTGTGATTAAGTTGTTCGTGCTATAACCAAGAACACAACCAATAAGTTAATTGAAAGTATAGGCCATCCAGTGATTCTTCAACCCAAGCAATTGGGAATTAGGCTTGCTAGACTAGCTAAGAGGCAGGATATGGAACACTTCATGCACAACAAATCTTCAGCATACTCACACTTGGCTATTTTGGCACAATGATCTTACTGTTAATTTATTCTCTAACTGTGAGAACGATATGTCAATTCTATTTCTTTTGCTGCTGTTTCTACTGTTCTACAGGCATTCTAGGAGTAGTAGTTAATGCAAAACCACTCTCAAGCATCAGGAGAAGCAGATATGGGACTGTGCATAAAAGGCGAGAAATCATCATGATGGACACCGAGTATTTCACTAAAACTAAGGCCATCTGATGCTAAAAAAAAAGGAAAATAACTAATGTTGCTTATGTAATGCAGGTCAACCTTCACAACTATAACACTTTGGGGGTGACTTGGCAACCAATGAAGGCTAAAATTTAGACACAGAAGCCAAACAACAACCAATTATTGCAATATATAATGTCAAAGTGACAGAATATTAAGGTAGACTACCTTCAAATTTAAGTGTTTTACTCACAATTTCAAAAGCATTATAAAAGCAGTAACACAACACTTTTCAAACATATTGCAGGTGAACCTCAACTTTCATTATCATTCATCAGCATGCTACAAATTAACCCAAAAATCAAGGAAGCGACTTTGATAAAAAACTGGTAATACACATTCTTTTTAAACATGATAAAAAAACGAACGAAACAGTACATAATGCAGAATTCTCGCGCTTTCTAACTTCAAACACATGTTGAAAGAAGGAAAGCCCATGTCTATCACCAATCGAAAAAATGATAGATGCAACAGTTGTAACGCTTGAAGAAATCTTGACAAATGCACCAAAAATAACTCAAGTGAGATAAATACACACACACACACACACACATAGATTGGGAACACAAGACTTACCCCCCCCCCCAACACATGCGCGCGCAAGCGAAGACTGGGAATACAACGCTTACTAATAATTGTACTAATATTTAAAGTGAAGCTACTGAGTATTGAGAATAAAGAAAAATCATGGTACCAAGCATGCAAAAGATGCAGCAAAAAAGTTACAGTTACAGCGAAAGGACCAACTTGTAAGGACGAAAAGTGTGAACCTCCAATAAATAACTTATGAACCAAGTTAAACTACGGAAATCAAGAAGACATGTATTTATTTGAACAAAAATATTGTTGATTTAATAATAGTGATTAATAATAATAAAAAAAAGGGGTACATATTGAAACTGGCTGTAATTGGAGACACACAACAAGCATTCATAACATTGTTCGGTGCAGCCGAAACTTTAATTGGATGTCCAGTTTCAAGATTGATACAGTCAAAGTAGGTATGCTACTTTCATTACTGTACGCGTTGTAAAAAGTTAAACAATGACAACATCTAACATTAAAGAGTTACGTACAGATAGAGTTGTCAAAAGGGCCGGGCGGCCCGTGGGCTGGCCCGACCCTGTGTATGAACAGTGATGGCCCGCTATTTTAGGGCTCAGGGCTTGGGCTTGGACCAGGCTAGAAATTCCCAGAAAAAAGCCAGGGCCAGGCCCGGGCCGAACCGCAGCCCGAGTTGGCCTGGAAGTGGCCCAGGTTTGGCCCGGCCTGGATCTGGCCTGGTCTACCATTTTCAAAATCAGCTTTCCCCCTTTCCCCCCAACGGTTTTATTTCCCTTTTTTCCCCTAAATTCCACTTTTAACCCCCCAACAGCAAAATAACGGCTAGTTTGAGGGTATTTTGGTCCAGCTTAATTTTTTTCAACTCTTTTAAGGTTTTTACACTCTTACTCTCCCTAACAACTATAAACGGATAGTTTTTAAATGTATTTTGATCTTTTGTTAAGTTTAAAAAATCTATAAATTCACACAATTTCTCTCTCATTTTTCATACCAATCTTCTTACTCTCTCTTATATAAACATTCTACATTTCTACAAGCTTTGCTACGTTTCTGCAAGATTAGGTTCGTTAAATTGTGAATATTGGACATGCCTAGAGTACAATTTGCTTAAATAATAACAACAAATTTCCGTAATTAAAGCATTTACTTTGAATAACAAGAAAATACAACAAAAAAAAAAATGGGCCCGGGCCCGGTCCTAGATGTTGGACCTAGGGCATGGGCTTGGACTGGGCTTAGATTTTCCCCTATTTTGGCCCGGCCCGGCCCGGCCTGTTTGGCAGCCCCATTGGCCCGGCCCAGGCCCATTTTGCTGGAGGACCGATGGGCTTAGGCTGGGCCGGCCCATTTGACACCTCTACGTACATAACAGAAAAAGATTTTGAAGAAATGGAAGAGAAAGAATTCATATTCAAAATCCGAGCAAGGTTGGTAGCACAAAAAGTTTGAGAGTACAATCCAGCAGAATTACATGATGAAAATAATCAAAGGACAAATCAACATCATGTTCACTTCAACCATGCAAAAAAGAAGCTCAAATTTGATGAATGCTAAAAAGAGATTATATAGTAGTATTGTTAACTAAATTATATAAAATTAAAACTGCATCTTCTCATTCTTCATTTTCGTGTTGAAATATGAAGTTTACATATTTGGAATTGTTTCTTTGACTTTCGCCATTTGTTCTTCTTTTCACCAACAACTTAATACATTATGATCTTGAAAATTACTTTCGGTCACATCTACATATAACAAACGTGTTCCATACTAGTAATAATAATATACAAATAACAATAAATAATTTGCAAACATCATCTTTGACTTATTATTACTGTTGTTGTCGACTTTTATTGTACTGTATTTCTTGACGGCGGGATGTCATCCGAGGATGGATGTCATCCGAGGCTTTTTTTAACACAAAAAACTCTTGGAGGCGTTCAGTCACAGTCACCAACACAAACACCAACAGCTCTTTTCGCCACCATTCCGCCGCAATCACCACCACGACGGCACGGCCAAGTTTCTGCACTGGGGACCGGTTCAAACTCCACGGCGAGGGCTGCTCCTTAATTGACTTCTGATTTCTCCAAAAAGAGAAAGGAAAAAAATAGTCTAAGGAGCTCAATTGCATTCCTTGGTTTCCTGCTTGTTCGCTCTGGTAATTCAGCATCTCACTTAAACGCCTTTTTTCCCCTTTTGGTTGATTAATCGTAATTCTGTTGCTGAATTAGTCGATTACACGCGTCTTCGAAGGAGCTCAATTTCATTCCTTATGTTTCCTGCGGATTCGCTGGTAATGCTCCATCTTACTTAAAGGTTTTTTTTTTGTCCTTTCAGGTGATTAATCATATTTCTGTTGTTCAATTAGTCGTTACACGCATCTTTCTAACAGTATCGCAAGTGTGTATTCATCTCCATTTACATGCATGAAAATTCTAGCTACATATTTTGTCTTCCTACAGCTTTAAACTCGTGAGATATGTTGCAATTAGATCAACATTTAATTTTTTCCGAGTTCCGAGAACAGAGTTTTTACATATCACCAGTTGACTTTACTCATATATATTTTTTAATTTCTTAATCGTCCTTTTTAACCTATAATTGCTGTATAAACTCAACCGATGTTCACATGTAGTAAATCTCTCCAAGAAAATCACAAAAAAAGGTTGAAACGGGAATGAAATGGAGGGAGTACGAGACATACATACATTACTAGCCTGTTGTGAGTTATTTTTAGGAGAGAAATGAAAAGAGAGGAAAGTAGCTCATTTTATTTTTTTTTCTCTTTTCTCTAGTTTGTGAGTTTTTTTTTAGGAAAGAAAAGGAGAGAAAAGGGAGGAGAGTTTGGCCTTCTTTCTCTCCAAATCTTTCCTCTCAAAATTGAGAAGAAATGAAAACTAAGGAGACTTTCATAATTAATATTTCATAATGTCCATATTACGCTTGAAATAATTTTGACTTAATTTTTAATGACTTTTACGTCCTAGGGTTTCTTACAAAAACTTATCATTTCACTCACAATGGAATATTGTTTTGGATGTTAGAGTTGACTCACGGCTGATTGTTTTGCTTTTTGTGTGACATTTATTAGGCTTGGATGTTTGGACATTTCTAGTCAACTCATGGCTCGTTTGTGGATTTTTTTTATTGTGGCATTAAACGCTGATGTGATTATAACATTAGTATGGTATGAATTTTGTATGATGTCCTTGATAACTAATTTATTGGCTAAAAGAATCGTGTTCTTTTTAAGGATCATATTTATATAGTGTTTGTTAGAATTATGACGATGTGGTATAAGGGTATGAATGTAATCCGGTGTTTTTTCTTTTCTTTTCTGCTGAACTCACAAACAAGAGAAATGAATGGTCATTCTTTTCTCTCTTAAACTCACAAACAAGAGAAAGGAAAGATGTCTTCCTTTCTCTTCTCTTACCTTGTTTTCTTTTCTTTTCTTTTCTCTCCTCTCGAAACTCACAAACAAGCTATTACACAAAATGACTCTTGCTATATCAGCACTCGCTAACCTTTCTATGCCACTCAAAACTTCTTAACCTCTCCATATATCACATAACTTCTCAAGCACATGATTATAAACTGAAACCTCACTGCTAAGACATTTCTGTGCCTTACTCGCGTTCCCTCTTTGAGTACGCTCCTTGTCGAAATTTAAAAGAAGGTTAGAGCTTAGCTGCACAGTGTAGTAAGATAATCTAGTAGAAGTTGGTGTGCACTCATGAATTAGATGCTGTTGCAGCAATCATTAGATGAGACATGCGAGTCATAGATATTGGCCTGGGTATTTGTAAGAGTGTACGATGGAACTTCTCCACTCAATTTACTAATGGAGCAAGTTCATATGTCACCCAATTTTGTTTCCATGTATCCTTTTTCCACATCTCCATCCTTTTATCATGAAACCTTACAACCAAATACCTTTACCATCCCCTAACCGATTCTCTCTAAGTAGGATTCAGACCTAAGTAGACTACAGGCACTCTTATGCAACTCCTTGGTCAACATGGAGGGTACCAACAAACAAAGCTGTTGTACCTACCAATTTCAAACTACAGGTTCAGGGATGTTTTGGTATGTGGGTCACCTCCTTAGTATGTGTTACTTAAGGTTATGAGACCATGAAGGTATTAGCAATTCTAAGGTGGCTCAAGCGTAAGGTATAGCCTTCTTTCGGGCCTTTTAGTCGATAAAAAAACCCACTCTTAAACTTGATTCGATTTATTTCATATTACCTGCTATCCCCCTCTGGATGTTTTATGTATTTGGTTTAGCATTATTTCATCTACGGAGTGTATAAAGCTGCAGATTTCAGGTGGAAGTCAACGAAGTGTTGCATATGGAGTCGAGTAAATCCTCCAAAATCAATTGTTTTAAGTCCCAAGAGACTTGTAAATACAAGCTGCTTTGGACTAAAGATGGATAGATGTACATCTGATAGCACATTCATATCTGAACGATGGATATTTCATTTATCGATCCGAACCCACATCTTTCATGTTTGTTGAATAGGTCCACCGATGTTGGCAAAGACCACTTGGCCGCTGTTCCACCTCAGAGTACGATAGTGATGGCTTTGTGGACTACACCCAATACTAGGACGAAACAAGGGGTGGGGTAATTTGCAGAGGATGGTGGCGATACTGTTAGCTCATCAGAGGACATGTCAGAGGTGATGGTTGAAATGAGGTCGTGGAGGATGTGTATTGAAGCACTCACTGAATTGCAGGGGGTTTATGAGTGGGCGAGGAGATTATTTGGAGAGAGACCAGGAGAAAAAGAAGTTTAAGGAAGCAGAGGGGCATAACAGGCAATATGGAGAGACAACTCTTGCGGGGTGCGCAAGTTGTCAAAAAGGCTGTGGAAACAATGGCACCCTGTTTATTTGATGGGAATTGGACTTTATATAATCAAGATTAGTGCCAAGTGGTTCAGATGACCGGCGCAAGGTAGTTCAAGAAAAGTGCATTCGAGTGGAGTTCTTACCCTCCACAGTTTTACCAACTATGGAGCAGGGATACAGCAGTTTGGCAGGTGTATGGTTGTCAGGTGGGGATCTGATACAGGTGCAGCGCAGCTGGGTGCACACCAGAAGCGGCAATTTGTATATCCATTTTTCATTTGCTTTTTGAATTCTGGATACGTCGAGGATACATTCTTGGATATGTTTTAGGTATGTAGAGGATACTTCAGGTGGTCAATCTAGATCTGAACACCATTTTGGGGCCCATATGCGATATTCAGTTTCACACTTGGGGACCATATGCAATAGAGAAAGAGGAGAAGATACAGCAGCTGTCAATATAGGTGGTGCGGTGTCAAGTAATTGTGATGAATGTCAGTTACAGCTAAGGCTCTGGAGGTAAAGATTTGAAGAAGAGACGGGGCGAAGGAGGGCGTACTTTAAATTCATAGCAAGATCCCAAGGAGTTGGGTCCAAGGCTACTTTTTCTCCTTTTGTATTCTATGCTATGTTACATGTACTCGGTATGAGTGTCTAGGTTGGATACGTGTCCAAGCGTCAGATTCGTATAAACTTTAGAACACAATACACCGCAAAATATGTCTCTTTATTGCTACTATTTATTTATTTTTAAGGTATATGGTGTTTTATGTGACACACATGGTTTTAGTTGAGAACTTGTCTCTTTCAAAGCAATAACAAATTAAAAGGAACACAATAAGATAGTGTTCATAATGGCATATTCTATGAAATTTGCTGGACACATATCACATAGCCATGTCCAAGTGTCCAGTATCCGACATGGGTACTTCATGCATTCTAAAGAGTCAATGTAACATAGATTCTATGGTGGTTTCTTGCAACACGTGTAGTACTTGGTCAAAAAGTATGCAAACTTGTTCTTATTTTGCTTACAAGAATGCACACTTCCCAGTTCTCTTTTGCCTGCAAGAATGCAGACTTCTTAATATACCAAACTCAGATTTTTTGAAGTAACGCTTCATACGATTTAGGAAAAAACTACCGGTACTTCATCACATTTCATTTCATTTCATTTATTCTTTTAAAAAAGTTACTTTCGGCCAAAACAATTGTTTCTATGGTTTATGAAATATTAATGATGCAATATTCAGCGTATCCTAGCTAGCTATCCGCAGCCATATTCTGAATTTTTCAGAAAAGCCGTATCCGAAGATCCGAACCCATGTCGTATTCGCACCTGCACTCGAGTCCTTGCTTCTTAGATCATCAATAGTGCTAAACACCAAAAAAATGCTACTAGTTCCATCCAATTTTACTCTGCCTAAGTTGTTACAGCTAAACCCCACTCTAAATGTTTAACCCTTAGTTGCAGGAAACTCCTAATATGGTGATGTTTCTCTCTCGGAAACTCGCTTTTGCGATCCCAAGTTAGGAGTTCCATGGGATCTCGTCCCAAGCTAATATGGGAACTCGATCCCGTTAGTTGGATAGAGATACATGGAACAAGTGAGAAAATACTTGAAAATCAAGCCATTTTCAACTTAATTCCTTGTTTCTCTCTTCCTTCAAGTCCTTTAAGCCTCCTTGTTTGTTGTTGCTGGCTATGTAAACTATACTAAATGAATGATAATACTCTTTACACATTTATTTATTCAAGCCGCTCCCAACCTCAGATTCTTCTTGGTGCTTACGCTCCCCCCCCCCCCCCCCCGTTCCCGCTCCTGCCCCCGCCTCCGCCCCTGCTTTGTGCAACTAATTTAACCCTGATAATCCCAATCAATCTTGTGTATTAGTACATCAAAGTTGATAGTAAAAGCCCCGACAATCTTAGGGCCTTATATTATCGCTTTGAAGAATTTTATATTCTGATGCGGGCCACTCCTGGGCAATAGTACAACTGGGGAAGGTGGATCAAATTACATCCCTGAACAAGAAATGTTCACTTCTCCAAGTCAAGCCAAATGCGTGATTGGAAGGGGAGTTGATAATCAGAGATGTAACACAGGCAACTTTTATGGAAAATTACATCCACACCTATAGGAATCGTTAGGTGCATGCTACTTTTCCAGTGATTTCTGTCAAATTCTGCTGCCTATCCTCAATTATAGATGAGGTAAGAGTGAAACTTTATGGTTTTATTTTTTGACAACCTTGAGATATCATAAATGTGATTGTCAGGATAATCAGGGCCTAAAATAATCATAGACTTATGGTCACCCTAGTTCTTCTGTCCGTCTTGTTATTCTGGAGAGATTCATGGTACATTCAGTTAGTCTGTGCATGATCGTCATTTATAGTCCATACTGTTGGGCCTCAAGCATGATAAAAGATCAATGTAGTGCAATTGACCTCTCTAGATTCTGGATTGTGGAATGCTGACATGAGATTTATGTAATTTCATTTTTCAGTTAGTAGTTCATTTGATTGTTCTTTCGTATATCTTGACACGCTTGTACTAGTCAAATGCTGACGTATAGGTTCTGATAGACAAATCCATCATCTTGATCCATAAGTTGCTTATTTCGTTTTTTTATGTTCCAGAGATAATGGGAAGACTCGTTTTGTGCAATTTCAGGTAGTCTAAAAGCTACATTTTCCTAGCATTGCCGGGCTTGTTTCAAAGATGGTAAACCTAATCATTCAACTCTTTGTGGTCACATGATGCAATTATATCATCTAACTTCTCTGTTTTGTTTCGGAGCTGTAGCACTCGGATACTGGAACTTCACCAGAGTTGGACTGTGAGATAGGAACCAGGCTTAAGGATGAGGTGGACTATGCCGACATGCCATCTGAGAACATGTACTCTAGGCATATGGTGAGTATGCCTGCATTAAGTAGATTATTGGTTGTCGTGTTGCCTTTTTGTGTATGCTGGATTCTCCACCTGTTTATTGTTAGTTTTTGGTGTTTTTATTTGAGTGACTGATTTCAAAGCTTCCATCTGAATATTTCTCATTGTTCGCTGAATCTTATGATATGTTTTTGGAGCATTAAAGCTGTCATAGAGAAGAGGTGGTGTTGGCTTTTACATAAGCTCGGATTTTTCTGTCTACATATGCATGTTTTATGTATGTACATACATGTATTGAGAGCTGGTCCATGACCCGCGCTTTGATGATTCTTCTCATGCACTGGTCCAAATGCCTTTGGAAGAATTGATCCCAAGACCTTGCAAATATATTGCGCTAATGCCTTTTTTAGTAACCATCTTCTCTAGAAGCTTGAGCTATTTGTCTGGTAGAGAATAGGCTTCCTAGAAAGTATATCATGTGTAACACTTCAGAGTTTTGTACTTAGAGTGGTGTTTCAGAGTTTTGCTTAGACTGGTGTGTTCGTTTTTGTTGATTGCAAGTAGCCACTGATGTTATACTGTCCCTTCAGACCTCACATTAAGTTGACTGGTTAAACATTGGCATATTGATTATGCTCTTAATCAGTTTTGCTATACCAATTGCAGTATTCTTGATTATAGAAGGAATCATTTCATTCATCTGTATACTGATTATATTCTTGTAGCCCTACATGTTCCGTGCCATTTTCAGTCTCATGTTTGACAACCCCTAATGTTTAAGGATCACATTATATGCAATGCCCACTCATAATATTCCAAATTTGCTTCCAAAATTATAGAAGCACAAATTCAAAGGTAGCAAGTCGAATAAAATATTTTCATCTCCAGCACTGACTTGAAATACACTTTCAAACGGACCAAAACGGAATGCATGAGGGTAGAATTGGATGGAGGGAGTATTAGCTTTGTGTGTCAACTATTGTTAGATAGAAATGGTAGTACCTATTACCTCTCTCCCCCCCCCCCCCTCCTCTCTGACATTGGGAAAACCATCTGTTGTAGGAGAATGTGGCAAGCTCATCGGGGAGTAATATTCGATCATCCTTGATAGGGATGGGCTTTTCACCATCCCTTGTCAATAGAGCAATTGAAGAAAAGGGTATGTAATCCACGAACAATCTATTGCATTTGATTCGTAACATTATGGCGAATTGGTTTTACGCAATATCATTTCTATTGTTAAGATGTAATCCCATAGTGGGAAAACGACAATCAACAGTAAAACGTACAAGCCTTGTTGGCCTCTCCCCTTCATTGCTAATTGGTTTTGAGTCGGATGCTTTCACATGATTTCAGAGAAAAATCTATTGCCTTCCAGTTTAGTTCATTCACATGTTTGGCTAACTTAAAGTAAGTCCTGCCCACGTGAAGGGGCGTGGTGCGATACAATCTCATGTGGGGAAAATAACGATTAACAATAACACTATAAGCCTTTGTTAGCCTCTACCCTCCTTGGTTTTAAGTTGGATGCTTGTACAACTATGAAATATGTGTATGGTGCACATATAGGGAGTTGATCCACAGCTAGAGTCGGAAAAAGCCTCATTTTTTGGGTTGTCCACGTGACTACAAGGATAATTCGTATCAGTTCATGAAAAATATATATCAACTAAGTGCCCCTAAGAGACGCATGATGCTGAGATGTTGTTTTTGGCTGCACTCGAGACGCATAATGCTGAGATGTTCAAAAGACCACAGCCCATAAGAAATATAGTACCATTGTAGAATATTAAAGATCAAATGAAGCATACACTAGTAGGAAAAATATGTTTTGCCTGCAAGTACCTAGCATGAACAACATTCTTTGTACTTGTCGGGAATAGAGTCGCCCCCCATTACAAGAGATAGCCTTCTGTATGCAGCCAAATGTCTTCACCCGTGCATTTAGCTGACAGTTGTCCACATCCAGTACCCAACATGCCAATTTGATCGCACCATGTCCAAATGCAGTCACAGGCATTATTGGAACAAGATTGTCCTTGGCATATCTCTTTGTGGTCACCCTCAATATTACCACAACAAACGGGTCTTTCTGTCGCAGGTAAACCTAGAGTAAACCCAACAGATTCTAATATTACAGTCATCTTCCTAAAATTAAAAGAAAAATAATGTTCATCAGTGCCTTTATGAAGTATAGATCATGTTGAACAAAAATGTCATTGTACGCAATAAATCAAATCCCATCGGCCTCAATAAGACTTTGATTTCCATGTAACTTTCGACTTTTATGTTCTTTTGACTCTTCAACTGTATTAAAAGTCTATCTCTTTCTTGTACATAAAAGTGCATAATCAGACTTAAATATGAGCCCTCTCTCATGCAAATACAATATTATTTTTTGGAAATAGATAATGTAATCAAATTTGAGAACTTAGTTGTCTTTTCCAAATTGTTTGTTACATTGTTTGCTTATAAGGGTTCGGGACTAAAGTCAGTTTCTTATGACTGATATAGGATACGAGTTTAACATATCACACTCTTCACATGCAATTTCTGTCTAATCAATTAACCCTTTAGTAATTAGTTCAATAATTTTCTTCCAGCCACTTCATAAATCTCAAGAAGAAAAAGCAAGACAAAATTGTGAACGCTAGCACACAAGTTTGCCAACTCTAGCCAATGCCTACAACAACCATATATGCATATCTCTGTGTGCATACCATATTATTAACAAATACAAAAACACCAAAATATATGCCATGAACATATCTAGGGCTTAGGTCTTAGCACTTGCCTCATCAATCGCTCATGTCTAGGGCTTGTTATAGTGGAGATAATAGGGCTCCTATTTTACTGTCGGTCCTCCACCACCTTGCACAGATCTAGGGCTCAACCTTTAAAGAGCAGCAGCATTGGCAGTGTAGTGGGATCGATTGGGCTTACATATTGCACGTCGTACTGCCCCATATTGTACTGGATGAGTGGGATTTTCTCTTCCGTCCAAGTAAGTTAAGAAGATCAAGGCACAGGCAAAAGGGTACAACTCGTCTGCTCTATTATTGAGCAGACAGAGTTAAAATCACGAAAAAGAACGAACCAGATCAATACTAGCAAGATAAGGATCTTGCTAGCGCTATCAAGGGATCAGCTTCCAAATATTTACATTTACATATGCGCACACACACATGTGCATGCATGCATGCATGCATGCATGCATGCATGTATGTATGTATGTATGTATGTATGGTACTTTTGTATCGTTAATCTTGTATTTCGTTCTTTACCATTATAATGTTGCTGGTATAGGTCATGGATTGTACTTTATCGAACTCTCTGACTCGTTAATGCCTTTATTGAGTATTCGACAGAAATGTATTTTTTTCACTTTAATCTAGGTGAAGCTGATGTTGAGTTGTTGCTGGAGACCCTTTTCGCATATCCTGTAAGTGAGGCGATGTTGGTTAGGTTAATGTTATGTTTTTTCCTTCCTCTAATATTTGGTTTGCTGACTGGAAAGAGAAGTTGCTGAGGTCCTGGTAACAAAAACTTAGCTGTCTTTTTCATAAGACATTGTATAGTACTTCTTGAAATAGCTCTCTCCATGAAAGTTGCATGAATATGGTGTCTGCTTCTGGCTGATCTGTCTTATTCAAAGATACTTCAACTTTACAGGATCTTCATAAATCACATTCTGAATCATCAGATTCTTTGGATAGCTTGTTCAGAGACGACAAGGATGCAGCTTGTAACGACAATTTTGTGACAGATATTCTCCCAAAAGAGGTGCCCTACTTTTCATTTTACTTCTGATAGTTAGCTTAACTTTTTCTATTTTACATCATTTAAACTTTTAGTTCTGAGGTAACGTGGATCCCCCATTTAACATGCCTATAGAAGTTATACGGAGTATTTGTTGTTCCATGATAGGTGTCAGTCCTCAGTATCTTAAAATACTCGATATAAATACAGTAAGATACAGACACAAAACAAGCTGTGCTTTTTCTTTTTTATTCCTGTATATTGTTTTTCGGGGCTTTCCACTTCGAATTTGCATCAGCCAATAATGAACTAATAGCAGTTGGACATTGGTCTTTTTAAACAGACAAGGTAACTGTGTCGCTAGAGTACTTTAACGTTTATGATTTGTTTTCTGACAACTTGTTGAGATCTAAGTTTCTATTTATGAAAATTCTCCCCGTATCTTAAGTCTTAGATTTTAGTAAAAAATAAGTATCTTGATTCGACAACTATGGTTTTAAAGTTGTCCTTATTTATTACTTCCTCCGTCCCAGAATTATTGTTCATCTTTTCTTTTGGGCTGTGTCAAAATTTTTGCTAACTTTCTAAATTTGGATTGCAGTGTTGTGCGTTTTTCCAACTTTATCCTATTATTAGGTTTCTGTAGAATCTCTTTAGGATCCACACGCCATACTTTTCTCTCCTTTTCTCCTCTCTTCTGGCTACAATCTGAAATCAAGCGGAGGCAATGTTTTTGCGGCATTGATCTTTGGTGGCAGCCGATGAAGATTTACATCTGAGGAGTTGTAATTTTGTGTGAGTTGAGGTGCTTAGGTGGTGCTTCAGGCGGCGAGACAGTGAAGATGGTGATGGCTGCGGTTGATACAAATGATGGTGGTTGTTGTGCCGCCGTCAATAAAGATGAAGTCCACCATCAATTAGGAATGGTGGTTGATTGATGATGAAGGCAGGACCTCAGATAAATCTGAGCCAAGATTTCGTTTCTGTTGCTTTGTGGTAATGGCTACAGGCAGCGCTAAACCTGGTTGAAGTGCCCAGGCAAATGCCTAAGGCGTAGCTCCGAATTGCCTAAGCATCGAGGCAAACAGTAGGCATGTACTACGATGACGTTATGATTGGAGATCTTCAACCTGCTCAATATTTCTCACCAACAAAGTGAAGATATTTAGACTGGCAAGTCAATTTTATTTTACAAAAACATGATATTTTCAAACTGCAAACTTTTCAGATTCAAGATTGATATTTCTTTCTCATAATGAATCCAGATTGTATAAAAAGATCGGAATTAGGAGGTGGGAAACCATATTTGGTTCTGAATGATGAAGTCCACCACAGAAAATTCAGCATATTTTTCAAGAATATTGATCTGTTACACTGGATTAGTACATATTTGACTCTGTTGGTTTGTACTTTTTCTCTATTGGAGTTGGTTATGAAAGAAGACAAAGGAGAACAGACTGAAGACTTGTGGGCCATCACAACTCTGAAATCTAAAACATCAAAAGTTTTGAGACGGTAGAATAGGCAATTCAGTCCATGTTGACAATCTCCAAATTTGTGCAAAGTCAAACATAAAAATAATTCTGGGAGGGTGGGAATACTTTCTTGGCTTGAAGTAGGCTGTTAGTGGGTTAAATAAATAGATTTCTGTTCCTGATTTTTCTAACGTGCTATATCCTTTCCTGAGCGAACACTGTCGCCAGAGATGTTCATTGCACTTGCACGTGGATGAATAATGGTATAACAGGTTCTGAAGTATATAACCATCAAACAATCACCTCTGAAGCCCTCCTTATGTGTCAGCATTCTTTTACATTCAGAAACGGTATTTTCTTGCACATTTAATATTTATATGTAATGACCTCTAAAGTATAAATCTGCCTAGTCATCTTCTCTGAAGCCCTCATCTAGTTGCCATCATCTAATTACATTGAGTAATGGTTGTACCTTTTGCCCCACATTTTCTTGCTTATATGATAGTTGGCAGACAAACAATCCTCTGGTGCCATTGTGGTCCTCTAGCACTGTATTTCCCCCCTCGCAAACCTAATTCTAGATGTGCAAACTTAATATGTTTAGTAGCTTGAAACTCTCATCGATTAGCCTGTTTATACATTGAGATTTTATGTGGATCATGGAGAGCAGCTAAAACCAACATGCATTTGTTCAACTTCTATTTCTGTGAGATTATCAATTGATTTTCTTGGTAGATGCATCTTATACCCCATCCTAACAGCCAGTATTTGAGCTCAGGTTGTGACCACTAGGTCATTGAACAAGTTTTGCATATGTGCTAGTCTGCGGGTGAGAGATTAGGTTGGAGATCCACTTGGCAGCAATCTGTAACTCAGGGAGGAAAGTAGTTGTGTGAATATTTCACCAGTAACGAGCATGAGTAATGAAGGCGTCACACTTTTCTCTTTGCGCAAAGTGTGTGCAGTAATGAGGTTGGCCAATTGTTTTAGATCTTTCTCCTTACTATTTCTATTTTTTAGGATGAAGTATAGAAGCACCCCTTCAACTATTGACTCGTGGTGGCTAGCTACCTAATCTTTCTAATCCGATGGTACAACCCTTGGGTTCACAAAATCCAGACATATTAACCCCATCCATTGACTTACCATCAAAAATTGAATGGAAAAGTGCCAATTATATACATTGAGAGACAGAAATGTCGTTGGAAAAGCAAACCAAGAACATCCCAAGAAGCTATCTTCACAATCTAGAATGAAAGCTAAAAGAACCACTATTTTTGTTCAATTACACTGCTGGTCAACCCCTCTTCATCTCCCAGACTAACGACACAGGCACACGGCACATCGAACTCTGCCAAGATACACACAATACCCGGACCCACACAGACACTGACGCACATTCACAGACACAATGTACCCACAGGCACGCACACAAATATGATGATGTAATCATATGTGTATGGTTTGCATGTGCGCGTTTTATTTCGTTCCTAATTTTTTCAAATCTATCAATTTATATTCCCAAATTCCATTTTTCCCTAATTTTTTCAACAATTCCATGTTCTGTGTATATTTGTCACCCTGTAATCTTCCTAATTTTTTCTAAACTAAGATTTTTTTAGAAGAAACCTCCAAGGCATAGTCAGCAAACTGCCAAATCAAATTCGAGGCCCTCAGCAATGCAGCCATGGTTGTCGCATTGAGGAGCCCAAGGCACGTCGTCATTACTGTTTCCTACCCATCTCATAATTAGAGGCAGTGGTAGTGAGAGTTGATTATTTTTAGTTGCTGTGGTGGAGGTTTAGGTAGCTGGTAGGGTGAGGTGGGGTGTACGTTTGAGGCAGGAGGCCATGGTGGTCGGTGGTAGTTTGTGTGTGTTTTGCTTGAGGCTATGGTGGAGGAAAATGGAGAAAGTACAACAGAGGTGAGAAAAAAGATAGAAATAGCATCTAGGGCATGTGATGAAAGTGTTTGGCGGTGCAATTTCTGTGTTGGAAAATTTACAAGGGTCCTTTCCCATCTTCTGTTAACCTACATCCAAATTGAGTCAACCGAAGGGCTTACTGAACCCAAGTTGTAGACTTAGGGAATCATTGCCATGAGTCGACAGGTAAAAGGGGTGTTTCTGTACTTTACCCTTTCTTAGTGATAGGTAGCTCCAATGAAAAAGCTAAACAAGATAAGCTACTCAAGTCACCTTTAGTCTGTGGAGTATGCAATTAAGGAGTTAATAGAAGCAACACCTTTAGTCTGTGTAGTATGCAATTAAGGAGTTAATAGAAGCAACTGGCAGTTCAAACTATGCTTAAATCAGTATTATATCTTTTGCTGAGGTAGTTAACTGTGCAGGTCTTAGTTGCATGGAGCAGGGGAGGGGCGGGAGAAGGGGAGCGTAAGCACCTAGAAGAATCTGAGTTGGGAACGGCTTTGCCAAATAAACATTATTTATATCTTTATGGAATTTATAGTACATATTATGTTCATTAACTGCATAGAGTTATCGCTTATTTTTTTTGTACCTAGTTGCTCTATGCTTAGTATAAAATCTAATATAATCGGTGAAATACTTGCGCAAAGCTTTTTGGTTGATAGAGTGGTCAAATAAGAGCGTGACAAAGGACTATGAAAAGACGGTCTCCATGCTCTCTGCATCTCAGCGAAGTGACCAACCATAGTAAATATAAGATCCAATAACAGCTTGGCTCTCTCTTAGACCAAAGACCGGTCAGCTTTGTCTTCCTCTCTCTCTGAATACCCTAAATCTACATTAACAATGATACATGAGAAATATTGAGCTAGGGAGAGGGAAGAATCTGAGGTTAATTGGAGTGTATTTGGAACCATGGAATTGATGGGATTTCATTTCAAATACTTAACTTTTGTTGTTTGGAGCATTAAAAAAAAGAATTGGAATTGGATTTCATGGGATTTGACTGGATTTGTTTCTGTAGTGTGAAATCCGATGGAAAATGGTCGGATTTCGTGGGATTTAGATTCACTTGAATTAGAAGTATAATTTACCTATCTTACCCTTTTGTGGATCTCTCCAACAATTAACCCACCACCACCGTCTTCACTGCCACTACCGCCACACCACATTTACTACCACCACTGGCACCACCATTACTGCCACCATTACTGCCACCGCCACCGCCACCACCGCTGTCACCTCTACTGCCACCACCACTGCCACTGTCACCACTACTGCCACAACCACTACCACCGCCACCTCCATTACTGCCACGACCATCGCCGCCGTCACCACTGCTATTGCTGCACCTCCACCGCCACCACCACTACTGCCACCACCACCGCCGCGACCACTACCGCCGTTGCCACCACCCCTGCCGTCGCTACCAATACTACCACCACCACCGCCATCGCCAGCACTACCACCGCTGCCGCCACCACTACCCTCACCATCGCCACCTCTGCCACCACCACCGTCACCACTAGTGCCACACCGCTTTGACTACTACCACCAGCACCACTACTGCGATTGCACCACCACTACCGCCACTGCCACCAGCATCACTACGACCACGCCACCACTGCCGCAGTAGCCACTACTACCGGCGCCACTGTAGCCGCCGCCGTCACCATCGCAACCACAATCGGCATCACTATTGCCATCGCCGCCGCCGCCACCACCGCTATTGCTGCCACCGCCACCACTATTGTCACCATCGCTGCCGTCGTCGCCACCACCCCACCACCATCGCCACCATGTGCTGGCACTAGCACACTTGAAATCACTTACCGTAGTTCATTTTTCATTATAAGTCAAGGATATGATTGTCTAAAAAATTATTACTTTCCCATTTCTTTTGTTCTCCAAACAAAAAATTGGAATCCTTTAATTTGAATTCCCTTCCGTTCCAAACAAAAAAAATTGAATTGAATTCCAAATCCAATTCCAATTCCAAATTTGAAATCCAAACCCTAAAAGAATTAGTTCCAAACAGACTCTTTAAGTTTGCGATCCGAACCCACTTGGGATCACGCTCCCAACAAGCTCCCAAGCTGGGAGCGCAAGTTCGAGAATCTCAGGGAGATTCGTGGCCTAATAACAAGAATCCTGCAACTAAGTTGCAACTACTTTCGTGGTCCCTTGGTCATTGAGCAGAATGGTTGGTGATTTACTCTTTTTATGAACTGGCTTGCCTGATACATTGTATATTCTTCTTGGTGGAACTAATCGCAACTGTACATTTTATGGGGAACCATAAATGACATTTTATTGGCATTCATTGGTTTAATTTAATCCCTGACCCTGGCAGGAGCCTGATGTGCGTAGTGGAGTTGATGTGGACAAAAAAGGTTCCTTATTGATGATGAATTTCTCTTTAGATGAAGTTGATTTTGCGATTAAAACCCTTGGTATGTAGAAGACCTAATTCACAAAAGTATTATTGCGTTTTTTCTGTTTCTTTTCTTTGCCTGGCTTTCCTGCAATATGTCAAATAGTGGAATTATGCTTTCAGACGCTTCTTTATAACCAGAACAACTTTTACAAGCACATTTAATCGACACTCGAGCCTGAATGTTTATTTCTTTAATTTTGTTGTGTTGATCGTTCGACTTTTCAAGGATTTTGTAACTGCACATATCATATGTCGATATGCACCTGTATTCTATTTCTTTTACTAGAACATTCTCAGTGTAACTAATTTCTTGCCTCTTTTTCATAACAGGAGAAGACACTCCTATCACTGAATTAGTTGATTTTATCTTTGCTGCTCAGTTGGTGGAAAACTATGAAAAGGATGCAGATGATCCAAATCATCGTGGTGAAGAAAGAATTGAGGTCATTCATAAGTATATCTTTACGCTAGTACTTCACATGTATGCCATTGCTTGGTTAAGTTCAATCTCATATAACTGATAATGTTCTGTGTAGTAGATAATATATGAATGTGATATTTCTGTAAATTACGCTAACAGTGTTTTTCTGGTTCACTGCTTTTTTTTCTTTTTGCAATGAGCGCAATATGTATATGCTTGATGTTATCGTATCCTTTGTGCGCTTGATTTTGATTTGGTCATAATTGGCATGCATATTTGATGAAGAGAGTGGAGATGAGAGAATGCTTATCTTTGGTAGTTGTTTGTTTATGACGACAAAACTAAAACAGGAAAAATATAATCCTTGATACGTCTACTTAATTTATGATGAGATTACCTTTATAGCAAGTTTCGAAGAGGTACTCTCAAATTAATTTATGCAGTTTGGCAAATTTGGATTTGAACTTGCATCTGAGATGCTTGGTTCACATAATTTCGTTAATTAAACTTACGCTGCATTAAAAGATCATTATGGTCTAAACTGCACCTTGCAGGACACTGAAACTTTGTTTGGGAATATGGACAAGACACTTTGCTTGCTTGAAATGGGCTTTTCAGAGCGTGAGATTTCGGGAGCTGTTGAGAAGTATGGTAAGAACTATCAATTCTTTGTTAATGCCGCATCATGGAAAGCATGGAAACATGTCTGTTTAGACATGGATCATATAGCGCTCTCGCTCTCTCTCTCTCTCTCTCTCTCTCTCTCTCTCTCTCTCTCTCTCTCTCTCTCAGGCTCTCTGGTGGTGTTGGGGTGGTTCTTTTTTCGAAAAAGTTTTGGTGGAGGCAGGGGGTGGAGGGAGTGAGGGGGGGAGCTACCTGGCTGATTTATCTTTTTTTTCCTAGAGAGCTTCAAGCAAAGTGCAAGGTACAGCATGATTTAGTTAAACATAACTTTCATGCAGCACAAATTGAATTGCTTGCGGAATCGTTGGAATATGCAAGCATGACATCATCGGATGGATTCAAATATGTTAAATTGCCTTAACAAAACTACCTGAATGCTGAATGTAAAGCAGTGACATGATCATAGACTTGTTAGGATCCGTTTCTTTTCCTTTGGTTTTGGCTCAAGCTTTCTTAAGGTACCATAATCTCCTAGATTTTTGTTGAAACTGATCTATCAAGTGTGACACGTTCTTTTAGATATTGTATCCAGGGAAGATAACACCTACAAAGGCTAAACCCACGTTGTTGGCAGGAAAGGCTTTGTTGAGTTGAGTATTAGATGGGACCTATAGAGGATCAGACAATTCCGCATTTGGCTGCATTATCTCAAAGAGCTGAGCTGATTGAAAATTTGTCAGTTCCTTGGGTTTCACCCCTCTTGCCCTTGTCTCAAGTTCAATACACATTATGATGAGCTGTAGTGCCAAGTGGTAGGATGAGAGTTGGTTTAGGTCCTGCAAGTGTTCGCCAAGAGTGTCTGCACATGGCTTGCCTTTTTATCAGTTTGGTGTTATGGCTCTGCAACAGTTAGGCCTGGTCATCTGATCAAATTGCAGGCGGTTGCACAAGTACCCTGGCAAGGGCATATCATACCGCAGTTATGTTGGTGGGGAATAGTGAAGAAGAGTCGTGGTACATTCTGCATTTTGATGAAGAGTTCCTGGCTAGGTAGCACGGACACGGTGTCGGACACCGACACCGACGGGGACACCGGACACCGCAATTTCCAAAAAATCAGATTTTGAACACCGCAGGACACCGCTATATATATATATAATAATAATAAATATCAAATACATTCCACAATAATAATGAAAAACTACCAAAACAATGAATTCAAATAAATACAACTTAAACATTTATTTGGTACTGGACAAAAAAACTAAGTCAAAAGAGAGAGAGAGGGACTTTCAGTATAATGCATGACAGAGGGAGAAAAAAAAGAGGAAAGACACGAGAGGGAAGGGACTTTTTGTAACTAGAAGAAAAAAGGAAGGAGACGACTGACGAGACGAGGATACAAGGAGAAAAAGACCTGTGGGTCAGTGACGGCGGCAGAGGACCTCTGGCGACGATGGCGAGAGCTCTGGCGACGGCGGACAGATCTGTCGGCTTCGGTATCTTCAAGACTGAGCTCCGGCAACGAGAGAGAAGAAGACGGCCGATAGATTAGAGCACCCGTGAGGTGAGAGAGAAGAAGACGACCCGCGAAATTATTTCAATGGGTAAATTACACTAAACACCCCTGAGGTTTTAGGTAATTACACTCCACTACCGCTATCTTTAAAAATTACACTCCAACCCCCCAAGGTTTGTACCCGCATTACACACAACTACACACATTTAACGGCAGACCCAACTCCGTGAAAAGATTCCCTGACACATTACTTTATGCAATTTTTATACCCAAAATGCCCCTGAGGGAATGAAAGATTTCAACCCTAATTTTGTTTTGAAAACCCCTAATTTAAAAATTAGGGTTTTGACCTTCTTTCTCCACCTTTCAATCCCTCTTCCAGAACCCCAGCTCCCAATTTTTTCATTCAGAACCAGCACACTGCAGCCACTAGCCAAGTTCCAGACATGTGTCACCTTCATCGCAACTATGCCTCGATCTACAATATCCACTATAGCACCGGTAGCCTCTCACAACCGCTGATCAACCACAATCGGAATCACCGGACGACACATCGGCGTTACCAGACCACACCATCTTCAACCGGGAGCAGGATCAACCCTAGGACCCTCCCATACAACTTCAATCGGAGGAAACTACCTTCAATCGAAAACCACACCCAAATCACCACGGCTTCACCCACTGTATCATCACAGCACTATCATCGCCACCTTGACCACAGCTCCATTAGCTGTAACACACACACACACACACACCCTCTTCCAGATTGTGATTCCCACAGTCCACTCAACTTGAATCACACCGTCAGTGGCCGAGATTTGCTTCCCCTGAAGACACGTGCACAGTAGCCGCAACCTAACTGGGAGCAGGTGAAAGACGCCGTCGCTGCCGCCATGGCCGAGCTAGCTCAACCGGAGGCATACACGCCAAGGAATATACAGGTGTGGCGAACGCTATTGAACTGGCTCTCCTTCTTCTAGATCTTCATTCAGATCCTAAGAGGCATGCGGTCGGTGGCTCAAGTCCTTTCCGGTGTAGATCCGTCACCGACCTCAGGGGTGTTTAGAGAGAGAGAGAGAATAAAGTTTTCCTCCAAAATTTCAAGTAAACAGTCTAAGGGGGGCATTTATGTCTTTTCGCATTGCATCATTAACACCGTAAGAGAAAAAGTTATTTTTTGAGCTGAGTGTAATTTTTAAAGATAGCGGTAGTGGAGTGTAATTACGTAAAACCTCAGAGGTGTTTAATGTAATTTACCCTATTTCAATTAATCTCAAATTGGCCCCAAACGTCTGACACTGCTCCATGCCGTGTCCGACACTCCTCGACGAAGTGTCCGACACGGTGTCGGAAATTAAAAAAAATAAAAATTCGGACACTGATTAGGCGTGTCCGGACACGGAGGGTGTCGGGGTGTCCGTCCATTTAGGACACCATACCTCCACCTAGGAGAGGTGTCGGTGCTTCCTAGGTTCTTGGGTTATGAGACACCTTAGGAGAGGCAAGGCTGAAAGTGGAGGAGTTTTTGACAACCCAGAGTCTCACATGAACTTGACAACCCTGTAACAGTATTCATCACAGATGGCACTCAAAAGGCTCTGGTCAACCTCGTCCAACCACAAATCTGAATGTCTTTGATCATACAATGATCCCAGGAAGTGATAGATCTCTGAACTTCTTTTTCTTCTCTTGGTTATATGGTTAGGTATGCTTTAGGCTTCATTAAACTAAATAACCATGTTTTGCCATGTGTATTGACTGCATCGAGATACAACTGTAAATTGGGTTGTACTCTATGAAAGAGTAAAGTAGAAGGGAACTCAAGGTGGCCAAGATCTCTTAACTGTTATGCTTTTACCTTATGTTTCTGAAGAAATTCTTGTAATGTAGTTCCACTGATGGCAATTACCACCGTAGCTTGTAATTGCCTCGCCGCTGACTCCCAGCTTGACTAAGATGTACTATTAACCATCCATAGACCATTCTTGATCAAGAGTTTCAAACATCTGCCAAAATGTGACACTAAAATGTCCCGAATGACTATAAAAAGGAGATCCTTAATTCTGAGGATAGGCTCCCAAAGATCTGTACAATTTCAGGGCCAGTTGTAACCGTTTTCCTATGTCACTTTTTCTGCAGTTGAGTATGATCTATGTCCATGGTTTATTCATAAAACAGACTGTTTCTTGACTTAATCATGGAAATTCTGGTTCTAGTTCCTCTTTTTTGTTCTGGTTTATATGTGAGGAAATTGGTTTTTCTGTGTGTTTCAAAAGCTTTTATTGTGCCTACGCAAACCAAACTCTACCTGCCATACTATCTGGTTTGGTAAAATTATCTCACGAATCTGCTTCTCAAGCTACCGCTGTTTCCTATAATAATGTATTTAACATCTTTCTTTAGATAGAACAGTCGGTCAACTTAAGTTACATCAGATTAGCGAATCACATCTCCCAACAAGTCTTTCGTGTAATCACCCAATGATTGACGATGAAATCTTTCATTTTGTCCCCTTCAGGTTTAGAAGTTCCCATTACGGTACTTGCTGACTCGATTGTTGCAGATCAAACTGGTAGCACTTTCATCGGAGCTAACAAGGTTTTCCGCTCCTCTTAATTATGCATCATGTTATCACAGTTATTCTTGCTTGGAGTTCCTTCATTCCTTCATTTATCTTTTCTGTTATCTGTCTTCTTTTTCTTGGAATTGGGGTTGGGGTTGGGTTTGGGGGGCGGGGGGTTGGCGGTGGTGGTTGTTCTGCAGCTTTGTGTTTCAAGCTAGTGCTTCTTGCATTAGATCTTGGAAGTGCTCAAAGGATGCTCTTAAGTTATTAATTAAACTATCTAGTGATTGCAAGATGATATAGTAACCTTGGCACTCTGGATAATGGCCTTGCTGTTGATGATTTAATTTGTCAGTAGATTTATGAGATCTAGCAGGCTCTCAAAGGATGCTCTTAAGTTATCAATAAAACCATCGTGTTTTTGTAAGTCAACATAGCAACCTTGGACACTGGATAGCAGCCTTGCTGTTGATAATATAATTTGTCGCTATATATCAAATCCGGAGATGGATTGGTCAGTGAAACTTCCAACAAAAGCCTATATACTTGACATCAAGCTTTTCAAAAGTTTTTTTTAATCTCAAGTACTCATTCTGGCTTAATATTTGTTACTTCTACTCTGGAGGATGAATCTCATATGTTTCTCTCTGGAGGATGAATCTTATTTGCTTATCTCAAAGTTTCACCAGAAATTAACCTTCTCATCCTTTTAGTTATACGCTGATTCTGTAATGGATATTTTCCTTGGTCTTGCAGTGTTCGTCGACATCTTTAAGTGTGAGTTATTCTGGAAGTAAATATAGATCCTTCGGTAAGGGGATTGAACAGGGACAAACACTCCCTCCTTCCAGTAGTTTTACTGTTAAAAAAGAGGATTATCTTCCCGATGCTGTTTCTGAGTTTACGGATATTGAGTATAAGGGAAAAAGGCCAAACGAAGAATATGCTGACGAGCATAGCAGTGTAAAAAGGCCAAAAGAAGAGTATGATGACGACTTAAACAGTTCTTTTGGGCCAGCATGGCTTGAATCGAGACAAGGGATCTCAAAGCATTCCAACAGCCAACTACCGGTACCTAAGAGAAAGTGCAATCTTGTAATAGATGGATATGGAATGCCTAAGCTGGCCAAGCCAAATTCTTGCAGAAGTGTTGATCAAAGGGTAGCTAAACCTCCTTATTTCCTTTACGGGAATGTTATGAATCTATCTCATGACTCTTGGGTCAAAATTTCACAGTTCTTGTATGCAATTGAGCCAGAATTTGCCAACACTCAGTTTTTTTCTGCCTTGAGTAGGAAGGAAGGCTATATACACAATCTTCCTACTGAAAATAGAACTCACATCTTTCCAAAATCACCCATGACCATTGAAGAAGCAATACCACATTCGAAGAGATACTGGCCATCATGGGATACAAGGAAGCAGCTGAGTTGTATCAGTTCTGAAGTTAGTGGTATTCAGCAACTATGCGACAGGCTTGGAAAAACATTGACCGAATCAAAAGGCTTACTCTCAGTGGAACGGCAGAGAGACCTCCTCCATCAGTGCCGAACCTTGAACATTGTGTGGGTTGGCCAGAACAAACTGGCCCAAATAGAACCCGAGCATTTAGAGCGCATTCTTGGCTACCCATTGCATCACACTCGAGCTTCTGGATTCAGTCTAGTTGAAAGAATTCAATCCCTCAAACACTGCTTCCAAACCGACACACTTGGTTATCATATCTCTGTGTTAAGGTCTTTGTTCCCGGATGGATTAACAATGTTATCAATTTATAGCGGAGTTGGAGGCGCAGAGATCACTTTGCACCGGCTTGGTATTCGGTTGAAAGGTATTGTTTCTGTAGAGCCCTCTGAAACAAAGCGGAAGATCATCAAGCAGTGGTGGCATGATTCTGCACAGAAAGGGGAATTGGTGCAGATTGAAGACATTCAAAGGCTGTCTAGTAACAAGCTTGAAAGTCTGATTAGAAGGTTTGGTGGTTTTGACTTCATCATTTGTCAAAACCCGCATGTCTACTCACCACAGGGTTCTAGTACCTGTACAGATAAGGAAGACCTTGCAGGTTTAGACTTCTCCTTGTTTTATGAGTTTGTTCGTGTCTTGCAACGTGTAAGGAGTACCATGGAGAGAAACAGGTGACTTCTATCCTTCCATCGTTTTCATGTAAGAAAACCTGATGCAGTGACTGTAGCATTTTCAGATCAATGATCAGCAACTTGTGCGTTTCCTAGAAACCATGGTGCAGCTGGATGAGGAAAGAGAAGGAAGCAATAAAGGAATAAATCAGTACATAGAAAGTAGATTAAATCACCCAAAACTCAAGTAGCAACAACAGTACTCGAGAAGAAGCCCTAAATGGCTGCTCTCACCAGTACACCAATCACATTGTATTGATCACCTAAAAATTGGCACTGTGTAATCTCACCAGTCCACCAATCACATTTACAAATCATTGTGAGAAAAAACTCAAATTAAAGTCTAAAATCCAAAACCATATCAAGACTAAAGTTGCCTTGTTCGATTGGAAGTTGTTCACTGATCCCCCAGCTTGCATAGATCTCCTGTTTTCAGTGGTAGCAGGCACCTTGTCCCGGCTGCTTACTCTATACCTGATCCATTGTGTGATAACCTGCAAGCAGCCCTAGCCATCTTCTGATCAAGGATCCCGGTATTCCTTTCCATCCGTCGTACATAAATTGTTGCTGCAGAAATCAGTTTCCTCAACTTTGCTCTGAAACTCTCTCCTCTAAACTTTCTGGATGCTTCTTGCAACACGTGACTCCATTCCAGTGGAGTTTTTTCTGATACAAGTCTCCAAAGTTCTTGATGAACGGCTGTTCTATTTTGTAAGTCTAAAAATTTTATCCATAGACTGACTTGAAACCGTAGTCCTGTCACCCCATGTAACACTGCTCGGTTGTAACCGCTCTGTAAGCTAGGACATAAGTTCTACAAGTACCGTGCTTACTAATGCAAAATAACCCCAAGATCATCTTCTGCTGGAAATAAACCAGAAACAACCATTTAAACCATTAACTATTTAAAGACAAACCAACGGCTAGCCACATCGTAAAACGAGTACACCTCTTTTACCCTGCACTTTCGCTGCATCAATTTCGCCCAGCTGAGAAGAACTGGACTTTGACGATTTCGGGTGTAACTCTGATGACGACTGCGCTTCAACTACTGCAAATCTGTGTTCTCCATGGTTTTCCTTTCCACTTGACTGGCAACCTTTCCACTGTGCCTTCTGATGTATACCGAGTCACTTGTAGCATGAGCATGCCCATCACTTGTCAATTCTCCATGCCCCGGGTAGTCATATGGACTGATACGGTAGCCTGTAGGTAGTTCCAACACAAATGCATTTGGTCCCGGTTTTTGGAGGATCTTCCAAGTACCAAATAACTTAAGACTCTATTTGAAAACGAGTTTTTTTTTTCTTTCAGTTTTGTAAATTGGAGAAAAAAAAAACGAGTTTGATACACAATTTTTCGTTTTTTTTTCTTTCAGTTTTGAAAACCAATTTTTAAATGGGCTGTTTTTGAAATATCTTATTTAGGAGTTTTGGATTTTCAGTTTTAGTTTTTATTTTAAGACCACCACCACCCTCCCACCGCCACAGCCACCGCTGCCGGCCAAATCGTTGGCTACTGCCACCACAAACCACCACCAAAGAAAAACTCAAAATAAAAATTGGGTAATAAACACCCAAAAAAAAATTCAAAATAAAAATTAGATTATCAAATACTTATTTTTTTTGAAAAAAATAAAAACTAACTGGTTTTGATTTTCTGAAAACAGGAAATCAAAACTAGAAGTGATTTCAAACGCTACCTTAACCTGAGTTTGTGAAGAGTACCATGTGAAAATTTTATTTTTCATAAATAAACCAAAAGTTGATCGCTCACCTGATTTTCTCTCTCTATTCCTCAATTAGGCCTTTTGCTTATACTTTCGTGTTTTAACCTTCGTACTCCTCCTTACCTATCATGCAACTGGTACACACCATGTGTAAAAGCATCGGATTTATCACTAGTATGATGCTTAACGATGCTATTGAATGCAACGTATGGTTAGGTACTCTGTCATAGGCGACCTAAAAGGTACAACACTGCTGACTCTGGAATACTTGATCCAGACAAGGCACCTTAACAAATTACCCAAAGTTTTCCTATCCGAGGATGATGCGTAGAGTATTTGTGTTGCGTGCCGAGCTTTTCACAGAAAGTTATCCAGAAATGACTCATAAAATTGACATCATGGTCGGAAGCAATTGATTAAGGAACACCATGTAAACAAACAAACTCTTTAAAGTATAATCAGCCGCCACAGATGCATCATTAGTTCGTGAACAAGGAATATAATGGGTCATTTTTTAGAACTTATAAACAACCACTAAGAGGGAATCATGTTTACCCGTTGTACGAGGTAGCCCAATATGTTTGTATAGAACAAGCGTTGCACTATTGAACTGGTGTTTTGCACTTGACCATTACATATTGACAGGAGCTGTTGTACAGACGATGTGTGTGCAATTTTATTATCGCAAATTATGAGTAATGTATTTTGAGATAATAAATAAATAAAAATATGTGAATTAGGACTCCAGGAAAAGATAATCTAACAATAAATTCCTAAATATCATCAAATCTCATCATTTTTAAAATTTTGAAAAAAACGATCATATATCTCATAATTGTGTTGCAATACAATGTAAGACACTCACACTCTCATATCACCAACGACACCCATCTTCCCACCAATCTGCTACCACCACCATCATCACCATCACACACACAAACAACAGCGCACACACACGCATACACATAAGCCCCCCTTCCCTCCCACACAGAGAAAATGGGGACACACACGCACATGCACACACAACGACAAACACTCACAGACCACCCAACATCCACCACGACCGCCTTCTGTCGTCAAGATGATCCAGCACCGCCGGCCACCACGACCCCTGAGTCCCCCACCAGATGTCTTGTCCCTACCTGGTTTCTTGGTTGTCTCAGAGTAACTTTGACCAAATGTATGATATTGCTCCTTTTGTCTCGTATGCCGTGTGATTGTAGAAATGATTGAATTATTTGGTGATCTAAGAAAAAAAAATCAAACAATATCCACTCTCTCTCCTTCACTCAGGTCTTCCAGCTTTAACCGTTAGTTTCCCATCTCTGGCTGCCATCTCTCCCATCCAGTTGCTGATGTAAGGATCAATTGTCTGGTTAAAACCGCCACCAATCATTCATGGTACATCAACTAACAGTTCATCAACAATTGACATTAAGCAATTCAGGTAAGGGTGCCATTCTCTTAAATTCATATCGAATTAGAAAATGTGATACCTCCACATGATGCTACGAAGTTCTATGGCGTTGGACTCCACGGCGACTCACTCAACGAACGCCTTCATTTCGGTATACTAGAAGAGGCATACTTTCTTAGAGCTCTTCGGGTTAGCGATGGATGCTTAAGCCTTCATTTCGGTATACTAGAAGAGGCATACTATCTAATCAAATGCAACACCTTCAGCTGTTAATGTATTCAAATTACTTATTTACCACTTAACACTTTGTTCCCAACCTATTCTGGTCACACCCAAAGGCCCACCTGGGGTCCCATATCGCATAACACGTCCGCACAAGCAACATGCAACATTTAACGCCTCCAACCGGTCAATAAGTGCACGCTCAAGTCGCGTGCACTTCTCACCTTTTTTACGTGACTTCGTCACCAAGAAATTGATCTTTGCGCAACTGCTCATCACGCTTCGACCGTCGCACTTCATCCTTTGCCCGTCGGTGCACCTTGGCGTCAACCGAAGGAAGTCAGCCTTGGCCTCCCCCTTGGGGTCGACCTCGGCCTTCCTCTGGGGTTGGCCTTGGCCTCCCCCAATGGTTGGCCTTGGCCTTCCCCCAAAGGGTTGGCCTTTGGCTTCCATACTTAGCATCTTCACTACACTTCAAGGGCCCGGACGTCACTCCGCGACCCCTGTTGCCCCGAACTCACTCATCGACCCCCGTCACCCGGACATCACTCCACGACCCCGTCTCTGCCTGGACGTCACTCCACGACACCCATCCCCCGGACGTCACTCTGCGACCCCCGTCGCCCAGAACTCACTCCGCGACCCCCGTCGCCCAGACGTCACTCTGCGACCCTGTCGCCTGAACGTCACACTGTGCCCCGGACACCATACTTACTTCGCCACACCCATGCACCGCGCCACTGACACAGTCACGCCCCCTGGCTCTCTGTCACACTACCATGCTCTTCGCATCGGTCCATCCTTTCACCACACCATGCGCACCTTGCCTTGGTTATGGAACATGCTTCAACCCACTCTCCGGAGTGTGCAACATGATACGGGGATAGGCGACTCCTTCGGGACACTATCTCCACCAGGGAGCTCTTCAACTCCCCTTCCGCCAGGTATACGGCTCTTCCGGGATGCTACCTCGGCCAGTCGGGTAGACGGCTCCTCCGGGATACTACCTTGACGCGCTCTGAGTGCTCCGCGGGGATAGGCGATTCCTCCGGGACACTATATCTGCCAGGGAGCTCTTCAACTCCCCTTCTGCCAGGTAGATGGCTCCTCCGGGATGCTACCTCAGCCAGTCAGGTAGACAACTCCTCCGGGATGCTACCTTGACTCGCTCCGAGTGCTCCGGCACAAGGACTCATTGCGGGGATAGGTGACTCCTCTGGGACACTATCTCTGGCAGGGAGCTCTTCAACTCCCCTTCCTCCAGGTTGACGGCTCCTCCGAGATGCTACCTCGGCTAGTCGGGTAGAGGGCTCCTCCAGGATGCTACCTTGACGTGCTCCAAGTGCTCCGGCACAAGGACTCACCGCAAGGATAGGCGACTCCTCCGAGACACTATCTCTGCTAGGGAGCTCTTCAACTCCCCTTCTGCCAGGTAGACGGCTCATCCGGGATGCTACCTCTACCAGTCGGGTAGACGGCTCTTCCGGGATGCTACCTTGACTCGCTCCGAGTGCTCCTGGACAAGGACTCACTGTGGGGATAGGCGACTCCTCCAGGACACTATCTCCGCCAGGGAGCTCTTCAACTCCCCTTCCGCCAGGTAGACGGCTCCTCCGAGATGCTACCTCAGCCTATAGAATAGGTGACTCCTCCAGGACATTATCTTCGTCAGGGAGCTCTTCAACTCTCCTTTCGCCAGGTAGACGGCTCCTCCAGGATGCTACCTCGGCCGGCCAGGTAGACGGCTCCTTTGAGATCCTACCTCAGCCTACGGAATAGGCGACTCCTTCGGGACACTATCTCCGTCAGGGAGCTCTTCAACTCCCCTTCCACCAGGTAGACGGTTCCTCCAGGATGCTACCTTGGCCGGCCAGGTAGACGGCTCCTCCGGGATACTACCTCGGCCTATGGAATAGGCGACTCCTCCGGGACACTATCTCCGTCAGGGAGCTCTTTAACTCCCCTTCCACCAGGTAGATGGCTCCTCTGGGATGCTACCTGGCCCGTCAGGTAGATGACTCCTTCGGGACGCTACCTTGACGCGCTCTGAGTGCTCTAGCACAAGGACTCACCCATGGGATAGGCGACTCCTCCGGGACACTATCTCTGTCAAGGTGTCTTCGTGACTGGCCTATGTGCTCCAGCACTGGGGGCCTGCGTTGGCACCCCTATGAACTATGAACCCCGGGTCGCTCTGAGACGGGAGCAAGTAGCACCTAGTCCGCCTGGCAGTTGAGCGTCGGGTTTTCCCCACCACTTCTAGGCCTGTGGGACTCTACAAGGGCTTGGATTGGAGGCTAGATCAAGGGGGTTCTCTGGCCACACCGACGCTATGGGAGCCAGTCTGTCCAAACAGACAAAGCGACGCTGTATGGGGCAGGCCGGGTGAATATGCAATTCGACAGTCCGTGGAGCACCGGCAGCTGTGGACCCCTTGGTAACGTGTAACTCCCGGGGGAGCGCCACGTGTCGCGTGATGACATCATCATCTCAACCTCTATAAATAGAGGTCTTGAGAATTCATTTGGACGGTTGGACATTTTCAGAACACTTTCACTTTTTCTCACTCTAGAATCCTAGAGAGAAACATACAGGACCCTGACTCCGGACCTAAGCATCAGACTATGACTGTTGTCGAATATTCGTCCTGCGCCATCGCCCTCGCAGCACTGCCACCCTCAGGCTCTGTCTGGGAAGCCCTTGGTCTCAGCCCTTGCTGTGTCTCACATCAACATACTTGGCATCTGAGTCGGACTGCATTCCTTGTGGCACATCCACGTCGACTGCGAACCCACTTTCCTTGGCATCACACTTGTGTTCCAACTTTAGGCTTAAGCATGAAGGATTATTCTCGTGCTAAGTAACTCCATTTACATGCCTAATATTTAGCTTGTTCTTAGAATTGAGGTAAAAAGGAGCTTCATGGTCAGAATAAAGCACAAACTCCTAATAAATCTACTAGCCTATAAAATTCGGCTTTACCGTGACTAATGAAATATGGACACGTGTGCATGAAAAGAGGTCGAAGGATAAATGATGTTGCGTTAAGGATAGTTAGGAAGTGACTATCAATAATTATGTAATGATAATTATGGAGGTTCAAGTTATCATAGAACTCGAGGCATATAATACAGATTTTATAGCACGTGGAGAACTTGTGTTACAGAAACTGAACGAAAGTTTGTACAACTGTTGATGGGAAAGAAACAATCGACAGTTGTGGTTGTAGAAGATAAAGGCTGTCAATTTCTTTGATGAAAAGGATTGGAGCGAACAGTTGCGAGAAAGCAAGAAGGAGAAAGAAGGAAGAAAAGAAGGGATCAATCACCAACGCACAACTCAACAGAATGACTTAACTTCAAGTCTTCATTTTCCTTTCTTTAAAACTTTGTGAATGCTTTGCCTCTTAGCGATAGAGGCCCCTATGTTTAGTGCACATATCAATTTATTCGCAAAAGTAGTCTTTTGTCTTGGATGTGTAGTCTTTTACTTTCAATTTTCGTGTTTCTCGAAGTCTCCCGTTTTAGAGAAGTTCTTAGAGAACAGGGCAACGAGAACGCATATTAAATTCAGAGTTTGCCATCCAACGCATATATTGGCGCGCCAATGGGACCCTTTAATCTAAAAGGGAAGCATACCTAGTACAAGGAGTCATGTCAGAACTAACGAAGCCAATAATGGTATTGAAAACAATCTTACCGGTGATCGTGGTAATGCTAGAGAAGTAAGGATTTGTTGAGCCATTAGTGGTTGGAATGGAAATGTAAACTTCAAGAATGACACTTCCAATGTAGGAAGTACTACCGGTGAGAATATGAATGACAGTGTTGATACAAACGCAATAACCGCAATTGGTGAAGCTGAAGCAATCGAAAAGAATAATCAGACGGTGTGCCACTTGATGAACCAGGTCAGTTCCTCGACTTAAGTACTTACCACCATGGTATTTCGATTGTTGACTATTCTGTAGAGCCAAGCAATGGCTTTTAGTAAGGCATCTAATACCCAAGAACAATCATATTCCAAAATAATACATGAGAAAAATGACAGAGGAACATAATGCCTCTGGAAAGAAATTAATCAAAGATTTATCAAAAGAAATCCAAAGACAAACTTCGTCCATTACCAAAACTGCAAAACCCCCTAAACTATCATGACGAAGTGGTAGAGATAGATGTCTCTCATATAAGAATAAAGGTTGCTGCGAGGTAGCTAAATGGCCTAAGTTCAAATCATCCAAATGAGGTTGGTTTATTCCCAATCCAATTGATAGTAGTGATTTGGGGTCAAGCAGAAGGAATTTTGCAAAGGCAAATGGACCCAAGGGACCTGCAACCTGACCTAATAATATTACAATGCAAGAAGTGGGAATGGCGAAGGTGGCACTGGCCAAGGAGGTGAGAATGGTTACACCCCTCCCCATAAGAGAGAAGTGGAAGGGGCGTCCCGATTTGACAACCCGACATTGAAGAGATTGGTGGAGTGACGAGGCCAATTGGCCTTGAAGATAGAGAAGTGACAATGTTAAGAAAGGTAGCACAACCACATCATGAGTTCAATCATTTTAAAATCTCATTATTCTATGAGATTATTATTTTAGTAGAATAATAATAATAAATAAATAAATAAATAAAGTTAGTGCCATTTTCATAATTTTAGAAAAGTTTTGGTGCGTTTTGAATAAGTATCTAAAGTTTGGGGTATTTGTGCAATTTGCCTATTAGGGTTTTCTTAAATAGTTTCTTCTTCTTTCGAGCAGCAACTCCGCCGCCTAGTGCTGTCTACTTCCTATTTTGGCTGTTCCTTGCCATTTTTCATCTTCATTTTCATCCAAGGTAAGCCCAAAATTAGAATTTAACCCCCTAACTAGATTTGTACTGAATTTTGTCGCTATAAATCAAAAAATTGTGGTCTTTTTGGAGGTTGATTGAGCCTTATAGTATTTCTTTTTGGCCTTTGGCATTAGATTTTGCGTGAGTTGGAGGGGATTTAATGTTGCCAAACTACTTTAATTGTGGTAAATGATTTCTATATTTTTGCTGTGGTAAGGATTTCTTATTTTGTTGTTGGGTTGAGGCTTTCCACTATTATTTTCTATCCCTGAAATTCCTATGTTAGTTGCCTTTGTAAAGGTCTCTATCTTGTGTTAGTTTCATGTTTCTACAATCGGTGATATAGCCTCTTTCATGTTTCTTCTTCTTTTCAAAGTGTGATTATATATCGTTCTTGCCTTGAACTTGTTAATCTAGCAACTCCTTATTGAATCTTCTTAAGTGTGGCAAATCTAATACTCCCTTATTGGTCACAGGAGTGAAGTCCACACCCATCAAACCTATGCAAACCAACTGTGTATATGGTACCATTCTACCTGGAGTTTTTGTAACACTCCAAAATTTTAGAGGTGCTCAAAATATTACCGGTTGGTTGAGAGAAAAATCATGATGATGATGATGATGACGTTTTTAGTGACAATTAGGACTTGTATTTTCGTGCTTATTGAGTGACTTCACGGAATCGTGACACCTCGTATTTATTGAGGAGTCAGTGTTGATTACTTCTCTGATTGATACCTCGTGCTACCTATCACCGTCGTGCTTGTAACGTGTCAACATACTATTGCGACACGTCGTGCTTCAAGCCTTGTCGTGCTTTGCTTAGTCTTGTCGTGCCTGCTAGGTGGCACAACATTATCTTGTCACCTCGTGCTTCGAGCCTTGTCGTGTTTTGGTTAGCATCGTCGTGCTTTCTAGGTGGCACAACCTTGTCATGCCACCTCATGCTTTGAGTCTTATCATGCTTTGGTTAGCATTGTCGTGCTTGTTAGGTGGCATAGCCTTCTCTCGCCACGTCGTGTTTCTATCCACCTCGTGCTTCCTAGAAATTTTTATAAATAGGCCTTTGATCTTTTCAAATTATTTTAGGTTATCTTTGACTTTCATCAGTAGATAGACAACTAAAGAGTGAGAAAAGAAGATTTTTCTCAATTATGAAAAGGAATCATAGGGCTTGATTCCTAGTAACTGTATAAGTCTATTCTTCGTGATTTAGGTAAGGAGAATTCCATATCACTATTATTTTATACCACGTGGTTATTTATTTCTCAATGTTTGTTGTACTCCTAAACACTATTGTTCTGAAAATCTTGCTGAAGTGCTTGTCTTTGTTTTTGAAATATGTTTGTGAGACGTAAGTTAAGTACTTTTGATCAATGACAGTACTCCAGTAATTTGTCTATGTGCATGGTATGTTATGATACAACTGAGCTTTGGCGGATCCCTTTGAGGATACTGGAAGCAAGGATGTTGAAGTAGTATGCTTCGTGTGCAACTTGGATATTGAACCGGTTTACTTATTGTTCGGGGTATTAAGCCACAGTTGTGTTTACGGTTTAACTGTCAAATATATTAACTGTTGTTGAATTGTTTAGCGTGTTTGATTCTGATCGTATGGTGCTATGATTATTCCACTTACTGGCTACCCGGCTCACCCCCCACCATTTACCTTTACAGTGCAGATGATTATTTTGGTAAGCATATGCAAGCGGGGATGTGGGCGGGACTTGCAGTTTTGGAGTTTTAGGAACGTTCGCAACTAATAGGACTTGTAATTTGAATGAGATTATTTGTGCTTGTGTTGAAGATATAATATCAGCCACTTGGGTTTTGTAAACTGATTGGATTGCTTGGGATTATTTGTTGGAAAATACTGAATTGGGTGATTGACGACTCGGGTTGTCACAACTTTGATAAGCAGCTTGTGATTTTGAGGCCTTTGAAATGCCTTCTATGTTTGGTTAAGTTGGTAGTATCATTGTTACAGTGTGTTTCCAACCCATTTTGGTCGCACCCAAGGGCCCACCAAGGGTCCCATTTTGTGCGACACGTCACATTTTCAACGGTCAATTTTTCAACGCTATCAACTAGTCAAAATGCGCACGCTCAAGTCACGTGCATCTTTCACTGATTTTTCGCGGCAATTTTGTAACTAAATTTATTTTTGTCACCAACGTAGTAACATTAGCACCATAAACACTTGGGAAAAATATGCAAGTGGGCGCAACTCCCACCTTAAAGGGGTCAGCCACCTCCTTCTCCAAGGGGTTGGCCACTCCCTATGCAAGGGGGTCGGCCATCTCCCTAGGGGGGGGGTCAGCAACCTTCTTTAAAGGGGGGGGGTCAGCCCCCCTGCCACGTGGGGGCTGCTGCCACCTTTTTCCTTCATTCATTCGAGCACACTACCTCCACAATGCTCGCTCATTACCCGCCACCGTACAATGCCTATTGTCGCTCGTATGTCGCCGTTGCAATGACTGTCACGCATGGTCGCACACTGTCCACAGGACACTCCGTCATGCCCATGCGCCACGCCACTGATACAGTCGTGCCCCAGACTCTTTGTCACAATGTCGTGCCACCGACACCATACTTCATCACGCCCACGCACCACTTCCATGACGTGCCTCAGGCACCGGGTATTGTCTCACAACGGTCGTCGTCGTGCCCATGCACCACTTCAATCACATGTGCCCCTGGCACCAGGTATTGTCTCGCGACAGAAGTCGCCGAGCCCATGCGCCACACATTATCTCGTGCCGTTGGCATCGCACTCATGCACCATAATTATGCTACATGCCTCCAGGCACCACTCTCATTCACCACACCATGCACCCCCGCCATGGACGTAGAACATGCTTCGACCCACTATCCATAGTGTGTAGCATTCTGAGGGGCTCCGCTTGTAGTGCTTCTGTATGAGGACCCCTCGCAGCGGGATGGGCTCACAACCATAAAATCCATCGTCGTTTCATTCTGAGGGGCTCCGCTCATAGTGCTCCAGCACGAGGACCCTTCGCATGGGATGGGCTCGCTACCACAGAAGCCATCACCATCTTCATTCTGGGGCTCCGCTCGTAATGCTTCAGCACGAAGACCCTTTGCAGCGGGATAGGCTCGCTTAATACCACAAAGCTATTGTCACCTGGGGTGACTTGCATGATGTTAGGCACTGAGCTGCGATCACGTCCACTCACACTACCGGTGATTGTTGGCGCCCCCAAGATTATGACCCCCCCGGGTCACTCCGAGATAGAGCAGGTCCTTAGAAGGCATCGCGCCTAGTCTGCCTGGTAGTTGGTCACAAGGACTTTCCCTCACCACTGCCAGGTTCTCTCTGCATCTCACAATGCACCTTATATGATTCAGTAAAGGCTTCGACCGGTGGCTCGGGCAATGGGCTTACTCTTGTCATGCTGTCTTGTGTGGTCAGTCTTCTCAGACAGAAATAGAGATGCTGTATGGGGAAAGGCAGTGCGGATTTGGGAACTGACATACCAACGGAGAGTCGATATTTTTGGATCTCTAGTGACGTGTCACTTCCAGGGGTGACACGTTTCAGCTGATGACACCATAATGACATAGGCACACTTTTCCCTATAAATAGGGGACTTTGGATTTCATTTGGAACATAACTCTCTCCTTTGACAATTTCACTTTCTCTTTTCTAAAATCCATTTCCTCTAAAATTTTAGAGAGAGAAACATAGTTGGACCTCTGACATTGGACCCCTAACGGCGGACCCTGACTAGGACCTTAACTTGGATTGTCGACTACCGGCCCTGCTAATCTCTGCCTTGTCTCCACAGCACTACTAGCCCTCTGGCCTGTCTGGGGAGCCTTGCACCCTGCCCTTACTCCACCCTCACTGTCTCTCATTTTGTACAGCTGGCAGCTGACTCGGATTGCATCCTTTGTGGCACCTCCACGTAAGTACGAAACCACTTTCCTTGGCATCATTTGGGAGATTCCGCTGGGGAGGTGAGCATCGTACTACAGTCTGCATGTCTTCCACACTTAGCCACCACGCCTGTACAACAGAGAACTACCAGAACAACCAGCCAAGGCCCCAACCCTACTGTTCAAGAAGAAGATGACCCTGGTGACCAAGAAGAGACTAGCGCCACGAGAATCCAAGACCAGTCACCAACCACTGCACCCGACGTACAAGTGGTTGTCAGTGCAGCTATCCAGTAACTCACTCCAACCATAACCAATCTGCAAGACTCATAGACCACTCTACTAGCCGCCATTATGGAGATGTAAAGATCCATACAGGCGTTGGCCTCGTAGTAAGCCACTCCATCAACCCAGCCTTCAGGATCTGGGCTGGCTCTTGACACCGCCAAGGTCCCAGTGTCACGACCACCGCCGCTTCGAGCTTCCAGACCCTTAGCGGTAGGACTCACGACATCCTCGCCATCTATAGCCGATGCATCTCCATCTATAGTGCCATCCCGCAGGCTGCCCATGGATCTCGGACCAGTGGTGCAGTAGGTTCTCCCCGCCGTCATGCCATCCAGTCCGGTGCAGGCAAGAAGCTCTTCTGAAACTCATGATTCCATTGAGATGGAACCTAATCCTTATCCAACCGAACAACACCAAACCACTAGCCAAGTGGTGGACATGTCTCACCCCTTGGCTGGCCATGAAGAACCCTCCTCCCACTATGTCACCAAGTCAGACTTGGAAGCACTCATCCACCACCTGTCGAAGACATCTGAACCTAACTCCTCGGCCTGGCTGACAGGCCATGCACCATAAGCTAACAACTTAGCCATTACACCATACCCATTCAATTACAAGCAACCAACCTTTGTGCTCTTCAATGGACACGAGGGCAACGCCCGTGAGCACTTGACCAGATTTGTAGGCTCATTGGAGCAATACGGTCCCTGGGACAATTTGAAGTTGAGGGAGTTCTACAAGTCCCTCACAGGCTTGGCTTATACTTGGTACCACCAGATCTCTACAGGGACTGTCCATTCATTTAGCAACATGGTCTAGCTATTCTTGGATAAATTCCACTACGAAGCTGAAAGAGTCACTATAATGGACATTGCAGGCAAACGTCAGAATCCCAGGGAGGACTTAACAACAACCGCAACAGTTACAAGCGTTAATTCCAAGAGGGGGACCAACGCCTTGACAAGAGAAGGCAGCGAGAGCTTGCCCCCGAATACATGTGTGATCAAAATACAGTGAAGGAGCTTTTGGCCGAGTGGGTAGCACATGATGACGACTTTCAATTGCTCCCAATGCGAACGAACATCACGGAAGCATACAAAGCCAAACCCAACTATTGCCCCTACCATCGAGCTGTGGGGCATCACCTCGAGGATTGCAATGGGCTACGAGACATTTTTGCGAGGAAGGTCGATGCGGGCAACCTAAAGCTATGAAAGAACAATGATATGCATAGGCACCCTTACCCACCGCACGACAATAACAACAGGGAGAACCAGGTCCTCATGACTGTCACCGACCATGTCGAGCATGTCATCCTTGAAGCTTTGACGGAGGCCATCCCCACGGTTACACCTCGGGCACCTCCCGCTAGACAACCAACATCCTCCTTTGGGCAGATGATGAAGATCAAAAGTTTTTTTAGATGAAATGGGGTTTTCGCCCGCCGCCAGGACCTATCTCTCCAATTGCCTGATCGAGGTCACCACTGGCCACGGTCTCGAATACATCGCAGCCCAGGCTGAACTCCATCACATTCCTTCCACTGCCTTGGTCTTCTCGGATGAAGACTCGCCGCCGGTCGAACATCATAACCGACCGTTATTTTTAGAATGTACTGTTAATGGCACGGGCTTCCGTCGTGCCTTGGTAGATTGTGGTGCCTCGGTCAACATCAAACCCCTTGTCACTTCGCAAAGGGCCGACATCCCAGCAAGAAAAATCATACGTGACCCGATCACGATCCCCAGCTTCGGGCAAGGCCCCCAGTCGACTATTGGCCATATCACTGTTGACCTTACGGTCGGAACCGTACGTGACAACACTACTTTCGACGTGATAAATAACGAGCTTGCATTTTATCTCCTGCTTGGCCGACCATGGATTCATATCAACAGAGTTGTTCCCTCAACAATAAATCATCTGAATGTTATTTATTGCCGTTCAAATATGCCTAGGTACTGAATTTCCATCAAGTGAGTGAAATTACCAAGGGCTAATTACACCCATGTCCCTGAGGTTTGGGGTAATTACACGCGAGGACACAAAGTTTCAAAATGTAACACTTATGTCCATTGATTAACGGAATACAAAAATACTTAACGGTTTTAACAAAAAGACTTGATTGCCCCTGACTTTAAAATCAATTACCCACTTAATTTACTGTTTATTCTTCCTCTCCCCACACCCAGCACCCACCCCCACCCCCCCCGCACTCCCACCCCACCCCCACCCCACGCATCTGCCTCTTCCTCTCCCCACACCCAGCACCCACCCCCACCCCCCGCGCCCTCACCCCACCCCTACCCCCACGCGTCTGCCTCTTCTTCTCCCCACACCCAACACCCACCCCCACCCCCCCGCGCCCCCACCCCACTCCCACGCGTCTGCCTCTTCCTCTCCCCACACCCAGCACGCACCCCCACCCCCCCGCGCCCCCACCCCACCCCCACGCGTCTGCCTTCCACTTTCCCCGTCAACGCAGTAGCAGGCCCTCCGGCGAGGCACCGGCGCCGCAAGATCACGGTCGCCATACCGATCTGCCTGTCGCGGTCGCCATACCTCCGTACCCTGCGCCGTCTGAGATCGCAAGCATCACCGAGCTACGTCGCGACACCGGCCTCCTCCATCGAGATACGCGTCACCGTGACCACCAGCAAGGCAGCGCCATCACCACCACGATGGGCTTGCACCATCGCGCCCACCGGTGCGATCGATGCCTGGTGATGGGTCTGCTCCGACAGCGACGGTGGGTGGGCCGATCTGTGGAAGAGAGCAGTTGTGGTTGTGATGTCGCCGGCCATGGGCAGGTTGATCGATAGGGATGTACATTGGTGTTTGGTTGGTGGCAATCGCCGGTGAAGAATAGCAGTGGCCATTGTTGGCCATCTGCCCTCGCCGAAAATGGTGTAAGGCGTCGAGCATGAGATTGGTGCCTACAGTGGTGGCCCGTTGTTGGGTCATGGTGGTCTGATCAGTTGAGTTTGTGGCCGGCGGTGGTGGGGAGGGGGGCTGCCGGAGGCATGGGGCGGCGGAGGGAGGCTGCCGGCGGTGACTTCAGATTTAGGGTTTAAATTGTGGAGAGAGAAAATTATACATTTTGTGACGATATACTGTACAGGGGTAGTATTGCCATTTTCAAAATATGTAATGACGAAAATTATACTTTTTGGACGGAATACTGACGGTTGGATAAAAGTGTTACTTTTTTTAACGTTTTTGGTCACGTATGTTACATTGTGAAACTTTGTGTCCTCGCGTGTAATTACCCCCAAACCTCAGGGACATGGGTGTAATTAGCCCAATTACCAAAATACCCCTAGACTTACGTAAAATTATCTATTTACCCCTGACACCTAGTGTATCATTACACACCCAAAAATAACCTAAAAGAATCTTTTTTAACAACTAGGTGGGTTTTTCGAACAAGAATGGCCTTTCTGGGAATTCTCAGTTCGGAACCCTAAACCGCTCCTTAAATTGAGCGCTAATGTTTCTATTTCAAAAATATATCAAACGACACCGGAATGCCATGAAATTTCAGACATTCAAGCCTATTAGTAATTTCAGATCACTGTAAAATTCTAGGCTAAAAATAATTTTGTTTACTATACCAATAAATCAAAAAACCTGTTTTAAAGATAAAATTATCTGAGACCCTTTCCATGCCCGAAAAAAATCCCAGAAAATTCCACGTCCAAGGTTTCACAAAAATAAGGAAATTTCAGTTTTGTATTTTTCCTAAATCTATTTAGAAATGGCCTTTAAAAATAGTTTAGTAAACCATTGTAATAGTAAAGCGTTACACGATATCCGATTGAGCGCTACTCGACTGACAACGTTAATAATAGCAAACGACATTAACAACTCTTGAAACTTTGAAAAATACCCTATCTTAGATACATAAGATTATTGTACAAGTTTTAGAATTTAATAACTTAGATTACCATTTTAAAATACACTGAAATCCCATGTTCGGATAAAATCATTTAGTGTAACTTTCCAGCTTAGAAAAGTCTCCGATAATTCCAGGTTGTAGGTCTTGCAAAAATAATATGAGTTACTCTTTTGGACTTTGTCCAAATAAATTTATAGATATGTCTTAAAAATTGGGAAAGAAACTGTTGGGATATGATTTCTTTTTAGCAACACTTTTAAGTTCAATGTTTGAATTTTCAGTATTTTCCCCCTCTCTCTGTGCAGCCCTTCTTCCTCACAAGCCCTGCAGTCCACTCCTTCCCCAAACGCACACACCTCACACACTTGTTCCACCAATAAAACACACTAGTTGCCCTTGTTTCATGGTTGTTTTGCAACCTTCTTCCTGTTCCGTTACCCACATACAAACACATATCATACACAAACACAAAACACACTTCCATCTCCTTCCCCTTTTCAAGATCCATCTAATAAAACCTTACCAACACCACACGACAGGTTGCCTTGCAGCCCATCCTCAATGCAACAACACACCCTTCTCACCCAAACACACTGACACACACTACCATGGCCACTCCTTCACCCCTCTCAAATAGCTATTTCACATACTTTACACATTGTATACACACACAAAACACACTGTCCTCCATCCTTCTCATCGACACCCACATTTTTCACACACATATATGCACCCTTCACACTCAAAGTTCACACACAATTCACTCACAGTTGGGCACTAAACACACAAAAATCCACACTGCCTCACGGCTGTGCCGTGCCCTCTCCCTTTGTCCATTTCTCACACACATTAAACACACACTAGACCACAATGCTCATAGATTCGATCCACACACACAAAGTTACAAACTCAAGCACTATACTCACCTTTTACTCACCATAATACACACACTAGGACACATACTACTACACACACTACTTCACCCTCCGTAGCACACACTCTCTTGTACTCTAAGACACACATGCGCAAACTAAATACAAAACGCAACACCAACCAAAACACACACTGCATACACTACACATCTTCTTCCTCCCTTTTTTCAAGACCCATTCATACCATCTTGCAAATACCACATGGCAGGCTGCCTTTTCCATTTCCACCGCTTGGCTCTTCCATTTCCATCAGTACTTTACACACTAAACACCCACTATAAATGCACACTGCGGTAATCTAGCTACAACCATAAGACACACTCATATATTTTCTAAACATGCAAAAATTAACGGTAATTGAAATTGTAAAGGCTTACCAGAAACTGATCCTTCTTCGCCGGATTCCAGCTACTCTCTTACTCTCTCATACAGCTTCACTTCTTCCTTTTCTCTTTTTCTCTCTTTCTCTTCCCTTCCCTCTCTCTCTCTCTCTCTCTCTCTCTCTCTCTCCTATGACTGTAACCAAAATCTCTCTCTCACTATTGTTTCTCAAATGTAACTAAGGAGTAATGTTCTCCTTCTTTACTGTAACCGAAAATAAACTTAAGGTAAGACTTGAATTTCTCTCTATTTCCCCTCCTTGGTGCTTCTCTGATTTTTAGCTTTCCAAATATAAAGGATTGACAAAATAAATTAGATCATTATATCCCTAATAATTTAAGAACCCAAATAAAATAAAATTTTTGTTTAACTATTGTAATTGCCTATTTTACTCCGCTTCAAAATTATAACTAAAAGTTGCCGATAAAATTCGTTCATGCTATTCGTTGCTAAAGACCTCAATCAATATCAGTTATAATTGCTATCGTTAAATTATAACTTATGATTCTAAAATTGTCGCTAAAGATCGTAATTATAATGCACCCCAAATTCGTCGCTAAAGATTCAATGAAAATCGCTCAAGCCAATCGACACTAAATATTGCGTATAAATATTGTCGCTAACAAAATAAATTAACTGTCTTGAGTTGCCAATCTTTTAGCTCACACCAATCGTCGCAAAAAAAGTCAAATTTTTTCTTATAAATTTTTTGCTAAAGAAATAAAGCTGTTATACCCTGCAGCAAGCTTTATTTATTGTAACTTATAATCATTTTAAAAAAATAAGTATTGCTAAATGTCCTAAATGATACCACTCATAACAACCTTCATGAAAGATCATATAATATCACTTACAAAAAATTTCGTCTAAGAAATTGATATTCAGCTAAATTTACTTAACATAAGCCCAACTTTAGGTTTGGTGTATTACAGAAATTGTGTGGTTCATTCAAAATAGAGTGAACAGTGACTATAATTATCAGTTAAAGTGGTAGGGTTATTTTGGTCCATTGATCAAAATTTTAAAATACAAAGTACAGAAAAGCGACCCCAGTTATTTTTATGAGATCTAAAATGTGGAAAATTTTCAAAATTTTTTGAGGTTGGGAATGTGGTTGATTGATGCGGTTATTGTGAAACTTCGCGGTGAAATTAAAAATAGCGAACTAATGCAGTTTCATGCAAAAAAATTTTGAGGACTCCAAAATGCTGAGATGTTCCATTAATTTTATGCCGACGAGGGGTGTTTTGGTAATTTACCATGTTGACATCGAATTTCGGATAACACAGGCTATTAAGCATTCTAAATGACATAAAGTGAGGAATGGGGTTAGGATGGCTAAATGAAGGAGTATTAGTACTCAGACGTTATTAAGGCTAGGTTAAGGATCCAGGTATCGAATTGGAATAACTAGCCGTCACAAGATGCTATCATTGGTTAAGTGGAAAGTGGTAGAATAAAGTGTGTGTGTGTGGATGTTTTAATGATGCCTGACGAGCAAGGTTTTATTTGATTAAGTGATCATGCTCGTTGCTATCAAAGGTTGCGAGTTACATTTGTTATAAGCCAATCAGGTAAGGACAATGCGGTTCTGATATGCTAATTCATTATTTCGATTAACATGCCATGTTGTTGACGTTTTTGTTAGACTCTTGTTGTTATGATTTGACACCTGTAATCATTGTGATCGGTATTCATTTATTTGAATTATGTTGTTGAGGACTTAGGGTAGAATAATTTTTCTTAGTTTGCCTCGTTGATGAAGTTTAATAAGGGTAATGTGTGTTCTAGTATTCTATGATTTGGTCTGATTCGCATACCCATCATTGTTGACGATGCTGTAAAGATGGTTTTGTGGTTGTATGGATGTCAGTAATTATTGAGAGGCGATATTTCTCCTGATTGAGAAACCATTGAGGACTTATGGTTAAACTTCTCCCAAGTCCACCCTGTCGTTGATTAATGATGTTACATAGAGATGGATGTGTTGGTGTGGTGTAATGTCGGTACTTATTGGTAATTGACATCTCCTATTTAAGAACGTTGTTGAGAGCTTGTGGTAAATTTCTCTCGAGTCCACCCTTTCATTGTTTGGTGATGTTATCTAGAGATTGTTGTGTGGTGGTAATGAGATGTCGGTAATTATTGTTGACCGATATTCATCTTATTTAAGAGCATTGTTGAGGACTTTTGGTTAAATTTCTCCCGAGTCAGCCATGTTGATGATGCTTCTGTTGAATCCATATTGTTATGTTTGAAACACCAGTTGATCTTTTGACCCAGTATCTCTTGTTTGGGTTGTGCTGTTGAGGACATAAGGTGGGATAATTTTCCCTTAGTCCGTCCCATTAATGAAGCTTCGTTGCTTTAGCTATAACACGATTAGGGACAAACACTCTTTATGAGTTCCCTTCTTGATGACAACGTCTCTTTTGATTATTTTTGACTGAGATGAACATCTTGTATAATGGGACATCAAAATAATGAGGATTGCCTGTGAAATATGATCACTGGCCAAAAAGGATGTACGGCGCTCAAGTCGAGTCTATTGTGTCTGGTTTAGTCCAGTCTGTCATGTTTGAGTCTGCATTGCATTTGATTTTATTTTGATGTTAATGATTTTGATGACTTGTATTTCATTGATGTTTACTTTGTATTCTTGTTTTAGTGTTCACTTGCATAGTCAGTCAGTCTTATCCATGAGGAGGTGGCAGTAATGCTGTTTTGTTGGGCCTTGAAGCCACTCAGTCTGACGAAAGAAAAATATCGTTTGACAAATTATGTTGATGCTAAAAATTATTACAAACTCTTGATTCATTGTTATTGTTGAGATGATTATTATTCCTCCAAGACCTTCGAATCACTCGAACACGATACTCCTCGTGTTGTTTTTGCTGGGTAATTTATGCTCATTCCTTATGTTGTGTTGTGCAGGCTATAAGGTTGACCAAGGAGAACCCTATAGGAAAGAAAAGGAAACTAGCTAGAAATGTTGAGCAAGGGGATAAGTTGAGTGAGGTAAGAGAAGCTAGAAATGCTAAGACAAAGATTGAGCTGCGAGATACGTTGACAGGAGTTCCACGACTACACTTGTGTATTACATTGTAATTGTATATGTTATTTAAGGACTTGAAAGTCTACTGCTACAATATGATGTATGTTTGTAAGAAAATTTATGCAAGGACTCATTTTGGAGCGTTGATGATGTATGAAGGTGTAGTTTCTTTATATTTTGCACAGGGCTTTGATTGTGATTATGATTGATAACTCAGCTCAGTGATGTCACCAGGCTTTAGGGTGTCACAAGTTGGTATCAGAGCTCAGGCATATGATTCTATAGACTTTTGAAGTGTCTGGTGGAACGCCTAAGTTGTCGTTGAGAGGAGTAGAAGAAGAATTTTGATAAATTGGCTGAACTAGGATGATGATTGAGATATGTGGCCTAGGTTGGTTAAGGCATATATTATGACCTTAGCATTCCTGTTATTGCTACTAGGAATGGAAGAGAAACTGATTGATTTAGATTTGGTAAGGTGGTTTAATGATGACAAGGTTGTGGGGTAAAATCCCGAAAATGGCCTTGATGAGGATGTAGATGAGATTGGATTAAAATTCAAAGAACCGGATGAAGGTTCAGTAGGAAGTGAATTAGAAGGACCTATGGTGAAGATAGACGAGGTTGGGCACTTTTATTTTGTAAACCGTGAACAGAGAAATGAGGAGCCAAGAATGAGAATGAGTAAAGTTTTGATGAGCTTTTGGAAGAGAAAGTACTTCCAAACGATGGGGAAAAAGGGACGAATCGATATGAAGAAGATGACCTATGAATTGTGATCACTGACCAAAGAGCATGTATGGTGCTCGAGCCGAGTCTCTTGTGTCTGGTCGAGTCCAGTCCGTCGTGTCCAAGTTACATTGCATTTGATTTTATTTTGATGTTGATGATCTTAATGATTTGTATTTCAATGATGTTTATCTTTACGACTCTGAATTTCAGTTCATTTGCATAGCCAGTCAGTCAGTCCTGTCCATGAGGTGGTGGCACTAATGCTATTCTGTTGGGCCTTAAAGCCACTTAGTCTAACGAAAGAAAAAGATAGTTTAACAACTCTTGATTCATTGCTATCGTTAAGATGATTATTATTCTTCCGAGTCTCTTGAATCATTTGTACACGATACTCCACGTATTATCTTTACTGGGTGATTTGTGCTCATTCCTTGTGTTGTGTTGTGCAGGTGTAACATCCCTAGAAATCCAGAGCTTCGCCGCCCCGGACTCCTGGAACGTTATCCTACCGGATCTCATGAACCTGTTCACTAACAGATATTCTAAATCATCTAATTCAGCATCAATCCAAATTCCTCAAAATACCAAATTACAAACTGCTTAGCTTACATTATTACTACTTAGGTCCTTCGCAATTCAAATTCCTAAGAACAAACTAACAATACCGACTCACGCAGGGGTCTAACCATACATTGGTGAAGGGCTCATCGGAATCTCACTCAGACTCTAATCCATTCCCGAGCATTCTACAGCTGACCATTACCTGTAGAAAGGAATCAAACGAAGGGTGAGCTTTCAAGAGCTCAGTAAGGTCGCACAAGGACTACCAAAAGAATTACATAACGAGTCCAAAGAATCCAACCGACAATGATTTCCGAATATTTTGAATGATCTGAATAGCTCAGTGGTTTCCTAAATAATCAAAATTCATCATAAATAGATACAAAAATAAACAATAACAATCATGACGGGTTCCAAAACAATCATAAAAGATCATAGTCAAAGCCATCACTCCAAAATAGGTTTTCCAAAGGATTCCAAACGAGTTCAGAAGCAATTTTGGGAAGGATTTCAGGCAAGCACAAACCATTTGAGAGAGTTCTATTCTCAGTCTTTTTTGTAACAGTCATGGTACATATGGTGTAGATAAAATTAAAAATCAACGTTGATCTTGGGTAGTTACGATGCCACTCAGGCAAAGTTGGTAGTGTACACATGCATGATGTACCATAATAATTACTAGTCACATTAGATACTAACCTGCATTTCATGCAGGATTCAAACCAGCCTTATACCGCCTCCCCATAGAACGGATACCAAGGTCAACACAGAAAAATCAACATTATCAATGAGCATTAATATAAGCTCAATTTACCAAAATTAGATCGGATTTCAATAACCATAACATACTGGAATAAGTCATCATTCGAAATTCCAAAAGAAAATCATAAATAAACAACAAAATGATTGCGAATAGTAACAATTCAGAAAAACGGATACAAACAATTATCAAATTTGCTCAGCATGCAATATAGACGAGCATCACAAGATTTCCAAATAATAGATTTAGGTTCAACATTGGGGTTTTCTGGGCAATAACATGCTGATATCAATACATAATTCAGAGTTCGGCATTAGCCATAAGTAGATCAAATGAGTACTTACAAGTACGAGTTATCAAATAAGGGTTCAGACAAAAGTCCTTACATAGGGTTCAGATAGAATTCCTTACCTGGATCCGCAGCTAAATTATCCTAACCGGAAGTCTTTACCTTTAACCTAAATGAGATAATCAAATCATCATAATATAGCCTACAGTACAATCTTATAACTTAAACATGGACTCACACGTACTCCCAAAATGAACCCCTGGTAAGTAAATAACCAAAATGCCTTCAGGTGTAAAATTACCAAAATGCTCCTCTAGGACTTAAATCACCAAAACGGTCTTCTCATAAGTGGAATCGTTATAATAATCTTAACGTATAAAATTTTACCCAAAAATACATTTCCTAGATCAAATTACCAAAATATCTCTCGGGGTGGCAATTACCAAAATACCCCTGAGAGTTTTCGGCACCATAAAATCCCAGAACTATCTTAAAACACTATTTTAAGTATCTTGATCTCATTTCTAGAGTAAAAAGTATTTTAGAGAATTTTTGCCAGAAAATCTTAAACCACTGTCCAGACCGAGCGTTAAAAGGCCAGTTTTGGGAAAATACCTATCGGCCTCTGAATGGCACGAAATTTTGGATAATGAATCATAACAGTAAAATAAGGTTTTCATAAAAAAAATTAGATTAAAAAAACTTGGTTTTACTAGGTTAAATAATTCGTTAATTATGTTTAATCGATGTCCTAATTTAGAGTCCTTCGCTAACACCGAAAATTCCCGAAACATTTCAAAACGTAGGTCTCGTTAGGATACTGGGTGTTATTATTTTGGACTTTGCCTAATTTTAACCCTAACTATTTATAAAAATTTGTGAAAAAACTGTCCAAATAATTTTTCACCTTTAGTGACGATTACAGTCACTATTCAAATCATCATACACAATAACACACCTTTCCACACACACTCATCTTCTCCACTTAGCTGCCGTGACCCTTATACACTTATTCAATGTCACACTAAACAGACAATCACTCACTGAAACACTCACTTACCTCCCCCAATTTCATGTATACACAAACTTACACACAATTCATCCATAGCCACATTCAAAATACACAATTGCACAACACGCAATACACAGCCATGTTCACGGTTGTGTATGCACCCACTTTGCACCTAATTTTCAGGCACCCACACTCACGATTTTAACCCACTAAAATCACCCAAGAGGAGTAGGAAGTACCTTTTTGAGAACCCATCAGCTTTGGCTCCGATTTCTCTCCATTTCTTTCTCTCTTTTCCCCTGTTCGTCCTCTGTTTTTCCTTTTCTTCTCTCTGTTTCTTTCTTCCTGTTTCTCTTATTTTCTTCTCTCAGATACTGTTTATTCATGCTCGAATTTCCTTTTTTTCTTCTTCTTCTTCTTCTTTTGTTTCTAATTAACTCAATCATTATTCTACGCCCTCTTTTCTGAAAATTGACATATGAGGCACAATTTTCAAAAATTGCAAAATAGTCCCCTTAAGTTTTCCAAATTTACAAAATGGCCCCAAAATCACAAATTTTACATTTTTACCCCAAAACTCTCCTAATCTTTTTTAATTAAATTAACTGTCATGAAAACATACAATATACTCATTTAATTTTTTTTTTCACCACAAACATTAATTTATAATTATGTTCCCAAAGTTTTCAAAAATTACAAAAATACCTCCCAGAATTTTAAAAATTACACTTTTGCCCAAAATTCTTTTAAGCTTCAATACGCTACCAATACCCAAGTATTGCTCAAAATTATGGTTTGTTTATTTTTGGACCCCAAATGGTTATTTTAACCAGCTCCCAAAGTTCAGGATATTACAGCAGGCTATAAGGTTGACCAAGGAGAACCCTCTAGGAAGAGAAAGAAAACAAACTAGAAAAGTTGAGGAAGGAGATAAGCTGAAGTGAGGTAAGACAAGTTAAAAATAGTGAGATAAAGATTGAGCTGCGAGATAAGTTGATAAGAGTCACACGACTACAGTCATATATTATAATGTAAATATATATGTTGTTTAAGGACTTGAAAGTCTTCTGCTGCAGTATGATGTAGGTTCCTAAGAAAATTTTTATAAGGTCGCATTTTGGAGCGTCAATTAATGACTTAAGATGTATGAAGGCGTAGTTACTATGTATTCTGCACGGGGTTATGGTGTAATCATGATAGACAACTCAGCCTGGCGATGTCACCAGGGTTGAGGGTGTCGCAAGTAGGTATCAGAGCTTAGGCAAATAATTCTGTAGACTTTTTGAAGTGTCTGGTAGAAGGCCTAAGGTGTCAATGAGAGGAGTAGGAGAAGAATCTTGATGATTTGGCTAAACTAGGAGGATGGTTAAGATATATGGGCTGAGGTTAGCTAAGGCATACTTATTCATGACCTCAGCATTCCTACTATTGCTACAAGGAATGGAAGAAAGAGCTGGTTGACCTAGTTTTAGAAGAGTGGTTTGATGATGATAAGATTATGGTGTCGAATCCTGAAAAGGACCCTAATGAGGATGTAGATAAAATGGAATGAGAGTTGAAGGAACCTGATAAAGGTTTGATAAGAATTGAAATAAAAGGATCTGGTAGAGAAAAATGGTTGAGGTTGAGCACTTTTATTGTGTAAACTGTGAACGGAGACATGAGGAGCCGATACTGAGAATAAGTAGAATTTTGATGAGATTTTGGAAGAAAAAGTACTTACAAGTGATGAGGAAAAAGGGGCTAATCGATAAGTCAATTCGAGTCCCAAACTGGCGGTGTTAATCGGTTGAGAGACTGAAAGTTAAATGAGAAGACAAGAAGTAAGTATCAAATTAGGTATTAATGGAGATGATGGACACCGGTATGCAGATTGTTCAAAAGGTATGGCAGATTGTTTATGAATCTCTGCCTCATAGGGCTTTATCTGAGAATATGCAACAATGGATTCTAAGTGAAAGTCATTGAAGCCTGAAATGTTAAATGAGCATTATGGCTTTTTCAAGGTTGATGGAGTGTACGAATTGGGGTGGAGTCATCTTTTGAAATCGGACTTAAAGTTGTTATTGAGAAGGAGAAGGGTGATGGGGGAACTAGTGTCATTTACATACTATTGTAGAAAAAGGTCATTTAATGATGAAAAACCATTAGTTGTTTGAGTGTGAAGGTTAATATTATGGTGTGCAATTTTAATTATCGTGTTACTCCTTCCTCGAAAAGACAAGAGAAGGTTCCCAATCGAGAGGGACCCTCAATAGAAATGATTATGGTGAATGTCGAGAATATAAGTGGAAGGAATAAGTAGGGAGTTGTATTAGGTCAAGAAGACCTTAAGAAAGAGCTAGCGAGACTTCTGCAAAAGATCGTGGGAGTTCCAATGGTACAACCAGTTGCTGCTATTATAACTGCCCCTGTAAAAAGAAGAAAGAATGTAGATTTCGTAACTTTCAGGATGCCTGCTTGAGCGGAATCTAATGGGAGATAAATGGTTTAATATAGACAACTACGTGGAGTTGAGAAATGGAGAAGGTAGTTGAAGTAACAAGATAGAGGAAAATGTCAAAAAGATGATTTTCGCCAGTCATATGTACAATAGGAGTTCCAAGTTATTGAGAACGGGCAAAAACAAGTTAAGGAGAATAGCTTATTTGATGTGCATTACCCGGAATAGGTGCAGGTAAAATGTTGACGATAAATATTTTTGCTTAAATTGTAGAGTAAGTTGGAGACACGCTTTTTGTGCTAAGTGGAAGGATAGAAAGACGAAAAAGTATATCAGTAAATTTGGTGAGTTGGTCTATTTGCCCTCATCAGGTGATGGCAGAAAAATTTGATAAGCAGAACAAATTGAGGAAAGATGGAAAATAATCCTTAACATGTAAGGAGGTTCTAATGGTGGAGGCAGGGAATAAAGAGGTCTGACAAGAAAGAGGGGAGCGAGGAAGAAAAAGAGGTAGAATCCAGGATCTAAACTGGAAAAAGGAAAGAATTGTATGAAGCAAGTACATGATAAACAGTTCAAACAAAGTTCAGGACAAAGAAGAGGAGACAGAAAGATGGTGTGAATTGAGGCATGAGGGTACAAACTATGTTAAGGCAATTGAAGAATATCTTACATATGTGAGCAAGCCACCGAGCTAATGTGTAAGATGAATTAAAGGGGCTGTTTCAAATGTTAACAGCCAGGGCATATTATAAGGAGGTACTCTAAAGAAGGCTGATGGTCATTGGAAGAAAAAAGAAAAGGGTTATGAGACTATGTATCGATTATTGGGGTTGAATAAGGTGACAGTCAGGAATAACTACTCATTGCCTGACCTAGATAATATGTTGATCAGTTGCGAGGTGCTAAGTGATTTCTTTCTAAGACTGACCTTAGAACGGGTCATCACCAGTAAAGGATAAAGAAGGATAAAGTTCTCAAGATTGTCTTTAGAAACAGAGACGGGCATATGAATTCTTGATGATGCCATGTGAACCAATTAATGCCCATTTGGCATCTATGAATTTGATGAATCAATTCTTTAGAGAGTACTTCATCATTGTGTTGTTGCTTTATTGGTGACCTTATGAATGGTACTAAAGGCAAAGAAGAGCTTGCACAATGGCAAGTTTGACAAATTTTAAGAAAGCTAAATTGTATGTTGAATTAAAGAAATGAGAATTTTGACTGGGAAATCTGGATGTATGGGGTTAATGTGGAAGCAGGTTAGGAGATCCAAGAAAAGTTGAAAACGTGACAAATGGGAAACGTTGTAAAAATTAGCATTGAGATTAGTAGTTTCCTGAACTCAGTCAGAGGCTACCAGGGAGTTATTGACAATCTCTCTAGGATGCCCTGTTGGAGAAAACTGACTGCAGTGATTACTACGCCAAGTCAATAAGAACGTGAACAACTTGAAGTTCTAGTACGAGTAAGGAGAAAAGGAAGTAACAGTCTGTCTCACATAAAAAATACGATCGACGCTTCCTAATTGGATCAAGGAAGATCAAGGATAAGATAAAAAGACGCATGAAATCTAGTAATGTTTCAAAAGAAATGAAAAGGGATATTTGAGTGCAATGAGGGTGGTAATTACGAATATAAAGGTCGGATATATGTTCCGCCTAAGGATGAATTAAGAGGAGGCATTATAAGAGTACTCATGGTTTGATGTACCGAATCACTCAGGGAGACATAAATGTATTGTGAGTCCTGGCCAAATTTTGGGGCCCTTGCATGAAGAGGGATATATCAAAGTTTGTATCCCGATATTAGACCCGCTAATAGGTAAACGAGGATCATAAAAAGGTATTGGGTTGTAGAGGATAGGTTGACTAAGACGTCCTGATTTATTCTTATCCGGAAGATATTCTTCTGAACGACTAGCCCAAACTTATATTAAACGAGTGGATAGTCGTTATGAAGTTCTAATAACTATTGTGTCTGACAGAGACGCAAGGTTCATCTCTAGAATTTTGAAAAAGTTTCAAGAAGAAGTGGAAATAAAGTTGACCATTAGGACGGCCTTTTACCTTAGACGGGTGGCCAATCAGGATATACGATAAGAATGTTTAGGGCTTGCCTTATTTATTCTCATAGAGCATGGGGTGAACAGTTACCCTTAATCGAATTCTCCTATAACGATGGCTATCAGTCGAGCATAAAAATGGCTCTTTATGAAGTGTTGTGAGGCTGAAGATGTCGCACGCCTATTTGTTGGGATATGGTTAGAACTAAGGCTATTCGCACAAAACGGTGCAAGGAAACAGAAAACAAGGTGACGGTTACCTGATAGAGAAATTGTTCTATGCAGAATTACAGAAAAGCTATGTTGATGAGAGGCAAAGAATGTTAAAGAGGTGACCTAATACCTTTAAAAAGTGTCACCATGGAAGGGAATCAAGTGATTTAGAAAGTGGAGGAAGTTAAGTTCAAGGTTCATCGGACCGCTTAAAATTCTGTCCAGGATTGAGAAGATAGCATATATGCTTGATCTATGTCCAGGATTGAGTCAATTACATAACGTGCATCACGTGTCAATGTTGAGAGAGTATGATCCCGATCCTATGCGTGGGATCCAACTGGAACAGGTTGAAATTTGAGATAATATCTCGTATCAAGAGGCACCGATAGAGATGATTGAGGTAAAGGAACAAGTATTACATTTTAAAGTAATACTGTTGGTTAAAATGGTCTGGAGAAAACATGCGATAAAGGAAGCCACATGGGAACCTGATGTGTTAATTTCTTAGAGATATCTGTATCGGTTTGCAGAATGAGGTTTATCCCTATTTCAAGAACAAAATTTATTTTGGGGGGCGCCGGGGGGGGGGGGGGAGGATGTGATACCTCGAAAACACCTTAAAATAATCTAACGATGAATTAGATTAATTGAGGGGGTTTATTTTAATTAGTAGCATTTCTTTAGTGATAATCAAGTATCAGGAAGCAAAATGAGGGGTTAGTGTGGCTTTGGGGTCAAAGTGTAATTTTTTCTAAAGTTATGGGGCCAAAGTGTAATTTTGGAAACTTTGGGGGCCAAAATGCAATTTTAAAAAGTCGATATGAAGTGTCACAATCTTGGAGAAAAAGGGTTCTAAGTTTGCCACCTTCTAGTTATTTTCTGCTGACTAAGTAAAATCAATTATAAACTATTGTTGGATAGAGATTACTGAAGAAAATTACAAAAGAAAAATTGTAAGGTGGAAAATATAAATAAGGAAAATCATGCACAATAACCGGCAACCAGAAGAAGAAACAGAATAGAGGAGAGGAAAGGAAAAAGAAGAAAAAGAGAGGAAGAAGAAAGAGAAAGAAAAACCCTAAATCTAACAGGGTAATCCCTTTTATCTCGAACCATTAATTCTGAGAAATTTGCAGGTTCATTTTCCGTTGAAGTTGTTCACAGTGTATATGCGTAAGTCACTGTGTGTGTGTTCAGGGGGAGGGAATTTTGATGGATTTATGTTGTATTTTGGATATATAAGAGCCTAGAATGGAAAAAGAAGAACAAGTAGTTAGAGTTTCAGTGTTTAATGTGTGTTTTAAGTGTTTGTGTACGGGTGTGTTACGAGTGAAGTGCTAGGTGAATTTTAAGTGGTTTAATGTGTATTAAAAAGGTGTTAAAGGTTGGATTATGGTGGGTTTGCTCATGAAAGCGGAAGAAAGTGTGAAATTTGTGTGGGTTTTGCAATCGATAGAGAGAGGAAGAGAGGTTGAAGATGACAATCGTGTGTGTTGGAGGTGAAATACTGTGTGTTTGAATCTGAATAGTAATCGTAAGCGTCTCTAAAAGTAAAAAATTGAATGAACAAGTTGAATTCGAATTTTAAAAAAATAGTTAAGGTCAGATTTAGCCAAAGTATAAAAAAGATACCCTAGTTATTTTTAGGAGATCTATACAGTAGAAAATGTCGGATTTTTTCAAGGTCAGGAAGGGGATTAATTGACACGATGAATTTGAAACTTTACGGTAAAATTTAAAATAACAAACTAGCACGGTTTTCCCGCGAAAATTGTATGAGGACTCTAGGATGACGAGATGCTCCATTTCTCAAAATTTCGGTGTCCAGACCAAGAGCTTAGAAGCCGGTTCTACCAAAAATACCTAACGACCTCAGAATCGCACATAATTTTAGATACTAAAACATATCAGTAATATAAGGTTTTCCTAAAATATTCAGATCAAAATAGCATGATTTGCTATTTTAATTGATACCCTAATTCATCATCATTCAAGGACTCTGAAAAATCCCAAAAATATTCACAGCACATATCTTGTAAAAATAACGAGGGTCTCTTTTTGGCACTTGCCCAAAATATGCTCTGAACTATTTTTAAAAAATTGCACAAGAAATACCTAACCCTAGTCCCCCCTTTAGTGACAATTATAGTCACTATTCACATTCAAACACACACTATTTCACCTCAGTTACACACACTTTTCTTCTGCCTCTAGCTGCCAAAAACACTTGGATACTCACTTCTCGTACACACTCATTGATTCATCAGCAAACACACTCTAAACCACTTGAAACATATCACAACATTTGAAACACATATAATCACACAATTGCATACACAGTTGACACCTACTCATCCACCCAAACACATGTACACACACACACACACTCTCTGCACATATAGTAGAACGCACACACAATCCCATGCACACTGTAGCACACACAAATTACACATTATCACACACTTAACACTCTTAATCATACACCCACACACAGTACGCCAACAAACACACACCTCTATGTTTTTACATACAAATGCACACACTGTTTCATGCACCCACACACAGTAGCAACCCTGCTCCTGCCCTTGTTCCCCTGCCTTACTCACCCACGCAAAATCTCTCTCACACTCATAAACACACAAACCCCCATTCCTCCATACCTCCATGTCTGAACACACGCATATATATATATATATATATATATATACACACACACACACATATACATAATAGCACACACAGTCACACACCTACCATTATACATACTGAAATTCACACTAAGAGATAATATACCTAGAGAAATTCCACCCATTTTCCTCTGTGTATGTGTGTGTGTGTGTGTGCTTTTCTTCCTTCCCCCTGAAGCGTTGTATCTGCTTCTTCTTCTCTGTTTTGTTTTGTTTCTTCTTTTTCTTTGGTTTTCTTTTCTCTCCCAAATTTCTTTTAATTTTTATTTTTTAAAACATACCATAGTTTATAACTTAATCTGATTAGTCACCAAAGATTTAAGTAGAGGTGGCCTCATATTATGATCCATTTCTCTAATTTGACACAATGCCTAACTTTCAAAAATTACAAAAGCCCCAAAAGTTTTCAAATTTATATTTTGACCCCAAAATCATTTTAAGCTTCCATGGTCTACTAATACCCGAGCATAATTGGAAAATATTGTCTCAAAAGGTTTGTGTTTGTTTGAAATCCCTCCCCAGATTGCTGTTGAACTTGTTTTAAAATCCTTTGAAAAACCATCATTATATTTTGGAATGATGGCTTTGAAAATTATCTTTTAATGATTGTTTTGGACATGTCATGATTGTTAATGTTTATTTTTGTATTTATTTATGATGAACTTTGATCATTTTAGAAATCATCAAACGATTTAGATCGTTTGAAATATTTTTAAAAATCATCGTCGATTGGGTTCTTTTGAATCATTTTGTAATTGTTTCAGTTGTCCTTGTATGACATTACTGAGCTCTCAAAAGCTCATCCTTCGTTTGACTCTATTCTCTAGGTAATGATCAGCTGTAGCATGCTTGAGAATGAGTTTAGAGTTAGAATGAGCTTGCGATAAGCCAACCCACTACTGTGTAGCGAGACACTTGCGTGGGTTGGTACTGTCAACTCGTTCTATAAGAACTTGAGTTTGTAAAAAACCTAGATTTTAATAGTTTAAGCTTAAGCAGTTTTGTAATCTAGATCTTGTATTTTGAAGAACTTGAGTTAATGCCAGATTAGATGCTTCAAAGTATGTGTTAGTAAACATGATTGGACAGGTTTGATGTGATGTGGTAGGTTAACGTTCTGGGAGTTCAGGGTGACGAAGTTTCGGATTTTCAGGATGTTACAGTTGGTATCAGAGCAGTTCGATCTTGTGGTATTTAAAGTACATGATTTTGTAGGCACGGAACCAAAAAGTATAAGTAATACGATTCTTTATAATCGTATTTCGGTTGATGAGAGTGGGGTAGGATGATGGTAGAGTTAATAAGTTTGCCTTTAACTTATACTTGTACTGTTCTTTAGACTTATGTTAGAATAATACCGATAATTGTTCATTGTGTCTGTATGGCTCGTACGCGTAGCACTGGCAGTGGAGGTTGTACGAAGGGCCAGAAGGTCTCCGATAGAGAGGTACCTCAACCTAATAAGGAGGAACAACACAATCCAGAAGTGATGGTTGTAGTTCTAAACACTATGAACCAGATTTTGATCGTGATGGCACAGAATCTAGCAAACCAGCAACAACGAATGCAGAATTCGGTTCAACCACAGCCACGACCTCAAGATGAGAGTAACTTAGGTGAATTTACCAAACAAGATGCTCCTAGATTTAGGGAGTCATTAGACCCTATGGAGGTAGAGAACTGGATTGACAAAATAGAGAAATTTTTTTTGGGTCATTCACTGTAGTGAGAGGCAAAATGTTGAATTTGCCCTATATAAATTGAGAAATGAGACTGATCAGTGGTGGAAAATGGTGGAAAAGAGTTTGACTCGCCAACAGATGGATGAGATGACTTAGGAACAATTCAGGGAATTGTTCTTCAACCAATATTTCTCAACGAGTTTATCGTGAATGGATGTTGGAAGAATTTTCCAGTATGACGCAAGGAGATCAAGAATTATTAAATGATTTCAAAGTGAGGTTTTTGTACCTCGCCGGATTTGGAGTGAGAATGTTGTTGACGGAAGAAGATAGATATCAAAAGTTTGAGTGGACCCTTACACCTAGAGTGAGGGATGGAGTGATTCTGCTCGATTAACGAGTTATATGGAATGTGCAGACTTGGCACGTGCTTTGGAGCAATCCAAGTCCAACAGTAGAAAATGGTATGCACAGAGGCAGGGAAGACAGAAGAGAGCTAGGCAAAAGCTTTCTCAATATAGATTGGCATAGGCTACCAAGTGGCGGTTTGCACAGTCAGTACAAAAGGGTACCCAAGGTACGAGATGGGGCAAAATCAGGAATTCAATGCAGCATTTGTTCAGGGATCTAGACCAGGGCAGAGTACGAGATTTGGAGGAGCGCATGGTGTAAGCGCTCAACCAGTCCAGAGTACTAGTTTTGGACCACTACAGAATTCTGAAGTTCGACCTATATAGAGTACTAGTCAGGGTGGTGGGTTAACTCATCATCGTGTGCAGGAATTATTATGGTGGTAGGCCATGCTACATAGTTACCAGTGGGTGTTTTCAGTGTGGTAGTGTGGAGCATCATGTTCGAGACTATCCAGTTGTTAGAAATAATCATCCAACTTTCCGTCCCACGCCTATAGCTAGTGCACCAACAAGCAGAGGTCCTCATCGAGAAAAAGGACAAGGTCGACAGGGGCAGACTCAGCAACCCCAAGTCCTGCAGAGGCAGAGGCCCAGGGGATCGACCACACTATATTAAATATTTGTTCAGGATGTCGCTACATTTGATGACATGGTGTCATGCACACTACTGGTTAACTTATTAGATGCTAGTATATTGTTTGATTCTGGAGCGTCGTATCATTTGTCCTTTACTTTTGCATAGCGATTGAGGGTGAAACCCATCCTTTAGGAACTGATCTTGTGATAGGCACTCTTTCGGGAGAGTCTTTGATTGCTTTTATCGTTCTCTATAACTCGACTGTCCATGTAGGGGATATAAATCTTCCTATGAATCTCATCTCATCTGTTGTTTAGGATTTTGATATCATACTATGTATAAATTGGTGATTTGCTAATCACGCATCCGTGTATTGTCAAAGGAGACCCTAGCAGTGTTTGAAAGTTCGTAAGGTTTGAATAGAAGTTAAAGCTAGCGATTTGATCTATGAGCGAGAATGGTGTTGTTGAGGAATGACTGGTGTTAAGTCTAAAAGTTTGGTTTAATAGTACGATAAGAAATTTGGAATCCTATCTTGTCGACTTGTTCATTCTTTTGTACAATGAATTCAATTGCGACTTAATTGAATGCTAATCTGCTTCAAGACGTCGGAGAAGATGTCATTCATACTGAGTCCTCTTATTCCTTTTGTAAGATAATTATTTCTTTCTTTTGAATCTATTTGGACTTGATGGGAAAGTTTCTGGCCCACTGGCCATGCGAAAGCTACGAATCCTATTCCAGACCAATATGCTCTACTAATCGTAATTGCTTCGAGTCATTGGGTTGACTTTGCTTCGTCATACCTATACCATTGTTTTTATACTTGTTATTCTTCTGGGATGCTATAAGAATTGTATTGTGAATTTCAAGAGTCAACATCTATGATTTTCTTAAAGATTTTGTTAATGGTTTTTGTGTTTTGATACCCCAGTGGCAGTTATTGTTATCATTTGACTCCTAAATGCTTGAATGAGATCATTGCTTGTTATGATTGACGTCAGATGCTTTGTTGTGTAATCGTTACTGTTTCTTTGTGATTGGTGCTTGTTTAATATGTTCTAAATGGTAACAATGTCATAATTGCGGCTTGCAGTTAATTTGATTATCAAAATTTTGATTTGTTCTATTCTCAAATGAGTTGAAAATTAGAAATATGTTATGTACTTGTATCTTTACCTGATTTAGGATTTGCATAGTTTCAACTGCCCTGATATGAGATTATGTAGACTCTTAAGCCTCAAATAATCGGTGAGTGAGAGTAGACTCTGAGGATGTGAATTAGATTTGGATAATCTATTTAATGGTTCGGTCTAAGATTGAGATTTTGCTTAAGCACGCAATAGTAGATTCCATGTTACGTGTTTTGAGAACTGAAGGATTTTAAACATTTAAACTGAAACAGATGATCGAAGGTTAAGACTAAAGATTTTTGGTAAAAAAATGTGATTACAAATCGGGGATGATGTGATAACTTAGAGCCTTAAACTCGAGTGAAAAATGAATACATAGGTATGAGGAATCATATTTTGCATTACGTTAAGATAAGATAGCACATCTCTCGCTGACGAATTTGGTAACAGTTTGGACTTGTTTGATTTAGGACACCAGAGTGTGCAGCAGAACCATACTGGTTACAATTTTTTGTCTTTTTGTGAGGGGTAAGTGCGTATAGAAATTGGTTATCTTATCTATGTCAGTTGTGGTAGAGTGTATGTCACATGTGACTATCGTTTGGTATTTTAGCACACCATAAGCCTAAAGCTAAGCTGGCCATTGTTAAATTACTTGGATCCGCAATTAAATTACCGTAACCGGAAGTAAAATTACTCAAACAATCTTAATGTATGTGAATTTACCTCAAAATACCTCTTATATATAAAATTACCCAAATTTCCCGTCAGGTGGTAGTTACCAAAATACCCCCCCGTTACACCTAAATCATCAAAATGACTTTTTCATAAGCAAATTGCCAAAATATCCTTACCGTATGCAAATGTATTCAAGAACACCCTTTATGGGTAAAATTACCAAAATACCCCCCTCATGGTGGCAAATTACCAAAGTACCCCTGGGGGTTTTCGGCACCAAAAAAATTCTAGAACATCTTAAAAATTATTTTTAACATTCTGAAATCATTTTTGGGCTAAAAAATATATATATTAATAAGAGAATTTCATTTATAATTATAAAGATACACAGTCGCTCTGTACTAGAGCGTACATATATTATTGGTTACGACATTCCCGTAACTCAGTATGCATGACCACGAAGGGCGACACTAACAACAAACCTAATAAACTTATACACATTACAATTGAATTATAGTAGAGCACATCTTACAGTTTAACTCAACTTAAAGTAACATGCAAAATTTACAGGTTTAAACAGAACAAAAATGAGAACAAATTGCAAGGTAGTAACAATAAATGCAGACAATTGGGAGCCGCACGACATAAAGGTGAGCAAACTATTTAATAGTCGCATCACACCTCCCAGGACGAGCTTGAATGATACTAAGTAAAGTCAAATAAGCAAAATCTTGAATGTTAAGGAGAAAAAAAATATCAAGATTACTTATATATAGGAAAGTCTACCTAACTAGTTTCTCTTGTAGTCTTACTTGAATTTTAAATATAATTTATACTTTTAATAATATTTATAATTTATAGAATTTAAATCTTTTGAAATAGACAAAAAAGATCGAACTGAGTTGTTTAAATAAATAAAACCGTTTAAATGATATTTGATTTTATTCAAAATTTTCAAACAGATAAATAACCGTTCGATCAAAACTGAATCAAATTGAGAGCAATCAAACGGTAGCCTGCCGTCCCAAACAGAAAAAGGGTTCAAAACGCCAAGATGAAAGACGGGGGTTAAATTTATTAGTGGTAGTCTGTCTGGTTATACCGAGGAGACGTTCTTTGGGTGTGCTTGTGCAAACAAAGGCGATGGCGACGGACAGCAAAGGAGACATCCAAATGCTAGAAGCTCCTGCTTCCTACCGACCGACGTGGTCCACCGCAGCTGCAGACGTAATCGATGCACTGCCGTACATCGACGACGACTACGGCGACCCCAAATTTAAACAAGAGGTGGACTGGTTGGTCGAAGAAGAGATGCGCACAAGCTCCAAAAAACCCTCCACTTTCCTCAAACATCTCCCTCCTCTCCCCAAGTTCAACTTCCAGGTCCTCCCTCTGTCTTCCAATAGATACGCTGAATGCATGCTCATTTTCTAGGGTTTCAGTAATTAGGGATTTCTTTGCAGTGGTAATGCGTGTGATTCTAGTCATTACTCTTTCCCATATAAGCAGATATTTACATATTTCTACCTTGATGGGGTGTTGCAAATATTCTCTCCCGTAATAAGAGTCGCCTTTGACTATTTAGCGAATTTGTACGTTTAAATTTGAGCACCTAAACAATGGCTTCACCGCTCATTGTCTTCCTTGTCAGATAATGCTTACTTGGTTGTAATTACTATCTCATTTAAATAAGGGGAAGTGATATTTGAATCCCACATTTGCCGTTTCAGCTCCACATGGTCTCCTAAGGCACGTGTTTAGTAGATTCTGGATTATCCGCACAAACATTAGTGAAGCTCAAATGGCTTTTGTTCTAGCTTTTTCACAAGTTCCTTAATTTACCATGTAGGTGTTCAAATTGAGAGCTGGGATTTGCTAAAATGTCAAGTGGACCCTTATTTTGGAATAGGAAAGTGAATTTTTTCTTGCCCTGTCTGTTCGTCATTCAAGTAAAATATGTTATATCTAGGAGGTATTTTTTTGGCTCCATGATAGTTCTTATGAAAGCAATTTCTTTTGCACTGTTGGAGCTGTTCTTAGTTAGTCATTTTCAAGCCTTCTATTGATTTTGTTGCAAGATTTGACTTCCTAATATACCCTTTTCTTTTACGTCTAGATAGCATCTTGATCCTTGGTTATTATGTTTTCATTTTTATCGGACTTCCATCTTTTTAGTCGGGGCTAGAGAAATTTCCATCTTTCTCCTGCAAATCTATCTTTTTATCTAGAATTGCTAGTCTTGGGCTGCCTCCTGTTCTTTATCCTCAAAGTTGCTCGGGGTTTAAGGACCAGTACTGACTTCCTGGTGGGAGAGGTGCAATGGAAGTTCTTAGTAAATGTTGCGAGGAGGAAGTTTTATGTTTAATAGTTAAATCAGTTTATACTAGATGGCTGAACGAAGTGTGTATCATGCGAAAAAGAAGAAGTGGGACCCAGAAGTAATCCATGATCCCGTGTACCCCGAATGATCTGCCTGTAAATGACTAGAACGAGGGGTTTTTTCTTACCTTCTACTATAGTAGTAAAGGACGTGTTCTCATCTTTAGCAAGACAGAAGAATTTCGAGTAGTGGAAGGGGTTTAATCTATGAAAGATGAATAAATGCACTGTACAACTATGTAGAAGTACTTGAACATATATGGGCATAATTCTAAAGAAGGGATTGAAAGAAAGAGTGAACAACAATTAATAGATGATTGACAGATAAATGCTTAGCTCAATTTGGAGACACAAGACAATGGACAATCAATGTGGTCTCTGACTTGAAGGGTAATGCCTCGTTAGCATAGCCATTTGAAATTGCCAAAGCTGCACCTTCCACTCTGCAATGGCTTATGGCACATATGTTGATGGAGACCCAGCATTATGACATATGTAATGAGCTGTCTATGAAATGAGCCTCAAAAATGCTAAGAAACCACTTTATGACCCACTCTTTTTCAACTCCTTTTATGCGGAAGGGATCGGTTGACAGGGGAGTTGAAATATGAACATTGAAATGGCTCCAATATCAAAGTCAAGTGGCAGCAATGATTCATTACTGTTGCTTTCTTCTTTCCCCAATCACTCGCTGACCAATGTGTATAAACTGAAGAAGTTGGAAACTTTAATTCCAGCTCAGACTCTCACTTTTGCCAATGTGCATTTTCTCCTTTCAAGTTACTTACTAGCCTTCATTGCTGTATGGGGTTTAGGCTCTAGGTTTCTCCTTGTCATGTTTGTTTTTGATCTAATGATGCTCCTGAATTAGCCTCTTAAATAAAACTTAGATTCAGACTTAGCAGGACTTAGTGACTGTCTGTCTGCTGCCTTCAGCTAGAATTATGTCCGTAATTAGAGCTTTTGCTGGGGGCAGAGTTAATTACATTCTTCTTTTGTTACCTGCGCGTATTGTTTGGTTGGTTGACTGGCAAAAATATTATTATGGAAGTAAACATTATTATTTGGTTTACTGTAGTTGTTAGTAAACAAGATATTAGGTGGAAGAAGATATTTTAACATATCCTTGTGTGGAATGTGTATTTCAGAATCATCCAATGCTTGCTAGGGAGTATGAGAGAGTAAAAGCTGGAAAGCCGCCGGTGCCTCTTGATATGTCGCGTTATGGGCTTGACATGCCACTCATGAACAAACGTAATGATGAAACTGCTTGGAAACTGGCACTTCAAAAAGCTCAACGTTTGCTACAGCATCAAGTAATCAGGTACTGCTACTTGCAAGTATATGGATGTTCCCCTGTTCCTTGGTGGATTATAGCATGAATGAGATGTCTTGGTTGGAAGGAGTCCCCTGGAATAGGCTGCAAATAGTTGTGAGTTTTGCAACGTGTCTTACTATGATTCAGGCGTTATGGAATCATGTTGAAGTAGGGATTGCCTATGTTACATGGGCTCTTCAAAACGTGTGAAGTGCCCGTGTTGGACACTTGATACTTGGACATGTGTATGGGATATGTGTTTGACACATGTCATAGGATATGTCACTAAGAACACTAACACTATCTTTTATATTTATATATATATATATATATATATATATATATATTTTTTTTTTTCAGTTTATTGTTTTGAGATGATATAAGTTTAAAGTAAAACATTGTGCATCACGTTAAACACCATGTTAATTGAGGAATAACGAATAGATAACAATAAATAGGAATGTTTCGTCCTGTGCCAGTGTCTTGGGTTTTGAAAATTAGACAAATTTGACACTTGGACACACATTTGACTGGGACACTCTTACCAAGTCCATGTTACATAGCCGGATTGCAGAGGATGCATGACATAAAAAATGAAGCACCTAATCAATAAATTTTCTAACACGCTTTTAAGAGAACTAGTATGCTGCAAGGGACTGCCAGTGCGGAGGGATCCATATCAATGGATATAAAGAACTCTAAAATATGATAGCACGACTTAATTACTTATCTACTTTTTTGTGTTGTCATTATCTTCTGTTTCACTAATCTCATTAAGGCTATGTTTGGCGCTGATAATCTTTGGTTTTTGGAATCGTTGTTGTTGTAAACTCATTGTTCCAGGTTAGGAGTCTTTTGTATACATTTTATCTATATTATTTTAAAAGCAAATGAAATGTATTGGCCTTTTGAAAATTATTAACAATAAAGCTACTGGTTTGCAGATTGGTTTTTCTTGTTTGCCCATAACTACATTAGAGGCTAGCAGCAACATGTTTGAGATATGTTGTGGTAGGGAAGGTGTACCTGCAGATATACCGTCTCTTAGTCATGTTTTTTGATGTAAAAATCTTAGTAGGTGGCAACAGAAAGACCAAAACATCAGGTAATTGCTGCTGGCTAGCAGTGTTTCGAGAATTCTGGACTTTCCTTGAGGGAGTTTAATGTCTCTTTCATAATTTGATGTTTTCCGTTGGAATTTTCTTGAGCAGTAGTTATATTTTAGTGTGAGGATGTATATAATGTGGCATATAGTTTATCTGAAAGGCACTGTTGGAATTTGGCATTTCTTATGTGAAATTTCAGTGTTAGCTAATTACTGTCCTCATTTCTTAATTTCCCATGCATACTTTCTTTATGTTTCTTCCTTGGGATTATTACGCCTGTTACCATCCTTTTGGAATCTCATAACTTTCACTGGAGAACATTTAGGCTAGAAAATCTGGACCTGATGTCTAAACATGAAGGTGATGTCTGGATACAATACAACCAACGGCTAGAGGCATTCTTAACCAGGTTTGTTGACTCCCTTTCTTTCGAGGAGTTGTCTAATTTTTATTAAGGTTAAGTACAATCTATTTTAGGACTTGTCCTCATATTGTACATATGATTATTTATTTTATTTCTTCTGAAGTGCATCTTCCGTTTTGGCATCATTACATAGAAAACTCACCCTTTCCACTTAGCTATATGCCATGTTTTCTGTTATGACTAGTTCACCTCATCTAACCAATCCCAAGCCTGGATGAAGGAGGGTAGTGTGGTGTTGTGGTTTAAAGAATTTTGTGCTTTTGTTAATCAATGCATGTCTGATATTATAAAGCTCGAGAGAGCTTTTAGATTGTGGCATCAACCCTTGGCAAGTGCAGTACCATAATTTTTTCAAAGGTTATCAAAGTTAGTATGTGAAGAACGGGATTCAGTAATGCTCTTAATTATCCATTAAGCGACCTATTTGTTAGAACCAACAAGAATGCCATTTCTGGTATTAAATTTGATGATTACAGAGCCAGTACGCTGGAAAATTGCTGGTAGTTTCAAATTGATTGGCAGCTGTTACAGCTAACTGACAGCTGTCATGATTTGTCAGCCAACTGCCTAACAAACTTCCAACAACCTTCCTTTTTTTTTTCTCCATAAGCTAACAACTAACTCACTATGACAAACTGCAACTAGCTTTTCTCTCCAAAAGCTAAACTACCTAACTGTAACTAATATCTGGAACAATTTAACGATTAATCAACCAAGTAAATATTATAATATTAGAATCCACCTCTCCTTCAATACAACTTAGTCATCAAAGTTGATAAATGGGAAATTTTCCTGAAGTGAGGCCGAGTCGTCCCAAGTATTGGACCTTTGTACAAGAACTTCTTCAGCTAAAGCATGGTTCTTCAAGAACCATTTTTCTCTGGGGAATAGCAGGAGGCTCAAGCAATAGATTTCAAACTTCCAACAACCTTCTTTTTTTTTTCATAAGCTAACAACTAACTAACTATGACAAACTGCAACTAGCTTTTCTCTCCAAAAGCTAACTATCTAACTGTAACTAATATCTGGATCAATTTAATGATTAATCAACCAAGCAAATATTATAATATTAGAATCCACCTCTCCTTCAATACAACTTAGTCATCAAAGTTGATAAATGGGAAATTTTGCCTGAAGTGAGACCGAGTCGTCCCAAGACCATTGTACAAGAACTTCTTCAGCTAAAGCATGGTTCTTCAAGGACCATTTTTTCTGGGGAATAGCAGGAGGCTCAAGCAATAGATGTCAATTAGGAGTTAGCTCAAGCAAGTGGGTGAAAGGAGTGTGAGCTTGAGCAAGCTGTGTCTTAAGCAGGGATACATTATGAATCTTACATGTCAGTAACCATAAGGAGCTTATAGGCCACAGAGCCAGCTCTCACCGATACTTGATAGCGACCATAGTACTTGCACTGAGTTTCATCTTCCTGCAAATAGCTGAGGACTATTGTCTACAGGCTGCACTTAAGATAGACCTGGTCCCCAACATAATCTCTGTGTCAGATCCATGCTGGTCAGCTTAACGCATTCCTGAGCTTTGATGAGGGAATTCTTGAGTAATTGCAGAGACCAGTTCTTTTGTCTTTAAAGAATCTGCTACTGCAGCATCTTTATCTTAGTGGTCATGATGGTTGAAAACATATTGAGGATGTTAATAGTCATAGAAAGCTTCAAATGGAGTTCTCTCAATACTGGTATAGCAGTTGAAGTTATACCCGAATTCAGCCAGCAACGACTAGTTGTGCCATCGCTTAGGTCTGTGGCTAGTCATGCTCCTTAAGTAGTTTGAGCATATGTTAGCCTCTTTGTCTGGCCTTTAGTTTGAGTATGTGATGTAGGACGGACGATACTAAGGGTATATACCGGCTGTACTACAAGCTGGTATGGTGGGCTAGGTCTTAGATTTGTAGGGTTTGTCATTAAGAAGCTAGAGTTATGGTTAAGGATTTAAAGGGATATACTTTTGAGGCTGTTTTAGGGTGTCGTAAACAGTACCCGAGAACAGTGTCATGGCATTCATATCTTCAAACATATGGAGAGAGCGATGATCAAAGTAAACCTTAAAGTCTGACTAAGGTCTTCTAGGAGTCTCACGTGAGGAGATTTTATGGAGCCTCACCACTGAAAGAAAGTAAAAGCTGCATCAGTTCTATTACTCAAGTTGTCCCAATAGCTCTTACATGCTTGTATATAGAGAAAACAGAAGAGACCTTTCCTACTAAAGGGTTCATATATTCTAGAATCTAAATATTACTTAAATACTCAACCTAATGACAAAAACAAGCAATCTGAAAATATATTAACTACAAAAACTAGACCTATTAACAAAAGGACTTAGAACATAAAGTAACTTCTAATCTGCCTTAATTTACTCAAAAGACCTGAATGCCTTTGCTAAGAAATCTGCACCATCAGTATGTTAGAAGAGGTAGTGGTTTTTAGATTAGTGCTCAATAGTTTGAACAAATACTGCTAAAAGTTGGTGAAGAGCTTATTTCTGTCAGATGATGGGGGATGGGAGTCGAGGTGCTTGTAGATATGCTCAAAGAATAACAGGCGAAATTTTAAACTTGAGGAGATGTGAGAGCGCTATACGATGGCCATATCTGGTCAACCTGCCGCACCACCTATAGCATAGTCTTGCCTCCAGAAAGTGAAATCCATGGAAATGATATCCAAGGCCTGGATTGGAATCATATTGGGAACTGTTTCAGTTTTAGTCGTCTGGCAACTGTCACAAGCAGCCACCCATGGCTTAATATCTGCTTTCATTTTAGGTCAAAAGCAAATCATGCAGATTCTCTTATAGGTGCCTTGAATTCCTGAGCGTTTTTCTATGGTAGAGGTGTATAGTTTTTGTTTTTGATAGATGTGTTGTCCTAAGGTTTTGGCCCAGTCCAACAAGAGCTTCCCCTTGAACTTCAGGATTTTATCTTAGTTATAACCCCCCTGCTCATGAGGATGTAGAATAGATTGAGCTGCAGGGTCATCTTGAAAACTAACAAACCTTTGGTCTTCATTAAAGTGAGGCTGTTCTTTTCTGAGGTGGGGAAAGGGAAGTGGCGGGCGGGTCCTTTTATCTAGTTATCTCATTTAAGAATTCACTTAGCCCTTACTCACTAGTGGTTTCACCTACCTACGAGGATTGCTTTCTGTGAACAAGAGGTGGGGCGCATTCCACAGCAACCAATGTACGGCATGCAGGCCTATATCTCTGTTTTACTAGGACTCCTGACAAGTGTTGTTTCTATCTACTATTAGAATAATTTCTTTGGTCAGAAGGAGATTATGTAAAAACTTTCTCGAAACTAGATCCAGGTGGAGATTGTGCTTGTAGTGGCTCTTCTAGTCACTCTGCGAATGCTATCCTTGGCTTTGCCTTTAGGTCTTAGCCCCCTTGGTCTTCCAACAGTTTTAATCTTTTTTAGTCCAGCAACCAGCTTGCCTTCTAAGTGATCTTTGCTAATTGAAGAGGGCGAAACAAACTTTCCTTGATTTGAGTACTAGTAGGGACTGATTGAAATGAAGCATACTTAGCCCGTCTCAGGTAGACCGCTTCTATGGGGCATAGGCCTCCCAAAAGGTAACAGAGACGTGCAAAGGTTTCCTCGGGCCAGACGGAGATTGGCCCTTGAGTTCAAAGGCAGAAGGGAGCTGTGAGGTCCTCCTTCCAAGTAGGCACAACAGCTGAAATGGCCTTGGACTCCTCTCTATCCTCCATCAGCAGTCTTATTCTCGATACACATTTTTGTAGATGTTGCTATAAGCGTAGCCTAACAACTTGTTGACCATTGTGCCATAGAAGTGTAGACATTCTCTGATCCATGATGTACTTGTGTCTTCTATGGTTCTGATCTAAAAAATATTTCCTTTAAGAGTGATATTTCGGTCTGTTGACTACGCTGACCAGAGCTAGAAGCCCTTTCTCATCGATAACCATATAAGAGACGCCACTCTCAGCGGTTTCTTCGTTTGTTTAATATTTCACGTGTTTTTCAGTTCTGCCCTTACTCTTGCAGCTAATTGCAGAAACGCCACCTGCCTTATGTATGTTTTGCATTGGCTTCCTCGACGGCACCACCTGCATCCTCGACGGCACCACCTGCAACTCTCACCCTGTTATCCTGATCTCAAGGCAGCAACAAGCGATCTGCTCTGACGAAGTTGCGGTGAGAAGGGAGTTTGATCTCCTCTATTGTCAAAAAGAGGATTCTAGCATAAGACTTCAGTTGACCCATTCCCTCCATTTTACTCTTCGGATGTACGTATATCACCATTCTCTTTGAGCCGATTTTCGCCAGGACCAGGCGTAAAGTTCCTTCACTGTCCCCAAATCTTTGATTGTTTTGGGTGGGGCGGTTTGGTGGTGGCTGGAGAGGGGTTATATGGTGGGTGGCGATGGTGTGGTTGGTGAAGTGCGTATAGGCAGGTGAAAAGGGGTGCATTGGTGGCTGGCGGCGGTGTTGTGTGCTGGTGCTATCTGTGATTCACTGTTGGTATGTCCATCTTTTTAATTCTTTGCAGGAGCTTGAAATGACAAGTTTGTGTCGGTCTACTAGAAGATGGAGATGGTGATGAGGCACTGTGGGGATTATCGCACCTGGAAGTTGGTGGTGGCAGGGGTTGCAGGGTGGTAGTTGGGGACTCGGCGTGGCGGTTTGCGATGGTGGTGGCCCAAATATGTATATATATATGTGTGTGTGTGTGTATACATATATATATATATATATGTGTGTGTGTGAGTGTATAAACATATATATATATATGTTTATACACACACACACACACACATATATATATATTTATACACACACACACACACACACATATATATATATATATACATATACATATATTTCGGCACAACTTTAACTTCTTTTTACAACAAGGACCTCAACATCAATTTTCCAAACGACGTCTTCAACTTACCAAAAGCACACACTATAAGGACTTCGATTGATATTCAACTGAGATGTTGTCTCAGTACTTTCGTCCTATGAATGAGTATCACAGGGTATCAGTCTTTTCGTTTATTTTTTCCTCTTCCTTCTTCCCCCTGGATCTCCAGCATAGAGTTCCATTCGCCGATTCGAAGCACCCCCAGACCTTAACCCAGCGTTTCAAACCTCTTTCTTTTTGGTTTATCGGTTTTGGTTTTCAAGATTCACCTAACATTTTTAGGAGCAATCTTGACTTTATTAGTTTTGTTAGCTGCAGCGCTGCGAATCTGGCTATCACTGTTGTTGCCGTAGAACCAAACCAGCAACAACACTCGATACCACTGCTGCCACAAGCAGCGGATCAGCCAAGACAAGATGGAATCCAACTCCATAATTATCATCAGTAGACTTCTGCCTCTCTCAAACCCGAATCAGCAGATTTTTCATCAATCGCCATATTGTAGATTGAGACCGAAGTCCAACCTCAGCTAAAAGATGGTAAGGTATAGGGTTAATTACACTCATGTCCCTGAGGTTAGCTTAAAATTACGTGTGTTTATTAATTTTTACATCCATTATGAAAAGGAATTATGAAATACCTAACAATTTTAATAAAATGTTCATATTACCCATGATTTGGGAAGTAATCTCCTGAAATGCCATCCCTCCAACCGCAGCAGCACCTCCACCGCGCAGCCATCATCTGCCTCCAAATTCGGCTCAGTGCGCCGCCCTCATCAACCTCGAAACTCCACGAGCACAAGCCCACAACCACTATTGTGACAGTTCCTCACCGCAACTCCCAACTATAACCTGCCAAACCCTACTTCTTTTGTCATAACCCAACTGGTGGTGGGCCATTTCCAACCTTTCACAACGGCACCACCACTGACAATTGGCCCAACATACTAACACCATCCCAACCTCACGACACCACCACAACGCTTCATCAATCACCATCAACTTTACCTCAACACACTATCTCTCTCTCTCTCTCTCTCTCTCTCTCTTTCACTCACACACACACACATTAACATTTCCACTTCCACTGAAAGCACAGACCCAGCCACCTACTCTAACCTTGCCATCGCTACCACCAGTGTTATTAAAAGCGCGCCTAGGCGCAAGGCGCGCTAAGGCGTGACCCCCGCGCTTCGCCTAGGCTAGGCTCAGCGCGTTGAAGAAGGTGCGCGCCTGGACTCATCAGGCGCAAAGGCGCAAGGCGTTGCGCGGCACGGGGAGGCGCACGTCTAGGCGCCGAGTGCAGCATAGAAGCAGCTTTCTCTCACGGTCTCACCTGCCGAGATTCTTGTTGCTCCGGCCACTGCTCCGCCGAGATTCTTTGCCTTGCTGGCTGCTGCTCGAGCTCGACTGCTCCGCTGAAGTAGCCTCTCTCACAGTCTCACCTGCCGCATCGCCTTTGCCGTTGCCGTCGAAAGCTCGTCGCTCCGGCCGCTGCTCGTCACTCCGGCCGCATCTCCTTTCCCTTTGCTACTCGGCTGCTCCATCAAATTTGCTCTAGTTCCCGACGCCGTCACTGCTGCTCCCCTGTACCGCTGCTACTGGGCTACTCCAATTGAAGACTTCTGGTCTCTCTCTCTCTCTCTCTCTCTCTCTCGCGGTCACTGCTGCTTCTCTCCGTCTGATATAATTTGTGAGAGAGAGTCGTGTGTGGGCTTTGGAGCATTAGCTGCTGCCTTGTGATATTTAATTTGGTTGACTAATGTCTCTTCGTAGTTTGCATCAACAAAGTCCTTTTGTTTATCCACACAAATAAAGTTTTTAAACATATTCATGTCCATTTTCATACCGTCTCATTTGTTAATAAAAGTAAATTACTACTCTATTTGATTCACAGTCAAATAAAAACACAGATAAATATAATTCCGTGTAAAAATCAATACTTTCTTTCTTAAAAGTAGATGCTATTCCAGTACACAGATAAATATAATTACGTAAATCTTAATTAGGGTAATTAAGATTTACGTAATTATATTGTTTTCATGCACTATCATTTATTTATTTTTATTTATTTTAATATTGCGCCTCGCTTTGAGAAGGCGCGCGCCTGCGCCTTGCGCCTAGGCTTCAGGGACCTTTTGCGCCTTAGGTGCGCCTGCGCCTTTAATAACACTGGCTACCACGCCGCTGTCTAATTGATTGCCGAACCCATCATGTCCATCAAGCCAATGTAATGACGGTGGCAGATCTGATCATTGTAATATGGTGAGGGAGGTGGCACGCTGTACGGTGGGAGGAGGGATGTGGCAGCGGCACCGTGGGGTGAGGGAGGGGGCGCGCTGTGCGGTGGGCCAGGTAAAGGTCGCACTGTGGGGTGGGGGGAAGGCTGTGGCAGCAGAGCGGGGAAGGGGGGAGGGAGGGGGCGGTGGTTGGGTGGGAGGAGGGTGGGGGAAATGGCGGGGTTAGGGGAAAGGATATGGAGAATTAGAAGAGATGGAGAGATGGGGAATTAGGGTTTAAAAACTAATTTGAAAGTAGGGTGTTTGTGCACCGGTGGGGGCTTGATGGTGTTGAATATTTTGTCTAATAGATTGGCTGAGGGACGATGGTGATAGTGCTGGCAGGACGTTGGGGGTTTGTTGTTGGTGGATTTGGGTGCCGATGGTGTTGCAGAGGGCGAGTGGTGGTGGGTATTTTGGTGGTGATTGTGGATGTTGGTGGTGCTGGCAGGGGTGAATTGTTGGTGGTTATGAATGTGGTGTTGGAGGTATTGGTGGCGGTGAATGATGGCGTTTGTGGTGCGGCCTTGGTTGAATCGTAGTGGGTCTGTTGGTTATGGGCATTGATGGGCTCCCTTATATTTATAGATAAATACGAGGGTGATTCAGTTTGAGCCCTAAAAGGATGCTAATTTTCTAGTTGTGATCAAGCGATCCATTAAACATCATGGATGGCTGTGATTAAACCTTTTTTTTTGCTTCTTACTAGCCTGCTCCTGCAACCAACATGATTGCCCTCCCTTTAGTTCCCAAAAAAAGAATTCCACTCCACCCTCCAAAAGCCAACCTCCGATCTATTGAAAAATTCTTACCATGAATTAGATGTGAAATAATGTGCGATGTTCCCTTGTAGTAATTATCTTTTATTCCCCCCCCCCCCCCCTCTTTATAAGTCCTTGGTTTAAAGTATCTCCCAACTCCCAAATCAAAATATGCCTTACACTGTATATCGTGTTTCTCATCAAGAGGAGTAATATCTACACGCGTTGGTTAAAACCAAGATACCATGGTGCACGTGGTGCGACATGGCCCCCCTCTTCCAGGTCAATCACTAGGAAAAGAAAACTAAGATTTGCTTTATCTTGTATCAAACTAGAACTACAACCAAAGTGCTGACTAGACTGACCATAAGATGTAGGAACCTGAAGCCTTTTGTACCTTAGGTGTGTGCTAATTCCAATGACTTGCTATAGAGTCTAGAGAAACACATAAATGCACGCTTCCTTCTTTTTATAAACTTGCATTCAATGACTGTGCATCCCTAGGTAGCACGGACACGGTGTCGGACACCGACACCGACGGGGACACCAGACACCGCAATTTCCAAAAAATCAGATTTTGGACGCCGCTAATTTTTAATATATTTTCATTATATATAAATATATTTATATATATTTAATAAGTAGCAAATACATTTCATAACCTAAAATAACAAACAATAATGAAAAACTACTAAAATAAGGAATTTAAATAAATACAAGTCACTTGAACATATATTTGGTACTGGGCAAAAAAAATGAAGTTAAAAAAAGAAAAAGAAAAAAGAGGTCTTTCGGTAGAATGCACGACAGAGGGAGAAAAGGAAAAAAAAGGAAAGACACGAGAGGTCCTTACCTCTCAGCGAGAAAGAGAAGACAGAGAAGAGGAAGGAGACGACTGACGAGACAAAGAGAAGAAGCAGACCTGTGGGTAAGCGACGGCGGTGGAGGACCTCCGGAGACGATGGCGAAAGATCTGGCGATGGTGGACAGATCTGTCGGCTTCGGTATCCGGCAACACCTGCGCCTTTCAGATCTGTCGGCTCCGACAACATCGGCGACTTTCAGATCTGTCGGCTCCGGCAACATCGGCGACAGATCCGGCAACACAGCGACGAGAGAGAAGACGGCCGACAGATGAGGTGAGAGAGAAGACGACTACCCCTGAAATTATACTTCAAAAAGTTCCAAAGTAGTCCCAAACCGTCTGACACTGCACATTCCCGTGTCCGACACTCCTCGACGAAGTGTCCGACACGGTGTCGAAAAATAAAAAAAAATTCCGACACCGATTAGCCGTGTCCGACACATGTCGGGCTGTGTCCGGAGGGTGTCGGGGTGTCCGTCCGTTTAGGACACCATACCTCCACCTAGGAGAGGTGTCCGTGCTTCAGAGGTGCATCCTATTAATTTACAAATATAATATATACAGCTAGTAAAGTAGAAGCGAAGAGAATGTTGTCCGGTCGTCGCTTATTTGGGGCACTCTCTTAGCTCGCTATGTGGACTTGTTGAAACTATTTCGAATTTACTTAGCTTTTTAATTATGATTTGGATTCCTTCTCTCTCTCTCTCACACACACACCCCCCACACACACCGACACACTCACCCACACCCTATTTAATTTGATTTGAATTCCTTTTTGTTCTCTCCCCCTATGATTTGAATTACTTTTTTCTCTCCCCCTATCTCTCACGCCTCTCTCTCTCTCTCTCTCTCTCTCACACACACACGCGCGCGCGCGCGCGCACACAGAGACAAGCACAAACACGAATTGTACCAGTATCTCATAAATCTCTCTTTTTATGGACACGCATATTTCTTTTCTCTCCACTTCACCCTAAAATTTTGGCCACAACATACTCCTCGTAATAGTATTTGCACGTAAGGCAAGCTAATTCTTTGGTTTTAATTCAAATTAAAAGGCCTCATAATCCAGTTTTGTAAAATAACCCGTAAGGCATGTTCGTTTACCATTACGTTCTCATTGTTGTAATGATAACCTGAAAGATACCCTTTTTGGTGTACTTCTACCATTTCTTGTTTTTGTTTTGGAAAAATCTCACTTGAACAGTGAGAAAATGTTAGGACACCTTATAGGTGTTTTCTCCTTTTTCCAACCAAACTTCATCCATCGACATAAAAAAAAAAATTCAAAAAACGAACTTTGTTCTTATAGACCTTCTTACACCATCGCACTACTGCTCCCTATCTCTCTCTCTCTTAGTAACAGCTCCATGATGGCACCATCATTGACCACCTCCGTGCCACCAGGAAGAACCACACTAGCGACCGTGCCACCACGAACCATGCTCCCAACTGCAGCCACCACTAAACACCTCAGATCTCATCTCCTCCAGCCATATCGTGACCGCACAGCTGCACCCACACAGCTGCCACTCCACCACAAAAACATAGTCGGGCTTTTCTCCATCATCATGCACAACCCACTACTGCCGCCAAACCTTTGCAACGCCACCCTTAACTGCCAACATAGTTGCACCCACAACAAATTTACTTTTTCTTCCATCACCATTCATAAAACACGACCATTGCCAAACCAGCGTAACACAATCTCCACCACAACCAACATCATCACAGCCTCGACAAGAATCCCCCACCACTGATTCAGCCTAATGATGGTGATGATGATGGATATTGGGCGTTTGGGGTGGCCAGGTAGGTGGGGAATGTTTCAGAAAGAAGGGTGGGGTTGCATCTGACTAGGGTGGGCCATGAAATTCACAATTAGAGGGATTTTAGGGATATTATCGTTCCTTTACCCAAAAATTGTAAGGAAATTTAGGGAGAAATGCAAATAAACTAGCTACAAAGGGGAAATAAAATTTTTAGAAGTATGCTAATCACTTAAAAAAGTACCTAATAAAAGCTGGCCAAATTGACAAAAGTACATAACCGCATTTCCTAACTGAATAATGGAAACAAAAGGGAAATGAAAATTTTAGAAGTACGCTAATCACTCAAAAAAGTAGCTAATAAAAGCTGGCCAAAATGGTAAAAGTACACAACCACATATCCTAATCGAATAGGAAAACAATATAAATGTAAACACAAAAAAAGAAAAAATGATATTTGTAAGTGAACGGGCCGTACTTATCTCCAACATTTAACATTGCTTCTTTGTACATTTGTTTAAGAGCGATATTATAACACCCTTATCAAGTGGCTGTGAAATACTATTTTGCACCCTCTCATGTATTTCACTTTTTTGGTTGCTAAAAAACCTTTTTTAAAAGACAACTGTTAACTGTTTAGCGACGAACATGAGGCGGAAAGAGACTTTCCCTACATGGTTTAGTATTTTAGTAATGGTAATATAGTGCTCCTGCGTGCAACAAACGGGGTCAAAGCTAGTGTAAGTTTAAGTTTATGTTCTGAGCTCTTGTGCTTTGTCAGATATTGAGGAATACTGCTGCTTTTATTATTATTAGCAATTGATGTTAGCATTGTTCTCGGCAGGATGCAATCACAAGCCGCTGAACTAAATGGAAAGATTGAAATCGTCAATCGTGACAGAAAATATCATCAGGTAAGGAAAATATCTAAATTGTTTACTTGTGCTTTGTTTTTTTAGTGCTACTGCAATGCAATGTATAAATCTTAGTCCTGCTGTGAATGGTCAGCAAAACACTGCACGCGAGCTCAATGCGTTGTCCGCACAATGGAAGGAGCTTTGCGAGGAAAATATTGAAATTTTAGCTGCATGTGCAAAAATTGGAAATTATATTGAGGAACTGAAGAGAGAAGCTATGGAGAGGCATGTGATTGACTGTTTTCTAATAGAAAAATTCCTCTCCTTTCATTTTTGCACTTTGTAGATTTTGACTTTTATTTTCTTTCACATGTTCAGAGGCTGGAATCTGGAGATTAATCTAGAGAATGGCTCCTTGCTGCATTCAGAGCCCTAAGGTAGCTTCTTGTTACAATTACACCTGGTTCGTTTTATATTGATACAAAACAAGGAAGCAAAGCAAACAAGAAAGTCAAAAGATTTCCAGTGATCTTGAAGGACGTTTTGATTGCATCTGAACTTTATTATCTTTTCTTTTAAAGCTTATTAAAAGTCCGTGAAGCTATTCAAACCCTTAGTTATTTTCCATGAATTTAGCCCTACTTTATCAATTTTTAAGAATCCAGTATTACAATCACCAAGACCTTAGTTTAAGGTAAGTGGATTGATAACCACACACTTCATTAGAAAAAAGATGAAAACCGGTTTTGAATCTTGAGCTCAATCTAATCCATATATTCGGAATCAGAATAGAATCAGAATTTTAATGAATAGATGTATCTAGGGAGAATTCACTTTGAAGAATCAGAATTTTACTGTTCCCTAGATACACGCGTTGTGTTATTTCACAATTGAATCAATTCAAGAAAGACCTAAAGCTAACTCCACTTCCACCAATAAAGACCAATAACATGTCACGTAAGAAAACTTTAGCCGCAAAGGTGGAGTGTAAGTGGAGCATGACTATCAAGTCCACTAAGATAAACTGATAATGACATGTTTCTGTTTAATTGAAAAGGATGAAGAAAAAGGAAATGGGCTACATGTAGAAGCTTAATGAGCACGTTGTAGGTAATGTGTTTTTCGGTTTGATTTCTCTGTATCTCTCTCTTGCTCTCTTTGTCCCTCCCTCTGCTCTGCACCACAACAGTAGAAACAAAGCCAACTTGGTGATTTTGGGATTTCTAAACTCAACTTTTAATCCAGCTTTTTAGGTAGCTGGATTGTCATCAAGCTGTTTAATCCCAAAAGTTGTTTATGATTTTCACATGCACATCAATGGTACTAGGGTTTGGGGCACATGTAATGCTTGTGCAAACACAGAGTATAGTTTTGCTTGGTAAATATATACAGATAGGTAGAGAGTCAAAATAAAAAATATCGCATATTAAAGGATGGACTCCAGAAAGAGGAAGAGACATAGCAGAGATGGTGAGAAAATTAGGAGAAGAAACGTTATAGGTAGTTAAGAATACTTGGAGAGGTGGACGTTGGGGTTAGAAAGCAGGAGAGCATTAGGAGGTAGGTATAAAATTTAAAATCACTCTAACGACCACTGTCAATTTTTTTTAGAAAAGTGAAATGTTTTAAAAACTGGAATAAAGGGTGCAATTGGAAGTTGAAAAAAGGCTTCAGCATAATAATATAGTGTTTTCTCTTAATTATAGCACAGCTTTGCCGTGACACTCATTTAATTTTTTCATTGAATTTAATTTGCTCAATGTTCCCCCGCCCCCACTAGCCCTTCAGGTTGATAGGGGGGAATGCGTCCATCGGAACTTGATTTAATGGCAATTTTGTAAATGATTGCAAGACAATTGCACCTAGATTTGGGAGGTGGCTAGAACTACCTATTGTCTTGCATGTTGCTCTCCAGATCGTGTAGAAGTATGCACAGGTTCTTTGAGGCAGGTAGAATGCTCCCTGTACTAACAATTTGGGTTTTGGATGTTTTACAGGTTTTTAGGAGCTTGATACGAGTGAAGTACGGTGGTTTAAGCAAATATATGTTCCCAACATATGTGCATATGACCATTCCTTGATCGACAGTGCATCACAGGAAGTTGCTGCTGGCATTTGCATCGATAGTTTTTAAAGCTCCTTCCTAGATTTACAGGTTTTGAGGTTCATTCTTCATTGTATTTATGTATTCCCTGTTATGATCCATTGAATCTTGTATTCTTTTATGGCTGCCTCTCTCTCTCTCTCTCTCTCTCTCTCTCTCACACACACACACACACACACACACACATACCGAGTTTGATGTGAAAAGGTTGTATACAGGATTTGGTTTCTCTCCTGTGTACCTTTAACAAATTGACTTTTGGATGATTAACACGGCAAAAGTAAAATCTAATGGCCAAGATACGTGACGTTGCATAATATAAAGAAGAAAATCATGTGATCGGCACACCACCTCACATTTACAATAACGTATAAGCCTAATTTACAATTTTTCCGCAAGACTTTGATGAAGCTCAATAGTGTCGGTAAAATTGCGAGTGTCAAAAATTATCTTGAATGTGTCTACATCATTTGAGGAAAAGATAAGCGTCACCGAATCAAGAATTGGGTTAAGTTGTTTTGACTGAGGATTGTAGCGAAATCAGCTTTCGTGAGGGTCTCTCTTAAGAAGCCACTTGCTTACAGCTTTCGTGAGGGTAACCCTTAACGAGTAATTTGCTCGTCGTTAGTGAGGGCGATGTTCACAACACAGCTATATATACGGTATTGGGGGCCACCGATCAGCACTGAAAAGGGAACAATTGTAACACTGACGTTTTGGTATGGCTATATATATATATATATATATATATATATATATATATATATATATATATATATATATATATATATATAGAGACATAAATGGCGACTAGAACTCAACAAAAAGAATATCGGTACAAAATCATCCATCACAAGGTACAACAATCTAATGATCTCAACAACGTGGATGATATGGCATCCATCAAAGGAACAAAGTTCAAAATACACAACTCAGATGATTCTTAATGGTCAACATAACGTTAAGGGTCTCAATTGCCCATGTACCGTTCATACACTATCCTCGGTCACTTCTAATCTTCTTTGTTGCTAATCCCAAGCCGATTGTTCCTGGTGAATAATGTCCCGAACTTTGGATCTGGCGCGCGATACGCTCAATTGCACTACTGCACCATCTTCATCTACAAAACTAGCACAAGCGAATTGATTAATCAAACTATACAAAATATGACATGAAACTAGTGCAAACAAATTATTTTATGCTTAATTTAAGAAAGTAGCAAGTACAGATTGAAATCTCTAGCAAAAACATTGATAATGATTATAAATCTCCTTTGTTTTCGCTATGGAGGAAATCTGAAGGGACCGCAAAGTGCTAACTTATAGATTTGCATAGCACAAAACAGACAACCGTGACTTACCAGAGGCTGATCTGGTGCGGAATCTCGGATGCCTAAGTCAGAGAAAAACTCAAAAGAGTACGAGGACAGATAGACTTGGTCAAAAAGATTACCTTATCCTAGAGTTGGTTTGAGTCTATCTTCTCCTACTAGGATTTGATCGCCTATTTGGTGATTACCATAGGAAAGGATTCCTTGATGTGCAAGATTCTAATCCGATTAGGGAACTTCTGATAATATTTTGTTAGGGAAATATATCCTTGAGTTGGGGACGAAATTACAGTAAAAAGTTCAACGAAGTGGACACCACGAATTCAAAAATGTGAAAATTTGTATCAAACTTGTCCAACGTTATGGTTCCGTGAACCTAACAATATTGGCTGACGTGGCAATTTCGTATCTTATAAATGCCAATACTAACCATAGTAAAACAATAAATGTGTATTTCATACGTATACCCATATCTCTTCCCATTTCCTCTCTCCATTTTCTTTCGCTCATTCTTCTCCCGCTTCAACTCCGACCACCACCGCATCATCCCAACACCACCAACCACAACCATCGCACCACCCTAATACCACCATCGTCCTCCATCAATAACAAGCACCGTAGCACCATTCCAACACCACACCATCAGAACTAAAACCCGCCACATCTTCCATAGAAGCAGACCTTCTTTTTTCATAAAAACACCTTCCACCAAAAAACGAACAAATTACAAGCCCCACCGCCATGATGCACCGTGCCCACGGATCCACTCCCTCAATCCAATGTCGTGAACCACTGTCACAAACCACTACCATGACTCGTCACCACAACCCACCGCGAGCCACTGCCATTACTCGGCACAGCGACCTTCTGCGCCGACTCGACACTGCAACCCACTGCGGTGACTCGGCGGTGTAACCCACTATCGAGACCCATCGCTGCGATAGCTGTGGGCTGTGTTGATTTGTGTGGGTTGGGGTGGGCCTGCAATATCTCGTACAACCAGATTTACTTATTAACTGCTTTTTCTTAAGTACTTTTTTTTATTGCAATTTCCTACCTTTGAGTGTTAGACTACTGTAACATCTTGGAACTTCCGGACCTCTATCGCCTCGAACCCCAGAACTTTAACCTACCACATCAATTCAACCTGTCAAATATTGTTCACTAACACAAACTCTAAATCATCTAATTCAACATCAACTCAGATTTCTCAAAACACAAGATTATAAACTGCTTAACTTACACTATTACAACTTAGGTCCTTTACAATTCAATTTCTTAAGAACGAATTCATAGTACCACCCCGCGCAAGAGTCTTACTACAAAGTAGTGGTGGGTTCACCGGAATCTCACAGAGACTCTAAACCCTATTCTCGAGCATGCTACATCTTATCATCACTTGCAAAAGAGAGTTAGAAAAAGGGTGAGCTTTTGAGAGCTCAGTAAAGTTGTACAAAGACAATCGAAGGAATTACAAAATGATTCAAAAGAATCCAACCGACAATGATTTTCAAAATAATTCAAACAATCTAAATAGCTCAGTGATTTTCAAAATGATCAAAATTTATCATAAATAGATATCAAAATAAACAATAACAATCACGACGAATTCCAAAACAAAAATTAAAAGATCATTTTCAAAGCCATCATTCCAAAATACAATGATGGTTTTCAAAGGATTTCAAATGGAGTTCAAAGGCAATCTGGGGAGGGATTCTAAACAAGCACAAACCATTTGAGACAATCTTTTCCAGTCATTTTCCTAACATTAACATAAGATACAATGTTAATAAATTTAAAGATGTTGATCCTGAGTGGTCGCGATGCCATTCAGGCAAATCCAGTATGGTGTACATATGCATGATGTACTAGAATAACTAGTCCCACTGGGTACTAGCCTGCGTTCCACGCATGATTCAAACAAACCTTATGAGGCCTCCCTATAGAACGGTTTCCCAGGTTAACAACAATTCAACATTATCAAAGAATATTAACAAACTCAAATCACCGAAACCAACTTGGGTTTCAATAAGAATAAACATACAGATATAAGTCATAACTCGGAATTTCAGAATAAGCAGAAATAAACAGCAAGAACGATTCCGAGTGGTTATCGAATTTAGGCACAACAGTTCAGAAGAAATAATGCAAACAATTGTGGAATATGCCTAGCATTCAATAACAGTCGAGCATCGTTACGATTTCCAAATAATTGATCAAAGTTCAATATTAGGTTTTCTGGGTAATAACTTGCCAATATTAATACATAATTCAGTGTTCGACATTAGTCATAAGTAAATCAATGGAGTACTTATGAGTACGAGTTTTCAAAATTAGGGTTCGGACGAAAGTCCTTGTCCAGGATTCATATAGAAACCCTTACGTGGATCCGAAGCTAGCTTATCATAACCGGAAAGGATTTAGCTTTATCCTAAACAAAATAATCAACATTAGAACACAACTACACTACAATATTATAACTCAATGTGGACGCACGCATATTCCCAAGATGAACCCTCCAACCAGTGTAAAATTACCAAAGTGCCCCTTTGGCGTAAAAATTACAAATATGGCCTCTCTTGAACTTAAATCACCAGAAACAGCCTTCCCGTAAGTAGAGTCACATAAATAACCTTACTGTATGTGAATTTACCCAAAAATACCCTTCTTAGTTCAAGTTACCAAAAGACCCCCCTCGGGGTGGCAAGCTCACCCTTAAATCGCCAAAATAGCCTTTCCGTAAGTGAAATCACTAATATATCCTTACCGTATATGAATTTATGCAAAAATGCCTTTTACAGGTAAAGTTACCAATATACCCCCCTCCGGATGATAAATTATCAAAATACTCCCTGGGGGTTCCCAGCACCGAAAAAATATCAAAAAACATCTTAAAATATATTTTAAAAAATTTTCTCCCGAAAACCCCGAACCGGTGTCCGGACTGAGTGCCCAAAAGCCGATTCTGCTAAAAGTACCTATTGGCCTCGGAGTGGTACGAAACTTTAGGTAATGAAACATCTCAGTAAAATAAGGTTTCCCTAAAATTTTCAGATAATAATAATTTGATTTGGTATGCTAAATAAAATCACTACAAGATAATTCTTTTTAATCGATACCCTAATCTAGCATCTTTCGCAGACACTGAAAATTTCCGAAAAATTTCAGAGCATACATCTCATAAAAATATTGGGGGATATTGTTTTGAACTTTGTCTAATTTTGACCCTAACTGTTTATAAAAAATTATGAAAAAATTGCCTAATTAATTTCTATTTTTAGTGACAATAACGGTCACTGTTCGAATCTCAACCCACAATATTTCACCTTTTGCACACACACACACACACACACACACACACACACACACACTCCATCTTCCTCACTCCTTCACCCACTGCGAATTCACTCCCACAGCACACCACCTGATCGATTACACCACACAATTACATATATCTACATTCATTAAAACACATTCTATCACACACATTAACACACACTTAAACACAAATCACAAGCACAAACACACCTATAACACACCTATAACACACACACACACACACACATAAATTTACACCATGACAAACACTGTAACCATCTTCTACCCCTCCTAAACACACACAAAACACACTTTGCACCAACATTACACATAATTCTCTCACATATCCACCCGACAGCCATGAACAAGCATACATAACTTGCACACACCCACACACACACACACAGAGCACACCTGCATACACTTTAATCCTTCCCCTCCACCCCTAACACACACATTTATACCTTAAGCGTCCCATAACACTCTCTTGCATAAAAATCCCCACAATCCCACTGCCTCGAAGCCCACCCACACAGAAAACATAGAGTGAACACATAATTACACACATTGAAACTCACAAATGCACACAAGGAATTAACACACTAATTTAGACACTGAATAATAGTAGTGGAATTACCCTTTAAAATTTCTCTCTCTCTCCCTCTCTCTTTGTCTGTTCTTCCTTCCCCCGGCTGTTTCCTACCTTTTCTGCTCTGTTTCCCTGTTTTAGTCACTGTTCTTCTTTCTATTTTTTTTCCTTATTTGCATTTTTCTCCCCTCAAATTTCCCTCTATTTTCTTTTGTTTTCTTTATTTAATCTTTAATTTATAATAGCATTGGATGAGTCATTAAACAACTAGCAAGAGGTGGCACCATGTTGTGCCCCATTTTCCCAACATTTGACACATCTTGCCCAACTTTCAAAACTTACAATTTGGCCCCCAAAGTTTGTGTAATTACATTTAGGCCCCAAATCAATTCCAATCTCTACTACTTTATTTAGATGTTACTAAAATATATACTATCACTCATATAATTATTTTTCATCACAAAAAATCCTAAAGTTTTCCAAAATTACAAAATGATCCCAAAAATTTTAAAATTCCCAAAATTCTTTTAAGCTCTATACGCTACTAATACTCGAGCATTGGTCAAAATTATGGCCCGTTTATTTTTCAGGTCACATAATTATTTTAAATAACTCCCGAGATTCGGCATATTACATTCTCTTTACCTTATAAAAATTTTGTCCTCAAAATTTGCTCTCGGGTTCCTATTACTTATACGTCTAGGCTCTACGCTTCTGCTGCAGAATTCTGATAAGTGTCACATAGTACCTAAGCTACATCTAACTTCACACCCAAATTCCATTCCTATGAATACCCGACGCAACTATTAATTTAAAATCGTAATGCTAAATTCAGACTTTGTTGAGCGCCTCGCTCTAACTATTCCAGAGCTTCGTGAACGATGAGGTAGCTATTACCAACTCACTGAACTAAATCTACACTGCTCCAAATTCAAGGCATATGAATCGCACTAAATCAAAATTTAATACCAGAGCTTCCACTGCATTATACTGATACTATACCAGAGACTCTCTCATTTCTACAACTTACTTAACGATATAAAGCTTAAGTCGTGCTTAAGGTGTACTGAATACCAAACAATAGTCATACATAACTTATACTCTACCAAAGGTAACATGGATAGGATAACCAATTCCTATAAACACTTACACCTCACAATAGACATCAAAACTATAGCCATTAGGCTATTATTGTGCACTCTAATATCTCAAAACAATGAGTCCAAACTATTGCTGAATTTGTCACCGAGGGATGTGTTATCTTAACATAGCTACGTACTGCAAGCTTATGATTTTGCATACACTACACAGAACGACAGAGAATTGTAACCACTACGGTTTCGCTGCATGTTCTAGTGTCTTGAATCAAATAAATAGGTCCAAACTATTACCGAATTCATTACGAAGAGATGTGTTATCTTAACACAATGCGAAATATGATTTTGCACTCACACGTCTTGCACTTTCACTAAAGTTTAAGGCTCTAAGTTAGTACATCACTTCTGATTCACAGTCACATTATTTACAAAAATCTTATAGCCTTATCCTTCAATCATCTATTTCAGTTAAACTTTTAGAATCCTTCAGTTCTAAAAGCAAGAAACATACGGTCTATCATCACGTGTTCAACCAAGATCTCAATCTTATACCGAATCATCGAATAGCTTATTCAGACCTAATCCACGTTCTCAGCATATACTCGCACTTTCCAATTATCTGAGGCTTCAGAGTCTACATAATCCCATATTAGGGCAGGTAAAACTATGCAAATCCTAAATCAGGTAAGGTCACACATACATAACACGTTGTCAATTTGCAAATAATTTGGGAACAAAAGACAACAAAATTCTGATAATCAGATTAACTACAAGCAGCAATTATAACATATTACCATTTTGAAACATATCAACACATATTAAACAAACACCAACCACATAGAAACAGTGATGGTTATGCAGCAAAGTATCTGACGTTAATCACAACAAATAATGATCTTAATCAAACATTCATGGACCAAATGATAATAATAATCACAATTAGGCAATCAAAACGAGAAGATCTTTAACAAAATCATATCTACTGGCTCCTGAGATTTACGATACATTTTTATGACATTCTAAAAATGGCAAGTATAGAAACAATAGTATGGGTATGACGAAGCAAAGTCGACCCAATGACTCGAAGTAATTATAATCAGTAAGGGTTATTGGTCCATGATAGGATTCGTAGCTTCTTCATGGCCAGTGGTTCAGATATCATCCCGTCAAGTCCAAATAAATTCGACAGAAGCAGATAAATATCCTAGAAAAATTAAGATGACTCAATAAGAATGACATCTTCTCTGACATCTCAGAGCATATTAGCATTCAATTTAGTCGCAATTGAGTTCAATATATAAAGGAATAAACTAAATTATAGAGTAGAATTCTAAATTTCTTATCGTGTTCTCAAACTAAACTTTCAGACTTAACACCAGTCATTCCTCTACATCACCATTCTCACTCATAAATCAAATCATCAACTTAACTACTACTCACCTTACGAACTTTCAAACATTACTAAGGTTTTTCTTGATAATACATGGATGCGTGATTAGTGAATCACCAATTCATACCTAGAATGATATCAAAATCTCGAACAACAAATGGAATGAGGTCCATAGAAGGATCTTTATCCCAAACATAGACAGTACAATCATAGAGAACCGCAAAATAGTCAAAGTCTCTCCCAACGGAGTTCTTATCACAAGATCAGTTCCCAAGGATGGGTTTTCACCCTCGATCATTATGCAAGAGTAAGGGATACCAAAGAATATGATGCTTCAAAATCAAACAATATACAAGCATCTCATGGGTTATAACCTGTAGTGTACCTGACACCACGTCACCAGATGTAGCAACATCCTAAACAGACATTGGGTAAAACTTAGCTGATGATCTGGGCCTCTGCCCTATAGGACTTGAGACTGTTGGATCTAGCCCTGCGGCCTTGTCCTTTTCCTTGATGAGAAACATTGCTCGCCGTTACACGAGCTATAGGTGCATGATAAAAAGTTAACTGATTATTTCTCACAAATGGACGATTTTGTACTTAATGCTCCACTCTACCATGCCTAACACATCATCCGATCAATTTACAGCATAACTCACCATTCTGTCTTCTCCCACGCATGACACATGAGGTGGCCTAAAATGCTAACCCGCCACCCTAACCAGTACTCTATATAGATCAAACTCCGGAACTCTGCGATGGTCCAACTCTAGTACTCTAAGCTGACCGAGCTCCTATACCCTACGCTCCCCTAAATCCCATATCCTTCCCTGATCAAATATTAGAACTGCGAGAACCTAACATTTTATATGCTTTGGTTACAAATTTAAGCATGATTAGATAAATCACTTTATGTGAAATGGTGAAAACTCTAGTTAAGAGTAATCGGTTGTTGACCGGACTGTCTGTGAATTATTTTATTTTTTTTGCAAAGAATTGTGCCACCTCGCGCTTGTGACGTGTCAACGTATTATCGTGACACGTCGTGGTTCGAGCCTCGTCGTGTTTTGAGCATTGTCGTGCTTGTTAAGTGGCACGACCGTGTCTTGCCACCTCGTCCTTTGAGCCTTGTCGTGCTTGACTTTTCCACCTCTTCCCCTCCACTTGACACCTCCTACTTGCTTCTAATTTCATTTAAAAGAGCTAAATGACATGCTTGAATTTCTTACCTCGTTTTTGAGAGAAAAGTGTAAGAAAAGCAACCAAAAACCTCACAAAATCTAGAATTAAGGCTTGTTTTTGAAAGGGAACCTTAAGCAGTTGATTTGGAAAGTTTATATGAGCTTCAAACAGTGTTTCGAACGTGTTTTGAGGAGTATTTTGAAGGTGTTTCAAATCTGAAAATTAGTTCTTTCATCTCTTATTTAAGGTAAGATAGTTAAAGCTTTTTAATGGGCTTTTAAGACATGAATATGGATATATGCCATGTTAGCGTAATTCTGTAGCATGAATTCTTTGTCAAATTTCTGAATACCTATTAGAGACTTGTTCATAAGTGAATCTATTCATGTTTAACATATTAGAGGTTATGGAAGACGTGAAATAGGTTATGATACTTGTGAATTATGAAATTACATCAAACTAGACATGATTAGAATATGATTTTGGACATGTTTGTTTTGTTATATATTGGAAGCTAATTTTCTGAATATAAATGATTATATTACATGGTCAAGATGTTACTTGATGATGTTACTTGATGAAGGTGACTACATATTTGATAGTTAAGTTATATAATGCAAGTAAATGAAGAATACAACAACCACATGTATGCAATGATATGTTTTCTTGCACATGAGCATGTTACATCCCTTCATTGTAAGGGATAGTTGATATATTGTTGATTATTATTATGTTACCCCATTCAATGATTGGGGGTAGATTTGATTGTGTTTGAATAGCAGTGCACCGTATGAGCCGAACAATTGTATCTCCGACTGCTACCCGAGGTAGTATCGGTGTTTGATTATTTTCGGTTACTTTGCCTTTGGCCAAGGCAAAGGTTGTGATATTATATCCTGGGTGTGGTGACATAAGGGTGGTCTAATGATGGGACTGAATTCGGGAATGGTAAACTATTGTGATGCTCAACTAAGTGTGAACATGTGATATGTGTTATGTGCACATTAAGAACTGCTTAATATGATTGAATTGTAATAGCATGCCTTATCAATATTCTTGAGTTGAAAGTTACATTAAATGTCTTTGATTATCTTACTGAGCCAGTGGGCTGACGGGTTTTTACCCATAATATTTTTGATCAAGGAGTTGGCCCCTTGAAAGGCAAGGAAAAGGTGCGAGGTACGGTGAGAAGACGGGCAAGGGGACACTTGTACATTTGTGAACTAAGTTATACTTGAATAGAGCAGTATGTTAACTCTGAGATCTGGCAGAGAGCTTACTAGGTGTGTTTTGTAAAAGTAAACTCTTTAGTTTTGTACAATATGGTTTAATTACAAAGTGGTTGTAGAATGAGTTGTATTATCAAGATGTTGTGATTAGTTTTTGTGTTGTAATGCTCCACATGGGTTGAGATGACTCTAAGTTGGGGCGTTACAGTTGTGGTGTCAGAGCGTAGTTAAAGGCTGGGATAAGATCCTAAGGCCTTGTGTGGTTAGTGGTTAGTGATTATTGAATATTTTATATTATATGGGGGTACTTACACGAAGTTGTGTGTGTAGGCCTACAACATAGTGAGAGCAGGGAGGGCGAAATCAAGGAAACAATAGAGAAATGGCCGGCGAAGGGACTCAAATAAGGAATAATTATGAGTTCAATGTTAAAGGTCAGGATGGGCACAACCCGCAGGTAAATGTAGAAGAGCACTCCACTGAAAATAATAATCATGTAATGAATAGTGGATTATTGGAGGCTTGTCAGATACTCCAGCAAGTTGTAGATGAAATGAGACAAATGGGTGGAAATGCCCCTTCAGACACAAATGTGCAAGATGTAGTGAATGAGGGTAATGTTAGAGGTGGTCAACAAGTTAAGCAACCCCAAGAGATGTTGAATACTGCTCAGGTGTTGGGAGATGGGGGTCTTACCCTTGATAGGTTTATTAAAGTGATAAAGAACCCATTTTTTAGGAAGCCTGATCCAACAATAGCTGAGGAATGGTTGGCTAGAGCGGAGAAATTTCTTGATACCGCTAGGATTCCAAATTCTTAGAGATTGGTGTATACTACCTTTATGCTAGAGACTAGTGCAAAAAGATGGTGGAAATTGTTATCTATGAAGTGGAAGTGGGAAGGAGTCCCGTCAACCTGGGAAAACTTTAAAAGAGAGTTCACTAATAAGTATGTTCTAGCGGTGACCCAAGAGAAGAGAGAAGTAAATTTTATAAAGTTTGAACAGCGAAATATGTTAGTATCAGTTTATGAATCACAGTTTACTGACTTAGCTAGATTTTGTCCGCATCTAGTGGATACAAAAGAAAGAAAAGTGAGAAAGTTTGTGTAAAGGCTTGAATAAGGATCTTCGGGATAAGTTGATCCCTTTGCAGTTATAAATTTATATGGCAATTGTTGATAGAGCACTAGCTATTGAGAACAATTTGGAAGAGCAAAAGAATGTTGATACAGAGCTATTTAGAGTACCATCATACGGTGGATAGGGAAACCGTAATAGTGGGAATATGAACCCTGGTGGAAGGGGTCAAGGGAATACTTGGCAGGGAAATTTTCAAAGGGCTTTACAAGGAAGAAATCGTAATTACTTTGGAAATGGTCAGGGAAAAGGTCGAGGTAATCAAATGAGTGGTTATACTGGTAGTCAAGCTAGCGTTGCAGCTTCATCCCCAGGTGATAATAATAAAAGGAGAAATCAGACTGAGATACCAAACATGCAACAGCCAAAGCAGGCAAGAATTGGAGACCGATGTTCATATTGTAATTGGACTGGACATACAGAGAATGAATGTCGCAGAAAAGGTGTGCTCAGCCTGGACATATCGGGACAAATTGCCCTTATTATGGAAATCAAGTGGTGCCTCGAGATAACCAGGGTAGAGGGAATTCGTAAGGGTATGCTGAGAAGCCGAGAGTTCAAGGACGAGCATATGCATTGGAATCTCAGGAGGTTCGAGATACTAGCAGAGTTATTGAAGGTACACTCACTATTTTCCAATGTGTTGCTAGAGTACTATTTGATCCTGGTTCTACCTATTAGTTCATTTCATCATATATGGCACCCATGTTAGCCCAAGAACCTGAATTGCTACCATATGTGTTGGAAGTTACTACTCCTCTAAGAGAAAGTACTCTAGTTAGTCTGATATATACGGTATATGCTGACTTGATTATTTTGCCTATGAGAGGATTTGATATATTGTTAGGGATGGATTGGTTGTCATCTAACCGGGCATCACTAGATTGTTTTCATAAGGTTGTGGCTTTACCACATTTGATGGAGAAGTATGTAAGTTCTAAGGTAGAAAGGATAGGGGTGTGAATATTATTTCAGCTATTCGAGCAGAGAAGTTACTCTCTAGAGGTTGTGTGGGATATTTAGCTTATATGGTCGACAAGCAGGAAGAAAACATTAGGGCAAATTACACTTATATCCCTGAGGTTAGGGTATAATTACAGGCGAGGACAATAGTTTGGACAAATTACACATATGTCCGTTGACCAGACGGAATACAAAAAACCCTAATGGTTTTAGCAAAAAGTCTTTATTTCCCCTAATTAAAAATAAAATTCCATGTTTCTTTTTATCTTTTTTTTGTTTTCTCTCCTTTTTTTTCTCAAATTCACTCTCAGATTCAATCTCCCCACACCCCCACCCCACCCCGCCCCCACCCCCTCCCCTCTCCCCACTTTACTATCTCACACTCCCCCTACGCCGACGCCACCCCCGCCCCCGCTCTTGGGGCCACATGCTGCTGCTGTCCCTTCCTCCCCACCACGCCGTAAGATCCTTCTCTGTCGCAAGACCCCTCTTACCCACCGTGAATCGCCCCTCTCTCTCTCTCTCATGCCATGACTCGAAATCACAGTAGGTATTTTTCTTGGGTTTTTGAATTGATGGTGGGTTTTGGTTTGGGAAGAAAGAAGAATGGGTTATGGCGGTGGTGCGGGGTGGTGGGTAATGGCAGTGATGCCAGGTATTTGGGTCACGGAGGTTGGTAGTGGTGTGTAAGTATGGTGGGGGCGACTACGAGGTGGGGGAGGGTAGGGCAGGGAGGGATGGGGTGACGGAGCTGTCGGCGGTGTGGGGCTGTCGAGCTGTCGGTGTAGGGCGAGATAGGGTAGCTGCGGGGGCGAGGTACGGGGAGAGAAGAGATGGAGGGGGAAAGGCGACGTCACCGGCGATGAGGGCGACGTCGGCAGAAGATTGGTCCCCGACGGTGATTTGGAAACCTAATTTCAAAATTAGGGTTTTTATACAAACCTTAAAAAACCCTAATCATAATTTGAACATTTAAACCATTATATTTGACGTAAGTGTAATTTATCCAAACTATTGTCCTTACCTGTAATTATACCCTAACCTCAGGGACATAAGTGTAATTATTTAGTATATGCAGTAGAGGGCAGTATTGTCATTTTGTAAATACGTAACGATGACATCATTAAAAAATACACTTTTTGGACGGAGCCCTAATGGATGGACACAAATGTTACAAAATTAGGGTTTTTTGTCACGGAATGTTACATTTTGAAACTTAATGTCCTTAACTATAATTACACCCTAACCTCAGGGACATAAGTGTAATTTTCCCAAAAGGTTAAAATAGAAGATGTACCTGTGGTAAATGAATTTGTGGATGTATTCCCTGAGGATGTAACAACATTACCAGTTGAGCGGGAAATGGAATTTGTGATAGAATTATTGCCGGGAACAACCCCAATTTCAAAAGCACCATATAGGATGGCTCCGGCTGAATTGAGGGAGATTGGATAAAGGGTTTATTCGACCTAGTGTATCACCATGGGGAGCCCCAGTTTTACTTGTTAAAAAGAAAGATGGTACAATGAGGTTGTGCATGGATTATCGGCAGTTGAATAGAGTAACAATAAAAAATAAGTATCCACTACCGCACATAGATGATTTGTTTGATCAGTATTACAAGGGGCGGTGGTATTTTCTAAGTTGGACTTGAGATTTGAATATCATCAATTAAGGATAAGAGAGGAAGATATTCCAAAGATGGCTTTCTGTACAAGGTATGGACATTATGAATTTGTTGTCATGCCATTTGGATTAACGAATGCTCCTACAGCCTTTATGGACTTAATGCATCGAATTTTTAAGGAGTTTTTAGATAAGTTTGTAGTAGTTTTTATCGATAATATTTTGGTCTATTCAAAAAGTACAGAGGAGCATGAGTATCATTTGAGGATTGTACTACAAGTACTACGGGATAGGAAATTGTATGCTAAGTTGAGCAAATGTGAATTTTGGTTAAAGCAAGTGACCTTCTTAGGTCATATAGTGTCTGAAGCTGGGGTGACTGTTGACCCGTCCAAAATAGAAGCCGTTTTGAACTGGCAAGTGCCAAAGAATGTACCAGAAGTTAGAAGTTTCTTGGGATTGGTGGGGTATTATCGTCGATTTGTACAAGATTTTTCAAGGATAGCTGCACCACTATCTACATTGACTCGGAAGGAAGTGGCTTATCGGTGGACTGATAAGTGTGAGGTGAGTTTTCAGGAGTTAAAAATGAGATTAACTACAGCTCCAATTTTGACTTTGCCTAGTGGAACTAAGAATTTTGTGGTGTACAGCGATGCTTCAAAGGAAGGATTAGGCTGTGTTTTGATGCAAGATGGCAAAGTAGTGTCTTATGCTTCGAGAAAGTTGAAACCTTATGAACAGAATTATCCAACTCATGATCTTGAGTTAGCAGCAATTATGTTCGCATTGCATAAGTGGAGGCATTATTTGTATGGTGCTGACTTTGAGATTTTTACTGATCATAAGAGTTTGAAATACTTATTTTCTCAGCAAGATTTGAATATGAGACAAAGAAGGTGGATGGAAGTACTTAATGATTATCATTGTACGATTCAGTATCACCCAGGTAAAGCCAATGTTGTTGTAGATGCACTAAGTAGGAAAGTACAAGTTGCTAGCTTAATGATGACAGAGTGGAAGTTGAATGAGCAAGCTTGTGGAACAAGCTTGCTATCTATTACTGAGTCAGGAATTATGCTTGCAAATTTACAAGTGAAACCAGTGTTATTACAGAGAATCTAGGAGGAACAAGAAAGAGATTTAGAGTTGCAGAGATAAGTGAAAGAAAGAGATGGAACCTTTAAACCTGAGTTTTCTATGGACATTAATGGTGTTTTACGGTATAGAGACCGAATAGTTGTGCCTAACGCTAAAGAGTTGAAAGGAGAAATACTAAAAGAGGCCCATAAATCAAAGTATACAGTGCACCCAGGTGGAACAAAGATGTATCGGGATTTAAAATATAATTATTGGTGGAACAACATGAAAAGAGAAATAGCTGACTTTGTTTCAAGATGTATTATATGTCAACAAGTGAAAGTTGAACACCAAAGACCGGGGGGTCGATTGGAACCGTTGCCAGTACCCGAATGGAAATGGGACCATATAACAATGGATTTTGTTACAGGATTGCCAAGGACCAGAGATGGGGCATGATTTGGTATGGGTGATTGTTGATAAATTGACGAAGTCTGCTCATTTCCTACCTGTGCTTATGACGTATTCATTGGATAAGTTAGCCCGAGTGTATGTACAAGAAATAGTTTGATTGCACGGAATACCAGTAAGTATTGTAAGTGATAGAGATCTAAGATTTACATCTCATTTCTGGAAAAGTTTGTAAGGTTCATTAGGTACAAATCTGAAATTTAGCACAACATTTCATCCTCAGACTGATGGACAATCTGAGAGAACTATTCAAACATTGGAGGATATGCTTCGGGCATGTGTGATAGATTTCAAAGGAAGTTGGGGTAAACATCTGGCATTGATTGAATTTTCTTATAATAATAGTTATCATGCTAGTATCGGTATGACACCATATGAAGTTCTATATGGACGAAAGTATCGCTCACCAATTTGTTGGAGTGAAGTAGGAGAAATGAGTTTAATTGGGCCACAGATAGTTCAAGAGACCACTGAAAAAGATTCAGCAAATTTGGCAAAGGATTTTAACTGCTCAAAGCCGACAGAAAAGTTATGTTGATAACAGACAAAGAGAGTTGGAATTTTCAGTGGGAGATTTTGTATTTCTTAAGGTATCACCATTCAAAGGAATAAAGCGATTTGGAAAGAAATGCAAGTTGTCACCGAGATATATTGGCCCTTATGAAATATTGGATCGTGTTGGGAACTTGGCATACAGAGTTGCCTTACATGTTTGGAAGGAGTATATGATGTGTTCCATGTTTCAATGTTGCGAGAGCATAACCCTGACCCATCTCATGTGATATGCCCCGAACCGATAACAATTTAATCAGATTTGTCATATGAAGAGTTGCCAGCGCAGATTCTAGCTTTTGATGTGAAAATTTTGAGGAACAAAAGCATTCCGTTGGTTAAAGTCTTGTGGAAAAATCATGAAGTGGAAGAAGCCACGCGGGAAAAAGAAGAGGATATACGAAAAGATTATCCGCACCTATTTGGTAAGAAGCTGAACAGCAACTTAAGATAACACTTCAAAGAGAAGTTTAAGTTATGAATTTGAGGACCAAATTCTTTTAAGGAGTGAAGGGTGTGAGAACCAAACATTTTATATGGTTTGGTTACATATTTAAGCATGATTAGATAAATCACTTTATGTGAAATGGTGAAAACTCTAGTTGAGAGTGATCGGTTGTTGACCGGACTGCCTGTGAATTATTTTGTTTTTTTGCAAAGAATTGTGCCACCTCGTGCTTGTGACGTGTCAACGTATTATCGCGACACATCGTGGTTTGAGCCTCGCCTGCTTTGAGCCTTGTCGTGCTTGTTAAGTGGCACGACCGTGTCTTGCCACCACATGCTTAAAGCCTCATCGTGCTTGACTTTTCCACCTCTTCACCTCCACTTGACACCTCCTACTTGCTTCTAATTTCATTTAAAAGAGCTAATTGACATGCTTGAATCTTCTTACCTCGTTTTTTAGAGAAAAGTGCAAGAAAAACAACCAAAAACCTCACAAAATCTAGAATTAAGGCTTGTTTTTTTGAAAGGGAACCCTAAGCAGTTGATGCCAAGGAAAGAGGGTTCGTAGTCGACGTGGAGGTGCCACAAAGAATGCAGTCCGGGTCAGATGCCAAGTATGTTGATGTGAGACACAGCAAGGGCGGAGCAAGGGCAGAGACCAAGGGCTTCCCAGACAGAGTTTAAGGATGGCAGTACTGCGAAGGGCGATGGCGTAGGGTGAATACACGACAGTCACAGTTCGATGCTTAGGTCCAAAGTCAGGGTCCTGTATGTTTCTCTCTCTAGGATTCTAGAGTGAGAAAGTGAGAGTGTTCTAAAAATGTCCAACCGTCCAAATGAATTCTCAAGACCTCTATTTATAGAGGTTGAGATGATGATGTCATCACACGACACGTGGCGCTCCCCGGGAGTGACACGTCATCGAGGGGTCTGCAGCTGTCAGAGAGATATTCACCCCGCCTGCCCTGCACATCGTCGCTCTGTCTGTCTGGAAAGACTGGCTCTCACAGCGTCGGTGTGACTGGAGAAACCCCTTGATCTAGCCTCAAATCCAAGCCCTTGTAGAGTCCTACTAAGTGCGTCAAAAGACGTGCAGAGAACCTGACAGTGGTGAGGGTTGCCCCTGTAGCCAACTGTCAGGCGGACTAGGCGCCATGCCCTCCAAGGACCTGCTCCCATCCCGGAGTGACTTGGGGGTCATTGCCCTGGTGGTGTCGACGATCAATGGTAACATGAGTGGACATGCTCGCAACTCAGTGCTCAAGGTCCGTGGCGAGGGGTCCTCATGCCGGAACCACCCCCGTGACTGTGACGGCGATGGCTTTAAGGTTGTGAGCCCATCCTGTAATTGATTGTTTCGGCGATGGCTTTAAGGTTATGAGCCCATCCTGTAGTTGATTGTGCCGGCGATGGCTTCAAGGTTGTGAGCCCATCCCGTAGTTGATTGTGCAGGCGATGGCTCAAGGTTGTGAGCCCATCCCGTAGTTGATTGTGCCGGCGATGGCTTTAAGGTTGTGAGCCTATCCCGTAGTTGATTGTGCCGGCGATGGCTTCAAGGTTGTGAGCCCATCCCGTTACGAGGGGTCCTCGTGCCGGAGCACTACGAAAGGAGCCCCCTGTGATGCTGCACACTCCGGAGAGTGGGTCGAAGCATGTTCCACGTCCATGGCGGGGGCGCATGGTATGGTGAATAAGTGTGATGCCCGAAGGCCTGTATCATGATTGTTGCGCATGGGCGCGGCGACGAACGTCGGGTGGACAATACTTGGTGCCGGAGCACATGTCATGAGAGTGGTTCGGCGACAAACGTCACGAAGCAATACTTGGTGCCGGGGCATGTATCATGAAGATGGTGCACGGGCACGGCGACGAACATCGCGGATCAATACTTGGTGCCGGGGCACGTATCATGAGAATGGCGCATGGGCGCGGAGACGAACGTCGTGGAAACAATACTTGGTGCCGGGGCACGTGTTATGAAAGTGGTGCGGCGACGAACGTCGCGAAGCAATACTTTGTGCCGAGGCACATGTGATAAGAATGGCGCATGGGTGCGGCGACGAAGGTCCCGGAGCATATACTTGGTGCCAGGGCACATGTTATGAAGATGGCGCATGGGCGCTGCGACAAACGTCGAGGAGCAATACTTGGTGCCGGGGCACATGTTATGAAGATGGCGCATGGGTGCGGCGACGAAGGTTGCGGAGCAATACTTGGTGCCGGGGCACATGTTATGAAGATGGCGCATGGGTGCGGCGACGAAGGTCGCGGAGCATATACTTGGTGCCGGGGCACATGTTATGAAGATGGTGCATGGGCGCTGCGACGAACGTCGTGGAGCATATACTTGGTGCCGGGGCACATGTGATAAGAATGGCACATGGGTGCGGCGACGAAGGTCGCGGAGCATATACTTGGTACCGGGGGCACGCATCACGAAGATGGCGCGGCGACAAACGTCGCGAAGCAATACTTGGTGCCATGGGCACGTATCATGAAGATGGCGTATGGGCGCGCTTCGGGTGTCCCGAAGACAGTATATGAGCTGAGTGTACCTGTCATAACAAGATAATGAATGCAATCATGTAGTAATGACAAAGTTGGAGGTGATGGTACGCGGTCATCGGACGACGGACGTCGCGATGTTGATGGACGATGGACGTCGCGAGGATGATGGATGATGAACGTCGCGAGGTTGATGCACAACGGACATCGCGAGGTTGATGCAAGACGGACGTCGCGAGGTTAATGCACGACGGACGTCGCGAGGATGATGGACGACAGACGTCGCGAGGTTCATGCACGACGGACGTCCCGAGGATGATGGACGAGGGACGTCGCGAGGTTGATAGACGACGGACGTCGCGAGGTTGATGGACGACGGACGTCGCGAGGTTGATGGACGACGGACGTCGTGAGGTTGATGGACGACGGACGTCGCGAGGATGATGGACGACGGGAGGATGATGGACGACGGACGTCGCGAGGATGATGGACGACGGACGTCCCGAGGATGATGCACGACGGATGTCGCAAGGTTGATGCACGACGGAAGTCGCGAGGTTGATGCACGACAGAAGTCGCGAGGTTGATGGACGACGGACGTCGCGAGGTTCATGCACGAACGTCCATAAACATCGCGGAGGTGCAAAGACTTGAGAAAACAAGTGCGCGAGGGAACGGAGGCCATAGGCCAAAAATGGGGGAAGGACAAGGCCACCACCCCTTGGGAGGCCGAGGCGGACCCCTTGGTGAGACCGAGGCCGAGGCCGAACCTAAGGGGTGGCCAAGGCCAATGGCCAACTCCCATGAACGGAGGCCAAGGCCACTCCCCCTTTGGGTGAACTTTGGGCACGCCGACGGAAGGGGTTTTGATGGGCAATGACAAATCTGAAAGTTGCATTGCGACGAGCGTGTCGACATGAATCATACCCATGTGACGAACAAGGTGCCTAAGTCACATACGAAGTGTATGAAGTGAACAAAGTGCGAAAGGGACTTTGCGCGAGGAGTGAACAACTGGGGGGGAAAGGCCAAGGCCAACACCCCATGGAGGCCGAGGTTGACCCCCCATTGAGGCCGAGGCCGACCCCATGGGGTTGGCCAAGGCCAAGGCCTATGCCCTTTACCCCGTCGCTTCGGTTGCGCCAACGGTCAATGTTTTTGGTGAAAAGGTGCTCAGGTGGTCGCGGTGCGACGAACGTGGTACTGTGAGTCAGGGTAGCGTGAAATAATTGGTGACTAAGTTACGCGTGAGGCGTGTGAAGCAAAGAATGCACGTGACTTGGGTGCGCGCACTTTGACCAGTTCGAAGCGTTGAATACTGTGCTTGTGTGGACGTGTCATGTACAATGGAACTCCAAGTGGACCTTTGAGTGCGACCAGAATAGGTTGGGAACAACAGTTGATTTGGAAAGTTTATATGAGCTTCAAACAGTGTTTTGAACGTGTTTTGAGGAGTATTTTGAAGGTGTTTCAAATCTGAAAATTGGTTCTTTCATCTCTTATTTAAGGTAAGATAGTTAAAGCTTTTAATGGGCTGTTAAGACATGAATATGGATATATGCCATGTTAGCGTAATTCTTTAGCATGAATTCTTTGTCAAATTTCTGAATACCTATTAGAGACTTGTTCATAAGTGAATCTATTCATGTTTAACATATTAAAGGTTATGGAAGACGTGAAATAGGTTATGATACGTCTGAATTCTGAAATTATATCAAACTAGACATGATTAGAATATGGTTTCGGAGATGTTTGTTAAGTTCTATATTGGAATCTAATTTTCTGAATATAAATGATTATATTACATGGTCAAGATGTTACGAAGATGATGTTACATGATGAAGGTGACTATATATTTGATAATTAAGTTATATAGTGCAAGTAAGTGAAGAATACAACAACCACATGTATGCAATGATATGTTTTCTTGCACATGAGCATGTTACATCCCTTCATTGTAAGGGATGGTTGATATATTATTGATTATTATTATGTTACCCCATTCAATTATTGGGGGTTGATTTGATTGTGTTTGAATAGCGGTGCACTGTATGAGCCGAAAAATTATATCTCGGACTGCTACTCGAGGCAGTATCGGTGTTTGATTGTTTTCGATTACTTTGCCTTTGGCCAAGGCAAAGGTTGTGATATTATATCCCGGGTGTGGTGACATAAGGGTTGTCTATTGATGGGATTGAATTCGGGAATGGTAAACTATTGTGATGCTCAACTAAGTGTGAACATGTGATATGTGCACATTAAGAATTGCTTAATATGATTGAATTGTAATAGCATGCCTTATCAATATTCTTGAGTTGAAAGTTACATTAAATGTATTTGATTATCTTACTGAGCCAGTGGGCTGACGGGTTTTTACCCATAATATTTTTGATCAAGGAGTTGGCCCCTCGAAAGGCAAGGAAAAGGTGTGAGGCACGGTGAGAAGATGGGCAAAGGGACGCTTGTACATTTGTGAACTAAGTTGTACTTGAATAGAGCAGTATGTCAACTCTGAGATCTGGCAGAGAGCTTACTAGGTGTGTTTTGTAAAAGTAAACTCTTTAGTTTTGTACGATATTGTTTAATTACAAAGTGGTTGTAGAATGAGTTGTATTATCAAGATGTTGTGATTAGTTGTTGTGTTGTAATGCTCCAGCCGGGTTGAGATAACTCTAAGTTGGGGCGTTACAAGAACTCTATCCAGATCTCTATATCACTGAGCCGAAGTCAGTCTGAATCCCTAATTCTGCCCCAACCTTTAATCTTGGGTACCGTGCTGTGCCGACTATAAAAATTACTGATGCCCGTATTCCCGCAAGAACATACCCAGAACACCTAAACACACAGCAGTTTAAACGCACACATACACACACTAAACACCCTGAAAACTTACACTAAGGAGTAGAAGAATTACCCTTAAGAAATATGCACTCTCTCTGTCAAATTCTCCCTTTTTCCGTGATTTTTCTTCCTTCTCTGTTTGCCCTGTTTCTTGTTCTTCCTGTCCTCTTTCTTTCTTTTTTTTTTCCTCACAGGTACTGTTCATTCATGCCCGAATTATCCTTTTTGTTTTTCTCCTTTTGTTTCCAATTAACTCAATCCATTATTCTACAATTAAATGAGGTTAGTCATCAGATCAACAAGAACGAGGTGGCATCTCTTTGCACCCTCTTTTCTGAAAATTGACACATAAGGCAAAATTTTTAGAAATTGCAAAATAGCTCCTCACGTTCCAAAATTCACAAATTAACCCCGAAAGTTTCAAAAATTGCACTTTTGCCCCAAGATTCTTCTAATATTTATTAATCTAATTAAATGTGACTAAAAGATACATTTTCACTCGTTTTATTATTTTTTCAACACCAAAAACATTAATTTACAACTATGCCACCGAGGTTTTCTTAAATTACAAAAATGCCCCCAAAATTTTGAAAATTACATTTTCACCCCAAATATATATTTAAGCTTCAATGCACTACTTGTAATACCCCAAAGTTTTTCATTCCTTATGCTAAGCAAAGTTAAAAAAAAAAACGATGAACAGTACTTTCAGTCGATGAACAGTACTTTCAGTCGACTAAAAGCTACTTTTTAGTCGAATTTAAGGTATTTTAGTCGAATTTGAACCTTTTAGTCGAATATAAACCTTTTAGTCGAATCAAAACACTTTTAGTCGAATTTGAAACACTTTTAGTCGAATTTAAAACACTTTTAGTCGAAAATAAGGTGTTTTAGTCGAATTTGAACCTTTTAGTCAAATGTAAACCTTTTAGTCGAATTTAAAATACTTTCAGTCGAATTTAAGGTGTTTTAGTCGAATTTGAACCTTTTAGTCGAATGTAAACCTTTTAGTCGAATTTAAGCTTTTTTTAGTCGACTAATACTTGTGTTTGCTTCGAACGAATAGTGAAATTTTACCTTCATATAAATAGTTTCTTTATTTTCCTTCTAGCCTTTTTGTTCTCGATTTCTTGCTCCTTTGCCGCGGAGAGGGAGAGAATATGAGGCTTGGAAAGCTCATTGGCGCTAGAGTAGTGCTTTAAGGTTTTATTTTGTTCAAAAGCTTGTTTGAGGTAAGGGTTTATACGATTTTTGCTGTGGAAAGGTATCTCCGAAAATTCGAAGGCTTATACTTTCGTCACTTTGATTCATCTATGCCGTTTGTAATTGATTGCTTCACTTTTGTCTCTTAAGAACATTGTTCACCCCTTCTCATTTGTGCCTTAATGATGCTAAACTTTGAATTTGTACATTTGTGAGCGTCAATTTAAGATTGACATTGACTATGTTGAACAACTCTCAAATTGAGAGGGTCCTTTGGACACATGTTTATTATACTAGAGAGCCGAAGTCTCCTAGTATGCTCCGGAGCACGCGTTTGATATTTGTATGTTTGGTTCGACATTTGGGTCTTATGACCACCATAGTCATCGCATGTTTGTAGCATACCCTACATATAATTGAAATGTGTTTTGGGTTAAATGCTAAATCTTTGATGCTTCGATATGTGATAGTAAGACATGATTTGTCTGTTTCATCCAATATTGTTATTAGATACGTCATTATTGCTTGACATCTTACCATTTGTTTACCCTACTGGGCTATTTGAGCTCACCCCTTTGTCTTCTTACCTTGCCTTTGCCACAGGTGAAGGAAGTGACTCTTGATCCTTATAGCAGCGTTGGAGCTATGAGATTTTGCTTTTTGGTTTGATAAACTTTGTAGTTTATTTCTTTTGGGGACTTTACCCGGTTGGGGTAATTTGATAGAATTGTTTTGTATCTCTATTTGTCCGCTGCGATTAGGAATCCTTTTGTATGGGCATATTTTTGGAAACGCGTTGTAATAGACTTTTGTTAGTTATGGTAATACTTTATGTTTGGAGGCTTTTAGTGCTCTGTTTATACCATCATCATCTATATGGTAATAGTATATCATGAGGTTTGCTTTGAAGTCGCGGCCTCCCGGTTTGGGGGCGTAACACTACTAATGTCACGACCCAAACTCACGGGTGGGCCCACGAGTTAGGCACGTGACCGGCCGCAGACCCAATGGACTCCAACCAAGGGCTCTGCTAGGCCTTACTCGCTAAACACCAATATAAGCTGCAGCGGAAATTAAAACTTCTACAAAACTCTAATTACATTTTCATATTTGCATTTGAATACAACACTTATGCTGAAACTCTTCATAACTCCAATTGTCATCATCTAGAACTAAATCAACAACCTAAATATTATTGACTCATTCCATGCATTTCTCTGTAGCTCCGCGCCAAATGCCCCTTCCTATGTTCCTCACCATCACCTTACTCTCAAACCTGAAAAGATAAGTAAGGGATGAGCTTCCACGTGCTCAGTAAGTAATCAATGATTCAACTAGGTGGACCAAAGCATGCAAAAAATACTCACTTTATAGTATTACTACATTAATACATATAAAATCATAAAGTTGGTAATCATCAGATCAAAACAAAATAGAGTACATTAAACCAAAAACTGAAGTATAAAATCATTAGCACAAAACTCATGACAACCCGTTCGATCCCAACATTAGCTCAAACGATATGTTGCGGTCAGCGTACATGTCCCCCTGACTAGGGCCCACAATCCCTACTCCACCTGGGATAAATATTATTCGGTCAGGGTATACGCCCCCTGACTAGGGCCCACAATCCCTCCTTCGTCCGGGATACATATTTTTGTGGACGCAATGGCGCACCACGAGCAACAGTACTGTGCGTCAACGTATCGTCCCGTTGACCAGGACCCAACAATCCAACTTTCCCCCGTGGATATAGAGCACAACAATCGAGTAAACCAAAAACCCCCTTTGGCTTCATTGTGAACAAAATCACTCATCAATTGATTCTCAACCATCCTCACATCCTTTCAATAATCATCAACATGTTCAATATTCACAATAACGTCAGTACAATACATTTCAAATCCGAGTTCCATTTCGGTTCCTAGGCAAAACATCATTTACATACTGGTCCGATTTTTCTTTGACGAGAATAAAACATTAAAGACCTTTTTGGTAATTTAAGCCAGAGCAATTAAACGTACTTAAAACGGTCAATACTAATAAGCAACACATTTTTTTAACAGTAGATAAACATATACGTTGCATATAAAAATACTAGTTGAATCAAAGGGTCACTTACTTGACGCTACGCATTTCCCACATCAAGGTCTCTGGAGCGACAGTCTCGCTGCTACATTTGGTCAAAAGAACTGTCAAGGCCATTCTTTTTATCTCCATGTCTCCAGCTTTGCTATAACCCAGGCATCGTCTATCACGCCACAACATCCCCGTTGAAAAAGTCTTCACGCAACTAATTGCCACAGTCAAACTCTAGAGCTCATTCTAGTCATTCCCATTTTATCCTCATAACCTATGCGCTTTCTTGTCCAAAACACATACACATGCATAGGGTACACCTTCCCAAGCATACGGTACACCTGTACCATGTACGCATATGGTACGCAACGTCACGTACTTACCATACCACATAGACGTACAACCCAACTTTACCAATTGATTTTCCCAAAGTAACCCGTCACTTCCGAAATCCTCCAAGCACCTAATACTCACCCTTCACACTGCAAAACGTACAACCAATATAGGCATCAAAATTGTACAATACCACGTGACCACACTCCTACCACTCAACACACGTTTCTTTGACCAACGATAGGCAATGTCTTTCGCTGCTTACACAATTTCGCGCACTAATTCACATGCTCCAACTCACCTATTTATTTGCACACTGCCTCCTACACAAATACATGTTATGTATCCACCATTTGTTCATCCTAAAACACACATTAGAACATATACCACTAGATACACCACTTCACCCTCCACAACACAAGCACACGTACACGCTAAGACACAAAATATTCACCTAGCCGCACACACCTCCATATAACAACCGTGCATACAAACATGCACGCACACCCACCCACTACGCCCACATACTTGCGCCGGACTACCACTAGTTCATCATTACAGGTAACAGTGGTCTCAAACTCATTGCTTATTAACTGATATTCCACCACAATGACCACCAATTTCAACCATTGTAATACATCCGGCACCGACATACACTGTCATCTATTCACACACTGCTATGATTACAAGTCACACATAATGAACACAAATATTCCATATCCACCTGTACACTCATTTCACCCACCCCCTGTAACTTTTACCCAGATAAAGACATGTTTGGTTCACACAACACACTCACAAAGCACCGTCACACGCCTTCCATCACAACCATTACGCACATACGCACTATCATAATTTAGCCCATCCAAAATACTGCAAGCACCATCATTATACTTCCACTCCGCACCGCACCAAAAATCAAAAGAATTTCCCAACACTTGCACTGTACGCCCACCACTGTACATATAAAGCCCGACTACAATCACTGTAAGGTACCACCAAACCCCACTTTGCAAACAATTTCACAAAACCAAATATGTGCCACACACACACACTACACCCTCACATCCATCACGCACACAGGACATCCCCATGCACATCCAGCAACAAAAACAACCACACCGATACATGCTCAACTCACACCCCGTACACCCAAAATAACCATCTAGTTCATTCCATTCATTCACTATCAACAGTGCCGCTAAATGACAATAACTACATCGCCACCAACAACCCAGGCACACAACCATTGATTTCCCATAATTCAGCCCCAACCTATTGTATAATAATTGGCTTACAGCCATGATCATCAAGGTCAGACGGAGAAGGAAGTGTCACGGTTGGTTGGTGAATGGAAGGAGAGTGCGAAGCTATTGGGTGCGACGATTGGTCGGCGATGGGAGAGAAAGAACCGGCAACTGGCCAGTGGTGGTTCGTGGCCATTAGACAGTCGTCCTTGGTCTGCGTGCATCGTCAGTGAAGGGTATTACGGCGGTGGCAAGACGCGATGACTCCGACGGTGTAGCAGTGGTCTAGATCTGTGGCGTTGTGTGGTGCGTTTGGTGGAAATGTTGGCCAGAGTTGCTCACCGGTGAAGGGGCTGCTGTGATCCGAAAAAAAAGCATTGGGCAGTGGTGGGACTGCTGGCGACATCGATCGCATCACGGCTTGGCGGTGGCGACGGCGCCATGGCTATGGCACGATGGTTGCGGTGGTGTTGTGCAATGGTGCTCGGTGAAGGGGGTGGCTGAAGTTGCTCGTCGGCGGCTGCGTGTGTGGCCGAAAGCAGCGCCGGCAGTGTAGACCTACTAAGGCCGACTGCCATCTCTCATCTCCTCTCCCGTCTTCTCTTTTCTCTTTTCTTTTTTTTTCACACCCTCTCATATTCTCTTTAAGCATTATCAATTATTTTTATTTATTTATTTAATTTTATTGTTGTTTCCCTTTTTTCTTTTCTGCTCTTTAATATGTATAATTATTTAATGCGAGACCATATAATGTTATAGCGACACAATTTTGTCAGTTATAAATTGCAAACCACTCACTTCCATGAATTTTTTCTATTGTACAAAACTTTATCATTTATAGCTTATCATATTATTAAAATATGTTGTTAGATGCAACAATTAATATTGCTCACAATAATTAACGCTAAAGATCAAACTTATACCTGCTCGTAAGGTCTTCACTAACAGTCTAATTCTGTCTTACTTACCACAATTGTCGCTAAGTAATAATAACCTCGTAAACCTAGGTTCGGGGCATCACAACTAATCCCCTAGCATTACTCAAAATTAGTGCCCGTTTAGTTTTTGGGTCACAAATGACTATTTTTAACAGCTCTCGAAGTTCAGGATATTACATTCTTCCCCCCTTATAAAAATTTCGTCCTCGAAATTTCCTTTCGAATTTTCTATCACTTATGACGTCCAAGCACTATGCTTCCGCTGTGTCACTTTGATAACTATCCCTTGGTAGCTACACTACCTTTGACTTTCGCACCTAGATTCTTATCCCATGAATACCCAGATGCAACTGTTTAAATCCAAATCATAACACTAAACTGAAATCATCTCGGATAATCACTTTACTCTAACTAGTCCAGAATTTCACGGACGATCATTTAACGGATACAGAACTCACTGAGCAGAACCTACACCTCTCCGAATTTCACGCATATCAAACAGATTTAGTCAAGCTCTAATACGACAGATTTCCCCTCTCTTATGTTACTACTACACCAGAGATCCCATCATTTGCACAATCACTTATGATTATATGCTCAACTTCAAGATCAAGGCATATTAAAATATGAAATGATGGTCAGACATGACCTACGGTTTACCAAGGCTAACCTGGGTAGGGTAATCAAGTCATATAAGTACTTACACCTCACAACAAACAACAAAACTGTAGCCACTAGGCTTTCACTGCACACTCTAATACCTCAAAATAACGAGTCCAAATTACTGCCAAGTTCATCATCGAGAGACATGTTATCTTAACATAGCTATGTATTACATACTTACGATTCTGCATACACGTCACAGAATGACAGAAACTATAGGTACTATGAGTTTGTTGCACACTTTGGTGCCTTAAATCAAATAGGTCCAAACTGTTACCGGAGTCATTATAGAGAAATGTGTTCTCTTAACACAATGCGAAACATGATTTTGCATTCACTTGTCTTGCACTTCGACTCAAGTTTAAAGCTCTAAAGTATCACATCACTTCTGATTCACAGTTATATTATTTACGAAAATCTCATAACCTTATCCTTCAATCATCTGTTTCAGTTAAACTATTAAAATCTTCCGGTTCCAAAAGCAAATAACCAGCAGTTTGTTATCTCAGGTTCAGACAAATTTCCATCTTATACCAAATCATCGAATAACTTATCCAAACCTAATCAGCATTCCCAGAGTCTGTTCTCGCTCACAGATTATCTGAGGTTTAGGAATTTACCTAACCTCATATCCAGGTAAGGGAAACTATACCAACAATGATAATAATAATAATCGTAATCAGCAATTAAAACACAAAAATATTTAACAAAATCATGCATATTGGCTCTCGGGGTTCACAACAGAATTCTGGGACATTCTAGAAGAATGACGGACACAGAAACGATGATATAGGTCTGGCGAAACAAAGTCAACCCAACGATTCAGAGCAATCAAAATTAGAAGAAGTCATTAGTCCTTAATAAGATTTGTAGCTTCCACATGGCCAGTAGGTCAGATACTACCCTATCAAGTCCAAATAGATTCAAAAGGAATAGATAAATATCTTGGAAAGGAATAAGACGAACCAGCATGAATGACATCTTCTCTGACGTCTCAGCTTAAGCTGACATTCAATTAAGTTGTCCTTGAATTCAATATGAAAAAGAATGATTCAGATGACAGAGCGAAATTCCGAATCCCTTCCTAAGCCCCTAAACCAAACCTTTAGTCTTATCGCCAGTCATCTTTCTAAAGCACTACTCTTACTCATCAATTAATTCATCAACTTAACTACTATGCATACCGTATAACTTTCCAAATACGACTAGGGTTTCCCCTAACAATACCAGATACGTGATTAGCAAATCACCAATTCATACCTAGTATGATGTCAAAATCCTGAATAACAATTAGAGTGAGGTCTATAGAAAGATTTCTATCCCAAACATAGATTGTATATTCACAGATAACCACAAAACACCCAAAGACTCTCCCAACAGAGTACTTATCACAAGGTCAGTTCTTAGCAGATAAGTTTCACCTTCAATCACTATGCGAAGGTAAGGGACACAAAGGTACTTGACGCTCCAGAATCAAACCATATATGAACATCTAATGGATCAACCTGTAGTGTACCTGGGACCACGTCATCGGATGTGACAACGTCCTAAGCAGACATTAAACAAACCTCAATTGATATTCTGGGCCTCAGCATCTACTAACCTTGTCCACCTTCCACCGAGGAACACTGCTTGCTATTATACTAGCTATAGGTACACGACGGATTATTCTGCCAAGCAAACAGTTTTGAACTTAATGCCCCACACTGCCATGCCTAACACATCATCTGGTCAATTTAAAGCATAACTCAGTACTCTGACCTCTTTCACACATGACAATGGGGTGGCCCAGAAAAACTGACCTGCCACCCTGACCAGTACTCTAGGTAGGCCAAACTTCAAAACTCTATGATGGTTCAACTCTAGTACTCTGAGCTAGTCGAGCGCCTTCACCCCGCGCTTCCTTAAATTCCACATCATGTTTCGATCAAATTTCATAACTCTATTTAGATCTCAAGATCAATGAACCAAAGTGGGCTTGGATCTTTGACTCTACCCTAACCTTTAACCTTGGGGCACCGTACTGTGCCGACTGTAAAAACTTTTGCTGACAACTGTTAGCTCATAAAAATCCATTTGGAGAAAATTCTCACCTAGCTCTCTTCTATCCGCCCTATGTGTAACACCCCAATTTTTTTTTTAATTAGGATACTTGTGTAAGTACGAATTAGAATATCTTGTGAGTTTGAATTAAATAGTGGGCCTAAAAATCAATTTAAAATTTTCTTACTAGAAAGTGAGTTATACTTTTGGGATTAGATGACCCAACTTAAATTTGGGCTTTAGTATGACCCATTTATAAAGTTAGAAAATTTTGGGACATAATGGGTATTTTGCAATTCTTATTGTGTTAGGAATATAATTACATTCCTTTTAGGCTCATGACTATGTGCAATATAATTCTTAGGAGCACACAAACTTCAGAAGAGCCTCCAAAGAATCTCTAAGAAGAATACTCTTCAGATTTTGGTCATTATATTGAGGTACGATCTTATTTTGATATTGGGATTGAGGTTTGCGGTAAGAACCTACATAAGCTAATGTGATTGATAGAGTTTAATAGAAATTTTGGGTATTATTATATTAGGTGTTTTTTATATAATTTGTTTGAGAACATCAAGACTTGGAGTTGATTTACGCAATTGAGGTAAGGGTTTTCTCACGCATTTACTCCGTCTGAATTCTGATTATCGATCCTTTCACCAATTGATTTGTTGTTTAAAGAGATCTATTGATTCTTTAGAACCCTAATTACATTCTTGATCGTTATGCTAAATAGTTCTTTGTACTTCCGATTAATGACTTTGATTCGTGATCTTTTTATTGTAAATCTTTGTAGCAAATTCAAAAGTCTGTAACTTTGTCGTTCCTTGGCCAATTTTAGTCTTCTTATACGTTTTGAAAACCTAAAATAGTTTACTACAACTTTGTAGTTTTGGGTTTTCCAAAATTCGAAGTGATCCATATTCAAAAATAGACTTGAACATTGTTATGCTTATATTTCTGCCAATTCAGGTCAGGCAATTTCGACTTGTTGTATCTTATTTGGTTCTCATTGGGTTTTAATGATCTTTAACATTCTGAAATCCTTGAAGAGTCTTCTTCAACTTTTTAGTTTAAGGTTTTATCATAATCCGTTTGATTCTTGGCTTAAATTGAGTTTGAAAGTTATTTGTCAGTGCTGACTTTTCTGTTTTTGACACTGTAAATCAGCCCACTTCGATTTGTTCTATCTCCTTTGTTTCTCATTGGTTTTTCATGATTCTAGACAATATGGAAACCTTAAAGAGTCCTCTTAAAGTTCTTAGTTTGCGTTTTATCATAATCTATCTATTTTTCGATCAAGATTCAATTTGAAAGTTATTCGTCGGTGCAAAAGTTGCTGTTTGACACTGCAAATCAGCTTGCTTTGACTTGTTTCCATCTTATTCGTTTCTTATCGGTTTTTGATGAACTTAGACATTACAAAATCAGTAACGAGTCCTCTTCAATTTTAGGCTTTGTGTTTTCTTAGAATTTGTTGGTTTCATTGTTAAAGTTAGCCCTTGAATAAAACTATTCTGCGTAAAATCGTGTAAAAGATAATGACTTTGTCGGCTTCAAACTCTTGGTGTTTATTAAGTTAATTTGGTATATGTTTTTATAAGCTGGCGAGCCATGTCGCAGTGTATGTGACTTATCTATTTCTGACTTACCCATGTGGATTGGAACGTGGGCTAGCTCAGCGGGATGAGCTAGAGATCGCGATCTTAATTTCTGAACCTTGTCTCACGTGTCAGTGATGGCACGCGTGACACATTTCTGAATGGCTCCAGTGGTCTTCGTCTTGGTACTCATTGAACATTTGGATTTTGATATCTGATCTATTTGAAGAAGTTTCGAACATATCTGAAGTATTATTGAATTCACTAGAGTCTTTTTGAAATATAAGTTATCTTTATCAGAATCTGTGAAAACGTTTTGAACTTAGATTTGTATTGTTTTAAACACATTGAAACCTTTTGACCCTTTGTAAATTTAGTTATATATGATAATTCCTTACTTTGAGGTCGTATTGTCTGTTGATACAAGCTATTTGATCTTGTTGCTAATCTGATTTTTGAATTTGAAAGTTAGTGCATTGGTTTTGGTATTCGCCATGCACCTTGGTACCTTACTTTATCACCTCCAAGTACTACTATCGATATAGCGTGCTTTGTACTCTGTGGGTGCGTGTGTGCAATTATCTTTACTAGGCTTTGTGCTCGCCCCCCTTACTTTTAGGTTATCAGGCAGTGTTTGGAGTTGTACAAAGGATTCTAAAGCATAGCTAAGTAAGAAGCTTTTTTTAGGGAAGGATTTTCCTTTTATATTTATTGTACTATTAGATTTGGATTTAGATTTTATTCTGGAGCTCCGTTAGGAGTACTTGAGATCAATGTAATAGTTTTAAGCCGGAGTGACATTTATTGATGTTTCTTGGAGACTTATTCTTAGATGCTCTGATTACTCAATTTGGGAGACTTTTGGATATTTTGAGATTTTCTGACTTTGTTCATTGGCTATTAACGCTCCAAAAATTCAGGGCGTTGCACTATGTTTACTCATGCCTTCTGCCACTGTAAGACTTAGACTGTTCCAAAACATATGCCAAATAAAGACATTTTATATCGCTCGTCAATCGAGCTGGGAGCATTCTATCTCTCAGTCCAGGCCTAAGCCCCCACTCAGACTTCTGGCAGCTATCTGCCTCCAGCAATAACATTCTTACTGCAAATCTAACGAAACAAGAAATTTCATCTCTACCTTGTCTATCAACTCTAGATCTGTTATTTCACATTAACAGCTCCCTCATATCTATTCACTAAATCTAGCAAAATACCGTTCGGAAATAATTCTCTAAAGGGTTCCCAAAGGACATAAATCAATTTCTGATAAGTCAGATTCTTCACTACCATTTTCCACCCTGATCAACCTCACCTCTCAGCTTATATCCAACAATTTCAACCTTTTGCCGCTTCATTTATAGTTGCTCAAAGTCTATACAATCGGTTGCTCAAAATTTTCCTCAATTTCTCTAATCCAGTTCGCTGTCCCTATAGGGTTTAGCAACACACTGTAGCTAGTCATTTCATGTATTAAGGTCACCAAGATACTCTCATTTCGAGGTTATGGTTGTGGTTGGGCCAGATTTGTAGTCCTAGTTACTGGTTAGCCAGGTTCTGCATGTCATCAGATCAAAATCGGGTTCATAATATTCGGAACCACAATCATTGTTTCTGGATTCTACTATTTTCCCTATTAGGTAGAGGTGCCCTCTAAAATCATAAAACCTCCATACAGTACATGGCTCAATCTGAAGATTGTCTGGTCAAGTCTTTCCAATGCCCAAAATCCCTGCTTATCTTATGTAAATTTGTTTGGATCTCATCTATCGGGGACCTCAGGCCCTCCGTACTATCTCCACTGCCAGAGCTTTAAATGCAGACTATACAGATACACTAAATAGTTTTCAGAGTTATATTAACACGGGTCTAAAGAACAACACAATAATAAGTCAAGGCCAGACCTCTTAACTTTATCATCATCCTACCCACTCTCATTAATCGAAATATGATTCTACTGAAACATGTTACCTATATTACGTGGTTCCGTGCCTACTGATCATATACTTAAGCTCTAAATACCACAAGACTGAACTGCTCTGATACCAACTGTAATGCCCCAAAAAATTTAGAACTCCACCGCCCCGAACTCCCGGGGTCGTTAACCTACCGGATCACATAAAACCTGTTAGATCTGTTCACTAACACATACTTTAAAACATCTAATCCGACACCTTCTCAACATTCTTCAAATGCAAGCTTACAAGGCTGCTCGAACTCAAACTGTTAAAATCTAAGTTTTTTTACAACTCGAGTCCTTATGAATAAATCGACAGTACAGACCCATGCAGGGGCCTCATTACCTAGTAGTGATGGGCTCACTGGAACCTCACGCAGACTCTAACCCATTCCCAAACCTGCTACAGCTTATCATCACCTGCAGAAGGGAGCCAAACAAAGAGTGAGCTTTTGAGAGCTCAGTAAGGTTGTACAAGGACTAACAAAAGAATCACAAAATGATTCCAAATAATCCAACCGACGAAAATTTCCAGAATACTTCAGATGGTCAAAACTCAATGACTTCCAAAAGGATCAAAAACTCATCAGAAATAGATACCAAAATAAACCAGAACAAACATGACATATTCCAAAAAAAAAAACAATCAATAATAGATCATTTCTAGAGTCATCATTCCCAAAATACAATGAAAGTTTTCAAAGGATTTCAACAGAAGCACAAATCATTTTAGATAATACTTTTCAGACATTTCTGTAATAGTCACGGCAGTATACAGGGCAGATAAAATCAAAAATCAACATTGATCCTGGGCGGTCGTGATGCCATTATGGCAAAGCACAGTAGTGTACACATGCATGATGTACTAAAATACTAGTCCACTTGGGTAGTAGCCTGCCTTTTCCTGCAGGATTCAGACCAGCCTTATTACGCCCTCCCACAGAACAGAAACCCATGTCAACACAGAAAAATCAACAATATCAATGAGCGTTAACATAAGCTCATATTCTCAAAATCAATTCGGGTTCTAATAACAATAATCATGCTGACATAAGTTAGCATTTGGAATTTTCAGAAGAAATCAGAATTTTCAAAAGAAAAATCACAGATAAACAGCAGAAACGATTGTGAACCGATATCCAATTTAGACATAACAATTCAGAAGGATGGATACAAACAATGATCAGCTTTGCTCAGCATGCAATACATGCGAACATCACAAGAATTCCAATTAATCGAGTTAGGTTCAATATTAGGGTTTTCTGGCAATATCATACTGATATCCATACATAATTCAGAATTCGACATTAGTCATAAGTATATCAAAGGAGTACTTACGAGTACGAGCAATCGAATAAGGGTTCGGATAAAGTCCTTACCCAAGGTTCAGATAGAATCGCTTCCCTGGATCCGCATCTAAATTATCATAACCGGAAGTCTTTAGCTTTAACCTAAATGGAATAATTGAACCATTAGAATACAACCTACAGAAGAAAAGTATAACTTAATATGAACTCACACATAGGCATAAAATGAACCCCTCGCACCGCGCATGTAAAATTACCAAAGCGCCCCTGAGGTGTAAAATTATCATAATGCCCCTCTCGGACTTAAATCACCCAAACGGTCTATCCGTAAGTAGAATCACTCAAATAACCCTATTGTATGTTACTTTACGCAAAAATACCTTTTGCTTGTAAAATTACCAAACTACCCCCTCGGGGTGACAAATTATCAAAATACCCCCCGTTACACTTTAATTCTCAAAATGACTTTTTCATAAGCAAAGTCACTAAAATAATCTTACTGTATGTAAATTTACTTTAAAATATCTCTTATAGGAAAAATTACAAAAATACCCCTTCGAGGTGGTAAATTACCCAAAACACCCCTGGGGGTTTCTAGCACCGGAAAAATCTCAAAATATCTTAAACCGCTATTTTAAGCATCCCGATATCATTTTTGTACTAAAAAGTCTTTTAGAAAAGTTTTACCAGAAAATTTTGAACCGAGCGCCAAAAGGCCAGTTCCGTGAAAAATACATATCGGCCTCGGAATGGCCCAAAATTTTAGATAATGAATCATATTGTAAAATAAGATTTTTATAAAATTTGTAGACTAAAATAACTTGATTTACTTGGTCAAATAATGTGCTACTTCTGTCTAATCGATGCCCTAATATAATGCCCTTTATGGACACCGAAAATTTCCAAACAATTTCAGAGCGTACATCTCATAAAAATATTTGGGGTTACTGTTTCAGTCTGTGCCTAATTTTGGCTGTAGCTATTTATAAAAATTTGTGAAATTCTACCTTAATTAATTTTCATATTTAGCAACAATTTCACTTACTATTCACGTCAAAGCACCTAGTTTTTCACCTAAAACACACGCACACCTGTCTTCAACCTTCATCCACCTGCCTAAACATACACTGACACACACACACACACACCATTCACGAACTCACGCTGACATGCCCTTCCTCTCACTAACCCACCTTGATTTCACCCATTAACACACATTAAACATGTTCCAATATCAATTACACCCACACGATCACACAATCTCACCCCCGTGGTTACACCCATTGAACACACATGGTTAGACACTTGACGACACTGCAATCACGCCGTGAGCATCTTCAGTCTCTTTTACCCGCTACCCCTCTCCCCTATCCTTGTACACCCATAATTCCATACCCGAAATACAATAACCCCATGCCCGTACTCCCGCAAGAACACACCCAGAACACCTAAAACACATAGCAGTTTAAGCGCACACATACACAAACTGAACACCCTGAAAACTTACACTAAGGGGTAGAAGAATTACCCTTAAGAAATTTCCACTCACTCTCTGTCAAATTCTCCCCTTTTCTGTGATTTTTCTTCCTTCTCTGTTTGCCCTATTTCTTGTTCTTCCTGTTCTCTTTCTTTCTTTCTTTCTTTTTTCCTCTCAGATACTGTTAATTCATGCCCGAATTTTCCTTTTTGTTTTTCTCCTTTTGTTTTTAATTAACTCAATCCATTATTCTACAATTAAATGAGGTTAGTCATCAGATCAACAAGAATGAGGTGGCATCTCCTTGCACCTTCTTTTCTGAAAATTGACACATAAGGCTAAATTTTTATAAATTGCAAAATAGCCCCTCACGTTCCAAAATTCACAAATTAACCCCGGTAGTTTCAAAAATTGCACTTTTGCCCCAAGATTCTTCTAATATTTATTAATTTAATTAAATGTGACTAAAAGATACATTTTCACTCATTTTATTATTCTTTCATCACCAAAAACATTAATTTACAACTATGCCCCTGAGGTTTTCTAAAATTACGAAAATGCCCCCAAAATTTTAAAAATTACATTTTTGCCCTAATTTTTTTTTAAGCTTCAATGCACTACTAATCCCTGAGCATTACTCAAATTAGCGCCCGTTTATTTTTTGGGTCACGGATAACTCTTTTAAACAGCTCCCGAAGTTTAGGATATTACATATATAGATGTGCACAAGTGTGGGTGTACCCTGTGCTTGGGTATGTGTACGTTGTGTTTGTGTATGACTACCCTGTGCTTAACCAGGTATACCATGTGCTTGTATAGGTGTAACCTATGCCCGAGTCTGTGTATATTGGAACAGGGTTAGCGTGTAACTGCGATGAGGTTAAGAAGGGGGAGCGAGATACTTGTTCGCTACAAACATTAATTTACCATCCTTTTCATCATTTTTAGATCCGTAGTGGATGACTAGGACTGGAATTCGCAGTAAATGCCTGTCTTGTTTAACGGTTCAAGTAAGTACTCCTGCCATGTTCTTGTCTATTAACCTATTTTAAATTCTAAGCATATATAAATGTGTACTCGCACTAATTACATGCTTTATTTTTAAGAAATGTTATTGCGTATGTTTGAACCATTTGACAAGAAAAAATTGCCATGGAATACTTTATTTACTAAACGTTCATAAACTTGGTTTGCGTAAGCGAGATGGAAAACATTATTTGTTGTTGTGCCCCATATCTAATGGGAAAATATTAGATTTTGGGCCCTCGTCAATGGGGCTATGTAAGTTGACTTAATGTGCATTAATGTTACCAGTAATTGCCCCTGCTTCCACGATATGTTTATCTAGAACTGGAATTCTGGACCCAAATCAGCGGGCCTATGTACGCTGATCGCAACATAGCAAAAGTGTGATGGTTAAACTGTATCAGTGGTATGATGATTTTACATGCTATATGCTTTCCATTCACGGAAAGGTTTCACTTAAACATCATTGTGTGCTATACGTATTCAATGTACCTCATGTCTTTTTGAACTGATTCCTGATGTTGAGATGAAACTCATGGCATGTTTTATGAAACTTGTTCATACCCTATCCTGGCCAGACCCCGGGCCTGCTAAGCGACCCGCGTCACGTGACACATCATCCAGTCAACAGTCAATTATTCAACGCCATAACCAGGTCAAAGCGCATCTCCTTTCGAACATCCACAGGCATCACCAGTGCAGGGACATCAACACGGTCAAACTATTTGAAAAAGGAAGGGGTCGGCCACCCCTTTCCTAAGGGGGTCGGCCACCCCTTTCTTCAGGGGGTCGGCCACCCCCTTGTTGTGAGGGCCCGACCCCCTTCCAACCCAAGGGGTCAGCCACCCCTTCCTCAAGGGGGTCGGCCACCCTTTTGCCTTGCAAGAGTCATTCCTAAACCCCCGACATAACTCATCGCGCTCTCTACCATGCGCGCTCATCACCAATGGTCACTTGGTGCTTGTTGCCGACTGTGTGCAATCGTCACGACGGCAGCACACTATCCTAAGTATTGCTCCGTGACAGTCGTCGCCGCGCCCTTGCGCCACGCTGATGATACGTGCCCCCGGCACTAAGTATGCCACGACAGTCGTCGCCGCGCCCTTGTGCCCCGCTGATGATACGTGCCCCCGGCTCTAAGTATTGCTCCGCGACAGTCGTCGCCGCGCCCTTGCGCCCCGCTAATGATACGTGCCCCCGACACTAAGTATTGCTCAGCGACAGTCGTCGCCACGCCCTTGCACCACGCTGGTGATACGTGCCCCGGCACTAAGCATTACTTCGTGACAGCCCGTCGCGCCCTTGCGCCACCCTGATGATACGTGCCCCTGGCACTAAGTATACCTCCACGACAGTCGTCACCGTGCCCATGCACCACAACCATGTTACAAGCCTCCGGGCATCACACCTATTCACCACACCATGCGCCCCTACCATGGACGTGGAACATGCTTCGACCCACTCTCCGGCGTGTGCAGCATTCTGAGGGGTCCGTTCGTAGTGCTCCGACACGAGGACCCTTCCCTACGGCATAGGCTGAGCACCATCACGGGCTTAGTGCCATCGCCGGCTCAATCAACTGCGGGAAGGGCTGTATGTTGTCGCCGGCTCAATCAAACTGTGGCATGGGCTGAGCGCCATCACAGGCTTAGTGCCATCGCCGGCTCAATCAACTGCAGGACAGACTGTATACCGTCGCCAGCTCAATCAAACTGCGGCATGGGCTGAACGCCATCACTAGCTTTGTGCCATCACCGGCTCAATCAACTACGGGACGGGCTGTATGCCGTCGCCGGCTCAATCAAACTGCGGCATGGGCTGAGTGCCATCACGGGCTTAGTGCCACGCCAGCTCAATTAACTGCGGGACGGGCTGTATGCCGTCGTCGGCTCAATCAAACTGCGGCATGGGCTGAGCGCTATCACGGGCTTAGTGCCATCACCGCTGAATCAACTGCGGGACGGGCTATATGCCGTCGCCGGCTCAATCAAACTGCGGCATGGGCTGAGTGCCATCATGGGCTTAGTGCCATCGCCGGCTCAAGCAACTGCGGGACAGGCTGTATACCGTCGCCGGCTCAATCAAACTGTGGCATGGGCTGAGCGCTATTACGGGCTTAGTGCCATCGCCTGCTCAATCAACTCCGGGACAGGCTGTATGCCGTCACCGGCTCAATCAAACTGTGGCATGGCTGAGCGCCATCACGGGCTTAGCACCATCGCCGGCTCAATCACCAGGGGCTATGGTCCTCACAGCAGGATGGGCTCACAACCCTGGAACCATCGTCGGCACAACCTTGAAGCCACCGAAATCACACTTGCAGGGAGCTCCTACGTGAAGACTTCACCACAACGGACCCTAAGCACCAAGCGGTGACCATGGTCACTCATGCTACTCATGTTGCTTGGGATCGTCGACACCACCAGGGCAATGACCCACGGGTCACTCCGAGACGGGAGCAGGTCCTTGGAGAGCATCGCGCCTAGTCTTCCTGGCAGTGGCTACAGGGACAACCCTCACCACTGTCAGGTCCTCTATGCGTCTCTTGACGCACCTCGTGGGATTCAGTAAGGGCTTGGACTGGTGGCTGGGGCAACGGGCTTCTCTGACCATGCTACAGCGGCATGATCAGTCTCCTCAGACAGGCAGAGAGATGTTACAAGGGCAGGGTAGCACGAACTTAGGGACCTGCAGTCCCAACGGAGAATCAGTGCTTTGGCCCCCCTAGCGACGTGTCGTTCCCAGGGGTGACACTTGTCAACTTATGACACATGCACATTTTTGCCTATAAATAGTGGACTTTGGAGCTTTTCCAAGGATCTTTCTCTCATTTGAACTTTTCACTTTCTCTCTCTAAAAAGACATTTTCTCTGGAATTCTAGTGAGAGAAACACACTTGGACCTTGGTCACCAGACCCTTCCCTTGACGCTGCACCCTCATCACGGAACGTCGACTGTCGCCCATGTTCGTCTCGCCCTGCCTGCACGGCGCTGCCAGCCCTCGCGACCTGTCTGGGGAGCCTTGCTCTCAGCCCTTACTCCGTCCTTGCTGTCTCCCGCTTTGCCTACCTAGAAGCTGATTCAGACTGCATCCTTTGTGGCGCCTCCACATAGCATCAAACCCCTTTCCGCATCAATATTTTGGCTACTCCGCTGGGGAGGTGAGCATCGTGTTGCGGTCTGCTGCACTTAGGCATCATGCATATGCAACAGCGAGTTACGAGGGCGACCAGCCAGAGCCTTATCCATCCCGTACAAGAAGAGGACCACCCGGTCGTGCAAGAGGGGACTAGTGCCCTGTGTCCCCAAGGCCACCCCACGTCTGACGTGCAAGTTACAGTCAATACGGCCATTCAGCAGTTCACTCCTACTATAGCCAGCATACAGGACTCGTAGGCCACTCTCATGATCGCCATGAAGGAAATGCAGAGATCCATGCAGGTTCTGGCCTCACAACAAGTCATTCTACCGGTCCAGCCCATAGGAACTGGGCCGTCCCCTGACGCCGCCCAGGCCCCGGTGTCGTGACCACTATCACCTCGGCCTTCCAGACCTCTGACGTTGGGGCTCACGACATCCTCCCTACCTATAGCTGGCACACTGCATCCCGCGAAGCCATCACACAGACCGCAGCTGGATCCAGGACCGGTGCTGCAGCAAGTCATCCCTATTACTGTACCACAGCATCTACCGGCCAGAAGTTCTTCTGAAACTCATGAGTCCATCGAGATGGAGCCCAACCCCTACCTGACGGAGCAACATCAAACGACCGGCCAAGTGGTGGACATGTCTTACCCAGCCACCCACGCTGCCGCACACGTGCCTATGGCAACGCCTGCCCCCGTATCGTCCTCCTGCTTCACCAACCTACCCAGTTGCACCGTCAGGGGGCTCGGGGGCTCGAGGAGCCCCAGCCAGCCATCAGCCACTAGTTGGCCAGGAGTGTCACGACCCGAACCCATGGGCAGGCCCACGAGCTAGGCACGTGACCGGCCGCAGACCCAATGGACTCCAACCGAGGGCCTGCCGGGCCTTACTCGCTAAAACCAACATATGCCGCAGCGGAAATTAAAACTTTTACAACTTAAGTTAGATTTTCATACTTGTATACAACACTTATGCTAACACTAATCATAACACTGATTTGTTAAAAACTAAACTAACCCAACAATCTAAATCTTTAGCGACTCAACCAATACAGTCTCCAGAGCTCAGTGCCAAATCGTTCCTTCCTATGCTCGTCACCATCACCTTACTTTCAAACCTGAAATGATAAGTAAGGGATGAGCTTCCATGTGCTCAGTAAGTAACCAATGATTCAACAAGCTGGACCATAGCATGCCTGAAAATAACTCTCTTATATTATAACATCATTAAGATATCTAAAAATCATAGATTTGATAATCATCAGGTAAAACAAAATAGAGTACATTAAACCAAAAACTGAAGTATAAAATCATTAGCACAAAACTCATGACAACCAGTTTGATTTCGACATTAGCTCAAACGATATGCTGCGGTCAGCGTACAGGCCCCACTGACTAGGGCCCGAAATCCCTCCTCCATCCGGGATAAAATTCTGTGGACGCATGGGAGCACCATGAGCAACAGTACTGTGCATCAACGTACAAGCCCCGTTGACCAGGGCCCGAAATCCAACTTTCCCCCGTGGATATGGGGCACAGCAATCGAATAAACAAGAACTACCTTTTGGTTCATCGTAAACACAACCACTCAACAAACTATCCACACACCCCTTTCGATAACTTTCAAAATGTTCAATATCACAAATACGTCAAATGCCAAAACATTTCAAATCTGAGTTTCGTTGCATTTTCTAAGCAAAATATCAATTACATGCTGGTCCGATTTTTAACGAGAAATAAATCACTAGAAGCTTTTTGGTAAATTAAGCCAGAGCAGTTAAACATAATTAAATCAGTCAATACTAATAAGCAACACATTTTTAACAGTAGATAAACATATACGTTGCATATGAAAATACTAGTTGAATCAAAGGGTCACTTACTTGTCGCTGACACATTTCCTCGATCCAAAATCTAGCCCGATGATCAGTTGTTACCTTTGACCAAGAAAATCGTTAGTGTCATTCTTTCCCTCTTTATGTCCCTGTACGTGCTTTAACCTGAAAGCGTCATCGGTCAACACCATAACCCTTTTTGAAATCTCCTCAACAATTCAAATGCCGTAATCATAGTCCAGCCCTTACACACCCGTTGAACATGTCTTTAAGCAAATTCAATGCCGCTGTCTACTGCCTGACCTTTACATGCCCGTCCAATATCGTGCCCAGTTCACCATGTCATTATTGGCATTTAATCACTGGCACACAACAATATTCACACAGTCACACACACCTCCATATAACAACCGCACATACAAACATGCAGGCACACCCACTATGCGCACACACTTACGCCGAACTAACCACTAGTTCATCATTACAGGTAACGGTCGTCTCAACTCATTGCTTACTAACCGATATTCCGCCACAATGACCACTAGTTTCAACCATTACAATACATCCGGCACCAACATACACTTAGATCACTTATTCACATACTGCTACAAATACAAATCACGCATAATGCACACAAACGCTACATACCCACCTGTACACTTATTTCACCCACACCCCCGTAACTTTTACCCAGATAAAAACACGCTTGGTTTACACAAACACACTCACAAAACACAGTCATACACCCTCCATCGCAACCATTACACACGCATACACTATCACAATTTAGCCCATCCCAACACTGCAAACACCATCATAATTCTTCCACTCCGCACCGCACCAAAAATCAAACGAATTCCCCAACACTTGCACTGTACACCCACCACTGTACATATAGAGCCCGACTACAATCACTGTAAGGTACCACCAAACCCCACTTCGTAAACAATTTCACAAAACCAAATCTGTGCCACACACTACACCTTCACATTCATCACGCACACACGGCATCCCCATGCACATCCAACAACAACAAAAACCACACCTGTATACCTGCTCAACTCACACACCGTACACCCAAAATAACCATTTAGTTTATTCCATTCATTCACTGCCAACAGTGCCGCTAAATGACAACAACTGCACCGCCACCAACGACACAGGCACACAACCAAAATCAATTTCACATAATTCAGCCCTAACCTATTGTACAATATTGGCTTGCGGCCATGATCATCAAAGGTCAGACGGAGAAGGAAGTGTCACGGTTGGTTGGTGAACGGAAGGGGAGTGCAAAGCTATTGGGTACGACGGTTGGTCGGCGGTGGGAGAGAAAGCACCGACAACTGGCCGGTGGTGGTTCGTGGCCATTCGACAGTCGTCCTTGGTTTGCGTTCATCGTCGGTGATGGGTATTGCGGTGGTGCCAGGAAGCGATGACTCCGACGGCGTAGCGGTGGTCCAGATCTGTGGCGTTGAGTGGTGCATTTGGTGGAAATATTGGCCGGAGTTGCTCACCGGTGAAGGGGCTACAGTGATCTGAAAAAAAGCATTCGGCGACGGTGGGACTGCAGGCGACATCGATTGCATCACTGCTTGGCGGTGGCGATGGCGCCATGGCTATGGCACGGTGGTTGCGGTGGTGCTCGGTGAAGGGGGCGGCTGAAGTTGCTCATCTGTGATGAGGCTGCCGTGATCTATAAGAAGCATTGGCCAGCGATCGGGCTGCCGACCGGAGTTACTCACCGGAGACTGAATAGGTGGCAGTGACAGCGATCGCACGGTAGGTTGGTGGTGGCAGCGACGCCTTTGGCTACGGCATGAAGGCGATGCACAGCTGGTAGTAGCCGTTTGGTGACGGTCATTGACCAGTGGCCATCATTGCTCCGGTGTTTGACCGGTGGCCGTCCTTCGGTGTCGATCAAGATTGTTGGCCGATTCGGAGTATCAATTAATGATGGCAGCGGCGTGTCATTTCCGGCGAAGGTCTGTGGCGAAATTGATGGAGGTGTCGGGCGATGTTGTTCGGTGGAGACGCCAGCCGGAGTTGATGGCCGATGGCCGAAGGCATCGCTGGCACGGTTGGGAGTGGCGTCGCCACTCTAGGGCTAGCTGTCTTCTCCCTTCTCTCTGCCAGTCTCTTTTTCTGTTCTTTATCCCTTTTTTTCGCATTTTTTTTTCATTTGTTCCTTTTTTTTTGGATTCCTTTATTTCTTTTGCTTATAAACTTATATTGTTTTAATTGCTTCCAAAGTCTCTTCCATTATATCCCCAAATTTCTCTCTGTCATTTCAAAATCTTTGCACTTCTCTCCAAAGTTCTCTGTCTGCCATTTTAAAACAACTAAGCTGAGAGATCAGATCTTTATATAATAAACCCTAACTAATTATAACTTCTCTAGAGTGACCGGCTAAGCTTCATTTATTTCTCTAATGCACCCACTTTTTATTCTTAGCTACCGGCATTATAAATTGTCACTAATAACATTGCTCAAGTCAAACGTCGCTAAAAACGCAAAGGAACATTACTCATAGAAATTGTCACTAAATTAATAATGACCGGGTAAACCTAGGTTCGGGGTATTACAAGGAGGAGCCACTCCCTCATTATGTCTCCAAAGCCGACTTCGATGCACTCCTCTGCCGGCTGTCACAGCAGTCTGCACCCGGCTCGCTAACTCAACGGACAGACCGCACGCTGTATGCCAACGAAATGGCCACAGTACCCTACCCGCTCAGATACAAGCAATCCACTTTCGTGCTCTTCAATAGGCGTGAAGGCAACGCCCGTGAGCACTTGACAAGATTCGTCGGCTCATTGGAACAGTATGGCCCGGGCAATAGTTTGAAGCTGAGGGAGTTTCACAAGTCCCTCACGGGCTTGGCATACACTTGGTATCATCAGATCCCCGAACAGTCCATTATTGGGATGAGATGGCCTAACTATTCTTGGACAAATTCCACTACGAAGCCGAGCGCGTCACCATAGTGGACATCGCCAGTATACGCCATAATTCCGGCGAAGACTTAACCAAATATGTGCAACGCTTTCACCTTAAGTGCCTCGAGTGAACAAATTATAGTAAGGACGAGACATTGGTCCCCATATGCATCAAAAACATGAACAACATCTACCGGGTGCACATTGAGAACTTGCAGTTGAGGTCTTAGAGGCACCTCAAGGAAGCAACGTGACGTACTTACGAGACGGTCGGCCCTGTCAAACCATGGAGGACTCGCACGCAGAATGCATTGCTGGCCTCAATAAACATACCTAGTGCTCAGCGCGACATCAACAACACCAACCATAACAGTATCAGCAATTACGCTGGCTCCAAGCGTCTGCTCCCGGATAGGGACCAAAGCCCTGACAAACGAAGACAACAGGAGACCCCCCTGCCTTTCCATGTGACCTGAATACGGTGAAAGAACTCTTGACAGAATGGGTTGTTAATGACCGCAACTTCAGACTCCCACCTGTGCGGATCCCTATCACGGACGAAGAAAGAACCAGGCCCAACTACTGTCCCTTCCATCAAGCCCTTGGCCATCCTCTCCAAAACTGCAACGCACTACGAACCATCTTTGCAAGAAAGGTCGCGTTAGGCGAACTACAGTTACGGAAGAACAATGATGTGCGTAAGGACCCTTACACGAACCATGGCAACAACAATCGAGGGCATCAGGTGCTCATGGCCATTACAGACCACGTCGAGCCTCTAGTCCCCGAAGTTCCTACAGAGGTCTTTTCTATGGTCACACCTTGCACTCCTCCCACCCTTCAGCCAGCATCCTCAGTCGGACAGATGACGAAGATTAAAAGCTTTTTTTTTGATGAAATGGGGTTCTCACCCACGGCACAGACTTACCTTTCAAACTGTCTGATCGAGGTCACTATAGGCCTCGATCCTGAATGTTTCACTACCCAAGCCAAACTTAAACATGTCCTTTTTACCGCATTCATTTTCTCGGACTAGGAATCACCGCCAATTGAACACCACACCGACCGTTATACCTCAAATGCACTATTAACGGCACAGGCTTTCGTCACGCCTTAGTGGACTGCGGCGCCTCAATCAACATCATTCCTCTCATCACCCTACAGCAAGCCGGCATATCACTAAGGAAGATCACCCGTGACCCTGTCAAGATTACTGGCGTCGGGCAAGGCCCCCCGTCTACCCTCGGCCACATCACTGTCGACCTCATGGTCGGCACTGTCCGTCGAGACACCACTTTTCATGTGATAGACAGCGAGTCCTCCTTCCACCTTCTGCTTGGACGACCTTGGATTCATGTTAACAAGGTTGTCCCCTCAACGTACCACCAATGTGTAAAACTGGTGGTCAGTCCTGTGGGACATGAGGTAGCACTAACGATCCCCGCAACCAGGGCACCCTTCGAATATGCCTAGTCTTACTTCGCCAAGGCCTCCTTCTTCACTGAGCTCGCCCCGGATGGTGAGAATGCCACTCACATCCATTCAACCAAATTGCCAAAATGGGACGAGCTGTGCGGAAACAAACCTCCCAAGTCCAAGACATCAGCTTCTTCGCCGCCACACGCGGTCTTGACCGATTCTCCGCCCTCATCCCCTAAGTCCAAAAAGCACAAGTCTGATCCTACCTTTCGACGTATTTTCAAAGACAGGAAAGTGATTTACCAGTTATGACGGTGTGCGGGGGTCTGTGGTGGTTCGTCATCTGACCCCCTCGATTCTGACCCGACCGTAAAAAAAGAATGGTGTTGTACTGCTGAGCATTGCCCGCCAGACCCCAAACTTACTCTGGGCACTGCCCCACCCTGCCTTGAAGACGGCCCTCGACCGCAGGCCAAAGATCTTGAAGAAATTAACCTGGCCGACCCAGGCGAGGAACCTCGACTGACATACATTGGCACAAAACTCGTCCCAGGCCGAAGAGAGGAATTGGTTACCCTCCTCCACGAATATCGCGATGTATTGGCATGGAGTTACAATGAGATGCCGGGGCTGGATCCCACCTTGGTGACGCACCATCTCAACATCACTACCGGGTTTAGCCCTGTCCGACAGCATCCGAGATCCATCCGTCCAGAACTTGAATTTAAGATCAAGTGAGAGATCGAACGGCTTCTACAAGCCGGCTTTATTGAACCAATTACTCATCCCATATGGCTGGCCAATATCGTCCCTGTCCAGAAGAAGAGCGGCCAAGTACGCGTTTGTATTGACTTCCGCGACCTGAACAAAGCGTGTCCCAAAGATGAGTTTCCACTGCCTAATATCGACATGCTTATGGAAGCTGCCGCCGGATACGAGACCTTGTCCTTCATGGTTGGCTTCACCGGCTACAACCAAATTTGAATGAATCCAGATGACTGCACCAAGACAGCCTTTCGGACTCCAATGGGTAACTTCTGTTGGAAAGTCATGCCCTTCGGTTTCAAGAATACGGGTGCTACCTATCGCGAGCCATGACCGCCATCTTTCGTGACATGATACACTGTACCGTGGAGGACTACATCGATGACCTTATCATCAAGTCCAAAAAGGAAAACGATCATCTCATGGACCTTCGAGCAGTCTTCGATCGATGTCAACAGTACAACATGCGGATGAATCCGTTGAAATGTGCCTTTGGAGTCTCCTCTGAAAAATTCCTCGGCTTTGTGGTTAGTCGGCAAGGGATTGACGTTGACCCTTCTAAAGGTGCTTCTATCCAAGAAATGCCCCCGCCTAAGAGCACCAGACAGTTGAAGAGCTTCCTCGGCAAGGTTTCCTACCTTCGACGATTTATCCCTGCCTTGGCCAAACTTATCATGCCCTTTCGGCACTTGACGCACAAAAGCGCACCGTGGAGTTGGGAGGCGCCCCAACAACAAGCATTCGAACAGATCAAGGCGATCCTCATGTCGCCACAGACAATGGTCGTGCCCCAACGGGGTGTTCCACTCTTGCTTTACTTAACTCCACACCCAGGTCCGTGGGGGCCTTGTTGGCCCAAGAAGTAGACGGGGTGGAGCGTCCAGTTTATTACCTCAGCCGATCGATCAGGGGACCCGAAGCCAACTATTCTGAGCTTGAGAAGCATTGCTTTGCCTTGGTCTATGCCTCACAGATGTTCAGGCACTACTTCTTGCCGCACCAAATCATGCTTGTCACCAAGGCTGATCCACTACGATACATGCTCACATGCCCTGCCTTGTCTGGATGACTTACCCGCTGGTTATTGCTGTTAGCCGAGTTTGGCCTGTCCATTAGAAACCCTACAGCTCTGCGGAGCCAAGCACTTGCCGATCTCCTGGCCTTCTTTCTGCGACAACAGTGTGAACCAACTTCAGATCAATTACTAGGGGAGGAGACGGCCTTGATCTCCGACATAGATAACTTGTGGATACTCGAGTTTGACGGCTCAGCCACTAGCAAAGGTCCTGATGGAGCTCCCCTCCGGTAAGGGGGCGCCGGTATAGTCCTTCGCAATCCATAGGGTGTTACCACATCCCAATCCTTCAAGCTCGCATTCCTGGTATCCAATAATGAAGCTGAATATGAGGCCCTTGTCACTGGCCTCATGCTAGCTACGAGTATGGGGGCTAAGTCATTATGCATAAAGGGGGACTCAAACTTGATAATGAAACAGGCTGACGGAGAGTTCGCGATCAAAGAGCCAGCTCTGGCGCCTTATCGTGCCCTGGTACAACACTTGGAGGGAAGACTTGGCCACGTCCAATATGAACATCACAACAGGTGCCACAACTGACATGCAGACAGCTGGGCCACGATCGCATCGAAGATTGAGTTTGACGGTGAACAACAAGTGTTAACCATCATCAGAAGAATCGCACCATGCACGTCGTTGAACCTAGTCCCAAAAGACACTACTGCCAGTGATTGGAGGCAGCCAATCGTCAACCAACTTAGGGCACCATCTCTTGCGTCCACCTCCACCCTCACGGGTTTCTTAATGTTGGGAGACGTCCTATACAAATGATGTCCTGGAGGCACTCTAGCCAGGTGCTTGGCCCCGGCAGAAGCAAAGCATAAACTACAGATTGGCCACCAGAAATGTTATGGCCTCAACGGCCCCCCTCTGTACCGTCGTCTCCAGCGCATAGGCCGGCCATCCATGGGCACAGATGCCTTGGATGTACAACGTGATTGTTCAGAATGCATGTATGCACCAGATAGTGCGGAAGCACTTGTCATTAACGTCAAGGGCGACTGGAGTCAGCTTTTCCTGCAATACCTAACTCATGGGCTCCTACCGTTGGATCGTTGCTCGGCACGATCTGTCAAGTGCCAATCGGTCAGATATTTCATGACGGAAGGCAAATTATTTCACAAAGGGTTTTCGGGTGCACCCTACGCTGCTTACAAGGTGCTTCAGCCGTGGAAGTGATTAATGAAGTACATAATGGTGCTTGTGGGGAGCATCAGGGATCGCATAAGCTGTACGCAGAATTGCTAAGGTTAGGGTACTATTGGCCGACCATGGAATCTGACCCCATCACTCATGTCCGACATTGCCAGCCTTGCCAGAGACATGTTGACAGGATGCATACCCCAACGTCCGATCTTTGTATGATCGTGGCCCCTTGGCCATTTCACTCTTGGGCTCTTGACCTTATTGGCCCCATACATCCGCCGTCAAAAGGCCTTATATGGATCATGGTCGCAACAGAGCGTTTCACGAAGTGGGTTGAGGCCATACCTCTGCGAAAAGCCACGGGAGGCGCCATTGCCAACTTCTTGCGTGACCACATCATCTGTCGTTTCGGCAGCCCACGATGCATCATCTCCGACAATGGCACCCCATTCATCAACTGGGATGTTTGGACTCTCATGGAAGCGCACGTCATCAATCACACCACATCAACCCCTTACTATCCACAGGGCAATGGTCAAGCTGAAGCCTCCAACAAAACCCTGTTGCGCGTTTTGTCACGCATGGTTCACGACGCGAGTGGCTCTTGGTCTGAAAAGCTAAGCCATGCCCTTTGGGCTTACAGAACCTCTAGACACACAGCCACGAAGGCCACACCCTTCTCCATTGTTTACGGGGACGAGTACGTGGTACCCGCCGAGGTCACGGTCGGCTCGACACGACTAGCCCTCAGCAGTGGCCTAGGGGAGGAAGAAACCAGAATGATGGCCCTTGAAGGCCTGGATGAAAAAAGAGCCAATGCTATGCGCCAAATAAAGAAACACCACGAACAACTTGTCAAAGCCTACGGGAAGACTGTCAAACCCCGCTCCTTCGTGGAAGGAGACCTTGTCCTCCGAGCCGCCAAGCATGTGCAGGCCAACCTGTTAGCCCCTAAGTTCGCACCCAACTGGGAAGGGCCACTTGAAGTGCACACTGCTAGAAGCAACGTCTCCTATCTCCTACTCGACCCAGACGACGGGCGGCTCACGGCCCCTGTCAATGGTCGCTACCTAAAGAAATACTACGCGTAGCCAGCTATAGCTTGTTCATCGCAACCTCCCACACGCAGTTTAGAACACTCGTACCACATTTTGTTGTATATAAGCGCATGCCCTGACTTGTAACCCTCATCGCTCATTACAAGTTCTTTCTGTATGAAACAACGTTTTGATCCAAGCATTATCCATACCTGTTCGCTGCACATATATTTATACTTAGCCTGCCTCTTTTACTCCTAGTCACTGCGCTGTGTGCCCTCGACTGGAAAGAGGGAACACCATTGGACAACCATCAGACATAAGACATTTGATAATCGTAACAAAATAACAAGAGCACAATACAACCACAACAAATGACAATAGGACAACACGCAGCCATGCTTCATGACGCCAGCAAGAAAATATATGTACATACAAAGTTTTTTTGGCCACTATCGGGTGCGATTCATACATCAAATTCGTCATAAGTCCTACAGAAAAGTAGATAACTGCACTGCGATCGGATGAGAGCTAAACGCCTCCAACGTGTGACGCTGATCCTGTAGCGCCGACCATCCAGCCTCGAGCTCAACCTGTCGCCTCAGACGCTCAGCCTCTCGAACCTCCACATCAGCGCGCCGCCTCTGCAGATCACTCAGCCATCTCTGTAGCTCGGTCAATTGCCTCTCTATCTCCGCCACCTCCCTGTCAATAACGACTAACTCTCTGCTAATCTCTGACCGCTCCACCTCTAGCCCTGTGCGCCGTCTCTCGAGTAACACCTCCTCCATCTGCACCAAGGCCATCCTCTCCACCATGGCATTACCCTCGCTCCTCGACTTCAAGAAATCAGCCATCCAGTCCAGCTGCAAGCCTAGAGAGGTGAATGGCACAAACTCCGTTAGTGACCGTTCAATAAACACCGTCTACCAGCCTATCGTAGGAACACTGGCGAACGGTAGTAACCACTCTACGAACCCTGCATACACCCACCTCTGCAGTACGGGGTTCTCTACAGTCACTCCCTCAAACGTCTGCGAAAAGGTCGCCTTCACCGACTCCAACCGGCATACTGTCTCAGCGGGCAATTGGAGGCTCTACCATGATACGACGTGGGCCTGCCCACTCGACGATCCCCTGCTCGCCTCACCAACTGCTGCACCACCCGTTGCACTGCCCACCACTGCCACAGGCCTCTCTCGCACTCTACCCGCCGGCTGTACACCGACACTCATCGAGTGCATCGCCATCAACGTTGCCCCCGCCTCGATAGCTGACCCCGATGATGCGTCCTGCTGACGCTCCGCAGCAGACTGTGCCGAAATCTCCGGCTCACGAGCACGGGGTGCCACCGCCAGCTCCAGCTCCACCGGGTCCTCCTGCTCAACCCCCACAGCCTCTGCCTCTGTGCCTGTCCACCAGTAGCCACTGGGATCAACCATCAGCGACTCGTCGACTGCTCCACCATACACATCCTCCACTCTCTCCTCAGCTCCCGGCAGTGGGCTCACCCTACTACTCACGCCAGCCCCTGATATGTCAACTGCCTCTGGCGCACCCCCGTGCGTCGGCTCGTCAACTTCAATAGCCACCCCCTCCTCTGCCTCGACAGCTACGCCAACGTCACCAACTCCCTCCACCGTCTGCTCCTCGTACTCCTGTCAAAGGAACCGTCACTCGTCTTACCTCAAATGCTGGCTCCTTTGACTCCTCCCGCGGCCTCTTCGACCCAGCCAGGCGTGAACCCGAGGTGCCTGCACTCGTCTGATGAGCACTCTCCATCATACTCACCCAAAGCACCGACAACAGCCCCTTACTTGCCCCTGGCACTCTCGGTGACGGCATCGATGGCTCTCCTCCACGATCCTCCCCTGGAGCCTCATCCTCAGACCCGTCGCCCTCCTAGTCCGGCTCCTCGCCTGGATCTCTCTCAGAGCCCCCAGCGGCATTCCCCGACACTAGCGCCAGCATGCCAGCCTGTCGCGCAACTGTCACTGATACCGAACTCAATGCCGGGTCACATGCAAACACGTCCACCAGTTGACGTGTGCCCGATGGCTGCGCAAAAGACCCCCTCCTGGCCAAGTCCCTCGTCATCTCCTGTCCATGCAACCAAGGGGCACCCCATACGACGAATGCATATCTCTGTACGGCCGTGCCAGGCATGCCTCGCAAGAGTCTATCAACCGTGACAGTGGACAATCGGGCCTCTTAATGCCCGACCATGCGAACGCCCGTGATCCGCAGCACCACACCGCCACCTCCTGTGATCTGCCATCATGTGTTACCGTCCTCGTCGTCGGTACTGGATGCTGGCGCGGGAATCCTAACGGACGATAATCTGGAAAACACTCGTACATGTACCGCTACAGAAAATCCAGTCCACGTACGTAGCCACCTGATACCGCCCATGCGACTGCTTCACGTCGTTCACTAGCTGATCCAAACGTGAGTACAGAGTGCCCAAATACATAGGACCTAGTCCGACGCGCCTACCCTACGCCATCCGAATCGCCAAGGGGATCACCCTTGAAGAAATGCCGTCCTCTGGCGCATCATATACGCGACATGAAATAAATCAAAGCACGAATGTGATCTACAGGAAGTACGATTCTCACCTCAACAGGAACATCGTTAGGAAAGCTACCATCTCGTACCGCTTGTCCTTGTGATACGACCCCATCACAAAGTGAGCAGCAGTGCCCAATCTTTGCCCCAGCCTCACTTGCGCCACACCATAGAACAGTTGGAGCCATCCACCGTATGTTCCCTTTCGGTGCTACTTCGTCTCTGCTAAGATGTCCAACAACTGCGTCTGCAACAAGCGCTCCTCACCACTGAGCTACGTCACACGTGCGTCCAACTCGCCTTGCATCGGCAGACCTGTCAACATCATCACGTCCAGCAGCATCAGTCCGATCTCTCTGAACTCAGTCACAAAGGTGTGTGTCTGAGTGCTCCACCTCGACAACAGAAAAGTCACACCGGGCGTGTCCCTATACAACTCCAGGTCCCTACCCATAATGTCCACCGCTGGCAACAACCTCAACCTCTGTAGTAGCACCTGCCACCGCGGCGTCTCCACCATGTGCTGACACCAGAAGTCCCACCCGGTCGACATCACGCCATGCCTTTTGAACACTATAGGTTCCCAAGGCATGTCCTCCCTCTCCACCAATAATCCTGGCATGCATCTCAGCGACATCACAGGCACCTCCTCCCAGCTCAGAGCGCCCACATATGGTGACGGTACCCATGGCTCCTCTCCCATCGACGGACCGCTCCACGGCACTGCAAAGGCTCCATCAGCCACACAGATGGCAAGCTCCCTCCACAACTCATGGTTAGGAACTTGCGGTACCACCCCCTCACTCTCAGCAATGTGTTCGTCTTGTCTGGGTCCGGATCATACGACCTCACTCCACTATCGTCAAATGTCAAGGGCACGACTGTCTCCCTACCAGGAGCAACCCTGGTCTCATCTGTCGGTGGCGGGGCCATGGGTTCTATCATCATGACCCGCAATGGTTGTGATGCACTAGTCGCTGCGTCCGCGACTTCACAAACATCTTCTGCTTAACCTTTCTCAGGACGGGCATCGGCGTGGCCCTCGCTCCACCCAATGACCCTGACAACCCCCTTGCGACCGACCCCCCTGGCTGGGCTGACCCCCCTGACTGGCCGACCCCTCACAGGGCCGACCCCCCAAGTTGGCCGACCCCCTCCCCTTCCTCCTTCCTCCTTCCTCTCTTCCTTCCCTTCCCCATTTTTCCCCTGATGAGGCCGACCCTCCGTGGGGCTGACCCCCAGGCTGGCCGACCCCCCTCGCGGTCGATCCACTACCCCTTTCCTCCCTCCTTCCCCCTTCCTCTCTCCTCTCTTTCTCGTCCCCTGGGCCGACCCCCTGGCTTCGCCGACCCCCATCACTGGCCGACCCCTTGGCCACCTATTTGCCTTCTCTCACCATCTCGTTTCTCAATTTTTTCTCTTCTTCTCTCTCTGAACTTATGAGGCACAAATGATTCTCTCTCTCTCTCAACTCGCCCACCCCTTCACTATTTATGGACAAAAAAAATTGATTGAAAGTTGTTTTTTGTACACATACGCCCTTCCGCATCAACACGAGTCTCAAATCCATCACGTGATTATGCGTGCGGTGCCCACTCGGGTTGCCCCTCAGCGCACACCACACGCAGGGGGCTTATGTTCATACCCTATCCTGGCCAGACCCCGGGGCCAGCTAAGGGACCCGTGTCGCGTGACACATCATCCAGTCAACGGTTAATTATTCAACACCATAACCAGGTCGAAGCACATCTCCTTTCGAACATCCACAGGCATCACCAGTGCAGCGACATCAACACGGTCAAACTGTTGGAAAAAGGACGGGGTCGGCCACTCCTTTCCTAAGGGGGTCAGCCACCCCTTTCCTAAGGGGGTCAGCCACTCCCTTCCTAAGGGGGTCGGCAACCCCTTTCTTCAGGGGGTCGGCCACTCCCTTCCTAAGGGGGTCAGCCACCCCTTTCTTCAGGGGGGTCAGCCACCCCCTTGTTATGAGGGGCCGACCCCCCTTTCCAACCCAAGGGGTCAACCACCCCTTCCTCAAGGGGGTCAGCCACCCTTTTGCCTTGTAAGAGTCATTCCTAAACCCCCGACGTCACTCATCGCGCTCTCTACCATGCGAGCTCAACACCAATGGACACTTGGCGCTCGTCGCCGACCGTGCGTAATCGTCATGACGGCAGCACACTATCCTAAGTATTGCTTTGTGACAGCCGTCACCGCACCCTTGCGCCCCACTGATGATACGTGCCCCCGTCACTAAGTATTGCTCTGTGACAGTCGTCGCCACGCCCTTACGCCCCGCTGATGATACGTGCCCCTGGCACTAAGTATGCTGCGACAGTCGTCGCCACACCCTTGCACCCCACTAATGATAAATGCCCCCGGCACTAAGTATTGCTCTACGACAGTCGTCGCCGTGCCCTTGCGCCACACTGATGATACGTGCCCCTGGCACTAAGTATGCCGCGACAGTCGTCGCTGCGCCCTTGCGCCCGGCTGATGATACGTGCCCCCGGCACTAAGTATTGCTCCACGACAGTCGTCGCCGTGCCCTTGTGCCACGCTGATGATACGTGCCCCCGGTACTAAGTATGCCGCGACTGTCGTCGTCGCGCCCTTGCACGCCACTGATGATACGTGCCCCCGACACTAAGTATGCCGCAACAGTCGTCGCCGCGCCCTTGCGCCCTCTGATGATACCTACCCCCGGCACTAAGTATTGCTCCATGACAGTCGTCGCCACACTAGTGATACGTGCCCCCGGCACTAAGCATTGCTCCATGATAGCCCTTGTGCCACGCTGATGATACGTGCCCCCGGCACTAAGTATACCTCCGCGACAGTCATCGCTTTGCCCATGCACCACAACCATGTTACAAGCCTCTGGGCATCACACCTATTTACCACACCATGCGCCCCCGCCATGGACGTGGAACATGCTTCGACCCACTCTCCGGAGTATGCAGCATTCCGGGGGCTCCGCTCGTAGTGCTCCGGCACGAGGACCCCTCCCTGCGGCATGGGCTGAGCGCCATCACGGGCTTAGTGTCATTGCCAGCTCAATCAACTGTGGGACGGGCTGTATGCCATCGCCGGCTCAATCAAACTGCGGCATGGGTTGAGCGCCATCACGGGCTTAGTGCCATCGCCGGCTCAATCAACTGAGGGACGGGCTGTATGCCATCGCCGGCTCAATCACTAGGGGCTATGGTCCTCGTAGCAGGATGGCCTCACCGCCGTCAGGTCTTCTGCGCGTCTCTTGACGTACCTCGTGGGATTCAGTAAGGGCTTTGACTGGTGGCTGGGACAACGGGCTACTCTAACCATGCTACCGCGGCATGATCAGTCTCCTGAGACAGGCAAAGAGATGTTTCAAGGGCAGGGCATCACGAACTTAGGGACCGGCAGTCCCAACGGAGAATCAGTGCTTTGGCCCCCCTGGCGACATGTCGTTCCCAGGGGGTGACACATGTCAACTTATGACACATGCACATTTTTGCCTATAAATAGTGGACTTTGGAGCTTTTCCAAGGATCTTTCTCTCATTTGAACTTTTCACTTTCTCTCTCTAAAAAGACATTCTCTCTGGAATTCTAGTGAGAGAAACACAGTTGGACCTCGGTCACCAGACCCTTCCCTTGACGCTGCACCCTCATCACGGACCTTCGACTGTCGCCCCTGTTCGTCGTCGCCCTGCCTGTGCGGCGCTACCAGCCCTCGCGACCTGTCTGGGGAGCCTTGCTCTCAGCCCTTACTCCGTCCTTGCTGTCTCCCGCTTTGCCTACCTGTAAGCTGATTCAGACTGCATCCTTTGTGGGACCTCCACATAGCATCGAACCCCTTTCTGCATCAACAAAACTCAAACCTATTTTGCTAATATGGCAAGTGTGCTTGTTGGGCTCTAGCTCATTCCTTTAATTTTCAAGCGATTATTCATGAGAGTCATGAGTTTGAGACTGTGGGATAGGTTGTTAGAGGATTGGAGTTCCCTTTAAGATTTTTATTATTTCCCTTTGGGTATTGTAGAAGTTAACTTTGCTTTCAGATATTGTAAGGAGCATGCGTCTCCATGAAAACCGAGTTTTACTTGCCTGATGAGTACTTCTTTTAAGAATGTGCTAGAGATGATTTGAAGAAATGCTAAGTGTAGCTCTTAATATTCAGATTACTGGTTTAGTTACAGAAGAATGGATATCTATAGGTTATGGTAAAACCTGGTAGAACCCTTGGTGAGAGCACAATAGGCCTGCGACCGCTCATTGACCTAACTCACAGGCCCAACTGTGGGTTTGGGTTGTGACAAAATGGTATAAGAACATGGTTTTGCGAACCTATAAGTGTCATACTTTATGATTTAGGTTATAACTTCGAAGTAGGACACATATAATTGATGGTATTTGAGTCTAGGGTTGGGAGTTGTGTAGTCATTTGATTATCTTAAGCAAATATTTTATGCTTGTTAACTGACGATTTTACTTTTTGTTTTGGCAGTAATATGTCTAGCCAATGAGCCCCTACCGAACCTACCATATCCATTGGGCGATTCCAAAAGCCTGACCCAAGAATGTTGATTAGTCCATACTTCAGGACCATTTGGGTGCTTACATCTAATAGTGGAGGATATAAACGTGGTAGACTTAGAGTCACAACAAAAGATAGACTATAAGAAGATAAGGCCTTCCTATGGAAGGAACTGTACAATGCATGGGATGATCTGGAAGAAGTTCGTGCTAACGGGAGAAATAAATTAAGAAGCATGATAGTTTTTTGAAGCAGGTGATAGCTGGGATAGAGACCATGAAAGAACTCTAGGAGGAAAATGTAGGAGAAGAAGACGAGTCATCCGACTAGGAGATTAGGCTGAATGTGTCTTTCTTTTGTCTCTCTTTGAACCATGTGCATTGCAGAAAATGCTTATGAATGAAATCAACTATATATTTTTATCGATTGAATTTTGGATTTCGTAGTGTGATTCAATAATCCACTTAGAAATTAGATTGTATTATATACATCACTGGGTTAGGGAAGGAGGAATGATAAGATGTTATCATGTTTTGGGATAAAGAAGCTTTTAGTACAAATTAATGTTAGAGTTCTTAATGCTCCAAAGCTAGTATGATGTTACTCCATCCTTTCCACATAAATCGATAGCTTTTTTTTTGCATGTAGATTAAGGATTTAAGTCATATATTATTTGTTTTCCATTATACTCTTTAGAGAGAGGAGGGGAAGAAAGTGGGCCAGGAGAGAGAAATGAGTTAGTGGAGTGTTAAATGTGGAAAGAGAAATAGAATAAAAAAGTGTAGAAGTGGGTCAGGAGAGAGAAAATGAGTTGGTGCAGAGTTAAATGTGGAGAAAGAAATTGAATAAAAAAAGTGTGAAAAGGGTAATTATGAAAAATTACTTATAGAATCTTTCTTAATTTGGGAAGTGGACAATTTTTGTGGGACGGTTCAAAAAAGAAATATGATCAATTTATGTGAGACGAAGGGAGCATTTATCATGCTTGGAGGTTAAATAATTTTAAGTGAGCCTGTGCACAAGTTAAAGCTACAACCAGTTAAATTTTTTGTAGTATGTTAATTTATCATAAATATTTATTCTGGGCCTTTTTGTAATATTAGAAAGTTTTGGGTAAACTACAAAAAATAGTTTTGTGTGTGTCGTGAGAGTGTATGTAATACCCCAAAAATTTTCTTTTTCCTTCTGCGAAATTATTATTTTAAGTAAATAAATTTGTTGTCTTTTTGATAATATTGAGAAAATGGTTATTAACATTTCTGATCAATCGAATGAATAGTGGATTCATTCGAATCAAAATGGGAAGGGTAGTGATGTTTTGGAGTGATTGAAAGATTTGGTCAAATGAAAATACTTTTGCTTTGAATTAAAATGGATTTGCTTCGAATGAAAATAATTTAAAATGGGGAGGCCGAGGCTGACCCCTTGGTGAGGCTGAGGCCGACTCTAAGGGGTGGCCAAGGCCAATGGCCAACTCCCATGAAGGGAGGCCAAGGCCACTCCCCCTTTTGGTGAACTTCGGGCGCACCGACGGTAGGTGTTTTTATGAGCGATGACGAACCCGGAAGTTGCATTGCGACGAGCGTGTCGACGTGAAACGTAGCCATGTGACGAACAAGGTACCAAGCCACGTACAAAGTGTATGAAGTGATCAAAGCACGGAAGGGACTTTGCGTGAAGAGTGAACAACCGGGGGGAAAGGCCAAGGCCAACACCCCCATGGAGGCCGAGGCCGACCCCCCTATTGAGGCCGAGGCCGACCCCATGGCCTTGGGGGAGGCCGAGGCCGACCCCATGTGGTTGGCCAAGGCCTATGCCCTTGACCCCATTGCTCCGGTTGCGCCAACGGTCCATGTTTTTGGTGAAAAGGTGCTCAGGTGGTCGCGGCATGACGAACGTGGTACTGTGAGTCACGGTAGCGTGAAATAATTGGTGACTAAGTCGCGCGAGAGGCGTGTGAAGAAAAGAATGCAAGTGACTTGGGAGCGCGCACTTTGACCGGTTCAAAGCGTTGAATATTGTGCTTGTGCGGACGTGTCATGCACAATGGGACTCCAAGTGGACCTTTGAGTGCGACCAGAATAGGTTGGGAACAACCATTATGTATTTTTGTATTCCGTCTGGTCAACGGACATAAGTATAATTTATCCAAACTATTATCCTTACCTGTAATTATACCCAAACTTCAAGGACATAAGTGTAATTAGCGCTTTATTCTAACATGTGTCTAAAGGACACACAATTACAAGTTAAAGGCAGACTCCTTAACTCTACAATCATCCTACCCCACTCTCATTAATCAGATACGATTATACAGAATCGCATTACCTATACTCTGTGGTTCCGTGCCTATAGAATCATATACCTATGCTCTTAATTTTACAAGACCGAACTGCTCTGATACCAACTGTAACGCCCCGATAATCTGGATATCTGTCGCCCCAAACTCCCGGAATGTTAATCTATCACATCACTTCAAACCTGTCAAATCATGTTTATTGACATATATTTCAAAGCATTTTAACTACAAACAAACTCAAATTCTTCAATTACAATATTACAAAACTGCTTAAACTATTAAGCCCTACGTCTTTTACAAACTCGAGTCCATATAAAATGAGTTGACAGTATTGACCCACACAGGGGTCTTAGTACACTGTAGTGGTGGGCTCACTGGAATCTCACACAACTCTAAATTCATTCCCAAGCATTCTACAGCCGATCACCTATAGAAGGGAATCAAACGAAGGGTGAGCTTTTGAGAGCTCAGTATGGTCGTACAAGGACAATCGAAGGAATCACAAAAAGATTCAAAAGAATCCAGTCGACGATGATTTCCAAAAGTACTTCAAATGATCTCAATAGCTCAATGATTGCCAAAATAATCAAAATTCATCATAAACAAATACCAAAATAAATAATAACAATCACGACGGGTTATAAAACGATCAATATAAGATCATTCCAAAATACAATGAGGGTTTCCTAAAGGATTTCAAAATGAGTTCAAAGGCAATCTGGAATGGATTTTAAACAAATACGAATCGTTTGAGACAGTCTTTTCCAATCATTTTTGAAACTGTCCTTGTAAGATACAATGTAAACAAATTAACGATGTTGATCCTGGGTAGTTACAATGCCATTCAGGCACAGCCAGTATGGTGTGCACATGCATGATGTACCAGAATAACTAGTTTCAATGGGTACTAGCCTACATTCCATGCAGGATTAAACTAGCCCTATAACGCCTCCCCATAATACGGTTTTCCAGGTCAACTCAAAATCAACAATATCAATGAGCATTACTCAAATCATCAAAATCAATTCAGTTTAATAATAATAAACATACTGATTTAAGTCATCACTCAGAACATAATAAACAACAAGAATGATTATGAACGGTCATCAAATTTAGGCACAAAAGTTCAGGAGAAAGAATGCAAACAATTATGAAATATGCCCAGCATGCAATAACAGGCGAGCATCGATAATATTTTCAAATAATCGATTTAGGTTCAATTTTGGAGTTTTCTGGACAATAACATGCTGATATCAATACATAATTCAGTGTTCGACATTAGTCATAAGTAAATCGAAGGAGTACTTACGAGTACGAGTTATCGAAATAAGAGTTTGGACGAAAGTCCTAACCCAGGATTCAGATAGAAACCCTTACCTGGATCCAAAGCTAATCTATTTAACCGAAAGTCTGTTACTTTAACCTAAGCGAAACAATCCAATTATTAGTATACAACATAGAATAATATTCTAAATCAATACGGACTCATGCATACATCCAGAATGGCCCCCTCTACGAGTATGTAAAATTATCAAAATGTCCTTCTCGAACTTAAATCACCAAAATGACCTTCTAGTAAGTAAATTACTAAAAAAATAATTGTATGTGAATTTACTCAAAAATACCTTTTCTAGGTAAAATTACCAAAATACCCCCTTCAGGGTGGCAAATTATAAAAATACCCCTGTGGTTTCCGGCACCGAAAAAGTCCCAAGAACATATTAAAACATTATTACAAGCATCCTGAAGCCATGTTTGTGCTAAAAAGTAATTTAGAAAATTTTCGAATCGATGTCTAGACCGAGCGCTCAGCTGTCAGTTTTGGTAAAAATATCTATCAGCCTTGGAACAGCACGAAATTTTAAATAATGAACCACCTCAATGGAATAAGATTTTTCTAAAATTTTCAGATTAAAATAACTTAGTTTGATATGCTAAATAAGTTGCTAGTTCATTTCAATCGATGTCCTAGTTTAGCGTCCTTCACAGACACCGAAAAATCCTTAAAATTCCAGAGTTTATGTCTTGTAATAGGTTAAATATCTAATCATGATTTAAAAATCAGGAAAGAAATAGCCGAAATAGTAAAACACTTTTAGCGACACCTCTGAGTTCTATTCTAAACTCCCCTAATTGTCTACTATTCATTGTCTTCTCGGTAGCCTCAATTCCATTATAACACACACAAACCCACTTACACAATTCACACGAAAATGCACTGCTACACATAAACCCACATATATACATCCAAACACACACTCTAACACCTCTAAAGCACATACACAATCATACACCTATCCACATACCCATAATGCACGCGTGCACACACACACACATTGCAATTACACACAACACACACTGCACATCCCGGTTTCACGCACACCCACTAGCATCCCCCCCAGGCTGCATTCCATGCATATACACACTAAAAAAGCAAAATTACTCACTAAATGGCCACTGTTGTTCCCCCTTCCCCTTCTTTACTCTTGGTAATACCCACTGCAACACGCATAGAACTCCGACAACATCCAACGAAACGCACGCATGTGCTCAACATAGCTAAACACACTCATACAAGCTGAAACATACAAGTTACTCACCCTAACCCCACACCTGAAGCACTTACACACCTAAACGCGCACACAGCACACACAGTGAAAAAAAAAACACACTGAACCACACACACCAAAACAGACACTAAATTCACATACTGGCAGAAAAAGGGAATTACCCCGAGGAATTTCTCTCAATTTCTCTGTTTCCCTTGCCTGAATCCCCATCTCCTTCTTCCCACGTTTCCTTCTTCCCTTCTCTGTTTTGTTCTTCCCGTTTACAGTTCACCTTTATTTTTTGTTTTGTTTCTTCTTTTTTCCCTTTACCCGAATATTCCTTTTTAAATCTTTTCCTTAGTTTAATAATTATAATAACTTAGTCAGTATGGAAACCAAGTAGAGGGTGGCATCAATTGAGAGAATTTTCTCTAAAACATGACACCTAGACACCAAAAATAAAAAACTTGTAAAATAGCCCCCAAACTTTATGTAATTATATTAGGCCCAAAATTAATTCAAATCTCTATGAAATTAATTAGATGTCACTAAAATATGTACTCTAACTCATTTTATTTTTTTTCACCACTAAAAACATTAATTATATTTATGCCCCTAAAGTTTTCTAAAATTAAAAAATGACCCCAAAAGTTTTCAAAATTATTTTTGCCTCAAAATTCTTTAAGCTCTCATACTCTACTAATATCCGAGCATTGCTCAAATTTTAATGCATGTTTATTTTTCGGATCATCGATAGTTTTTTTAACTCGTTCCGAAAAGAGCGGTGTATTACATTCTCCCTACCTTATAAAAAAATTCGTTCTCGAAATTTGATCAACATCTTGGCACTATGCTTCTGCTGCATAGCTCTAATCATTATCACATAGTGTTCCCAATCTATTCTGGTCGCACTCAAAGGTCCACTTGGACTCCCATTGTGCATGACACGTCCGCACAAGCACAGTATTCAACGTTTTGAACCGGACAAAGTGCGCGCGCCCAAGTCACTTGCATTCTTTGCCTCACACGCCTCACGCGCGACTCAATCACCAATGATTTCACGTTACCGTGATTCACAGCACCACGTTCGTCGCGCTGCGACCACCTAAGCACCTTTTCACCAAAAACATAGACCGTTGGCGCAACTGGAGCGACGGGGTCAAGGGCATAGGCCTTGGCCAAACCCATGGGGTCGGCCTCGGCCTCCCCCAAGGCCATGGGGTTGGCCTCGGCCTCAATGAGGGGTCGGCCTCGGCCTCCATGGGGTGTTGGCCTTAGCCTTTCCCCCGGTTGTTCACTCTTCGCACAAAGTCCCTTTCATGCTTTAATCGCTTCATACACTCTGTACCTGGGTTTGGCACCTCGTTTGTCATGCGGGTACGTTTCATGTCGACACGCTCGTCGTAACACAACTTTGGGGTTCGTCATCGCTCATAAAAAAACCTACCGTCGGTGTGCCCGAAGTTCACCGAAAGGGGGAGTGGCCTTGGCCTCACTTCATGGAAGTTGGCCATTGGCCTTGGCCAATCCTTAGGGTCAGCCCTGGCCTCACCAAGGGGTCAGCCTCGGCCTCCCCAGGGGTGGTGGCCTTGGCCTTGCCCCAATCTTTGGCCTATGGCCTCCCCTCCCGCGCTCACTTGTTTTCTCAAGTCTTTGCACCTCCGCAATGTTTATGGACGTTCGTACATCTACCTCGCGACGTCCATCGTGCATCAACCTCGCGACATCCATCGTGCATCAACCTTGCGATGTCCGTCGTCCATGAACCTCATGACGTCCATCGTACATGAACCTTGTGACGTCCGTTGTACATCAACCTCACGACGTCCGCCGTGCAGCAACCTTGCGACGTCCATCTTGCACCAACCTCGCGACGTCGGTCGTGCAGCAACCTCCCGACGTCCATCTTGCACCAACCTCGCAACGTCCGTCGTGCACCAACCTCGCCACGTCTGTCGTGCATCAACCTCACAGCATCCGTCGTGCATCAACATCGCGACGTTCGCCGTTTGCGACCGCGCACCACTCCCGCGATGTCCATCGCCCAAAGTCGCGCACTACCACTGAATGACCTGTCACTGACGATCGCGTACCATCACTCCCATCTTTGTCATTGCTACATGTTGCATTCATCATCTTGTTATGACAGGTACACTCAGCTCAAATCCCATCTTCGAGACACCCAACGCATGACTGTGCGTCGTCTCTGCGATGTTCGTCGCCGCGCCCGTGCGGCATCTTCATGATATGTGCCCCCGACACCAACTATAGCTCAGCGACGTTCGTCGCTGCGCCCATGTGCCATCTTCATGATATGTGCCCCCGGCACCAAGTAAAGCTCCGCGATGTTCGTCACCGCGCCCGTGCGCCATTCTCATCATGCGTGCCCCTGGCACCAACTATAGCTCTGTGACGTTCGTCGCCGCGCCCGTGCGCCATCTTCATGATACGTGCCCCCGGCACCAAGTAAAGCTCCGCAACGTTCGTCGCCGCGCCCATGCACCATCTTCATGATACGTGCCCCCGGCACCAAGTATAGCTCCGCGACGTTTGTCGCCGCGCCCGAGCACCATTCTCATCGTGCGTGCCCCCGGCACCAACTATAGCTTCGCGACCTTCGTCGCCGTACCTGTGCTCCATTCTCATCATTCATGCCCCCTGCACCAAGTATTGCTCCGCGACGTTCGTCGCAGCGCCCGTGCGCCATTCTCATCATGCGTGCCCCCGGCACCAACTATAGCTTCGCGACGTTCGTCGCCACGCCCGTGCGCCATCTTCATGATATGTGCCCCCGGCACCAAGTATTGCTTCGCGACGTTCGTTGCCGCACCACTCTCATGACATGTGCTCCGGCACCAAGTATTGTCTCCACGATGTTTGTCGCCGCACCCATGCGCCACAATCATGATACAGGCCTTCGGGCATCACACTTATTCACCACACCATGCGCCCCCACCATGGATGTGGAACATGCTTCGACCCACTCTCAGGAGTGTGCAGCATCACGGGGGGCTCCGTTTGTAGTGCTCCGGCACGAGGACCCCTCACAACTGGATGGGCTCACAACCTTGAAGCCATTGCCGGCACAATCAACTACGGGATGGGCTCACAACCTTGAATCACAACCTTGAAGCCATCGCCGACACAATCAACTACGGGATGGGCTCACAACCTTGAAGCCATCGCCGGCACAATCAACTATGGGATGGGCTCACAACCTTAAAGCCATCGCCGTCACAGTCACGGGGAGCTCTGATACGAGGACCCCTTGCCCTGGACATTGAGAATTGAGCTGCGAGCATGTCGACTCATGTACCATTAATCGTCGACATCACCAGGGCAATGACCCCCCCGGGTCACTCCAGGATGTAAGCAGGTCCTTGGAGGGCATGGCGCCTAGTCCGCCTGACAGTTGGCTATAGGGGCAGCCCTCACCACTATCAGGTTCTCTGCACATCTCTTGACGCACCTTGTGGGACTCTGCAAGGGCATGGATTGGAGGCTAGATCAAGGGGGTTCTCTGGCCACACCGACGCTGTGGGAGCCAGTCTTTTCAGACAAACAGAGCAACGTTGTGCGGGGCAGGCGGGGTGAATATGCGATTCGACAGTCCATGGAACACCAGCAGCTGTACACCCCTCGGTGACGTGTCACTCCCAGGGAGCACCACGTGTTGCCTGATGACATCATCATATCAACCTCTATAAATAGAGATCTTGAGAATTCGTTTAGGAGGTTGGACATTTTCCGAATACTTTCTCACTCTAGAATCCTAGAGAGAAACATACAGGACCCTGACTTCAAACCTAAGCATCAGACTGTGACTGTCGTTGTATATTCATCCTGCGCCATCGCCCTCACAGCACTGCCACCCTCAGGCTCTGTCTGGGAAGCCCTTGGTCTCTGCCCTTGCTCCGCCCTTGCTGTGTCTCACATCAACATACTTGGCATCTGAGTCGGACTGCATTCCTTGTGGCACTTCCACGTCGATTGCGAACCCACTTTCCTTGGCATCACATAGTAGCTAAGCTACCTCTGACTTTTGCACCCAGATTCATGTCCCACAAATACTCGAATGCAATAATTTAAATTTCATATCGTAATGTTAAACTCAAACCTATCAAGTTATCACTTGCACTCTAACCATCCGGAACTTCACGAACAATGGCTTAGCTAATACAAAATTCCTGAACCGCGGAGGGGCAACCCAAACAGATGCCACAGGCATAAACGATGTGGCTAAAACCCATCCTACTGTGAGGGCCAGAGCCCCGGTGATTGAGCTGGCGATGGCGCCAAGCTCGTGATGGCGCTCAGCCTAGCCACAGTTTGATTGAGCTAGCGACGGCATACAGCCTGTCCCGCAGTTGATTGAGCCGGCGATGGCATACAGCCTGTCCTACAGTCGATTGAGGCGGTGATGGTGCCAAGCCCGTGATGGCGCTCAGCCCATGCCACAGTTTGATTGAGCCAGTGACAACATACAGCTTGTCCCACAGTTTGATTGAGTCGGCAATGGCGCCAAACCCGTGATGCCGCTCAGCCCATGCCGTAGTTTCATTGAGCCGGAGACGGCATACAGCCCGTCCCGCAGTTTGATTGAGTCGGCGATGGCACTAAGCCCGTGATGGCTCTCAGCCCATGCCGCAGTTGATTGAGCCGGCGATGGCATCCAGCCTATCCTGCAGTTTGATTGAAGCCCGTGATGGCGCTCAGCCCATGCCGCAGTTGATTGAGCCAGCGACGGCATACAGCCCGTCATGCAGTTTGATTGAGCCGGTGATGGCGCTAAGCCCGTGATGGCGCTCAGCCCATGCCGTAGTTTGATTGAGCCGGTGACGGTATACAGCCCGTCCCGCAGTTTGATTGAGCCAGTGATGGCGCTCAGCCCACGCCGCAGTTTGATTGAGCCGGCGATGGCATACAGCCCGTCCCGCAGTTTGATTGAGCCAGCGATGGCATACAGCCCGTCCCGCAGTTTGATTGAGCCGGCGATGGCGTTAAGCCTGTGATGGCGCTCAGCCCATGCCGTAGTTTGATTGAGCCGGGGATGACATACAGGCAGTCCCGTAGTTTGATTGAGCCGGCAATGGCGTAAAGCCCGTGATGGCGCTCAGCCCATGCTGCAGTTTGATTGACCCGGCGATGGCGCCAAGCCCGTGATGGCGCTCAACCCATGCCGCAGGTTGATTGAGCCAGCAACAGCATACAGCCCGTCCAGTAGTTTGATTGAGCCGGCGATGGTGCTAAGCCCGTGATGGCACTCAGTCCATGCCGCAGGGAGGGGTCCTTGTGCTGGAGCACTATGAGCGGAGCCCCCAGAATGCCGCACACTCCGGAGAGTGGGTCGAAGCATGTTCCACGTCGATGGTGGGGGCACATGGTGTGGTGAACAGGTGTGATGCCCGGAGGCTTGTAACATGGTTGTTGTCCATGGGCACGACGACAATTTTTGTGGAGGTATACTTGGTGCAGGGGCACGTGTAATGAGAATGGCGTAAGGATGCAGCGACGAACGTCGCAGAATAATACCTGGTGCCAGGGCACATGTCATGGAAGTGGCACATGGGCGCGGCGACGAAGGTCGCGGCGAAGGTGTGCAGGCGACGGGATTCGTGGAGACGGCACGCGGGTGACGGGAGTCACGGAGAGGGCGCACGGCCGACAATAGTCGCGAAGATGGTCGCACGAGCGACGAGAGTCGCGGAGTTAGAGCGCGGGCGATGAGAGTTGCGAAGTTGGAGCACAGACGCGGGTGACGAAGGTCGCTGCGACTACGGCGCGCGACCATGGGTGATGGACGTCGGTCGTCAAGGTAGGTGGCCGACCCCCTCAGGGGGAAGTCATAGCAAGGTTGCTTCTTAAAGGGAAAAAGTGTCACGACCCGAACCCACGGGTAAGCCCGTGTGCTAGGCACGCGACCGGCCGCATGGCCCATTCAAACATCTGCCAGGGCTCTGCTAGGCCTTACTGCAATCCTGCGACTCCATTTAATTCTAATTTGCGGACCTCCACGTCCATTTAAATAAAACGTCCTTATTACATGTCTTTAAAACTTATAAAAAAAAACTCTAGGACGACCTAAGCTCCTTACATTAGTTCAAGCATAACGTAAATTAACATAGACTAAAGTGTTCGAATACTAGGCCCTCATTATTCTAAAATTTCTCTTCGGGCATAACTCCCCCGTGTGGCTCATACGGCTCCGCTTCCCTTGAGTAGTCAACCTGAAAAATAAGGAATGAGCGAAAGCCCAGCAAATACACCAGCCATGTTCCTAAAATAAGTTTGCGAGTTTCTAAAACATGCCATGGGTTTTCTTTCAACAAATCAAACATTTGATTATTGTCATTCATAAAAATGTCTTTCATATACATATACACATATACCTGAAATTTCAGAAGAAAAGATGTTCAAATCTGAGTACAACCATCATTTATTCCATTCACATCAGAAACATATATTTCTTTTCGTTGGTATGCTGCGGTCAGCGTACGAGCCCCCCTGACTAGGGCCCGAAATCCCTCTTACACCCGGGATAAAATAATCATGTGGACGCAAGGGCGCACCACCAGCCATAGTACTATGCATCAACGTATGAGCCCCGTTGACCAGGGCCCGAAATCCAACATTCCCCCGTTGGATATGGGACACAGCAACCAAGACGAGTTTCCTTGCTCGTTAACATGTACTCAGTAAAATTTTATGACTCACACGACATTCCATGACATTCTTTCAAATTACATTTCTCATCAAACACTTTAGAAATAAAAACATATGCAGAATAAATCTTTGAACTTCAATTGATCAAAACAAAATTTCATATTATAGCTTTTGCAAATAAGTATACGGAGGAACATGACAGGGGTACTTACCTGGATAGCTACGCAATTCTACCAAACCTCGATCAATATTCTCTGAATAAACCCCAAAAAACACACGCACACAGCTGCCTTTGGCAGCCACACACACACAGCTACTGCCTCACGGCAGTAGCTTCTCTTCTCAAACCCACAAAAATACACATGTGTGCATGGGGCTGTTTTGGCAGCCCCTCCTCTAGTCCATGATACACACACTCATGAACTAACCGCACCTTACACCACTGTAGACATGCCCCCCCTTTGTTATAGCTTACGCCTGTACGCACAATAACGACACAAACACAAAACCCATTACAAGCTACTGCCTCACTGCAGTAGCTCCTCTTGTCCGAACCATGCCAGCCATGGGGTTCACGTTGATAACCCTTTTCTTTTCCTCACATAAACATTCACGCAAAACCCAACAATTCAAACACTATCGCAGCCCCTCCATGGCTCTCCCCTTTCCCTTTTTCATGTACCAACATCCACGAGACACACATGTACAACACCTCTAGCATACCCACAAAATCCCCTTCTCACATCTTTCTCCCCATGCCCTTTACCCCCGTAAACAATTAAAGAAATAAGAGCAAAGCAAAGGAACCATAAACTTACCCCAAAACTTGCCGGAGAACCCTTCTTCTTCCGTCTCCTTCCTCCTTCTCTCTCTGTATCTCGCTTTCTCTCACCCGATAATGTATAAGTGGGTGTTGGACGGCTGCCTCCACAAGATAACTTATATAAAACCCTAAATTGGACAACTACCAAAAAGCCCCTAAACTTTTGTTAGCCATTTTAATTGTACCCGCTACTTTCTCTTATTATAAATAGGTCCTAATTAACTTATATGCTATAGTTTATGTGTTAGAAAAACTTTAATGGGCTTGTTAAATAACCCCGCTACACTAATCGTCGTTAAAAGTCGTACGTAGAATCATGCTATCTAAAAGAAATTCGTCGCTAAAAATTGTTGAAAAATATCGACACTAAGAAAAATATATTCACTACTAAAAATTTAAATAATTCCGAAAAAAGTATCGGGGTGTTACAAAAAGCATGTGACTTGATTATGTGACGCTTTGACCGGCCTGTGAGCATTGAATAACTGATCTTCGACCGGGTGATTTGTCGAGCAAAGTGGGTCCCCTAGCGGGCCCTGCTGGTCTGACCAAAATAGGGTATGAACAGAGATCATAAGAGAGACCCCTATTATGACTGTCAGGAAGAGGGACTCACGGAGAGCCCTTCGACCAAAATACAACAGGGTTGACTCTAACATAATCCTAGTGGAAGGCAGATCACAAGGAAAACCCTTATAGACATCTATAAAGAAGATAATATCCTTTCATAGTTCGAGAGCATGTTTGAATTGAAAATCTCTTTGATTGCCCAATATCACTACAAGAAAAAGGACTTTTAGTGACGGATAATTCTGTCACTAAATATCCAATATCCAATATCCATCGGCAAAGGCCCCGTCGTTAAAAGTTCATTGCCTACAACCCTGTCGCCTAAAGTCTACCTTGAACGACGAACGTACAAATACAATTAGAGACGGATATTCCTTCGCTAATTGTATTTTTTGTATTTTAATTTATTTTATTTTTTTGAAAATAATTTATTAAGTAAAATATTTAGCGAGGGAACATTTCATCAGCGACGGAAATTCCGTCGCTAAAAGTCAAACTAATTTTAATTTTTTTAATTTTTTAACACCTAAACCTGTAATCACAATCCTTCAACAATCAGAATACAAAAATAAAATGTATACAAAATTCAGGAGGGCACGGGAGCAGGTTACAATAGAGTAGGAGAGGGGAGTACAAGTCGGGGGGGAGGGGGGGCACGGGAGCGGGATACAAAGAGCTAGGAGGGGAAGGGCTGATTAGGGTTCATCGAGTCCCGAATCTGATGGGTCCTGCTGATCGTCCTCACCACGGGGGCACTGTGATCCGGATCCGGCTCGGGCTCGGCATGTCCTGCAGCAATGCCTTGCATGTAAAGGCACGGACGCATTAATTACTCTCGATAGCAATCGTATGTAGTGTTCACTAAACGTATATAGTGGGTGTACCTGATTATGCGTCGTGATCATCCTATAAACCTCTGCAGCAATCCGACAGACCTCATCCTCATGTAACGACAAGTGTTTGACGGTCGGTGTCTGTGTCTATGGAGATGCAGCGGGGGGTCGGGACGCTCCTATCACGGCACGTGTAGTCATACCGGGGATTAAAACTGATTATCCCTAATTAATTCTTAATTGAACTCTAGTTTATTCCTAATTAAACCCAACTAACTCTGATTAGCCCTAATTAATCCTAATTTACTATTAATTTAATCTCTAATTAGCCCTAGTCACTGCTAATTAACCTAATTAAACCTTGATTGTCTTGATAAATTGTAGATAAACCCTAATTAAACTCAATTAGGGTAATTAACTGTAATATGCTCAATTAGGTTCAATTAGCCTTAAGTAGCCTGAATTAATCCCTGAATAACACTAATTGAATCTAATTAAGCGCAATTAACTGCAATCAACCCTAAATAGCTCGAAGTATCCTAATTGCCCCTAATTAACACATTAACTCGGCATGTTCACCTTAATTAGTTATTATCTATTTAGGTCCAGTACAAAATCATTTGGTTATAGTGAACTTGAGCAGAGAAATTAAATCATCTTTCTTAAATCATTTAATATCTAACGATCTACCAAATCAGGATTCTCAAGTAAACCCGATAGTTTTGATTGGTAAGTTATGGACTAAAAAATTTCCCTTAGCTCGTCATGTTGAACCATCTCGTCTAAGATCTTAGCTTCTGAGACTTCAGATAACACTTTTGGCTCGCAACTCTCCATGTCTGTGGAAGAGAAGACTCAAAAGTTTTCGAGTCTTTCTCCATGTCAATTCAATCTATATGCCTTGTGAGAGTAAATTTTCAAAGAATTATCTATGCAGTTAAGTCTAAATGAGGCTGGTATCGGGACTCGTCTGGGGAAATCCCTCGAACCCAATGGCTAAAGAATACCCACAGTTGATAGATTTGTTACGTATCGTCAGTGAGCCACAAAAGGATTTTCAGGCTGGTTTAGCAGCCCTAGTTGATCAACTGACACGTATATCAAAGAAAATGGAAAACCCTAAGAGAAGCGGTAAGAAGGAATAGGAGGATGAGTCTAAGCTTGAGAAAAAAAGACGACAAAAAGAAAGCCGAGTTTGATTAGCATTATAAATCTGAAGGTTGTGAAAGGAAACACGCCACCCCTGAAATAGAAGGATAAGCTGGCAGTGTTCGAATCCCATATTCGTTGAATGAGAAGGGAAAATGATCCACTAGATCTCAGTGCACTCATTATGAACCCAGAAGACCGATTGTTGCCTAAGTCTAAAATGCCAGAAAATGACAAGTTTGACAGAACTATTTACCCAAAAACCCACATTAAGATTTACATGTGCATCTTAGCACCATTCAGAGTCAACCAGAATCAATTAATCTAGCTTTTCCACCGTACCCTGACTGGAGCCGCCTCTCGGTGGTTCCTTACCCTTGAGGAAGACCGAGTAAGAACTTGGGAAGATGTTGTAAAGAAGTTTCTAAATCAGTAACGCTGTAACGCTGATTTAGATATCACTACTCCTAGAGACCACCAAGCAAGAGTCAAGGGAATCAATATCTACTTTTATCATGAGATAGAGAAACAAAGGTGCTCAAATGGTGAATCACCCTACAAAGAAAGAACAGATGAACATAATGTGAAACAACCAGCTCCCTATGTAGTCGCTAATGGGATCTTTAGTACAAATCAAAGACACCATCAACAAAGGGATCATTTCCCTTCAAATGAAACCGGGAGTCTACTGAGCAGGCCCCAGAAATTCCAATGTCCAATTGAAGCCTGTCAGAGCCAACAACGTCAATAATGTGTGAGCATAACAAGTAGTATATGCTAGAAAATTCTAGCATATAATATTCCCGGCGACCAAAGTTTGGTTACCAAAATGAGTTCTATAAAAAGAGTCTTTCAAATCTATTTTCTTGTTTTCTTGTCAACAACCATAGTTTAGATCGCCTCCTATAGGCTCTGCATCGTACTACGATGGTTTTGATTCTAGTTTTTCCTACTGGGTACGTAGGTAATTTTACCCCAATTGTCGAACTCAAATCAAATCTTAGGCGTAGGTTAAATGTTGTTGCATATTTACGTATTGTAATGCCAAAAAAATCAAGGAAAACAAAGCGAAAATCCAAAAGAGTATGGTGGATGTCTAACACCTTCTCGCCATATAACTTAGTCCCCGAACCCATCATTTCTATTTTTAGTAGATTTGAATATTTTTGGCATCTTAGAGTCTTATTATGTTTTTTCTTTAATGAAATAAGATGGCGACTCCGAATTCTGTTGGGACCAATCACATACCTGATCGATAGAAACAAGTTGCTTGGATATGTGATTTGGTCTGGAGTCAAGACAATCCTATCATCTTTTTGAATCATAGAACAAAATTTGGAAATTGGCCTAATTCAAGGACCTCCTTCATGACCTCTCTTTACTCTCTCAATGGCTCTGAGGTCCAGATTGGGGAAGAAGAAGGGATACCTAAGTTTAATACTTGCAAGAGGGGAGAGATTTAAGTTGGAATAGGAGTGAATTTAAGAGTTTCCTTTGTGATATAAGATTATAGAAACATGGCAATAGCAATTGGGCCAAATTCGAACTCTAAGTTTGCGAAGTTGGTGCTGAAATTCTAAAGAACAAATTGACTGTTTTTCCTATAATTCTTTTAGACTCTATTGATAATTAAGGATTCTTTTAGACAATAGCAATTGGACCTCTTGTGGGCCCTTGGGTGTGACCAGATTAGGTTGGCAACACAAAGTGTTACTTTGTAATGAGTATCTTTGAACAGGTATTAAGGGTTTTTATGCATGCATGCATTTGAAAGTTGGTAACATATGCAACCATATTTCTGAAATTTTAAAATTTTGGAAAAATAGAATCATACGTTAATTTGCAAGAACATGCCATGACCAAAATGATTCAATTTCAAATTCGTTGACAATGAGTTGTAAGTAAATCGTTGTCAATGGACACTACAAAATAACAACAAATTTTCCTCATATGGGCAGCCTACGTACTCATATTTCTCGGTGAAATACGGAGTTCATCCGCGGAATTGATATTGTGTCACCTGTGATTTTGATGGGGGTTACGGTTTAGTTAGGATTAGAGTTGTATATAAGCTTATCAGCGTTAATTAGGGATGTATTAGGGTTTAATTAGGATAATTAAGGTAATTAGGGTTTAAATAGGTTAATTAGGGTTTATCAAGGCTGAGAAGTAGGGTTAATTAGGGTTTATCAAGGCTAATTAGGATTTAATTAGGTTAATTATGGTCAATTAGGGTTTATCGGAGCTAATTAGGGTTAATTTGGGTAATTAGGATTTCATTAGATTGGGTATGAACAGAGATCATAAGAGAGACCCCTATTATGACTGTCAGGAAGAGGGACTCACGGAGAGCCCTTCGACCAAAATACAACAGGGTTGACTCTAACATAATCCTAGTGGAAGGCAGATCACAAGGAAAACCCTTATAGACATCTATAAAGAAGATAATATCCTTTCATAGTTCGAGAGCATGTTTGAATTGAAAATCTCTTTGATTGCCCAATATCACTACAAGAAAAAGGACTTTTAGTGACGGATAATTCTGTCACTAAATATCCAATATCCAATATCCATCGGCAAAGGCCCCGTCGTTAAAAGTTCATTGCCTACAACCCTGTCGCCTAAAGTCTACCTTGAACGACGAACGTACAAATACAATTAGAGACGGATATTCCTTCGCTAATTGTATTTTTTGTATTTTAATTTATTTTATTTTTTTGAAAATAATTTATTAAGTAAAATATTTAGCGAGGGAACATTTCATCAGCGACGGAAATTCCGTCGCTAAAAGTCAAACTAATTTTAATTTTTTTAATTTTTTAACACCTAAACCTGTAATCACAATCCTTCAACAATCAGAATACAAAAATAAAATGTATACAAAATTCAGGAGGGCACGGGAGCAGGTTACAATAGAGTAGGAGAGGGGAGTACAAGTCGGGGGGGAGGGGGGGCACGGGAGCGGGATACAAAGAGCTAGGAGGGGAAGGGCTGATTAGGGTTCATCGAGTCCCGAATCTGATGGGTCCTGCTGATCGTCCTCACCACGGGGGCACTGTGATCCGGATCCGGCTCGGGCTCGGCATGTCCTGCAGCAATGCCTTGCATGTAAAGGCACGGACGCATTAATTACTCTCGATAGCAATCGTATGTAGTGTTCACTAAACGTATATAGTGGGTGTACCTGATTATGCGTCGTGATCATCCTATAAACCTCTGCAGCAATCCGACAGACCTCATCCTCATGTAACGACAAGTGTTTGACGGTCGGTGTCTGTGTCTATGGAGATGCAGCGGGGGGTCGGGACGCTCCTATCACGGCACGTGTAGTCATACCGGGGATTAAAACTGATTATCCCTAATTAATTCTTAATTGAACTCTAGTTTATTCCTAATTAAACCCAACTAACTCTGATTAGCCCTAATTAATCCTAATTTACTATTAATTTAATCTCTAATTAGCCCTAGTCACTGCTAATTAACCTAATTAAACCTTGATTGTCTTGATAAATTGTAGATAAACCCTAATTAAACTCAATTAGGGTAATTAACTGTAATATGCTCAATTAGGTTCAATTAGCCTTAAGTAGCCTGAATTAATCCCTGAATAACACTAATTGAATCTAATTAAGCGCAATTAACTGCAATCAACCCTAAATAGCTCGAAGTATCCTAATTGCCCCTAATTAACACATTAACTCGGCATGTTCACCTTAATTAGTTATTATCTATTTAGGTCCAGTACAAAATCATTTGGTTATAGTGAACTTGAGCAGAGAAATTAAATCATCTTTCTTAAATCATTTAATATCTAACGATCTACCAAATCAGGATTCTCAAGTAAACCCGATAGTTTTGATTGGTAAGTTATGGACTAAAAAATTTCCCTTAGCTCGTCATGTTGAACCATCTCGTCTAAGATCTTAGCTTCTGAGACTTCAGATAACACTTTTGGCTCGCAACTCTCCATGTCTGTGGAAGAGAAGACTCAAAAGTTTTCGAGTCTTTCTCCATGTCAATTCAATCTATATGCCTTGTGAGAGTAAATTTTCAAAGAATTATCTATGCAGTTAAGTCTAAATGAGGCTGGTATCGGGACTCGTCTGGGGAAATCCCTCGAACCCAATGGCTAAAGAATACCCACAGTTGATAGATTTGTTACGTATCGTCAGTGAGCCACAAAAGGATTTTCAGGCTGGTTTAGCAGCCCTAGTTGATCAACTGACACGTATATCAAAGAAAATGGAAAACCCTAAGAGAAGCGGTAAGAAGGAATAGGAGGATGAGTCTAAGCTTGAGAAAAAAAGACGACAAAAAGAAAGCCGAGTTTGATTAGCATTATAAATCTGAAGGTTGTGAAAGGAAACACGCCACCCCTGAAATAGAAGGATAAGCTGGCAGTGTTCGAATCCCATATTCGTTGAATGAGAAGGGAAAATGATCCACTAGATCTCAGTGCACTCATTATGAACCCAGAAGACCGATTGTTGCCTAAGTCTAAAATGCCAGAAAATGACAAGTTTGACAGAACTATTTACCCAAAAACCCACATTAAGATTTACATGTGCATCTTAGCACCATTCAGAGTCAACCAGAATCAATTAATCTAGCTTTTCCACCGTACCCTGACTGGAGCCGCCTCTCGGTGGTTCCTTACCCTTGAGGAAGACCGAGTAAGAACTTGGGAAGATGTTGTAAAGAAGTTTCTAAATCAGTAACGCTGTAACGCTGATTTAGATATCACTACTCCTAGAGACCACCAAGCAAGAGTCAAGGGAATCAATATCTACTTTTATCATGAGATAGAGAAACAAAGGTGCTCAAATGGTGAATCACCCTACAAAGAAAGAACAGATGAACATAATGTGAAACAACCAGCTCCCTATGTAGTCGCTAATGGGATCTTTAGTACAAATCAAAGACACCATCAACAAAGGGATCATTTCCCTTCAAATGAAACCGGGAGTCTACTGAGCAGGCCCCAGAAATTCCAATGTCCAATTGAAGCCTGTCAGAGCCAACAACGTCAATAATGTGTGAGCATAACAAGTAGTATATGCTAGAAAATTCTAGCATATAATATTCCCGGCGACCAAAGTTTGGTTACCAAAATGAGTTCTATAAAAAGAGTCTTTCAAATCTATTTTCTTGTTTTCTTGTCAACAACCATAGTTTAGATCGCCTCCTATAGGCTCTGCATCGTACTACGATGGTTTTGATTCTAGTTTTTCCTACTGGGTACGTAGGTAATTTTACCCCAATTGTCGAACTCAAATCAAATCTTAGGCGTAGGTTAAATGTTGTTGCATATTTACGTATTGTAATGCCAAAAAAATCAAGGAAAACAAAGCGAAAATCCAAAAGAGTATGGTGGATGTCTAACACCTTCTCGCCATATAACTTAGTCCCCGAACCCATCATTTCTATTTTTAGTAGATTTGAATATTTTTGGCATCTTAGAGTCTTATTATGTTTTTTCTTTAATGAAATAAGATGGCGACTCCGAATTCTGTTGGGACCAATCACATACCTGATCGATAGAAACAAGTTGCTTGGATATGTGATTTGGTCTGGAGTCAAGACAATCCTATCATCTTTTTGAATCATAGAACAAAATTTGGAAATTGGCCTAATTCAAGGACCTCCTTCATGACCTCTCTTTACTCTCTCAATGGCTCTGAGGTCCAGATTGGGGAAGAAGAAGGGATACCTAAGTTTAATACTTGCAAGAGGGGAGAGATTTAAGTTGGAATAGGAGTGAATTTAAGAGTTTCCTTTGTGATATAAGATTATAGAAACATGGCAATAGCAATTGGGCCAAATTCGAACTCTAAGTTTGCGAAGTTGGTGCTGAAATTCTAAAGAACAAATTGACTGTTTTTCCTATAATTCTTTTAGACTCTATTGATAATTAAGGATTCTTTTAGACAATAGCAATTGGACCTCTTGTGGGCCCTTGGGTGTGACCAGATTAGGTTGGCAACACAAAGTGTTACTTTGTAATGAGTATCTTTGAACAGGTATTAAGGGTTTTTATGCATGCATGCATTTGAAAGTTGGTAACATATGCAACCATATTTCTGAAATTTTAAAATTTTGGAAAAATAGAATCATACGTTAATTTGCAAGAACATGCCATGACCAAAATGATTCAATTTCAAATTCGTTGACAATGAGTTGTAAGTAAATCGTTGTCAATGGACACTACAAAATAACAACAAATTTTCCTCATATGGGCAGCCTACGTACTCATATTTCTCGGTGAAATACGGAGTTCATCCGCGGAATTGATATTGTGTCACCTGTGATTTTGATGGGGGTTACGGTTTAGTTAGGATTAGAGTTGTATATAAGCTTATCAGCGTTAATTAGGGATGTATTAGGGTTTAATTAGGATAATTAAGGTAATTAGGGTTTAAATAGGTTAATTAGGGTTTATCAAGGCTGAGAAGTAGGGTTAATTAGGGTTTATCAAGGCTAATTAGGATTTAATTAGGTTAATTATGGTCAATTAGGGTTTATCGGAGCTAATTAGGGTTAATTTGGGTAATTAGGATTTCATTAGATTGATTAGGTTTAATTAGTTAAATAGGATTAATCGGGGCTAATTAGTATTAATCGGGTTCTATTAGGATTAATTAGTATTAAATAGGCCTAATTAGGGTTTATCGAGGTTAACCCTAATTAACCGTAATTAGGTTAACTAGGATTAATTAGGGTTTAGTTAGGGTTTATCGGGCTAATTAGGATTAATTTGGGTAATTAGGGTTTAATTATATTAATTAGGTTTAATTCTACTCGGGGTTTAATTAGATCCTAATTAAGCCCTAATTAATGCTAAGTAACCCTAATTGAACCTCGTTAACCTTAATTAACCCTAATTAGCATTAATTAGTCCTAATTAGTGGTAATTAACACAAATTAGCCCTAATTAGCCCTAGGGTTAATTAAGATTTCTTCAAGATGTGTTAGGGATTAATTAGGGTAAATTAGAAGTTCCTTAGAATTAAATAGGATTTCTTAGGGCTAACTAGGGTTAATCGGGTTCAATTTGGGTTAATTAGTATTAATTAGGTGCAATTAGGGTTAATTAGAACTAAATAGGGCTAATTAGACCTAATTTGGGTATACTCAGATTAATTACGGCTAATTTGTGTTAATTACGACTAATTATGATTAATTAACGCTAATTAGGGTCAATTATGGTTAACGAGGTTCAATTAGGGTTACTTAGTATTAATTAGGGCTTAATTAGGGTTTATCGAGGTTAACCCTAATTAACCATAATTAGGTTAACTAGGATTAATTAGGGTTTAGTTAGGGTTTATCGGGGCTAATTAGGATTAATTTGAGTAATTAGGGTTTAATTATATTAATTAGGGTTAATTAGGGTTAATTACAAGTTCCTTAGAGTTAAATAGGGTTTCTTAAGGCTAACTAGGGTTAATCGGGTTCAATTGGGGTTAATTAGTATTAATTAGGTCCAATTAGGATTAATTAGAACTAACTAGGGCTAATTAGACCTAATTAGGGTTTACTCAGATTAATTAGGGCTAATTTATCTTAATTATGACTAATTACGACTAATTAATGCTAATTAGGGTTAATTATGGTTAACGAGGTTCAATTAGGGTTACTTACCATTAATTAGGGCGTAATTAGGATCTAATTAAACTCCTAGTACAATTAAATTTTAAAACATACCATATACAATTACACTATACATTATAACAAATTAAATTCAATTACACTACACATCATAACAAATTAAATTCAATTACACTTAGATGAATTAAACCACCTGCACTAAAATAAAATAGGATAAAATGAAGCTTATAGAAGGGGGTGCAGCGGCAGTGGTGCGACGGCGGCGGCGGTCGTAGCGCAACACTGAAGGGCTTGGGAGAAGTTGAGCTGAGGGGCATGGCGTCGTGGGGTGGGGGGCATGCTACCTGAGGGGGAGGGGGCGCGCTGGAGGGGGGACGCCGAAGGGAGGAAATCAGAGAATGAGTGAGAAACCGAGAGAGAAAAAAGGGGGGTTGGCTTTTCATTATAGGACGGAATAGTCCGTCGCTAAAAGTCCGTCGATACAAGTCAATATTATTTAGACTTTAAGTACGGAGATTTTAAGTGATGGATAACTCTGTTGCTAAAATTAACTCTTAGCGACGAAATATTTAGCAACACATAAATTTCGTAGCTAAACATATATTTAAAAATCTGACCGAAATTACAAATTTTCTAAAAAAATTTACCAACGATGTTTCTGTCGCTAAGAACCCGTTGGCAAAAATCCATCGGTAAAACTCACCCTCGGTTAGAGTTATTACTCACAGATTTTTAGAGACAGTACATTATACAATAATTCAAACTCTCAATTAATTTGTTCTTAAATGTAATGACTAAATTAGCGTGAACAATTAAGTAAGTTTACATATTGATTCCCTCGCAGGGGCTTAAGTAAACAAAATTATAAAAAACAATCTACACTAACTCCATAACCAAGCTCTAAATATACGAAGAAAACTACTGATGGTTATTACCTACAAAAGGAAACAAAAAAAGGGGTGAAACATCCCAGAATTTTTGGAACGTTAGACACTCACTCAGTTATACTAAGACAATAATACCTCAAACTTAACCAAATAATACCACCAATCTGTCAAATCAACTAACCATCAATTAAGGTATTACTCTGAGTATATAATCATGATTGATAAACTAAATTGAAACCTGATAATGAGCTACAGAAGTTCATGGCGATGCTCACTAACACTAATAACTACATATGCATATGTACACTGGCTAGTCCATCGGGTATTAGCCCACACCAATATACACCGATTCCTTCAATACACACCAACTCCACCCCCCCCCCCCCAATACAAACCAACTTTGCCAATACACACCAATGCAGAATCTCATGTCTATATGCAGAAGGACAACAATTTGATAATTCAACATGTTACTCAATGCTCGATGGACAATAATAATGAGCATCAATAAGAGTTTCAATGAACGTTTTAAGGTCAATGAAAGGTCTTTAAGGCAATAATTCTCAATTCAAAACATAAGAGAGTCCAATGGCATTCGAAAAACAACAGAATAAACCATACAAAATCAAAGTGATGAAGTAGGATTCGGAGAGAATTCCTTACCTCAGTCCAAGCTATGCGCTGCTATTCAAGTTGTTCAAATGTCTCGATTTAACCTGAAATGACAATTTATTTATTAGCAGAAATTCTAGTCTTATATCATTATAAATCCTATGACAGAAATCGCGGGAGCGGTGCGCGGTCGTGGACGCCGAACGTCGCGAGGTTGATGTACGACGATCATCGCGAGGTTCATACACAACAGACGTCGCGAGGTTGATGGATGACCGACATTGCGAGGTCAGTGCACGAAGGACATCGCGAGGTCGGTGCACGACGGACGTCGCGAGGTCGGTGGTGGACGATGGACGTCGCGAGGTGGTGGACGACGGACGTCGCGAGGTCGGTGCACGATGGACGTCACTTTCACTTTCTCACTCTAGAATTCTAGAGAGAGAAACATACTGGACCCTGACTTCAGACCTAAGCATCAGACTGTGACTGTCATCGTATATTCATCCTGCGTCATTGCCCTCGTAGCACTACCACCCTAAGGCTCTGTCTGGGAAGCCCTTGGTCTCTGCCCTTGCTCCGCCCTTGCTGTATCTCACATCAACATACTTGGCATCTGAGTCGGACTGCATTCCTTGTGGCACCTCCACGTCGACTGCGAACCCACTTTCCTTGGCATCAACGGTTTTGACGAAAAGACTTTATTGCCCCTAATAGAAATTAAAATTCCATTTTTCTTTTATCCTTTTTTTTTCTCTCCTTTCTCTCTCCAATTCAATCTCTCATGTCAGATTCAATCTCTCCACGCTCCCTCCCACCCCCACCCGACACCCTTCTCTCTCCCCACCCCACTGTCGCACCCCCACGTTGATGTCGCCCCCACCCCTGCTCTCTCCCCCACTTCGCCGCTGTCCCTCCCTTCCCACCCCGCTGCTCGACCCCTTTTGACCCACCTTGAATCGCCCTCTCTCTCTCTCTCTCTTTCATGCCATAACTCAGAATCATGGTAGGTTTGTTTTTTGGGTTGTTGAATTGATGGTGGGTTTTGGTTTGGGAAAAAAATAAGAATGGGTTATGGTAGTGGTGCGGGGTGGTGGGTAACGACGGTGGTGCTGGGTAGTTGGGTCACGGAGGTTGGCATGGTGGTTGGTAGTGGTGTGTAGGTATGGTGGGGCGTGGCTACGGGGTGGGGGAGGGTAGGGCAGGGAGGGATGAGGCGATGGAGCTACCGGCGATGTGGGGCGATAGAGTTACCGACATAGGACGAGGGAGGGGGCTGCTACAGGGGGCAAGGTGGGAGAAGAAAAGAGATGTAGGGGAAAGGTGACGTCGCCTGCGATGGGGACGACGCCGGTAGAAGATTGGTCGCCGGCGGTAATTTTAAAACTTAATTTAAAAATTAGGGTTTTTATACAAACCCTAAAAAACCCTAATCCTAATTGGATCTTTAAACCATTATATTGGACATAAGTGTAATTTGCCTAAAAAAACCCTAATCCTAATTTGAACATTTAAACCATTATATTGAACATAAAGTGTAATTTGTCCAAACTATTATCCTTATCTGTAATTATACCCTAACCTCAGGGACATAAATGTAATTATTTAGTATATGCAGTAAAGGGTAGAATTGCCATTTTAATAATACATAACGATGACATCATAAAAAATACACTTTTTTGGACGGAACCCTGACGGATGGACACAAGTGTTACAAAATTAGGGTTTTTGGTCACGGAATGTTACATTTTGAAACTTAATGTCCTTGACTGTAATGACACCCTAACCTTAGGGACATAAGTGTAATTAGCCCTAGATTAAAGCTGATAGATGTTAATTGTATCAGTATGGTCAGCACGCGAAGCACTGGTAGTGGAGATGGTATGGAGGGCCTAGAGGTCCCTCTTGATAAATATGATTCTAATAGGTTTGTATAGGATGAGCAAGGATTCTTTTCCCCGACATTGGAAAGACTTGACCAGATAATCTTTAAATTGAGCAATGTACTGTATGGAGGTTTTATGATTGTAGAGGGGTACCTTTACCCAATAAGAAAAATAGTAGAACCTATAACCAATGGTTGCGATTCTGAACATTAGGAACTCGATTCTGATCTGATGATAGCAGAATTCAGCTAACCAATAGCCAGGAGTACTGAATCCGGTCCAACCACAACCACAACCTCAAAATGAGAGTATCTTAAGTGAACTTAACCAAAAAAAAAATATATGATTAACTTTAGGGAGTTATTAGACCCTATAGAGACAGTGAATTAGATTAGCGAAATGGCAAAAAAATTTGAACAATTGATTCTAATGAGAGACAAAAGATTGGATTCTCTAACTATAAACTGAGAGACGAGGCCAATTAGTGGTGGAAAATGGTAGAGAAGAGTCTGACTCGTAAATAATCGATTGATATCACTTAGGAACAATTTATGAAATTATTTTTGACCGGTATTTTTATGAGATTTCATGAACATTGGTTAAGGGAAATTTTCCAATGTGACGCAAGTAGAGTAGGAAATGGTAGAAGACTTCAAAATGATGATTTCATCGTCTCGCTAGATTTGCTATAAGGACATTACGGAAGGAGGCAAATAGTTGCTAGAAGTCTGAGTAGGGGTTGAGGCCTGGACTAAGCGATGAAGTGATCCTAGCTCAATTGGCGAGCTATATGAAATGTCTTTACTTGGCATGTGTTTTAGAACAGTCTAAGTCTAACAATAGAGAAAGGCATGAGAAAACATAGGATTGATAGAAGAGAGATAGGTAAGAGTTTTCTAGGGCTGATTTGTAGAAGCTGACAGGAGTCAGCAATTTTACAGTTAGCACGACAGGATGTCCAAGGCCCAGGGTAGGGCAAAATCAGGGATTTAGGGTGCAACGGCTCAGGGATTTAGACCTGGGAAGAATTCTAGAATTCGATCAGGACATAATATGGGATTTTACGGAGTCGCAGGGTGTAAGTGCTTGACTAGCTCAGAGTTTGTATTGGATTTGGACCATCGCAAAATTCTGGAGTTTAACTTACACAGTGTACTGGTCAGGGTGGAGGGTTAGCTTTTCCAGCCACCCCATGTATCATGTGTAGGAAGTTTCATGGCGGTAGGCCATGCTACATAGTTACCGGTGGGTGTTTTAGGTGTGGCAGTGTGGAGTATTAGGTTCGGGACTATCCAGTTGTTAGAAATATTCAGTCAACTTCTCATCCCACATCTACATCTAGCGCATTAACAAGTAGAGGTCCTCGTCAGGAAAGAGGACAAGGTCGATAAAGGCGGAATTAGCAACCCCAAGTCTTGTAGAGGCAAAGGCCCGAGACATCAGCCAGACTTCATTAATGTCCACTCCGGATGCTACTACTTCTAATGACGTGGTGTGGGTACACTACAAGTTAACCCCTTAGATGCTCGTACATTGTTTGAATTTGGAGCATCATATTCCTTGTATTCCTTTTTTTTAGTAGCAATTTAGGGTGAAAGCCTATCCTTTAAGAACTGATTTTGTGATAAGTACTCCGTTGGGAGGTCTTTGACTATTTTTGTAATACCCCAAAAAATTTCTTTTCCTTGTGCAAAATTAGTATTTTTGAATAAATAAGTTTGTGGTCTTTTTGATAATATTGAGGAAATTGTTTGGGTTTGTTTCTGAAATTTTCGGTCAAATGAAAATAGTTTGGCTTCAAATAAAAAGATTTTGTGTGTGAAAATGAACTACAGAAGTTTTTAGTCGACTTAAACGTTTTAAGTCGACTGAAAACTAATTCTCAAAAAAAAAATGAACAGTAACTTTTAGTTGAATTAAAAAAAATTCGGTCGAATTGAAAGTGTTTTCCTTAAAGGTATTTTGAGTCGACTTAAAGGTGTTTTCGGTCGACTTAAGGGTGTTTTTGGTCGACTTAAACGTGATTTTCGGTCGAATAAAACCTCAAGATTTTGGGAAAGGCATTTTCACGACTGAAGGATTGAGTCGACCAAAAACTATTTTCGATCGAATGCAAATTTGATTTTTTGTCTCATATAAATAGTGATTTATTTCATTCTTAGCCCTTTTGGGTTCTCTGTTTCTTTTCTTTTCCTTTGTGCGAGAGAGAGAGAGACTGAAGAAGGCCTGGAAAGTTTGGAAGCTCTAAGGAGTAGCTTAAGGATTTGTGGCTCTCAAAAGTCATGATTAAGGTAAGGGTTTACTTTCAAAAATTGAATTAGCGATGGACTAATCGCTCATGTAAGTCTTTAGATTCTTTTGAAATCCGAACTTTTCAAATGGAGATAAGTGATTCTTCCTCTCCTTTTTGTTTTGAACTTTGTTAAGAATGACTTGTTGTCAATTCTATGATTTCTGAAAATCAAATTCCGTCGAATTTGTTTGACCTCCGAATTTTGACACATCGATATAGTTCGTTTCAGTGATTTATGATCGTCGTTATTTCGTGAACTTCACTTATTGTTTGGCAAGTCCGTTATTTGATAATGTTATTTTAAAGCCTTTGAGTATGGTTTGACATGTCCGATATTTGATAACGGTTATTCTGAGATTTTTGTTTTGGATAATTTTATGAGCCATGTCACAGTATATGTGACTTATTTTCGACTTACCCACGTGGAGTGAAACGTGGGTTAGCTCAGGGGAGTTGAGCTAGAGATCACGATCTTACTTTCTGAATTGGCCTCATATGTCAGGAATGATGTATGTGACCACTTTCTGAATGGCTCTCTAGTGTTTGTTTTCGTGCTTAGATATATTTTGACATTTGGTCTGACAGTGTCTGTTTCCGTACTCAGATATGTTTTGACATTTGATGTTCGGTCTGCTAGTGTCTGTTTCTGCACTCAGATATAATTTGACATTTGAAATTGGGTTTGATGTATTTTGAACTTTTGTGTCTGGCTTTTATTCAGATATGTTTTGACAGTCAAAATCTGGTTTGATTATCTGTTCCGTTGAAAAAATTTTGTGCTTCCGAAATTTCGTTTCTCAGATGTTTTGTTTCTGATTGATTGGTCCTTTGAGCGACCTTAATGGGCATTTGGCTCATTCCCTTATTGTTTTTGCTTTCAGGTGATTAGTAGCTGGGATTTTGGATTTGAAGGGCTATCTGTGTGACCAAGGATTAGCTGCCTTTTGAAGACTTCTGATAATTATAAGGCTTTTTTTTTCTGATTTATGCTTATTCGACGTTAACACTCCGTAAATAAATTCAGGGCGTTATAGTTTTGTAGTTCTCTGTTATTTTACTGTCCATTTACGGATAGAGATCTTTCTATGGACCTCATTTTGTTTTTGTCCGGGATTTCGATATCATACTGGATATGAATTGGTGATTCGCTAATCATGCATCTGTGTATTGTTAGGAAAACCCCTAATAGTGTTTGAAAGTTCGTAAGGTTTAAGTAGTAGTCAAGTTATGAGTGAGAATGGTGCTGTTGAGGAATGACTGGTGTTAGGTCTGAAAGTTTGGTTTGAGAGTGCGATAAGAAATATGGAATCTTACCTTGTCATCTCGTTTATTCTTTTGTACATTGAATTCAATTGCGACTTAATTGAATGCTAATCCGCTTCGCGTCGGAGAAGACTTCATTCATACTGAGTCCTCTTATTCCTTTTTTAGGATATTTATATGTTTCTTTTGAATCTATTTGGACTTGATGGGATACTAGCCATGGGGAAGCTACGAATTCCATCTAGGACCAATAACTCTCACTAATTGTAATTGATTCGAATCGTTGGGTTGACTTTACTTTGTCGGGCCTAAACCATTGTTTCTGTAATCGTCAATTTTCTGGAATGTCATAGTCTTGTATTGTGGATATCGAGAGCCAATGGATATGATATTGTTAAAGATTTTTGTGTTTTGGTTGTCAGATTGTGATTATGGTTATCATTTGAATCCTAAATGCTTGGCTGAGATCATTGTTTCTTATGATTATTGTTGGAAGTTTGTTGTATGATTACCACATGCTAGTTGTGATTGGTGTTTGTTTAATATGTTCCAAAACGGTAACATGTTATAAATATTGCTAGTAGTGAATCGAATTATCAGAATTTTGCTACGTTTTATTCTCAAATGATTTTGAAAATTGACAATATGATATGCACGTGTATCTTTACTTGATTTAGGATTTGCATAGTTTGTCTATCTTGAATGTGTGATTTTGTAGGTTCCTAAGCCTCAGATGATCAATGAGTAAGAGTAGTCTCTTGGAACGTGAATTAGAGTTGGACAATCTATCTGATAATCCGGTATAAGATTGAGATCTTTTCTAAACACATGATAATAGACCATATGTTACTTGTTGTTAGAACCGAAAGCTTATAAACATTTAACGAAAATAGATGATTGAAGGCTAAGGCTATAGATCTTTAGAAAATAATGTAATTGTGAATCATGAGTGATGTGATTGTGAGTTATAAGTGACGCGACAACTTAGGGCCTTAAACTCTAGTGAAAGTGCAATAGTTGGTTTGCAGAATCATATTTTGCGTGATGTTATGGATAACAAGTGTTTAGGTGATGAAATTGGTAACAGCTGGAACTCGTTGAACTCAGATATCGGAGCACGAAACGAATTGTGGTGGTTACAGTTTCTCTGTCATTTGTGATTTGTAGGTGCTTATAGCAATTGGTTATCCATATTAGCTTTGTAGAGTGCTAGTCATACGTGACTATTGCTTAATATTTTAGTACGCCTTGAACTTAAAGTAAAGCTTACAATCGTTAAGAAAGTTGTACAAATGATCGAGTCTCTGGTATGGTATCAGTGAAGTGCAATGGAAGCCTATTGTATAAGAGTTTGATTCAATTCGTTGTATATGCGCTGAATTCAGAGCTGTGCAGATTTAGTTCAGTGAGTTTCGTATTAGTTAAGCCATTGTTCGTGAAGTTTCGGATGGTTACAGTGCAAGTGATAACTCAACACGTTTGAGTTTAACATTACGATGTGAAATTTAAATAATTGTTTGTAATTTTGGAAAACTTTGGGGGCATAAATGTAATTAATGTTTTTAGTGGTGAAAACAATAAAAGGAGTGAGAGTGCATATTTTAGTGACATCTAATTAAATTCATGGAGATTAGAATTAATTTGGGTCCTAATTACATAAAGTTTGGGGGCTATTTTGCAAATTTTGGTGTCTAGGTGTCAGGTTTTAGAGAAAAATCTCTCAATTGATGCCACCATCTACTTGGTTTCTATGCTGACTAAGTTAATTTAATTATTAAACTAAGGGAAGGATTTAAAAAGGGAAATTCAGGTAAACGAAAAACAAAAAATAAAGAAGAAACAAAACAAAATAGAAAGATGAACAATAAGCGGGAAGAACAAAACAGAGAAGGGAAGAAGGAAACATGTGATAAAGGAGGAGGGGAATTCAGGGAAACAAAGAAATTGAGGGAAATTCCGTGGGGTAATTCCCTTTCTCCGCTAGTATGTGAATTTAGTGTATGTCTTCGTGTGTGTTTTACTGTGTGTTTAGAGGGGTTCAATGTGTTTTTTCCACTGTGTGTGTTGTGTGTAGACCTGGCAAACGGGTAAATCCGCTGTGTAGACCTGGCAAACGGGTAAAAACCGACCGGGTACGGGTAAAAACCGACCGGGTACGGGTAAAATCGGGTCGGGTAAATTTTACCCGATTTTTTCTGGGTAGCCATTTTTAAGATCCGTACCCTACCCTAGCGGGTAGGGTATTACCCGCGGGTAAATAATTTAAATATTAATTTTTTTATAAAAAAAATTTAATTACTATAAAATAGTAAAATACCAACTATTTAGGGCTATTTTTTTTTCTCTTTTATTTATTTTGCTTTTTCAGCTAACTCAGCTTTCTTTTGCCTTTTCAGCTAACTAACATGTTCGGTGTTCCTCATTTCACCAAAAAATAAAAATTATATCAACTGAAATATTAAATACCATATCCCATTCCCCTCCCACAATCCAAAATAAAGCAAATTAAATTTTCAATATATATACAATCCTATTCCTACTAAGTACTAACAATCTAAAATACAACAACTACAACTAAATTTCAACAGATACATCATATCATAATTCATATGCACTTTTCTTAAAATAAAATAAAAAATTACATGCATAAATAATGAAAAATTAAATCTTCCATTCCTCGCAGAATTCGTATCGATCGAAGGTGAATAGCAGCGTCGCGGTGGTGATGCAACTTTTGATCGGCGATGGTGATGCAACTTTAGATCGGCGGTGGAGGAGCGGTGCAGATCTGTGAGGAGGCGGCGGTGGCGCAGATTGGTGAGGAGGTGGCGGCGCAGATCTGTGAGGAAGTGAGTGTGACGCCGCAGATCTGTGAGGAGGCTATGGCCGACGATAGGTGGCGATCGGCGGTGGCTTTGTTAGTTGTTAGAGTGAGGTGGAAAACGGCGTGATGGCTTTGTTAGTTGTTAGAGTGAGGTGGAAGACGGCGTGATGGCGGTCTACTGAGAGGGGCGGCAGCGATGGTAGAGAAGAGAGGAAGGGGACGGCGTGAGAGAGAGAGATGGGAGTCTGAGAGGTGAGAAGTGGGAAGAAAAAAGAGAGTGAATGTGATTAGGGCACAAAAAATACTATTATATACGAGTGAAAACCGGGTAAACAGGGTTACCCGCAATCTGACCCGGACCGACCCGAAAATTACGGGTCGGTTCGGGTACGGGTCTATTTTTGACGGGTATTCAAAACATGTACCCGTACCCTGTATTTTGGCCCGGGTACGGTTCGGGTAACGGGTCCGGATAGAATTTTTGCCAGGTCTAGTTGTGTGTGCGTTTGGGTGTACAGGTGCTTCGAGTTTAGGGTTAGGGGGAGTAATTAGTATGTTTCAGCTTGTATGAGTGTGTTTAGCTGTGTTGAGCATGTGTGCGTTTTGTTAGACGCCATGGGAGTTCTGTGTGTGTTGTAGTGGGTATTAGTGTGTGTTCATGGCTACCGAGAGTAAGGAAGGGGAAGGGGGAACAACAGTGGCCATTTGGTGAGTAATTGTGTGTTTGTAGTGTGTATATATGCGTGGAAAGCGGGGGGATGCTAGTGGTTGTGCGTGAAACTGGGATGTGCAATGTGTTTTGTGTAATTATGTGTGTGTGTGTGTGTGTGTGTGTTACGGGTGTGTGAGTGAGTGTGTGTGTGTGTGTGTGTGTAACTGTGTGCTTTAGAGATGTTAGAGTGTGTGTTTGGATGTATATATGTGGGTTTAAGTGTAGCAATGCGTGTGGGTGTGAATTGTGTAAGTGGGTTTGTGTGTGTTATAATGGAATTGAGGCTATTGAGAAGACGATGAACAGTAGACAATTAGGGGAGTTGAGAATAAAACTCAAAAGTGTCGCTAAAAAGGTTTAACTATTCCCGTTATTTCTTTCATATTTTTAAATAATTATTGGAGATTTATTTGGACAAAGTCCAAAACAGTAATCCCTATTATTTTTATGAGACGTACACTCTGGAATTTTTCAGAATTTTTCGTCTATGAAGGACGATAAATTAGGGCCTCAATTAAAAAGAACTAGCAATTTATTTAGCGTAACAAATTAAGTTATTTTAATCTGAAAATTTTATAAAAATTTTATTTCACTAAGATGTTTCATGATCTCAAATTTCGTGCCGTTCCAAGGCCGATAGGTGTTTTTAGCGAAACTGGCTTCTGAGCGCTCGGTCTGGACACTGATTTTAGGATTTTCGGGCAAAATTTTTCTAAAATGCTTTTAGCCCAAACATGACTTCAGGATGCTTATAATAGTGTTTTAAGATATTCTTGGAATTTTTCCGATGCTGAAAACCCCAGGAGTTATTTTGGTAAATTGCCACCCCAAAGAGTATTTTGGTAATTTTATCTATAAAAGGTATTTGAGAAAATTCACATGCGGTAAGGTTATTTTAGCAATTTTACTCACGTGAAAGTCATTTTGGTGATTTAAGCCCGAGAGGGGCATTTTGGTAATGTTACATACTCGGTGAGGGGGCTATTCTGGATGTATGCGTGAGTCCATATTGACTTAAAATATCGTAGTCTATACTGTATACTAATAATTGGATTGTTCCGTTTAGGTTAAAGCAACAGATTTTCTGATTAAATAGCTTAGCTTCGGATTCAAGTAAGGGTTTCTATCTGAACCTTGGGTAAGGACTTTCATCCAAACCCTTTTTCGATAACTCGTATTCGTAAGTACTCCTTCGATTTACTTATGACTAATGTCGAATAGCGAATTATGTATTGATATCAGCATGTTATTGCCCAGAAAATCCCAATATTGAAGCTAAATTAATTATTTGGAAATCTTATCGATATTCGCCTGTTATTGCATGCTGGGCATATTCCATAATTGTTTGCATTCTTTCTCCTAAATTGTTGTGCCTAAATTCAATAATTGTTCGTAATCGTTCCTGCTGTTTGTTTGTGGATATTTTGAAATTCCGAGTGATGACTTATATCAGTATGTTTATTGTTACTAAAACCGAATTGATTTCGATGATTTGAGTTTATGTTAATGCTCATTAATATTGTTGATTTTTTGTTAACCTGGACAACCATACTGTGAGGAGGCGTTATAAGGCTGATTTGAATCCTACGTGGAATGCATGCTAGTACCCAGTGGGACTAGTTATTATGGTGCATCATGCATGTGTACACCGTACTGGCTTTGCCTGAATGGCATCGCAATCGCCCAGGATCAGCATCATTAATTTGTTTATATTGTATTTTATAGTGGCTGTTTCAGAAATGATTGGAAAAGACTATCTCAAATGGTTCGTATTTGTTTAAAACCCCTTCTAGATTGCCTTTGAACTCGTTTTGAAATCCTTTGGGAAACTATCATTGTATTTTGGAATTATGGCTTTGAAAATAATCTTTTATTGATCGTTTCAAAAAAGCCGTCGTGATTGTTATTATTTATTTTGGTATTTGTTTATGATGAATTGTGATCATTTTGGAAGTCATTAAGCTATTTAGATAGTTTGAAGTACTTTTGGAAATCACTGTCGGTTGGATTCTTTTGAATCATTTTGTGATTCCTTCAATTATCCTTGTACGACCTTACTGAGCTCTCAAAGCACAACCTTTGTTTGATTCCCTTCTACAAGTGATCAACTATAGAATGCTCGGGAATGAGTTTAGAGTTGTGTGAGATTCCGGTGAGCCCACAACTACTGTGTAGTGAGGCCCCTACGTGGGTCGATACTGTCAACTCCTCCTATAAGGACTCGAGTTTGTAAAGAATGCAGGTCTTAATAGTTTAAGTTTATGCAGTTTTGTAATATTGTAATTGAAGAATTTGAGTTGATGTGTAGTTAAACGCTTTGAAATATGTATCGGTAAATATGATTTGACAGGTTTGAGTGATGCAATAGCTTAACGTTCCGAGAGTTCGGGGCGATCAAGCTCCGAATTTCCAGGGCATTACATATTCTCTACTGGTTTTTTTCATTTCTTCCACTACTTTCAAATTTGACCAGTCTTGGTTACTAACTGCTTTGTTAAAAGCCATACCTGGGCCAATAAACATAATTTCGGTTAGTAGCCTCAGTTTCTCTTACTGTTATTTTCTCACTTAATGTATCCATGTTAACACCATCATCAGTTCTTTCACCACTGGTGCTCCTAGTATTATGATCATTGGTGTTACTTGTTGAATTGTTACTGTCATTCATGCCATTATTGGCCTGAACATTTCTTTTTTTTGTCTATAGCGACATTTAGTGCCACCACTCTTGGCAGCACTGTTCAGTGCCATAATTGGCTACATACCTAGCATGTTTTCCTTTTCAGATCAAAAGGGTCTCATCTAGCATGCCATTGTTTGGACTTGCTTTCTAACTTCAAATGTGCCTGAGTTCTTTTGTGCTTCTTGATGAGGACTTCTCTGAAAACGGAAAAACTAAATCAAAAAATACAAAGATTGTGCGCCCAAGAAAAAGACAAAAATAAAGCTTCAAATAATGGCAAGTGTTTACGCAGTACAATGTTTTCAAGTTTGGAACTAAGGATCTTTATCGATAGACAGCAAAGCATCTAAAAATAAGAAAAGAAGGAAAAAGACTTGAAATCAAGTCATATATTGTCTCAAAGTTGAGTTGTCATTCTTTCCGTCTTACTTCGTCTTTTTTATCCTCTTAAATTACCACTGCCTTGTAACTATTGAAAACCTCTTGTTCTCATCCTTTATGCTTGTTGAAAAATCTACTCGTTTAAGTTTCTTGTAACGGCTATTGATTGTCCCTCCCTTATCAATAGCTGTACCGAAACATTCCATGCAGTTCCCTTAACACGACCTCTTTTTTTGTACTTTAACTGTCATCACTCCTACTTAACAGCCACCTGCTATTAAAATCATAACTTCCCTCGGATTAAAAAACAATTATCTTTATTTCTTAGCCTTTTTGCCATGCTCTTTGCTATGCAAACGTGTCTACATCTCATTGGTCACACTAAAATACCCCAGAACTGAAGTTGGAAGGAAAAAAAAAGTTATGAGGTCTAGGACTAATTTGTGCCAACAAGTCAAATCTAGCTCAAAAATATTTATTTCATTGTTGAGTCGCTTGATTACAAGGCTATTTTCGTTCGTTGTAGAAATATATATTAACAATTAGAAAGAACTAGTTATAAGAGTAGGAAATCCTTAGAGCTTAACACATCTGACATTGCACCACAACACTTAACCTACTTTTAAGAACTCTCCTAGAAAATTGATATTGTTTTGAAGTCGTCTCGGCTAGTTGATCCAACTTAACTGACATAAAGTAACATCAAGACAATCTCGATGGAGGCATCGTCCATGTATGCAAGTCATCTTAGCTACAGTACTTAACCAATGTAGGATCTTAGCCTCACACAATTAGCTTATTTGCACTGTAGACACCAAAAATTTTGTATTAGTAAAAAATGCTATATTTTGTTAACCAGTCAAATATTAACATCGCGGAAAGGGTGCCAATGCTGACTTTGAGCCAAACAAAATGGTGGGCTTGAGCCACAGTTAAATTGGAAGGAGCGATCTATACAAAAGTAATTACTCTAACCCAAATATGTGTTCTTGCTAACATAAAGGTCAAATAAGTTAAATTTGACTTAAGGGGAGTATTTCTAAATTAAATACAAATAAGAATCCATTTAACTAAGAAATTTTGATTTTTTCATAAAGGGGACGAATCTCGTTGACTACAAAGTCAAAGCCCAAATCGTTGGTTTTCATTAATTAAGGCTACGATCTTGCGTATAAATAAAAGGCTTGGGGTAGAGAAGAAAGACACGCAGGGTCTCTACAATTAAAGCTAAAACTCTGCCGAAACTCTATTGCCTTACACTTTGTGCTTCATTTGAAGAATAATATGCACTAATATGGTGTTGTTCTTCAATTGGACACTTATAAGACACGATGATTATTTTCTCTTTGGTCAAAGCAAAGAGGAGTTCACGTTCAACTGCGGTGATCCTACAAGTCAATGATTGCCACATTTACTCAAGACAAATCTTTGAAGCCCTCGGTTAATAATCGTTTCAACGATTTTTTAACCGCAACAATTGAAGAAATGAAAGTCCACGTTTCAAGATCAAGTTGTTTTAGCCCTTGGATCGTAACCAAATCGGACTCGAGTTAGAGAATTTTACCATATATTGTGCGTAAATCTCAGAGTGGTTTAACCCTTCATGTAAATTGATAAATTAAAGTTGTGCAATTATTTATTGTCTTGCAGCTTCAGACACAAAATTTGTATGTACAAGTTTCTGGCATGCCCAGTGAGACCACTCTGCCTGATCTCTTTTTCTGTAGAAGATTCTCAAATAACCGAAACACATCATTGGCCCCAATGACAGTGCAGCATGCTTAAACCATGGTGAGCGCCATGAAAGTGCCACCATAAGAAACAGCAGCAGCAGCAAGGCGAAATATGAAATTACTATTCCCAGTCTAGTGGTGGTACCAATTTGCAAGCCAAGGGCCATTTATCGCATTAATCAACTGATAAAAAGACAAGCGCTAAACTCACTAGGAATGTGCTTCTAGTTCAAAGAGCTAATCGTTCTGGGTTTCTAGGAAGGCGGGATATCAGGATCCAAAATCCCCTACTTTGTGTTAGAAGATAACACGCATCACGATGTGCCTCCACCATCATTCTAGTACGCCTTATATGTGGACTCCAGCACTTGCTCATAATCGTGATCTTCCCCAGGGAGCCCAAAATAGCCTGTGTCCCTGGCACACTTTGAGTCACACACTTAACACGTCGCATTACCATGCAAGTAATGATGAATAGATCATTTTCAGTGGATGAGCAGCTAGCCTCTATGTCTGAACAGAACCTTGTCGGAGCAAAGCACTCTTTGGATATTTGAAATGTCAGAAAAACAGATTCATTTCTGTTTTTTGCATATTTCTCTACCACCAGTGAAAAAAGTGTGCTTCCACCCGCTTCATTAACGCTAGTAAAAGTAGGGGCATATGATATAGCTAAAAATATTCCTTCATTTTACGGGCGACACGTGGCAGTAATGACACATAAGCCGTACTGGTTCATTACTGATATGACACTTACCATGTCAATCTCCGAGCAAAATCCTAAAGAGGCTCTGACTCTATCAGCTAAGATTGATATAAGATCTTCTAGGATCTTAATTAGATTCTGATTGGAGTTGGTCAAAGCCCAGTCCCACTAGTATTCCTCCTTCTACCACTATATAAAGGGGTCTAGCCCCCTCAGGTAGGGACAAGCTCACACACATATACATTGTGTCTTTATTGCTTCTCAGAGTTCTAAATTGTTTGTCATCTCTGACTTAAGCATCAGAGCGTTCTCCCGCCGGAACCCCACCCGACGGTCACTCCGTGTTCTCTTTTGCAGGCCTGATTTCTGGTGTAATTCCCGATCCAGTTTTTAGCTGCAACATTAACCACCTAGGTCCAGATGGGAATATCACGACGGCCAAGATACCGTACTTAGGGGGTTTGGGGCTCACTATATAATGGCAAGAAACCTTATTCTCCACCAGCTCACATCAGTTGTGGTAGCAGGCCTTGGGTTGTCCAACTATTTTGTGGGTAAGCAAATTCCCACCTCACATCAGTTATGGTAGCAAGCAAATTCCCACGAAAGGAAAAAAAACAAAGGAGACAGCTACTTCAAGCCTTGAGACAACCGACAAAAAAAATACCAAGAAAGCCTTGAGACAACCGTCAATAATGAAATATTTTATTGATCAGTCAAATATTCAAAATCGCTGAAAATGCAGACCAAATGTTGATTTGGAGTCAAACAAAATGGTGGCCTCGAGTCCAAGTTAAATTGTATACACCCAAAATTATTTCGTCTAGCCCAAATATGTGTTCTTGCTACCATAAAAGTCAAATAAGTAAAACATTGACTTAAAAAAGTAATTCCAAATTAAACCAAATAAGAATCCATTTAATTAGGGAATTCTAATTGAACTAAAGGGGATAATCTCTTTGATTACGAAGTCAAACCCAAATAATGGGTTTCTCAAAATCAAGCCTATCATCTTGCCTGTAAATAAAGGGCTTGAGGTAGAAAAGAAAGACACAAAATTTCAACTACAACTTCGGTGATTTTACAAGTCAAGGATCGCCACATTTGTTCTCGATAAAGTCTTGAAACCCTCGATCAAGCATCGTTTCAAAGATCTTCCAATTGAAAAGATCGAAGAAATTAAAGTCCATGTTTCACGGTAAGCTATTTTAGCCCTTGAATTGGTACCAAATTATGAGATCGAATCAGATAATTTTACCATTTATATTGTGTAAAAATCACAGAGTGGTGTAACCTTTCATTTAAATTGATAAATTGAATTTTGTAGAGTTATTTCTTGTCTCACAGCTTCAGACACAAGATTCGCGTGTACAGGCATTTCAAGAGTGTTCCCCATAATGGATCAACATGTTTTTCTATCTTGGAGAGAGTGCACGAAAAAGATTCTTCTGACAATCACTTGGGAATGAAATTTGGTTGTAACTAATTTGTATAGAAATTAGTTGCGGTAAAAACCGAATATGAATGAATTTATCTTGTACAAAGAAAGAAGTAAGTAGATTCACTTTATTTTTCTGATTGTCAGAATATTATTTTTGCAGTAAGAGTTAATTACCGTTAAATGGATAAAAATTTCAACGTAACGATGATAAGAAATAATGTGAAATTCTAGATAAACTTTTTATTATTCTTTCGCCTCACCAGGGTACACCGTGTCATTACTGTCATCATTACTTTTTGCTTTATTTAATAGGGGCAACCGATGAGTAGATTAGCGCAAAAGGATCACTTTGCTTCGTCTTACAAGACAAAACCCCTCTAGAGGGCATCTCAGTTGCCTTGGTGCTGCAACTGAAAAAAAGGAAACTAGCTCTCCCTTTCAACATAGATAATTCGTCATAAGAATCTAGCAGGTTTTGCCGGACACCAGGCTTCGCACGTAGATTCGTTTTCTCCTGTTTATTATTAGTGATATTTGTTTTTTGTTACTTATCTCCATTATTGGTTTTAGGTTATTTGTTCCTGGGGAAAGGAAACGGTACAGCAAACCATTTCATATAGCTAAATGAACTCTGGGTGCACCCATGGAAAGCGCGGCCAAGCAAAAGAGAGGACCTAATGCCAGGAAGAATAGGAGTGTATGGATCAAGCTCATGAATCTGGGTGATTAACCACAGAAGTATCAACAGAAATAAGAAAGGCGAACTCATAGCTTTCCATCCAACTCTTTCATGCCATGTTACCTCATCCTTCCCCAGGGAAGCATACATCTCACATCGTGCTCAAATGTGGATTAGGCCGTCACATCGTGACTGCCTTTGTACCCACCTTACATAGAAAGTACAATCATCACAGGGAGAACAAAATTCCTTTCAAGGCACAGAGTATATGGGTACCATAATGAACGTTACTTGCCAAAGACCTATTAGCAGAAACCTTAACCGTCAATCTAGATGGATATGTTGGAACTAGCTGAAAAGAAAATATGGCAATTACTTGGCAAGCATCATTCTCACAAACTCCTCATAAGACACTTGACCATCGCCATCCAAGTCTGCTTCTCTGATCATCTCATTTACTTCTTCATCAGTCAACTTCTCCCCAAGGTTTGTCATGACATGACGAAGCTACAAGGTATAGACAACATAAATCGTAAAGACGTGTATTCAAAGTTTTCAAACACAAGAGTTGAGATATTTAACAGCAACCATTCAAGCGCATCTCTAATCTAATGCAAATTATCTGATAGGACCAAATATTTACGATATTTACCTCCGCTGCAGAAATAGAGCCATTTTGATCTTTATCAAATACTTTGAAAGCTTCTCGGAGTTCCTCCTCTGAATCAGTGTCCTTTACAGGAAGAAGATTATGATCATGTTAACAAGTTAAGAAACAAGAGCCCAATTCCTTCGACGACTTATCAGTTCATTAGAGTATTTTCCCAATTTTTTTAAAAAAAAAGACTTCTCATGGTCATCAGCACCTCATGTGAGCACGTGTTTCTTCTGTTATAGATTGAGAGTACATTCGGGAAGTAAAATACTGCCATATCGAAGAAGGATGCAGAAATCCAAAAGTAACATGGACTAAGTGCTGATCTCATGTAAATGAAGCATCATGCCTGACAAAATGCAATATTTTACACATGCAGAACTGTTTTTCAATTTGGATCTTGTTTAAAATACGTAGCAGTAAGACATACGGTCTAAGGTTTAGATGGTTACAATATCCAATCAACGCAAACTCAATATACCGCTTATACCAGAAAGATTAAACAAGAACAAAAAGAAGTCAAAATGTGTACAAATAACGTACCTGATGGCATGAACTAGGCAACTAAAACAATACAACGCCGTGAAGTATGGCCAGTAATGAAACATTTTATGCATATGGCGATACTTGAGAATTTTGAAACAATAAAATACTAAGATATTTACCAATAACTACTTGCTTATTCTATATAGTATCATGAGAAACACCCTATTTTGCAAGATATGACAAGGAGAAGTGCTACAACATAAATAAGAATCATAGAGATGAAGTATGTAACTTGGTTTAGAAAATTAATCAAAATTGCAAACAATAAATGGAAAAAATTGGGAAGATAGAGGAAGAAGAAAATAAGAGAAAAAAACCAAGAGGAAAGAAAAGGAGGCGGCTAAGCAGAGAGACTCAATAAAGTGAGGACGATGTACTATAAATCCTTGTTCCATCTTGGTCCTGTGTTTCATTGCTGGTGCCCGGTGTTTGTTTCTTATTTAGTCTCTAGCTTTCATTTGGGGCATCAAACACTCATGTAATTTTGAATCTTTCGTTACTTGAGAAACTTGACATAAAACTAACGATTGCTAGGATACAAACTTCATATATCTGATGCACAACCCCGGGTATCAGACGCCCAAGTGTCCAAGCATGTTGGATACTAGTAGGGGTGGATACTAAGACCCAAACCCATTTACCCGCCCAAATCCGGCCACTTAAAGATGACTGAAAACCACCCATTTAAAGTAATTGGGTCTAAATGGGTTAAGGATCTTGCAACTCATTAACACATTGGTTTACATGGGTCTAGGTAGCACGGACACCGCGTCGGACATCGACACCGACGGGGACACCGCAATTTTCAAAAAATCAGATTTTGAACACTGCAGGACACCGCTATTTTTTTAATATTATATATATATATATATATATATATATATATATATATATATATATATAATATCAAATACATTCCACAATCTAAAATAGCAAATAATAATGAAAAACTACCAAAACAGGGAATTCAAATACAAGTTATACTTAATCGTTAAATTACATGTTGCTGCAGATGCGCTTAGTGCACTACTAGCTTTATCCATTTCTGAAATTAACTAATTAAGTAATAATAAATATACAAGCAACATTTATTTAATCAATATTTATTTCGTCACTGTACAGAACAAAAAAACTAAGTCAAATATCAAATCTTTAACAAAAAAATGTGCCCACTGAAAGTCTTAAACGTATATGAAAGAAAAGAGAGACGATCGGTAATTCAGTATGCATCAGATATGCACGACAAAGAGGGGAGAAAAGGAAAGAAACGAGAGTACATAGACTTCAGTACAAAAGAAAAAAGGAGACGAGTCACGGTCAGATGACGATACAAAGAGAAGAAGGCACCTGTTGGTCAACGATGACGGCGGAGGACCTCCGGCAACGATGGCGACGGCAACAGCTAGCTTCGTTACCTTTAGAGACTGTAGCCGAGCGACTGTAGCCGTGAGATCTGTCGGCGAGTCGGCGACAGCGCTTGATGTGGTCGGCAGACAGCAGCCGTGAGGAGAGAACGAGAAAGAGGGTAATGGCTCAACAAAGATTAGGGCATATTTAATTTTTTTGTAAAAGAACCTCATATATTCTATTTATTACAGATTGACCCCCGAAATTAGTTCAAAAAATCTCAAATTTGCCCTTAACGGTCCAACATTGCTCCATGCAGTGTCCGACGCTCCTCAATGAAGTGTCCGACACGGTATCGGAAATTAAAAAAAAAATCGGACAACGATTAGGGGTATCCGACACGTGTCGGGAGGGTGTCGGGGTGTCCGTCTATTTAGGACACCATACCTCCACCTAGGAGAGGTCTCGGTGCTTCCTAGACATGAGTTATAAATGGGTGCCCATAATCTATCATGTTTTTTTAACTTAAAGTCTAAAATCTACTATAAAGTCAGCCGGTGTCGGGGTGTCCGTCTGTTTAGGACACCATACCTCCACCTAGGAGAGGTGTCGGTGCTTCCTAGACATGAGTTATAAATGGGTGCCCATAATCTATCATGTTTTTTTAACTTAAAGTCTAAAACCTACTATAAACCTAATCTAGTAATCTCTATCCTTTATTCAATAAAGCCACTAGTGATGTCAGCAGCCGCCATGGCAAAAGCCCACTGGTAGAGGAAGTAGATATAGTCGAAGAGCGGGGACGGGATGGACTTGAGGCCGAAGAAGTGGCGGCCAATGAAGCCGTTGGAGGGGGAGCCAAAGTCGAAGACGAAGCTGAAGAGGTAGTAGGATAGGCTGCTGGCAGCGACGTCGAGGACGTTGGTGAGTAGGATGTTCATGGTGGGCGCGTACAGAGCCAGCACAGAGCATGCCAAACCGAGCTGGAGAAGACGAGGTAGGCGGAGAAGAGGAGGTAGCTAGAGTTGACGGTGTACGAGGCGTCGGAGAGGCTGGTGGAAACGGTAGAGAAGCAGCCACAGATGTAGGATACGACAACGGTGGCATTGACGCCGACGACTGGGCCAGCTAGTGGCGAGCAGGTCTCCATGGGGGCCCTTTGCATTTTCCAGGAGGGTGTGAAACAGCAGTGTAGCGCGGAGAATGGATCATGTTGAGATAATGGGTTGAGCGAAGCCGTTTAATGATTGACCCATTTAACCCACATATCAATGGGTCTAAATGGGTAAAACGTAAACCCAACCAACCCACCCATTTTGCCAGGCCTAGATACTAGTATGGCACCATGCTTCAAGTATCCATGCTTCACAGATACAATGTGACCTAGAAGTTTTTTTCTTGTTCGACATTGAGGACAACGAACGGACTAATTGGGGGAATAATATGGAATTTCATAAAAATTGGTTCAGTAGGAATCTGAACTGAAAAGGATGAGATTGATGCGGCAGCTGGTATCCAGGTATCTGTAAAATGTTCTGTTGGGAAACAAATTTGATTAGATAGGTGGTAATGGAGTTCGTATATGATGGTGAGGAGGGAGAGAGAGAGAGAGAGAGAGGGAGGGAGGGAGGGAGGGAGGGAGGCAGAGAGAGGGAGAGAGAGAGAGAGAATACATACCAATATTGCGCAAACAAGGAAGGATACGATCATTTGTTGGCAAAGGTGCAAAATCACAAATGACACTTCCAAAAACCAATCCGCATTCTTGAAGGGATATTATTGTTTCCAATACGAGATGTGACCCAGCAATTTAATGAATCATAATTAGCACTGAAACTATTACAGAAGCAACCTTAATCTCTTTCAAGCAACACATAAGACTAGGTTTCATAAAAACATGATGGACTATACATACTGTATAATAATTCACCTTCATTTTCCGAGACATCAGATTCAAGAACTCAGGAAAATCAATGGTGCCATTCTGATCAGCATCAACTTCATTGATCATATCTTGTAGTTCAACTTCGGTGGGATTCTGTCCCAAAGACCTCATCACTGTTCCCAACTCTTTGGTAGTAATAGAACCTTTAAAAGCAATTTGTACAAAACAAGTCAGCAATTCGTAATATAGTGTCAATGCCCAGGGATATGAGAAGAGACATTACCCGTAACAAAAACCAGAAAAAACACATGCTTCTCTTCTATTTTAAATAAAGCAACAACAAAGATAGGCAATACATAAGATGAGAATAAGCCAAGACTGCCGTGGAAAAAAGCCAACCATAAATACAGTATGAAACACAAACATTAAACACGATCCAAGGACTTGGTCGGACAAAATTTCGGTTCGGTATCAGTATCAATATTGATACCGTCCATATCAGTTTTGGTTGGATGCGATACACAACTTGAAGCTAGTTAGAGGTCCCAATATTTTTTCTTCGAGAGATACTGAAATTTTTGTAAATAATGAGAACAACAAGATTAGTTAATTATATAAATTTAAAAGTAGATTGCGAAAGAGTTGGTATGGTCTAAATGATATTCCAGACATCAGTCGAATTTGTTTACACAATTATATTGATGTTTTCCTAATCAGTCAATAAAAGACAGACACCAAAAAAGAGCCTAAATAAATGTACATTGTACAATCTAGCCTTTTTTTTCCTTATTGTTGAGGGAATGCTTTGAGACCATTATGCATCTAGTACTAGTAGTAGATTATGGTTTTTCTTAAGTAGAAATGTATCTAATTAAACCTTAGCAGGACATACAGGTACAATAACAGATCAAAATGATAAGTATATTTTTCAAAGTAAAACAGCTGTGCCTTTTGAAATAAAGCTGTACCTTTTCATGAAAAATGCTGGTCAGCATTTAGAATAGAAACAGACAGCAGAAAAAAAAGGTAAATCTGAAAGGAAACTTCAATTGGAACGACGTGCTCCAATTAACATGCTAATAAGGGGGAAGGAGATTAGGGCTGTTTGTGGCCAGGACTGTGGAGATAAGTAGTGAAACTTAGCATTCATGGACTCTGCATCTTCTGCTCTTCCTTCTCCTTTTTCTCCATTCTTTTTCTGTTCTTCCATGTTGCGCCGAAAATATCCGATATCAAAACCGATATTTCAAATATCTTGCTGTTCAACTATGATATTGGTGTTCACGGCAAGATTGCAGCTTATCCTTGGCGAGATCTAGGCTCTCGTGATACAACTGACTCAGCATTCGGTTTCGAGTCGTGGCCTCCGAAACTGTTCCAATACGCCGAAAACCTGGTGTCTCGGCCGAATTTGTGAATCGTGATATGAAAAGGGGTCGCTAGTACACAAGGCTCCCGCTAATGGGGTCTGGGGTAGGCTGATGTCAGCAACCTTACCCCACTCTTCTGGAGATGCTATTTACATGGTTCGAGCCCAGGAATCACCCTCGTATACGTATCGCAAAGTATATTGATTAACATGATTGGATTCTTGCTTGCTGGTTAAGTACATGTAATGCTTTTCTTTCTAATTTCAAGCTCCGATTTCATGATAGATCCCTTTGTCATTGATAGTAAAAGCTCAAGTTAAAACCTTTAAAGAAGAATATTTAAGCAATGTAAGACGGGCAGCTGCATTATCCACGCTATTGTGATTCTGTTTCTTCAACCCGTGACCTCCAAGTTACCATGGAGCAACCTTTTTCTGTTGCACCAAGGGCTCACCTTCAGATCAAGTAATGCCAGGATTATTATCAGAAAAACAGCGCAGGGAATTAGCGTTCTAAATTAATAAGTTGCTACTGGAATAGGAAGCGGGTGTGGGTGGGTGGGAGGGTTTTTGTTTTGTGTGTGTGTGTGTGGGTGGGGGGTGGGGATACTTTTTAAAACTTATGATTGTCCATTCAATTATTATATGAAAGTTTAAGCAATTCAACCTTCAGTTCTGAAACGACTATCATTCTTGCAATGAAGATGAATATACATCCAGGTTGAAATAACACAAATGATACATGATAAGACAGCTACATTTCTTAACAGCGGAACGAGCATAAAATGATTTGGCAACAGATTGGTAGCTTATTCATGTTGAGAAATTAAATTGATTAAGCTGGAAATAGTGATAAAGAATCTCCCTCTCGTTTTCTCCAAGGAGATGATCAAAAAGCATTGCTTTTAGAGGCCACGAAAAAGTGGTACGCTAATAATTAAAACTAATTAGAGATTAGATGAGCTTGGCTGGAAGCTACTAGAGTACGAAGAATGAACTTGAAGAAGCTTTTGCGTCTTGTCGTCCTAGATGTAATTCAACCTGCTTCCCAAGTTAATTGTAGAACTCACCGTGTCAGCTATTTCTGCAAACCCAATGCTAAAAGCCATAACAAAATAGCCTTAAGTTGGCACATCACTTGCAGGCTTGTAGTCTTTGTTCGACGTTCTGTCCTTTTATCCAATTCCTAGGTGGTGTGATGAAATTATGTTTTTTGGCTTAAGTTAGTCTTTTTTGTGGTTGATTAACAATTGGCCCCGACGCAAAACCTGCAAAAAGAGTCTTGCTTTACAACTGAAACATGGATAAGCCAAATCAAAATAAATTTAGCTAATAACACGATATTCAACTAGGAAAAAATCCTAAACTATACATAAATCTTTTAAAACCTGTAACCTCTTACTGATTATTGAATATTTAGATTAGTACTGAACCTTGTCATGTTCCTCGTTATCATAAATAAACTAACTTGTTCAAACTGAATAAGCCCGACCACACTGTACAATAATTCCACACTAAGCAGTATTCTCACTTCCTGTTCTTTGAACTGATTGGCATACCGAGTAAGATTGAAACAGACTTAGTTTTATTCAGCTCATAAACCATTATATAGTAGCACTGGGCAGTAGCTTTACAAGTTTTCATTTGATCCTACTTCAGGCTAACCATTAAAAAGATCCAATATCATAAAACTTCCTCAAATGACATGTAACCAAGTTCGTACTTTGAAACATCAAAGCGAATAAACTCTTTTTACACCAGCTAGGGTATATGTTCATACTTTGAAAGACCAAAGCACATAAAGTCCTAAGCAGCGACCAAGTTCACCCATGCTGGGGGATATATTCAGTTTCTACCTTCATGGAGCTGTTTCATTCTATAAAGGTGCACCGAGGAAAGGAAGATAGGGAGTCATACACATGTTTTCGGTAAGATTCCTATTATTCAGTTTTAAAGGCTGGTGCTGATACTTCTTTCCCTCTGCTCCCCAGAGAGTGTCTCTTTTTTTTCCCCTTCTTGGGAAGCAATTAGAATGCTATTTTAGCAGGGCATTTTGCGAAAGCAAAGGAGAATCTCCGAAAATTGGCACTTCGTATGCAAACAAGGAGGCAAATCTGTGGCCCATCTTCTTTTGCATTTTCCAGTTGCCCACGAAACTTGGACTTTGGTTTTCAGTTTCCTGAGCCTGAGTAGGGTGATGCCAGGTTCGGTTTTGGAATTCCCATAGGATATTGTCATTGTTCAGGAGGAGGAGGGGTAGAAAATTGTGGGGGATGATTCTCACTTGTCTGTTGTGGTGCAATTGGAAGGAAAGGAATAGTAGAGCTCTTGAGGGGATGGAGTTCCCCTTAACAAAGTTTAATGAGAATTATTTTTTTTTTTTTTGCACTTTGGAGCTGGGCTGAGGATGACTCTAAATCCAATGAAACCTTCTTAGCTTTATGAAGCCTTCTCAGTTTTCTGGGACAGCATCTCGCAGTGCTCCTTGTTGAGTAGGTACATTGTTTGTAAATGGGGTTCACCCCCTTGATTGGAGGTTTTCTTGTGAACAATACTAACTTATCCCACTAAAGAAAAACATGACACTAGTCACTACCGGGTTTTAAGATGTTTATAACCAACACCACCCACACTCACCCCACATGGGTGACAGAACCACACCAGGAAACTTTTTACACCACCAAAAATCTCCAAGAGATAATACACCTCTACAAGAATACACTGATATTTGCCTGAATTGTGACTGAACGACAATATATGTCTAAGGTATCAATAGATGCATCAATGAGTGATGTCAAAATGAAATCATCGCAATAGAAGTGAAGGGCTCGGACGTTCGGAAGTTTGCCTCAAAATGATATATTAGCATCTCAACAAATTACAAAAACTCTTTAAACTCCATTATAAACAATTGACTTTCAGAATCCTTCCTAAAATAAACTTGAACACTTGGAGAAATCTGATTGCCATAACCGTTAATTGCCTTACCAAAAGGACATTAGGATGGGCCATTGCGTTTGGCGAAATCAAATTCGCTTAACCAATTACCATTGACTGCAATTCCAAAAGGGAAAAAAAGGTTCGCCATTGTGTATCTTACGTTTCATTTCAGGCAAACGAAGACATCATAGAGATCAAAGAGAGATATAAAGCAAAGTGCGATCGAGACGATATAAACAGCAAATCAAGAAGCTAAATCACAGGGATAAAGAAATGAGTATATACCATCACCGTCCTTGTCGAAAAGGTTGAAAGCTTCTTTGAACTCAGCGATCTGTTCTTCCGTCAAATGATCTGCCATCGAATCTATCAGAGAACTCTTAGAGAGAGAGAGATCAGCCTTAGACAGGTTTTGGTCTCGGTTATGTATAACCCTTGTTCAGATACGTGCGACCATCGGTATGGGCATTGACACCCGTTCATTTTATTTTTCGAACCGACCGGAAATTTCGGTTTGGTCTTCGTCCGTACGGATTAATCGGGTATGTTTTGACTATAGGTTAGGTGACGGCCCCACCTACACCCACTTCACTTAGGTAGTGTGCTACAAAATTTTTGTTTTCAGTTATTTCTCCACTTTTGTAAACTGAAAAAAAAAAGAAGTTTGACAGACAGTTTTCATTTTCATTTCCTTCAATTTTTTTTTTTTGTAATAAGAGAATTGCATTGATAATTTAAAGATACACAGTCGCTCAGTTGTAGAGCTTACAGACATTATGGGTCACGACATTCTCGTGACTTAGTATGCATGACCACGAAGGTCGACACTAACAACAAACCTAATAAATTTATGCACATTACAATTAAATTAGAGTATAGCATATCCTACACTTTAACTCAACTTAAAGTAACATGCAAAATTTACAGATTTAGACTAAACATAAATAAAAACAAACTATAAGCGGTAACAATGACGCAGACAATCGGGAACCGTACGACACAAAGGTGAGCACACTGTTTAAGAGTCCACTGCAATGTCCATCCTTCGACTAACTCGTAATAAATCCGAAACAAATAGTCGCAATACAGGGCGGAGGAACCACAACTCATCCACAACTTACCAAGCTAACCAAAGTAGACACATAGGATGCTTAAACCTAGAAAATAGCCCTAACTCCCCCACCCCCACCCCCCACCCCCCACCCCACACACCAAAAAAAAACCCATGCCTAAAACTGATTGCCCAAAACCCAAAGGCAAATCTCTTCCCCCTTTCCCCTTCCCCTGGTCCTGAATCCCCCCATTTCAAGCCCAACAGAAACTCACCCTACACCCACCCCCCCAAGACCCTATCCCCCAACCCCCCCTCCCAAGATTACACGGACTCCAAGAACCAACCCCAGAACCACGGCTATGCCCCTTTATCTCGAGCCCTCCTACTACTGCTAGAACCAACCAACCGACCACAACTCGAACCTCCACCACTGAGGAACATGAAACAGATAAAAACGGAATTGAAAGTCTGAAGGAGCATTCAGAATAACTATAAAAAAGCACCGGGGAAGATCCGGTCGCCGCCGGTGAGATTTCGGCCACGTCTGGCGAACATTGGAAAATACGTCGATCGAGCAGATCTATGTAGATCGGAGACAAACCTTGATGTTGCCATCTCCATTCAAATTCCAGTGAGATGCCTCGCCACTGTCTTCCCGCCGCTTTTACCGCCAGCCACCAACCGATCACTTCCTAAAGTATACCACCACAGTAGACGTAAAGAAGAACCTATAGCTGAAATTCAGAGTGGCTGTCGCCCCACACGTGCAGAAGCACGATAGGGTGGCCATGGTGAATTCTGTTGAGTTGGGTGTTTAGAGAGAAGGCTGGGAGAAATTTTTAAAAGAATCTTGTGGAGTACTATTCCTTCGTTTTTGGTCTTTCCTTCAATTTTGAAAACCAGTTTTTAAAACATGATTATTTTTAAAACTATATTTTGGAGTTTTGAATTTTAAGTTTTGGTTTTTGTTTTGAGATCCAACCTTCAAACTTTGTTACAAGCAAAAAAAAGAAAGCATCATTTTAACTAGACTCCTATCACCACACAGAGCACCACGCGACCACCAGACCTGGCATCACATCGCCACCACTGCCGATAATCATCCTCCCCTACCCCACCCCCATTGTCCCCACCATGGCCACCATCAATTCCTCCCGTTTGCCGCCGTTGTCGTCGCTAATTACACCTCCATAAATACCATCAATTTGCCACCATCACCTCCACAAATACCATAACATCTTGACAACCATAACCACCGCCAACGTCCCACCACTACCGCCAACACCACGACCCAGCACCGCCGGCCACAAATTGCAACTCTTGACCATAACCTTCACAATAAATTGCCGACTGCACACACCCGCGGCCACCAACGGCCACTAATTGCTGATCCACGGCACCGCCTCCAACGATCTGCCAATGAATCACCCACCCACGACCATTAATCGCACACCCACGACGCTGACTTGCTTACATCGCTTGCATCCCACCACCAAGCGCCACCCACCGCCACGGCGTGCGCCTCTCTTCCATGGTAAGGGTCCATAATGTTAAATCTCATAATTATCAATATCGTACCAATACCGGCCGATCTAGCTGGTACGTATCACTTTTGTCTTTTACTGGTACGGTATCCCTTACATTTTGAACCAGACAAAATACCGCTCTGTACCGTTTGTACCGGCCGGTACAAGTGATACCGGCCGAGTACTACGTACCAGCTGAGATTTTGTGTTTTTTACCGATTCCTTAAAAAAATATAAAAGTAACCAGTTTTATTAGAATTTTGTAAATTGATCATATAAAGACTAAATAGAAAAATACTATAAGTTATTTTACACCAATCAAAAGCTCTACAACATCTTGCTCATAATATTCACTTAACTTTAATTTACTTTATACCTGAAAACTTTGATGATATTCTTTCATTTACACACACGGCGCGAGCACACACATGCGGACACACACAAAACAGTTTATTATTGAATCCAAAGATGTTATTATTGAACAAACAATTTATTTATACATAAGAATTTACAAATGAGATCATAAAAAAAGGGGGATAATCCTAGAGAAGGTAATTCAATTGAATAAGCTATTTTGTTTATTTAAAAACTAACATAATTTAAGCTCCCTAAGATAAAAAGTTTATTCTGGAGGAGCTGTGTGTGTGTAGTATTAGTTCGTCGATGAAGATTATTACAAATGTATATTATTGATGAAAAATTTTAGACGGTATCGGTACTAGTACGTACCATTTCATGGAACGCACTCTGGTACGGTATTCATAACTATGATTAGAATTGAAGGAGTGGCTCACCTTCTTCAGAGAAATCTGTGGCGAATGACGGTGAAGAGGGGAATAATTGTGAAAATGATACCTTTTTTTCTTTGAGTTGATTAGCAACCAACAATCAATTTTTTTGTATGATTTGATGTGCAATAAATCGTCGATTGTGGTTTTTGGTTGTTAAGACTTTTTGTTTTAATTGTTAGTGATTCCATCATTTTTGTTACAGGTCAGTTTACTATGTGAATCTAACTAATAATGGATTTCCACTGGTAATATCACTGTTTCGCTATTTTTATTCCATTTTTCATATTTAAGAGAGGGTCGAGTCTCATTTATATCTTTCAGCATCGTATGTCTATATATCTGGTTCACAGCACTTGTTCCTTTTTCACAACACATGTTTCTAAATTTCCACATTCTATGTATGTCTTTTGATTTGACGGCAGTAAGGCTTAATGATATATATATATATATATATATATATATATATATATATATATATATATATGACGATAAAAATATGACACAAGGCTTATTGATTTTAGCTGAAATTTATTTAAAAATAGCAGCTGAAAATTTCTTTGAATTGAAATCGTTAGTATGGTTATTGGTCATAAATTCATCTTACGTTTCAACTCCTAACTCTATGTTTGTTTGATTGAAGAAACAGGCAGACCTGTTTTTTGTTTTCTTATATTTGTCATTTTTGGACTACTAATCCAAAGACTGGGTCTTATTTGTTACGAAATTTATTTATGTGTTTGGAGATTTATGTTAACCACTTTTGCTTGAATGTATATAAAGATATGGAGAATGAGTAAACTAGTGGTGCATTTGCTGAACAATGTGAACATGGATAATTCGTTGGATGCAAAAGCTTGATGGAGGTGTAAAGAGTTGATTGAAGTTAAAGGAATTAGTCCAAACCTTATTATGGAATATGCACATGATGCTCAATTTAAGTTTGAGTTAATTGCTTAACTCTAGATTTTAGGAATTGATGCCATTGTTCTTATGGTATTTGACATGATACTAACTAGTGAGTAACTAAGTTAAAACCAGGAAACTATAATTTCACATGCTTTTTTATATTTTAGTTTTATGTACTTATATCCATGGTTTGAAACTTAGATTTTATAGTTTACCTCGAAATTGATAAATATTTGTAGTAACTAACAAGAAATGTGGTAGTAAAAGAAAAATGAAGACAATATACATAAATTTGTATAATGAGCAAACAAATATTGTTTATCAAAAGAAATACAAAAAAAAAAAAATTTGGCTGATTTACTTACAGTTCTACTTAGACTGCCCAGGTATGGTATGGGTATAGAAAAAGACTACTTAGAAAAAACATTTGTTAATTTTTACCCAAACGTGTAGCTATCGGGTCGACCTGATTGGCAGGTCCTAGATACGTGAGAAAAGAAAATGTCTATTTTTTCACATTCTTACATCCTTGTCCACATGATATTATACTAGCCTTTGGGCATAGGCAGTACTTGTACAAACAAATTATAATTTTGCTCGATAAATATATACCGAAAGGTAAAAATAAAACTAGATAATACTGCCTATTACAACGGTGGACTTGTAATATCCTAAACTTTGGGAGCGGGTTAAAATAACCATCTGTACTTAAAAAAAATAATATATATATATACATATACATATACATATATATATATATATATATATATATATATATATATATATATAAATGGGCGATAATGTTCGGCAATGCTCCGGTATTAGTAGAATATTGAGGCTTAAAAGAGTATTTGGACAAAAAAATAATTTTTGAAAGTTTTGGGGTCATTTTGTAATTTTTGAACGTTTTGGGGTATAAATGTAAATTATTTTTTTGGTGATGAAACATAATGAAATGAGTAATAGAATATGTTTTAGTAACATTTAATTAAATTAATAGAGATTGGAATAAAATTTAGGGTTTGGATGTAATTACTTAAAGTTTTGGGTTATTTTGCAAATATGGAAACTTTGGGGAACTAGATTGCAATTTTTGAAAATATTCATTAGGTGTCAAATTGTTGAGAAAAGGGTCCTAAAGATGCAATCTCCTACTTAATTTACCCGATGACTAATATAATTAATCGTAAATTAATGGAGTGGATGAGATAGAAACAAAAGAAAGGAAAAAGAAATTTGGGGGAGGAAAATAGAAATAAGGAAAAAAAGCCGAAGGAACTGTAACCAGAAATGAAAAACAGAGTAGTGAAGAAGAAAAGAAAATCGAGGGAAATCAAAGGAGGAAAAGAGAAGAATTTGTGTCAAATTCTTGAAGGTATTCCTTCCTTCCCCGTCATTGTCTTTAAATCAGTGTGTCTCTAATGTGTGAAATCATGAGAATAATGTGTGTTTCGTTGTGTGCATGGTGTGTACAGGTGTGTGATCTTGCTTGATACACAGGGTCTTCAACGTCAACCTGCAATTCCAAACCAAGTTTTGTCAATTTTTGGCCTTGTGTAGAGTGTTCTTTGGTTTTCCTATTATGTCTAGCATGGGATTTTCTACTGCCTTTTATCGAAAAGACCAAAAATAGTAAATTATGGTAGAAATAGCTTTCTCTGTGCACTGTTTCCAGTTCATCGACTCTTAACATAGCAGATACAATTTGATAGCAACTTCTTCCATTTGTATTTAAGGCATCAGTTTAAGGTTGATATTCCACAAGGCTTTGGTCCTTAAATAATGGACTAATGAAGATATTGAGTGAAATTTTGTGTGTTTCAGTGTGTTGAGAGGTGTGTGTGTGTGTGTGTGCACGCGTGCAGGTGCCGAGAAAGTGTTCACAGTGGGTGGTGCTTTGATTGGTGAAATTAAGTCCCTATGTGTTTTGATGGTGTGGGATTGTATGTTAGAATGTAACTTTAGGAGTGTTAGAATGTGCATTCATATGTAATAGTGAGTGTGTGACAGCATGTGTTCTTTGGATTTGTGAGTGTGTGTGAGATTATCTGTAAGACATGTAATGGTGTATTAGTGTGTGGGTATAGGGGTATTAATGTGTATGTAGGTGTTTTAGTGTGTGCGTTTGAGTGTAGCCGAGTGTGTGGGTGAGTTTTAGAAATGGGTGTGCGGCATTGAAGTGGAGAAGAAAGTGTGTTCAAGGTGCATTAGTGTATGTCATGATGTGAATAGTAACTCTTTTTGTCACTAATGAGTAGGGTATATTTGAACAGTTTTAATCTGAATTTTTATATATAGTTAGGGTAAAAATTTGACAAAGTCTAAAACAGTAACCCCCATTATTTTTATAAGAGGTATGCTCTGAAATTTTTTACATAGTTATCAATACCGTACCGATACCGGCCATACTGGTTTGTACGTACCGTTTCTGCCTTTTAGTGGTACGGTATCCTTTACATTTTGTACCGGCAAAAATACCGCTATGTACCGTTTGTACCGGACGGTACAAGTGATACCGGCCGAATTCTACATACCGGTCAAGATTTTGTATTTTGTATCGATTCTTTAAAAAATGTAAAAGTAACCAGTTTTGTTAGCAATTTAGTAAATTGATCATATAAAGACTATATAGAAAAACGCTCTAAGTTATTTTATATCAATCAAAGGCTCTGCAGCCTCTTGCTCATAATATTCACTTAACTTTGATTTACTTTATACCTAAAAACTTTGATCATATTCTTTTATTTATATACACGTGTGCGAGCACACACATGCGGACACACACAAAAACAAATTATTATTGAATCCAAAGACGTTATTATTGAACAAATAGTTTATTTTTACATAAGAATTTACAAATGAGATCATTGAAAAAGGGGGATAATCCTAGAGGAGGTAATTCAATTGAATAAGCTATTTTGTTTATTTGAAAACTAATGTAATTTAAGCTCTCTAAGATGAACAATTTATTCTAGAGGAGCTGTGAGCAAAAAGATGTACGTATATATGTTAGTCCGCCAATGAAGAATATTACAAATGTATATTATTGATAAAAATTTTGAGATGGTACCGGTACTGGTACGCAGCATTTCATGGAATGCACTCCAGTACGTTATTCATAACTATGATTTTTTGAAAATTCTCGATGTCAGCGAATGACGGTAAATAGGGTATCGGTTAAAAAGAATTATTGAATTACTTGACATAGCAAACCAAGTTATTTTAATCTAAAAATTTTAAGAGAATCTTATTTTACTAATATGCTTCATATTCCAATTTCGTGCCATTTTGAGGTCGATAGGCATTTTGAAGTCGAACCGGCTTCTGAGCGCTCGGTCCGGACATCGGTTTAAAATTTTCGGGCAAAATTTTTTTGAAATACTTTTTAGCACAAAAATACCTTCAGGATGCTTAAAATAATGTTTTAAGATATTTTTGGGATTTTTCCTGTGTCAGAAACCCCCAAGGGTGTTTTGGTAATATGCCACTCCAAGGGGGTATTTGGTAATTTTACCTATAAAAGGTATTTTGAGGTAAATTACATACGGTAAGGTTATTTGAGTCATTTTACTTACGGGAATGTTGTTTTGGTGATTTAAGGGTGTAAGAGTGTTTTTGGTAATTTTACACCTCAGAGGCATTTTGGTAATGTTACATAACCGATGAAGGGGGTTCGTTCTGGGAATATGGGTGCGTCCGTATTAAGTTTATAATGTCGTGGTGTAGACTATGTTATGATGATTTGATTATCTCATTTACGTTAAAGTTAAAGACTTCCAGTTAGGATAATTTAGCTGTAGATCCAGGTAAGGGTTTTTATCTGAACCCTAAGTAAGGACTTTCGTCCAAACCCTTATTTTGATAACTCGTACTCGTAAGTACTCTTTTGAATTACTTATGACTAATGTTGAACACTAAATTATGTATTGATGTCGGCATGTTGTAGCCCAGAAAACCCCAATATTGAACCTGAACCGATTATTTGGAAATCTTATCGATACTCATCTGTTATTGCATGCAGAGCATATTCCATAATTGCATTCCTTCGTTCTTTCTGAACGGTTGTGCCTTAACTCGATAATCATTCATAATCGTTCTTGTTATTTGTTGTGGTTATTCTAGAATTCCAAGTGATGACTTATATCAGCATGTTTATTGTTATTGACACCTGATTTGATTTCAATGAATTGAGCTTATGTTAATGCTCATTGATATTGCTGATTTTGTGTTAACCTAGGAAACCGTACGGTGGGGAGGCGTTACAAGGCTGATTTGAATCCTGCGTGGAACGCAAGCTAGTACTCAGTGGGACTAGTTATTCTGGTACATCATGCATGTGTACACTATACTGGCTTTGCCTGAATGGCAACGCGATTGCCCAGGATCAACATCTTTAAATTTTTTAACATTGTATCTTACCGTAACTATTACGAAAATGACTGGAAAGGATTGTCTCAAATGTTTTGTGCTTGTTTAAAATCGCGCCCCAGATTGCCTTTGAACTCATTTTGAAATCCTTCAGAAACCATCATCGTATTTTGGAATGATGGCTTTGAAAATGATCATTTTGAAACCCGTCGGGAATGTTATTGTTTATTTTGGTATCTATTTATGATGAATTTTGATCGAGTTATCTAGATCGTTTGAAATATTTTTGGAAATCACCGTTTGTTGGATTCTTTTGAATCATTTTGTAATTCTTTCAGTTGTCCTTGCACGACCTTACTGAGCTCTCAATAGTTCACCATTTGTTTGACTCCCTTCTGCACTTAATGATCAGCTGTAGCATGCTCGGAAATGAGTTTAGAGTCTGAGTGAGAGTCCGGTGAGCCCACCACTACTGTATAGTAACACCCCTGAGTGGGTTGGTACTGTCAGCTTGTACTATAGATGTTCGAGGTTGTAAAAAACCTAGGTTTTAATAGTTTAAGTTCAAGCAGTTTTGTATTCTTGCATTTGAAGAATTTGAGTTGATATCGGATTAAATGCTTCGAAGTATGTGTTAATATACAGGATTTGGCAGGTTCGATGTGATGTGGTAGGTTAATGTTCTGGGAGTTCAGGGCGACGGAGCTCCAGATTTTCAGGACGTTACAGTATTCTCCCCACCTTAAAAAAATTTCTTCCTCAAAATTTGCTCTCCGATATCCTATCACTTATAATGTCTAGGTACTACCTTCCATTGCGTCACTTAAATAACTGTCACATAGTAGCCAAGCTACATGTAACTTCACACCCAAATTTCCATCCCCATTCATACCCGATGCAACTATTAATTAAAAACCATAATGCCAAATTCAGACTCTGTTGGGCGAACACCTCGCTCTAACTATTCTAGAGCTTCATGAACGATGACGTAGCTATTACCAAATTCACTGAGCTAAATCTACATCGCTACAAGTTTAACGCATATAAAATGAATTGAATCAAACTCTAATACTACGGCTTCCACCGCATTTTACTAATACTATCAGAGGCTCTATCATTTGCACAGTTTACTTAACGATGGTAAGCTTAACTCCAACTTAAGGTACACTAAATTACTGGGTGATGGTCACACGTGACTTGCACCCCACCAATACTAATAGAGATAACCAATCACTATAAGCCCTTACTCAGTATGAAGGACAGAAAGCTGTAACCACCTGACTTTCACTACACACTTTAATATCTTAAAACAACGAGCCCAAACTATTGCCGAATTTATCACCAAGGGACGTCTTATCTTAGCATAGCTACGTATTGTATACTTATGATTTTGCATACACTTCATAGAACGACGGAGAACTGTAACCACTACATTTTGCTGCGCGCTCTGGTGTCTTGCCTCAACAAGTCCAAGTTGTTACTGAATTTGTCACCTAAAGTGTTCTGCGAACATAACGCAAAATATGATTTTGTATACGTATGTATGGCACTTCACTAGAGTGTAACACTCTAGGTTATCACATCACTTCCTATTCACAGTCACATTGTTTACAAAAATCTTATAGCCTTATCCTTCAATCATCTGTTTTGATTAAACGCTTAAAGTCTTTCAGTTCTAAAGCAAATACATGCGGTCTATCATCATATATTTAACGAAATATCAACTCTGGACCAAATCATCAAATAGATTGTCCAAATTTAACATCGTTCTTAGAGTCGTCTCTCACTCACCAATTATTTGAGGCTTAGGAGTCTACATAATCTCATATTAGGCTAAGAAGTCAAAATTTCTTATCGTACTCTCAAACCAAACTTTCAGACTTAACACCAATCAGTCTGCAAGAGCACCATTCTCACTCATAAATCAAATCACCAACTTAACTACTATTCAAATCTTACGAACTTTCAAACACTACTAAGGTTTTCCCCAGATAATACATGGATGTGTGATTAGCGAATCACCAATTCATACCTAGTATGATGTCAAAATCCTGAACAACAAATGGAATGAGGTCCATAGAAGGTTCCCTATCCCAACATAGACGATACAATCACAGAGAACCGGAAAACAGTCAAAGACTCTCCCAACAGAGTACTTATCACAAGATCCATTTCTAAAGATGGGTTCTTACCCTCAATCGATGTGTAAGAGTAAGGGATACTAAATAATATGACGTTCCAGAATCAAACAATCTATGACCATCTCATGGGTTAACCTGTAGTGTACCTAATACCACGTCATCTGAGGTCGCAACATCCTGAACAGACATTAGATAAAGCCCAGCTGATGACCTGGGCCTCTGCCCTACAGGACTTGAGACTACTAGGTCTGGCCCTGCGGCCTTGTCTTCTTCCCTGACGAGGAATACTGCTTGTTGTTACACTAGGAATAGGGCACGACAAAACGTTGACTAATTATTTTTCACAAATGGACAATTTTGAACTTAATGCTCTACACTACCATAACTAAAACATTAATTGGTAAATCTATAGCGTGACTTACCACCCTGATTTCTCCCTTATATGACACATGGGATGGCCGAAAAAGTTGACCCGCCACCCTGACCAGTACTCTGGGTAGGTCTGATTTGGAACTCTATGTTGGTCTAAGTCTTGTACCCTAAGTGGATCGAGTGTATACACCCTTCGCTCCCTTAAATCCCATATCATGCCCTAATCAAATTTCAAAACTCTATCCAAATCTCAATATCATTGAGCTGAAGTAGTTTTGAATATCTGATTCTGCCCCAACCTTTAGTCTTGGGCACCGTGATGTGCCGACTGTAAAAAACTTTTTTTGCTGACGACAGTCAGCCCCTACAAATTTATTCTGGAAAAATTCTTACTTATCTCTCTTTTATCTGTCTTGTGTTTACTCATACCTTCCTCCACTGTCAGACTTAGATTGTTCCGAAACACATGCTAAGTAAAGACATTCCATATATCACGTCAATCGAGTTGGGATCACTTCATCGCTTAGTCCAGGCCTAAGCCCCCACTCGGACCTCTGGCAGCTATCTACCTCCGTCAGTAATCTCCTCACTACAAATCTTGTGGAACAAGAAACCTCATCTCAAACTAGTCTACCAACTCCCAACCTGTTGCCTCACATTACCGAACTCCCTTAACATTTATTTACGATAACTCGTTGGGAATACCGATTGAAAATAATTCCCTAATTGTTCCCAAGTAATATCAATCAATTGCTAATGAATTATACTCTTCTCTACCATTTTTCACCACTAGTTGGCCTCATTTCTCAACTTATAGATAGCAGATTTAACCTTTTGGTTCTCACTATAGCTAGTTGCTTGCAAATTTTCCCCATTATGTTAATCTAACTCTCTCCCTCCGTAAAATCCAACATCCCCTAAAGCTAGTTGCATTTATTTGGTAAATTCACATAAGGTACTCTCGTCATGAGATTGTGGCTGTGGTTGAACCGGATTCGATACTCCTTACTGCTGGTTGGCAAATCAAAGTCGGAATTGGGTTCATACTGTTCAGAACTACAACCATTGGTTATGTGTTCAGCTAGGTAGAGGTGCCCCTCTACAATCATGAACCTCCATACAGTACATTTTTCAATCTAAAGATTGTTTATCAGGTCCTTCCATTATCGAGAAAGGATCCTTGCTTTTCTTATGTTGGAATCTCATCTATCGGGGAACTCTTGGACCTCCATACTATGTCCAATGCCAGTGCTACAAGTGTGAGCCATACCAATACTATTAACAGTTATTAGCGTTATGCTAACACGTGTTTAAAGAATAACACAATCAGAGGTTATAGGGAATCTTCTTAACTCTACCATCATCCTACCCCACTCTCATTAACTGCAATACAATTCTATAAAATCAGGTTACCTATTGTGACACATTAGTCTTAATTAGCTTCTAATCATTTTATTAAATTTAAATATATTTAAATTTGATTGAAATAATATAATTGTGTTACATTATTTGTCTACATAAAATAAATATTGAAATTAAGTTGTGGGCCCAAAATTTAATTATATAAAACTTTGGGATTGAAAAGTAATTATACAAAACATTGGGACCAATATGTAAATATGAAATGTTAGTATTTAGTGGCATGTTCACGTGTGAGAGTATGAGAATGGAAGAATTTTAGGGTTGGCACCTATGTTTGGTGGTGAGTAATCAAAGGCAAACAATAAAAAAAAGAGAATGGAAAGTAAAGTAAGTGGACAAACTAGAAAGAAAATAAAGAAGGGAGGTGAAAGACAAAACTTTAACCATTCGGCCACAACGATAAAGGAAAGTGTAGAAACAAAGAGAAATAAGGAGAAAGAAAAGAAAGGAGAGAAAGGGAGGAAGAGAAGAAGAGAAGAAAGAAAAAAAGAGAGAGATTTGCATCAACTTTCTTGAATTGGCTTGAGCTTAATTTTCTTGAAGGTAGATTATCTTCTGTATTTAGGTTTTTAAAGCATGTTTGAGAAGTATGATTAGTGAAATACTTATAAACTTGCTTGTAATGATCTTAAGTGAGATAAGTTACAAAACCTGCAAAACAGTTATAGAAATGAGATAACTTTGGTGCCTAGAAATGTATAGTTTTAGTTAAGATATGGGTTTGGTTATTTTATATGCTGTACTAATACATGGTTAGAGTATACACACCATATTTCAGATTATTTGAAGTATTATTACTATGGTTTAAATTTGTGGCGTGAAACCTATTGTGAAAATGTACAGTCATGAAATTAGAGTAATTTTGGTGCTTAAAAGGGTATACTTTTAGTTGATATATAGACTTGATTATTTTATATGTTATACTAATACATGTATAGAGTATACACACAAAATTTTATATTATTTCAAGTACTATTACTATGGTTTAAAATTCGTGACTTAAAACCTATTATGTGCAACTGTTGCTAGACAGATTCCAAAGTCTATCTTTAGAAGAGCTTAACATGACCTTAAAATAATATTTTCGTGCCAAAAAAATACTAGAATGTAGCTCTGTAAGTTTACTTTCCATAAATATATAGTCTGACTATAGAGGCCTTGTAATTAAATTGTTATGATTTTGGAGTACAGACTACTCTTGCTGTCAATTTAAATATAGGGCAGATTATGTAACCTAAACTAGTAGTTCTTTGTACTGGGCTTGATGGTGAATAAGTAGGTAAATTTCAGTTCTTAAATGGAAATTCAGACATCTACATAATAATATAAGTATACATATGGGTAGGGTACTTAAGGAAGAATATCAAATTATTTCTTGATTGATTATTGAATTAGTTTGTACATTTAGAGATTAGTCTACCCGTTGGCATGTGTTTTGTTGGTAATATGTCAAATATGACTTGAGCTCTTTTGATGTACTTGATAAATTTTTTGTTGATATCAATACATGATTATGCATGTCACGTGAAGGAGGAGGAAAAAGTGATTTGAGGGTGTTATTGTCGGGGTTGGGAGTTATCCGGCCAGGGTTCTCATTCTCGTTCATGTCTGGATAGTACGTACTAGCCATGCTACTACTTCCCGAAAGGAATTATTGGCATGCATGTGATGATGTTGGGCTTCTCCTATCGAACCCACTATATCAGTTGGTTGTGATATGAAAAGCCTCTCGCACTCAGGAAAGGTTGGCTTGTACATGAGGGGCATATTTGCATATTGATATTCCTATAATTGGCTCATATTTATCTTGAACTTGTTTATACTGCTTCGTTATACTTATTGGGATCAAGTCAGTATTCAGGTCTTGCTTCCCATTCTCGTATATATTTTACAAGATTTCAGATCTTGCTCGATATGTTATTCCCGTTTCTTTTGAAGGCAAGTGTTAGCAAATGTTTATAAGTCATACTCAATATGTTAAAAAAATTATTCTCAAGTACATATGTATCATCTGTTCAAGTAAGTTGCATGTTTGTACTAATCACTCATAATATAATCAATTCATGTTTGGACTTAGAATCACCGGATACCCTACTGAGCCATCAGGCTGACCCATTCCCGGTACTTTTTTTTTTCTATATTCGGAGTCAGAATATTTGCCAGGGGACAAAGAGGATTACTTGGGGAGAATCAAGAATATTACGCTGGGTGAGCAGAGTTTTAGTTGTTCTACTTTTGTTTTGGAGTGTAGCACTTGTATAGGAGAGAGGTGGTCTGTAATATAGTGTTATGTTCAATCTTTTCATTTATGGATGACTGTAACGTTTAAGCCATATTTTATGCTGTTTCTTTTAAGGTTTGTAGTAAAACTCTGTTTATCCTTGATGTATATATGTTACATTTAGTGGTATCAAAGCTATAGTTTCTTAAAATCCAGGCTAAGATCTTTGGAATTTATTAGTTTATTTGATTTTGAAATTTGGTGTGGCCTAAACATATTTTTTGCCTTTTCAGGTGTGATATATGGCGGGCCAGAGAGAGGAAAGTACTGCGGGGCAAGGTACACAAGGAACTGATCCTATTTACGGGATATCATTGGGTTAGTTGGATATATAGCCAATACCCTATAATATTCGCAAAACAATCAGTAGCATAGTTAGGTTGGTTAGAGTTCTCATGTGAGATCCATTATAGCTACTGATGATCTAACCTTACTTGAAAGATTGGTTAAGCTTAAGCCTACTGTATTCGCGGGTGGCGGTAATTCAGATGAGGCAGAGGAATGGATAAGCAATAAGGAAAAATTATTTGAGAGAATGCAATTAACTCCTGCACAGAAAGTTTCTTTTGCTACTTTTTATTTGAGTGAGGATGCGGGGTTTTGGTGGAAGACGATTGATGCAAAGTGGATAGCTGGTAATGTTATAAGAACTTGGGATTTGTTTAGTGCTGAGTTTAAAACAAGTATATTCCGGCAAGTGTTAAATGAGATAGGGAATTGTCTTTCCTGCAACTTGAACAGAAATATAAGAATGTATAAGAATATGAAAAAGAATTTATTGCTTTAGCTCGACATGCATCTTATTTGGTTGAGGGTGGTGATAAGAAAGTTAGGAAGTTTGAGACTGGCTTGAATCCTGACATACATGAAGTTATAGCACCTCTTAATATCTATGATTATCACGAGATTGTAGATTAGGCACTTAATATTGAGAGGACTTTGGGGTTTACATGGGCAAAGAGGGTGCAGATGAGTTTATCTAGGCCTCCGGTGCCATATTGGCAGGCAGGAAGATTTCCTTCTACATCTGGTGGTAGGGAATTTCTGAGAACAAATATGAGGAGTATGGCGTATGCATCTAGACCTCAGACACAGAGATTTATGCCACGACCATTTATAACTGGACCACGACCTCAGCCTAGGCTTGGAGTGAAGCCTACTTATTATATACCACCTCAACAGCAGCCTGCACAGGCAGTTAGTTGAAATTGCACTTTTTTGTGGTATGACTGGGCATACAGAAGAGATGTGTAGGAAGAGAAGGGGGAGATGTTTTGTGTGTGGCTCACAGGGACATCAGATGAGGGATTATCCTAAGAATAGAGGATCTATGGTTACTACTGCTAGGGACGCATCTGGTAGTGGTATTAGTACATGTAGAAGAGTGAATAAACCAACGATAAAGGCTAGAGCATTTGCATTAGAACAAGATGAGGCACAAGGATCAACTGCAGTTCTTGGAGGTACTGTTCTAATTTCTGGTACTTTGGCTAGAGTATTGATTGATCATGGCTCACACATTTGTTTACACCCTATTTTGGTCGCACCCAGGGCCCGCATAAGGACCCATTTTGCGCGACACATCACCCAGTCAACGGTCAATTATTCAACGCCATCACCCGGTTAAGGCGCATCTCCTTTTCAAGCATTCACAGGCATCACCAATGCAGCGACGTTAGCACAGTCAAACCGTTGGAAAAAAGGGCTTGACCCCTGAAGGGGGTTGGCCACCCCCTTTTCAAGGGTGGCGGCCACCCCTTCTTAAGGGGGGTCAACCACCCTATTTCAAAGGGGGTCGGCCATACCTTCTTAATGGGGGTCGGCCACCCCTTCTTGTAGAGGGTCGGCCACCCCTTTCTTGAGGGGGTCGGCCACCCCTTCTTAAGGGGGTCGGTCACTGCTTCTTAAGGGGGATCGACCACCCCTTCTTGTAGGGGGTCGGCCACCCAAGGGGGGTCGGCCACCTACCTTAACGACTGACAATCGTCGCTCACGGTTGCGCGCCGTAATCGTAACAACCGTCGCTCGCCGTAGTCGCAACGACTGTCGCTCGCCAACGCGCTCTGTCGCTGCGACGACTTCGCTAGTCATCACACTCCGTCGCCGTGACAACTATCGCTCGCAGTCACGCGTCACTCGCGCACCATCTCCGCGACCCTAGTCGCCCGCGCGCCATCTCTGCGACCTTCTTTGCCTGCATCCGCGCTCCAACTCCGCAACTCCCGTCGCCCGCGCGCCATCTCCGCGACTCTAAGTCACCCGCGTGCCATCTCTATGACCTTCGTCGCCCGCGTCCGTGCGACAGCTCCGTGACTCCCGTCGCCTGCGCTCTGACTCCGTGACTCTCGTCGCCCGCGCTCCAACTCCGCGACCTTCGTCGCCAGTGTCTGTGCGCCAGCTCCGTGACTCTCGTCACCTGCACACCGTCGTCGCGACCTTCGTCGCCGTACCCATGCGCTCCTTTTCATTATCCGTGCCCCCGACACCAAGTATTGTCTCGCGACCTTCGTCACCGCGCCCATGCGCAACTTCCATAACATGTACTCCGGCACCAAGTATTGCTCCACGACATTTGTCACCGCGCCAATGTGCCATTCTCATGACATGTGCCCCGGCACCAGGTATTATCCCCGCGACGTTCGTCGCCGTGCCCGTGTACCATTCTCATGATATATGCCCCCGGCACTAGGTATTATCCCTACGACATTCGTCACCGCGCCAATGCGCCATTCTCATGATACATGCCCCCGCCACCAGGTATTATCTCCATGACATTCGTCACCGCGTCCATGTGCCACTTTCATAACACGTGCCTCGGCACTAAGTGTTGTCTCCACGAAGCTTGTCGCTGTGCTCGTGCGCCACAAACACAGACGTGCCCCTGGCACCTTACGCACTCCAGCGCGCCCATGCGCTGCGCCACAAACACATACGTGCCCCCGGCACCTTACTCACTTTGCCATGCCCATGCGCCCCGCCACTAACACAGTCGTGCCCCTTGGCTCCTTGTCACACTACCATCTTGCATCGGTCCATCGTTTCACCACACCATGTGCACCTTGCCTTGGTCGTGGAACATGCTTCGACCCACTCTCCGGAGTGTGCAGCATCACTAGGGGCTTCGGCCCTCACTACGGGATGGGCTTGAGGCCATCGCCGGCTCAATAAAACTACGGGATGGGCTTGAGGCCATCGCCGACTCAATCAAACTACGAGATGGGCTTGAGGCCATCGCCGGCTCAATCAAACTACGGGATGGGCTTGATGCCATCGCCGACTCAATCAAACTACGGGATGGGCTTGATGCCATCACCGGCTCAATCAAACTGCGGGATGGGCTTGAGGCCATCGCCGACTCAATCAAACTGCGAGATGGGCTTGAGGCCATCGCCGACTCAATCAAACTGCGAGATGGGCTTCATGCCATCGTCTGCTCAATCAAACTGCGGGATGGGCTTGATGCCATCGCCGGCTCAATCACTAGGGGCTCCGGCCCTCGCAGCAGGATGGGCTCACAACACTAAAGCCATCGCCAGTACAATCACCGGGGGCTCTAGCCCTCGCAGCGGGATGGGCTCACAACACTGAAGCCATCGTGGCACAATCATCGAGGGCTCCAGCCCTCGCAGCGGGGTAGGCTCACAACATTTAAGTCATTGCTGGCATAACCTTAAAGCCATCAACATCACACTCGCAAGGGGCTCCGACACGAAGACTTCCTGCAACAGACTCTAAGCACTGAGAGGCGACCATGCCCACTCATGTTGCTGTTGATCGTCAACACCACCAGGGTAATGACCCTCGGGTTACTCCGGGAAGGGAGCAGGTCCTCGGAGGGCATTGCGCCTAGTCCGCCTGGTAGTTGGCTGCAGGGGCAACCCTCAACGTTGTCAGGTCCTCTGCCCGTCTCTTGACGCACCTCGTGGGATTCAGTAAGGGCTTGGACTGGTGGCTGGGGCAATGGGCTACTCTGACCATGCTACCGCGGCATGATCAGTCTCCTCAGACAGGCAGAGAGATATTGTAAGGGCAGGGCAGCACAAACTTGGGGATCGACAGCCTAACAGAGAATCAGTACTTTAGACCCCCTGGCAATGTGCCGCTTCCAGGGGACGACACATGTCAACTTATGACACATTCACATTTTTGCCTTTAAATAGTGGACTTTGGACCTTATTCAAAGATCTTTTCTCTCATTTGGCATTTTCACTTTCTCTCTCTAAAAAGCCATTCTCTCTAAAATTCTAGTGAGAGAAACACATTTGGACTTTTGTCACTGGACCCTCGATGCTGCACCCTTGTCTCGGACTGTCGACCGTTGGTCCTGTTCATCGTCGCCCTGCCTGTGTGGCTCTGCCAGCCCTCACGCTCTGTCTGGGGAGCCTTGCTCTCAGCCCTTACTCTGTCCTTGCTGTCTCCCACTTTGCCTACCTGGAAGTTGACTCAGACTGCATCCTTTGTGGCACCTCCGCATAGCAGCGAACACTTTTTCCTGATCAACAACATTCATATGTTGCATCATATTTCTTGCATCATTTGCCTATGTTGTCGGAGTCTTTACCTTTTGCAGTCAAAGTCAGTACTCCTGTGGGTGATTCTTTATATACAGATACAGTGTACAAAGCCTGTGAGATTAACATGAATAACCATGTACTGCATGCTAATTTGATTACACTGCATATGTGGGAGTTGGATGTTATTTTGGGTATGGATTGTTTATCCCACAGTCATGCTAGTGCTGACTGTTTTGCCAAGACCATTACGTTTACTTTACTTGATCAGTTAGTATTTATGTATGTTGGGGATAAAAGTCTAGTTGTTATCCCAATTATTTCTGCCTTACTTGCTCAGAAGTTACTTGATAAGGGCTGTATGGGGTATATTGTATATGTTGTTGACTGTTTTGCCAAGACAATTGTGTTTACTTTACTTGATCAATTAGTATTTATGTATGTTGGGGATAAAAGTCCAACTGTTATCCCAATTATTTCTACCTTACTTGCTCAGAAGTTACTTGATAAGGGCTGTATGGGGTATATTGTATATGCTATTGACTGTTCGAAGACAGTGAGTAGGCTGGAGGACATCCCTATTGTTCGAGAATATTCAGATGTATTTTCACAGGACTTGATTACTCTACCACCTGATACAGAGATAGAATTCGTTATTTAACTTGTTCCAGGCAGCGCACCTATATCCAAATCTCCCTACAGAATGGCTCCTGCTGAAATGAAAGAGTTAAAGGTACAATTACAAGATTTGCTTGATATAGGTTTTAGACCAAGTACTTCACCTTAGGGTTCGCCTGTGTTATTCGTTAAGAAAAAGGATGGTACCTTACGTTTATGTATTAACTATAGACACTTAAATCAGGTAACCATAAAGAACAAGTACCCATTACCCCATATCAAGGATTTGTTTGATCAATTGCAAGGAGCTAAGACATTTTCTAAATTGGATTTGAGGTCAGGTTATCATCAGTTAAAGGTAAAGGAGGAGGATGTCATTTGGGGTTACTAATGGACCTGCGACATTTATGGATCTGTTGAATTGCATATTCAAACCAAACTTGGATAGTTTTATGGTAGTGTTTATTGATGATATTTTGGTTTATTCTCGGGATACCCAACAACATACTCAGCATCTCAGACTTGTTTTACAAACCTTACGGATAAAAAGTTATATGCCAAATTTGAAAAGTGTTATGTTTCTGTTGGAACAAGTTACTTTTCAAGGGCATATAATATCAGGTGCATGAAAATCAGTGGATCTCGCTAAGATTGAGGCTATACAAAGTTGGAAAATGCCTTCAACAGTATCGAAGGTAAGTAGTTTTTCGGGGTTAGCCAGACAGTACCGTAGATTTATTGAGGGATTTTTCAAAATTGCTGAACCATTATCTCGTTTGACTCAGAAGAAAGTAACTTTTATTTGGGATGATAAATGTGAGAACAGTTTCAGGAGTTGAAACATAGATTGATCAATGCACCTATTTTGGTTCTGCCGAACGGGAATGATAATTTTGTAATATACAGTGATGCATCTCACAAAAGTTTGGGTTGTGAGGTAAGGTAATTGCTTATGCATCACGTAAATTGAAGCCATAAAAAGGGAATTATTCTACTCATGATCTAGAATTAGCAGTTATTGTTTTTGCCTTGCATAAATGGAGACATTATTTGTTTGGAGCAGTATTTGAGATCTACACCGATCACAAGAGTTTGAAATATTTATTTTTGCGGAAGGAATTGAATATGAGACAACGTAGATGGATGGAATTATTAGATGATTACAGTTGTTCTATTTCATATCACCCGGGTAAGGCTAATATGGTTGCTGATGCCTTAAGCCAAAAGAATGTGATTGCTGGTTTAATGCCTAAGAAATAGGATCTGTTGACTGATGTGTGTGATTGGAGGCCGCGTGTAAGCTGAACATAATTTTTATTTGCTATAGTAAAGTTTGGCTTGCGTTAGTACAATTGATACGGGAAACACAGGGAAAACACCCAGAGTTGCAGAAAATTAGAACAGAGGTGGAGCAAGGTTTGTAACCTGAATTTTCATTATCTTTTGAAGGTATATTGAGATTTAGAGATCGTGCTTGTGTACCAAATGATGCTGAGGTTAAACATGAGATTTTGAATGGAGCGCATCAGAGTAAGTACACTATTCATCCGGGTAGTACTAAAATGTACAGAGATTTAAAACCACATTATTGGTGGAATGGTATGAAAGGTGATATAGCTAAATTTGTTTCCAAGTGCCTAACATGTCAGCTGGTAAATGCTGAATAGATACCAAAATATATTTCAAACAATCTAAATAGCTCAATAATTTCTAAAATGATCAAAAATCATCATAAATGGATACCAAAATAAACAATAACATTGACGACGGGTTCCAAAACGATCATTAAAAGATCATTTTCAAAGCCATTATTCCAAAATACAATGATCATTTCCAAAGGATTTCAAAGTCAATTCTGGAAGGGATTTCAAACAAGCACAAACCATTTGAGACAATCCTTTCCAGTCATTTTCGTAACAGTCACGATAAGATACAATGTCAATGAATTCAAAGATGTTAATCATGGGCAGCCGCGATGCCATTCAGGCAAAGCCAGTCTGGTGTACACATGCATGATGTATCAGAATAACTAATCTCAATAGGTACTAGCATAGTTCCACGCAAGATTCAAACTAGCCTTATAACGCCTCTCCCCAGTACAGATTTCCAAGTCAACACAAAATCAACAATATCAATGAGCATTAACATAAGCTTAAATCACTGAAATCAATTCGGGTGTCAATAACAATAAACATATTGATATAAGTCATCACTCAAAATTCCAGAATAACCACAACAAACAACAAGAACAATTACGAACGATTATCGAGTTTAGGCACAACAGTTTAGGAAAGCGAATGCAAACAATGATGGAATATGCCCAGCATGCAATAACAGACGAACATCAATAAGATTTCTAAATAATCAGTTCAGGCTCAATATTAGGATATTCTGGACAATAACATATCGATATCAATACATAATTCAATGTTCAACATTAGTCAAAAGTAAATCAAAGGAGTACTTACAAGTACGAGTTATCACTATTTTAAGCATCCTGAAGTCATTTTTGGGCTAAAAAAATATAAAATTTTTTTTTTCAAAAATTTTGAACTAGTGCCCTGACCAAGCGTTGAGAAGTCAGTTCAGCTAAAAATACCTATCAACCTCAGAATGGCATGAATTTTTAAAATATGAAACATATCTATAAAATAAGATTTTTTTAAAAATTTTAGGTTAAAATAACTTGGTTTGCTATGTCAAGTAATTCAATAATTCTTTTTAACCGATACCCTAATTTACCGTCCTTCGCGAACATCGAAAATTCCCAAAAAATTTCAGAGCATACACTTATAAAAAAAAATGGGGGTTACTATTTTAGACTTGTCACATTTTGACCCTAACTATTTATAAAGATTCAGATTAAAACTGCTCAAATAAATCCCCTCTTTAGTTACAAAAGCGGTTACTATTCACATCATGAAACACATTAATGCACCTTGAATCCACGCACTTTCTTCTCCACTTCAATGCCCACACCCATTTCCAAAACTCACTTACACACTGAAACGCACACACTAAAACACCTACATACACATTAATACCCCCATACCCGCACACTAATACACCATTATACATCTTACACACACATAATCTCTCTCTCTCACACACACACACAAACCTGAAGAACACACTGTCACACACTTACTACTACGTATGAATACACATTTTTTAACACTCCTAAAGTTACATTCTAACATACAATCCTACACCATCAAAACACATAGGCACTTAATTTCACTAACCCGAAGCACCACCCACTGCAACCACTCGCGCGCGTGCGCGCACACACACACACACTCCTCTCAACACACTAAAAACACACACACACATGCACTCCTCTCAACACACTGAAAACACAAAATTTCACTCAATATCTTCATTAGTCTATCATACATGGACCAAAGCCTTGTGGGATATTAACTTGAAACTGATGCCTTAATGCAAATGGAAAAAATTGCTAACGAATTATATCTGCTATGTTAAGAGTCTACGAACTGGAACCAGTGCACTAAGAAAGCTATTTTTACCAGATTTTACTGTTTTTGGTCTTTGCGACAAAGGGCAGTAGAATTTCCCATGCTAGCATAATAGGGAACCCAAGGAACACTCTACACAAGGCCAAAAATTGGCAAAACCTGGTTCGGAGTTGCAGGTTGACGTTGAAGACCATGTGTACCAGACAAGATCACGCACTTGTACACACAGCTTAGGACACACAACAAAACACACACTATTCTCACGATTTCACACACTAGAGACACTAATTTAAAGACAGTGAAGGGGAAGGAATACCTTCAAGAATTTGGCACTAATTCTTCTCTTTTCCTCTAATTTCCCTCGATTTTCTTTTCTTCTTCCCTGCTCTATTTTTCATTTTTGGTTACAGTTCCTCAGTTTGTTTGTTTGTTTGTTGTTTTTCCTTATTTTAATTTTCCTCCCCCAGATTTCTTTTGTTTTTATTTCATCCACTCCATTAATTTACAATTAATTAGATTAGTCATCAGGTAAAATAGGTAGGAGGTGGCATCTTTAGGACCCTTTTTCTCAACAATTTGACACCTAATGCATATTTCCAAAAATGGCAATCTAACCCCCAAAAAGTTTTCATATTTGCAAAATAACCCCAAACTTTGGGTAGTTACATCCAAGCCCCAAATTTTATTCTAATTTCTATTAATTTAATCAAATGTTACTAAAATATATTCTATCACTCATTTCATTATTTTTCATCCCCAAAAAAATAATTTACATTTATACGCCAAACTTTCCAAAATTATAAAATGACCCCAAATGTATACCCTGGAATTTTTGAAGTGTTAGCCAATCAATCAATCGATCACTTAATGGTACAGGTAATCTTTATCCCTTAAAATAAAATCAATGTATACTAGAGCTTCTACTATTCCTAAATTAACAATCTAATGATATTAGTACACGAAACATAAAATTTTTAGAATGTTTTCCCTCGTAGGGGCCTAACTAACAAAACATGGAAACTACATCCACACCAAATCCAAGCTCTATCTCTCTCAAGAAATCTACTGGCGATTATTGCCTGCAGAAGGAAGCAAAAAAGGAGGGATTAGCTTTTGAGAGCTCAGTAAGGTCGCTCAATCAGAAATGTTGATACACAATTCATGGATTAGATACAATGTTATTGTGAGGAAGAGATTAAGCTCATTTCTAAAAGAAAAGAAAATACATTACAAAGAGAACACTATTAATATAAACGATGTAGATGATATTGAGCATGAGTAATTGCAAAGCCACAGAGGCAGTGGAGGGTAATAGTTAGCAAGCCACACAGGCACTGCTCAATAACAATAGTGGTTACATATGCATATGAACACTAGTTAGACCATTAAGGTACTAGCATTTCCTAACAATAATAGACCATCCTTATACCATCCCTGAAACAGACCATCCTTATAACTCTTCAATACACTAAGTCATGTCAATATGCAAAATGCAATAAGCGATAATACAATGAATAAATTGACAATCAATGAGAAATAAGTACTGAGCATCGAATAAGATTTTCAATAAGCATGTAAAGCTCAAAAACTAGGTATTCAGGCAAACGATGTAATTCATAATAATTATAATAGAGTTCAAAAGAAATTTGATAACAATTCAGAAAAATATTCGCGAGGACAAATGGATAAAACTGGGTTTCAGATAAAAATCCCTTACCTTGGTCCAAGCTATGCTAGTCTTAACCGGTAACTCCTTAGTGTTAACATAAATGGAGCAACCATATTATCAAAATACAATTTATTTTACGATATTGTGAACCTAGCACTAACTCACTCCTGATCCTAAAACGACTCACTCATCAGTTATGCCAAACTTCCAAAACACCACTCGCACAAAAAATTACCCAAAACATCTCTCGTGTCTAATTCACAAATTTATCTTCCTTATAAGTAGGATCCTTAAAGTACTCTTATTATAGGTGAATATTACCAAAATAGCCCTCTGGTAAGTAAAATTACCAAAAATCCCCTCTCGAGCGGCAAATTACCAATATACCCCTCGATTGCCCTAGCTCCAAAAAATTCCCAAAAATACTTTAAAGACTATTTTAAGCACACCAAGGTTATTTATTTATTTTTCTAATTGAAAAGCGTTTTAGAAAATTTCCGTTCAAAAATCCATAATTGCTAAACGAATCGAGCGTTCGGAGGCCGATTTTAGTAAAAATAGCTATCCACCTCAAAACGCTACAAACATTTATATACTGAACCATTTCAATAACATAAGATTTTTTTAAAAAATTTCAGATAAAAATAATCTGATTTGGTACCCTAATTCAATCGAAAACTTCTCAGTATTGATAAATTATATAACGCTCTTCAGAACTACAGAAAATTCCTTTTTTTTTTAACAAAGTAGATCTCATAAAAATAATAGGGATCTTTTCCTTGGACTTTCCTAAAGCAGTCCTTAAATGGTTTTTAAAAATCACAACAGGGGCTGCTAACTTGGATTTATTGCTGGGTGCTTCGGCAGAAGTGGAGAACAGAGATGTGTGTTTCTTAGGTGTAATAGTGTGTGTGTGTGTGTGATTCATGAATACTCACGCTAAAAGTGTCGCTAAATGTGGTCTTGAGAAAATTGTCGCTAAACTAATTTAAATGTAACTGGTTAAAATTTATCGGAGTTCGGGGTATTACATTCTCTTCAACTTATAAAAATTCATCCTTGAATTTACGCACCTGTAGCGTTGAATAGCTGAGTATTTCACATGGCTTCCTCTTGTTCCCAGGTAGTCTCTTCAGTTGTGTGATTTTTTCATAGTACTTTCACCAGAAGTACCACCTTAGTTCCCAGAACTTGCTCTCATCGGCCTAATATTTCCACGGACACCTCGTAACTCAAATTCGTCTGAATATCCTCAGGACGCTGTTGTAAAACATGATTCGGATCATGCATATACTTTGTCAACACAAACACGTGGAATACATTATGAATATGTGACAAATTTTGAGGTAGTGCCACATGATACGCTACCGGTCCAATTCTCTCAAGGCTCTCATAGGGTCCAATATATCTAGGGTTGAGCTTGCCCTTCCCCCCGAAACGTATAACTCCTTCCCAAGACAATATTCTCAAAAATACTCGGTCGTCAACCGCAAATTCCAAATCTCGTGTACGCTTTGAGGCATACATACGTTGTCTATCTTGTGCTACTTTCATGTGTGATCGAATCAAATCAACCTTCTCACATGTTACCTCAACCAATTCTGGGCCAATGAGTTGATGCTCTTCAACCTCATCCCAGTAGAACGAAGTTCTGCACTTCCGACCATAGAGAGCCTCAAAAGGCACCATCTGTAAACTGGCCTGATAGTTGTTGTTATATGCAAACTCGACTAACGATAAATGGGTATCCCAGCTACCTTGGAAGTCTAAAGTGCAAGTCCTTAGCATGTCCTCCAAGGTTTGAATAGTTCACTTTGACTGACCATCTGTCTGTGGATGGAAAGTTATACTAAACCTCAAGTCAGTTCCCAGAGCCATCTGGAAACTCCCCCAAAATATTAAGGTAAGCCGCAGATCTCAATCAGATATAATCGACACAGGTACTCAATGAAGTCTTACTATCGTATCCACATACAATTGAGCCAACTGTTGCATAATGTACTTGGCTCGAATAAGCAAGAAGTGTGCCGATTTAGTGAGCCAATCTACCACTACCCATATCATGTTGAATCCCTTAACGTCCTTGGTAAATCTCCCAAGAAGTCTGTAGTGATGTGTTCCCATTTTCACTCGGGAATCTTAAGGGACTGTACTGTTCCTGCCAGCTTTTTGGTGTTCGGCCTTGATATGCTGACACACTAAACATCAAGAAACCAATTCTGCTATGTCCCTCTTCATTCCTACCCACCAGAAATGCTCTCGAATGTCATGGTACATCTTGGTAGCTCCCAGATGCATTGTAAAATATGAATTGTGTGCCTTAACCAATATTGATTGTCTCAATTCTTTATCACTGGTTAGAATACATAACCGGATCCCAAACCATACTACCCCCTCAGAGTCAATCCTGAATTCAGTCTGTTTCCCACTCTTCATTTTCTTAACAATTTTAGCAATCTTAGAGTCGCTTACTTGTGCAGTCTTGATCCTCCTACTGACCAATGAGGGTTGGACCTGTATAGCTGCTAGTACTGCATTATATCCTGGCCCTATAATTTCTAGGTCCAATTTCCTCATCTCCTCCAACAATTGAGACTGTATCGTAATTAATGCTGCCAGATTCCCACTGTTCTTCCTACTAAGAGCATCAACCACTGCATTAGCCTTACCAGGATGGTAATGAATCGAGCAATCATAATCTTTCAGTAGCACCAACCATCTCTGATGTCTCATGTTAAGCTCCTTCTGAGTGAAGATATACTTGAGACTCTTGTGATCAGTATATATCTCACAAGTCTCACCGTATAAATAGTGCCTCCAAAGTTTCAAGGCAAATACCACCGCGGCCAATTCCAAATTATGAGTCGGGTAATTCTGCTCGTGAGTCTTTAGCTATCTCAAAGTATAAGCAACGACCTTTCCGTGCTGCTTCAATACACAACCAATCCCTCTCCTAGAAGCATTGTTGTACATTACATATCCTATTGAGCCTGACGGCAATGTCAAAACTGGTGCCGTTACTAATCTCTATTTAAGCTTCTGAAAACTTGACTCCAAATCATCAGTCCAGACGAACCGCACGTTCTTACGTGTCAAACGGGTCAACGTCCCGCAATCTTAGAAACGCCTTCCACGAATCGTCTATAGTAATCAGCTAGACCTAGAAAACTACTAACCTCTTTAACTGTACTAGGCCTTTGCCATTCGATCACTGTCTTTATCTTGCTGGGTCCACAGAAATTCCATCCTTAGACACAACATGTCCAAGGAACAATACCTGCTGAAGCCAAAACTCACGCTTGAGAGCTTTCAATATAGCTTATGATCCCTCAACTGCTGTAACACCAGCTTGAAATGCTCTCTACGATCCTCCTCAGACTTAGAATAAGCTAAGATATCATCGATAAATACGATGACAAATTGATCCAAATAATCCTTGAATATCCTATTCATTAAATCTAGGAACGCTTCAGGGGCGTTTGTCAAATCAAAAGGCATAACAAGAAACTCGTAATGGCCATAACGTGTTTGAAATGCTGGCTTCGGTATATCCTCATCTCTCACTTTCAACTGATGATACCCAGATCTCATATCAATCTTTAAAAATCAACAAGCACCCTAAAGATGATCAAACAAGTCTTCAATGTGGGATAATGGGTACTTATTATGAATCGTGATCTTGTTCAATTCTCCGTAATCTATACAGAGTCGCATTGTGCCATCCTTCTTTTTCACACAAAGGACTAGGGCAGCCCACGGGGATAACTAGGACGTATGAATCCCCAATCTAGCAATTCTTGTAACTGCTCCTTCAGCTCCTTGATCTCAGCTGGGGCCATAGGATATGGAGTTTTAGAAATGGGCTCCACACCAGGAACAAGATCGATCACAAAATTAGTCTCATGGTCAATAGGCCCTCCCAGCAGCTCCTCAGAAAAGACATTCGGATACTGATCTACTACAGGTATGGATGGCAACTCAGGACCGTCCTGATGAGTGTCAGTGATGTTAGCAATATACCCCTTACAACCCCAATAGAGCAATCGACGTGCTCCGATGACAGAAATAATGTTCACCAACCTACTTGGTTTAGACCCATGATAGACAAACTTAGACTCCCCCAGAACAACAAATCTAATCATCTATTATTACAATCAATAAATGAATGGTTGGAAGACAACCAGTCCATGCCCAAAATAATATCAAAATCCCGCATAGCTATTGGGATAAGATCTACAGGAATGTCTCTATCCCTAATTTGAATAGTATAATCACATAGGGCAAAAGAAACTACTATTGATTCCCCCATCGGAGTGCCTATTACGATATCAGAATCTGAAGTACAGGTTTTCAGTTTCAGTCTCCAAGCAAAACCAAGCGATACAAATGAGTACGATGCTCAAGAATCATATAATATACGGGCATCAAGGGAATTAATCGGAAGTGTACCTGACACCACATCATTAAATGTTGTAGTATCCTGAGCTAACATAGCAAAGATTCTAGCCGAGGTCCTAGGGGCCTCTGCCCTTCCCCCAACTATTGAAGAGATCTTGGCGAAATTGCCACATATGAAATTGAGCACAATTTTGCAAAGAAATAGCTCACTCGTTTCTCGAGAAGAGATGGGAAACATGCTCAATATTATTTGATTGAAGAAATAGCCCACTTGTTGTGTCTACGCCTGTTGAGTCTGGCCCTACCGACTCTGTACTTGCTGGAATTGTCCTCCTGTCAGTCGAGGTACGCTACTCGCTGCTGCACTAGCTGTAAGCATAGGACAGAAAGCTGGATGATTATCTCAAACCGATGGGCAGTCTCTGATGTTCCGTACTACCACAACTATAACATCCCCCGGTAAGCTTGTAATCAGGTTTATCACCATGATTTTTTTAGTAGCACAAGGAGCAGCTTGAAAGACTGATCTAATATTCTGATCCGCACTCTGTGTAAATCTATGCCATGGACCCTACGATGGTCTGGACCCAATACTTTGTGCCGATCTATCTCTTTCCCTCTACGTACATCTGAAACTCATATTCTGTCCTGGTCAACCCCCAGAATTCTATCCAGGCCTAGATCCGTGATATGAAATGGGTCTGAACCTCTGATTTTGCCCCCATTCGCTGATTATGAGCACCCTGATGCAGTGCAAGAGAAAGCTGCTGACATTTGTTAGCCTCTGAGACTCTACCCTCCTGTCTATCTCTCTTCTGGCCACCTTGTTGTTGCCCAAACCTCTTTTTGTTGTTAGATCGGGACTGTTCCAATGCACGTGCCAGATCTACGCACTTTACATAGCTCGATAACCATGTAGAGATTACTCCATCCTTCAAACCAGGCCTAAGTCCTCACTCGAATTTTTGAAACCTGTCAACCTCAGTCAGTAGCATTCTGTCTGCAAATCTGGCCAGTCGCGAAAGCCTCATCTCATACTCATCCACCATCTCTCTTCGCCTGAGTTATGTTGGCAAACTCTCTCAGCATATGTTCGCAGTAGCTCGCAGAGAAGTACCGCTTATTGAACAACTTCTTGAACTGATCCTAAGTCCCCTCAGACTGTTGCTGCACAGTCTTGCTAGCCTTCACCATCTTCCATCATTGGTCAGCCTCACCCCGTAGCTTGTATACCGCAAACTCAACCTTCTACTGATTCGTACACTTTATAACTCAGAATATCTTCTCCAACTTTGTAATCCAAGGCTCTACTTTTGTAGGGTGACCCGTTGAAGTTTATTGAATTTGCTCAGGGTATTCCTTTCCTGTACTTGCAGCTGCGACTGAACAGGGTTTTGTATACCTTGTTGCTGATTGACCAAATTCTGAGCCATGAATGCCAGAAGTTGGTTTATAGTGTTTAGGGCGGCAACCACGAGTTCCTGATTTGGTTGTTGTTGCTCTGCAGAGGGGCCTCCCCCACTAGAATCTCCTGGGGTACCCCCTAATTAGAACCCCTTAGTCTTTGATACGACCCCCGGTACGGCCTTCTCGGCCTCTAGTACGGCCTCCTCGGCCCCTGGTGTTACCATTACGAGTGTGTGCCATGCTATAAAATAAACTATTATTAGAATTGCACAATTGTATTTAATAGTAACAATGCAAATTAAAACTTATCAAAATAAATAGTATTAATCAAATGTTAAGGAAAATCATGCACTTTTACGGATTACAAAGACATAAACCTATTCTCCACTAATACTACAATTTTTTTTCCTACTCTTGCTTGCTTTCTCTGCCTAATTGTTTTCCTCCTCAATGTAATCAACATATTCTCGGATCCAACGCTCTACTTGAGTCCGTGAGAATGTCACCGAGTTAGCATCCCCCAGTTGATCCTTTAATTCCATGATCTTCTTTAGAACGTAGTAGTTATAATCATAGTGTCATTGCCCCCAAGCATTATCATAGCCTCTCCTCAATAACTTCAATTGCTTTTTCAGTGAATCTCTTTCTTCCCTTGCTTGACTGATATCCATCTTTATGGACGCCATCTGACGTATCAATTCATCCCTCTCATTAGCCATCTGGGTGTACTTTTGCTCATCTGGGTGTACTTTTGCTCTTATTTACAAGATTCGAAGTCATCACGTTCAACGTGCTCGACTCCAAAGTCATCCTTAACAAGCCCTTCTAGTTCAATCACAACAAGGCCTTTTTTCTGTGCTTCCTCCTCAAGGTCTTCTTCCGGATCTTCCTCTGGATCCTCCTCAAAGGGTTCTTCCTCGAACTTATCTCCCTCTATCCATCCTCCAATACGAAACTGTGCATTGTTAGTTATCCCAGCCATGTCCTACAGTAACAAAGATACGAACAACATCAATGTACTCTCGTCGATATGAATCTATACATCTAAACTACCCTATCGCTTGACTAAAAATTATTTAGGTTTTTTCCCTAATATTCACATCAATCAATTAACTTTTCTCGTATATGCTTCTAAGTCTACAAAATCATAAACCTATGCTCTGATACCAACTGTAACACCCCAAAATTTCTAGAGCGTTAGCCAATCAATCGATCACTTAATGCACATGTAATCTCTATCCCCTAAAATAAAATCAATGTATACCAGAGCTTCTACTATTCCTAAATTAACAATCTAATGATATTAGTACACGAAACATAAATTTTTAGAATGTTTTCCCTCGCAGGGGCCTAACTAACAAAACATGGAAACTACATCCACACCAAATCAAAGCTATATCTCTCTCAAGAAATCTACTGGTGATTATTACCTGCAGAACGAAGCAAAAAAAATAGGGGGTTAGATTTTGAGAGCTCAATAAGGTCACTTGATCTTAAATCGTGATAAACGATTCATGGATTAGATACAATGATATTGCGAGGAAGAGATTAAGCTCATTTCTAGAAGAAAAGAAAATAGATTACAAAGAGAACACTATCAATATAAACGATGCATATGATATTGAACATGAGTAATTGCAAAGCCACAGAGGCAGTGCAGGGTAACAGTTAGCAAGCCACACAGGCACTGCTCAATAACAATTGTGGTTTCGTATGCATATGAACCTAGCTAGACCATTAAAGTACTAGCATCTCCTGACAATAATAGACCATCCTTATACCACTCCTGAAACAGACCATCCTCATAACTCCTCAATACACTAATTTATGTCAATATGCAGAATGTAATAAGCAATAATATAAGGAATAAATCGACACTCAATGAGAAATAAGTATTGAGCATCGAATAAGATTTTCAATAAATGTGTAAAGCTCAAAAACTGGGTATTAAGGCAAATGATGCAATTCATAACAATTATAACTAGTTCAAAGGAAATTTGATAACAATTTAGGAAAAATATTCATGAGGACAAATGGATAAAACTGGGTTTCAGATAGAAATCCAGATTCAGATTCAGTGTCAAGACTGGTGCCAAAATCAAATGCTTCTTCAATTCTTGATAACTCCTTTCACATTCATCAGTCCACACTTTCTTGTCTACTGGGTCAAAGGAATAGAAATGCAAGAAAAACCTTCGACAAACCTCCTATAATAACCTGCCAATCCCAAGAATCTTCTAATTTCTGTCACAGAGGTTGGCCTCTCCCAATTCACAATTGCTTCAATCTTAGTAGGATCCACGGATATCCCATCCTTAGTCACTACATGACCCAGGAAGAAACTTGTTCTACCCAAAACTCACACTTATTGAACTTGGCATAGAGTTTGTGCTCCCTCAAAATCAACAAAACTATAGTCAGATGTCTTTAATGCTCCTCCTTACTCTTGGAATAAACTAAGATATCGTCTATAAAGACAATCACAAACTGATCCACGTACTTCTTAAACACCTTGTTCAGAAGGTCCATAAATGCGGCCGGAGCATTTGTCAAACCAAAAGGCATTACTAAAAATTCATAATGGCCATACCGCATCCTAAAAGCAGTCTTCGGTACATCCTCGTTCTTCACCTGAAGTTGATGGTATCCCGATCGAAGGTCTATTTTCGAGAAGTACCTTGTACCCTGAAGTTGATCAAATAGGTCGTCGATTCTAGGCCAAGGATATTTATTTTGGACTGTCAGGAAATTAAGCTCTCTATAGTCGATACATAAACGCATGCTCCCATCCTTCTTCTTAACAAATGGTATCGGTGCACCCCATGGAGACACGCTAGGACAAATCATACCCTCGTCTAAGAGTTCTTGTAATTGCTCCTTTAGTTCCTCAAGTTCAGTAGGAGCCAACCTGTAGGGTGCTTTAGAGATAGGTGCTGCATTAGGAATCAAATCAATGGTAAACTCGATCTCCTTATCTGATTGAAGACCAGGCAAGTCTTCTGGAAACACTTTAAAAAATTCACAAACAATAGGAACGTCTTCAAGCCTGACTCCGATTACGCGAGTGTCATGGATGTGAGCCAAATAACCTCTACAACCCTTCCTAAGAAGATGTTTGACGCGTAAAGATGAAATCAAATTAGGTAGGGTACTGATTCTAGCCCCCTGAATCTTAAATTCGGGCTGATTTGGAATTGAAAATAGAACTTCTTTGCTGGAGCAGTCTATCCTGGCATGATTGTAAGACAACTAATCCATACCCAAAATCACATCGAAGTCCTTCATATCTAGCGGAATTAAGTCCACCATCAACACCCTATCATCAACAATGATGGAGCAAGAATTATATACTTTAGAGGCAACCACAAAGTTCCCAATGGGGGTGTATCAACATAGAGTCGGTTTCCAAGCTTCTAGGCTAACAGTCAAATGCTCACAAAAAGATGCCGAAACAAATGAGTGTGTGGCACCGGGATCTAGTAGCATAAATTTCTCCTTATCCCAGACTTTAAAGGTACCTGTTAAAACATCATTTGATGCACCCGCCTCACGAGTCGTCATGGCAAAGACTCTGGCATGCCCCTCCTATGCTCTTGGTTTATCATCTTCTTTCTTATTCCACTTCAGATCACTAGGAAGCTTGGTGCAGTTTCCGGCTATGTGTCCCACCGCTCCGCAATTATAACACACTCCTCTCTTTATAGCAAGACGAGTTCCCATGATATTTTCCACAAGTAGTGCAATTTCTAGTATTGCCTTGAGTTTGCTGCCTTTGCCCCGATCCACCTTACGATCTTCTCTTGGCATCTAATGTTGGTTTCCTTCCACTTTCAGAGTTCTCTTCATTACGGGCCCTTTTCTTCCTCTTGTCTTCCCAGATGCGAAGTTGTTCATCATGAATTCGCTCTAGACGTTGTGGCCCATCCACCACCTATGCATAGGTATGGTTATCCAAAATAGAAATTTGTTGCCTAACCTCAAAGCGCAGTCATTCTTGAAACTTGCGTGCACGATGACTCTCGTCTTGAACAACATGCGAGACAAATCTTAAAATTCGCGCAAATAGTTCCTCATTCTCTGTAATTGTCTTGTTTGGATGCTGAGCTATCCTCATGAAATAGCTCTCCATGGCCTCTTTCACATTTAGAGAAAAGTACTTCATGAAGAAGCGGTCTTGAAATGCTTGCCATGTGAGATCTCCTTTCTCTTCCACCGACATCATCCTTGAGGTCAGCTTCCACCATTGGTTTGCCTCGTCCGTCAACTGAAAATTGCTAACTTTACCTTCTATTTGTCAGAGCACCCTATCACCTCGAATACTTTATCCAACTCATTAACCCAAGTCTCTGCAGCCACAGGATCCGCAGCCTTATCAAACTTAATTGGCCACAAACTCGTGAATTGTTACAAGATCGCAGCGTTAGCCATAACCTATGTAGCGTTGGGTTCTTCATCTCCTCTTTCACCTCGACATCCTCTGTCAACACGAATTCCATCTTGGTTACTCATCCTGATTAGCACCATGAGATTAGAAGCTTTGAACTAACATGTCTTAAACTTGTTCTAAGAGTCTACAGAATCTTCAACCTAAGCTCTGATACCAAACTGTAACGCTCCCAACTTTGGAAGCCGTTACAAAAAATTTCCAAGTCCTAAAATCATATGCATTCTAATAGATACTCAATTATCCCAAGGCATAAACAGAGCATCTAATCCATTATCGACAAAATATATTTAAAAGATAGAGACTTAATTAAAACCCAGCCTCTTATAATCCATCTAATCACAAAAGAATAATCCATCTCCAAATACTATTACAAAAGTCTATGCCAAATCAAATTACCCACATTTGGGTAAAGTTCTCAAAAAGGAATACATTGTTTTGGCATGCTAAAAAAGTAAAAGCTCTAATTCCCCAAGCATGCCATGCTTCTAACCATGTCTACCACCTGTGGTAGGGGACAAAGCAAACAAATAGGGGATGAGCTAAAATAGCTCAATAAGGAGAAATCAAATGCTAAGAAAATACATTAATTCGTATTCCGGAACAAAGCCAAAACTTGATGAACAAGCGATAGCCATTGGCAATAATGGACGAAATAATCATTAGTGGGCATAGGCCCAAATCGAACACAAAACCCGAATGTACAAAACGCATACCGGTAGCGTAATAGCCGTCATTCTGAAGACTATCCAAAAGTCACAACAAGTGACTACAAAAGCTCTAAGGTGGCTACAAAAGTCACTATGTGACTACAAAAGTCTTAAACACTCCCTTTTTAACAAAGGTTGTTCATCTTAATGATCATCTACAATTTACGAATTGCAAACTCAATAGCAACGAAGGCAAATACGAAGTAATTTGTACAAAACTCCAAAGTTGTACATCAACAAGTAAAGTGATACTAAGTAACGAATCCTTACCACAGCAAGAAGTACAAAATCCCTTACCTTAAGCAAGCTTTTGGTACAAAATCCTTAAACTGTCGCCTTAGGAATCTAAAGAGCCTCCCAAGCCTTCTCATCCTCTCTCTCTCTCTCTCAACCTTTAAGAAAGAGAGGCAAGAGAACCTAAAGAAAAGGGCTTGAAAGAAAAAGGAAGCTATTTAAAGGAAAGTCCTAAGTTGGCAAATTATACTAGCACTCCCCCAACTTTTGATACTTATTCAAAATGTACCCACAACTTTCTAATATTTACGAAAAGGGAATCTAACACCTTCATTTGAAGGAAAGAGTATTTATTTGACTGAATCCTTAGTCGAAAAATACTCCTTCACACTTGATCATTCATGTAATATCCTTGTTGTTGTTTATGAAAAATAAAATTTTTATAAAAAATTGGTCGATTTCGTGGCTGCCAAAGGCATCCACAAACAAAAGGGAATGACATGTCATGTTTCTAAGAGGTGGAGTGTGTGCATGTAGAGATAAGTGGAGGGTGAGGTGGCATGAGCGAAGGCTTACCCTGGACAGCTGTTTAAGGGAGAATCATGGGAAATGCAGAGAGAATTACAGGATACCTAAAACTGAGAAAATTGGTTCCCTAACGCTCGGTTTGGTTTTCCGGGTGGGGCTTCCCAGCAAAAATTTTATCAAATGACTTTTCAATATAAAAATTAATTTACATTATTTTAGAAAGGCATTTTGAGCTAATTGGGAGTATTTATTGGTGAGAAGTTGCCAGGGGGTGTTTAGGTAGTTTTACCTATGGCCAGGGGTGTTTTGGTAATTTTTCACACCCAGTGACGAATCTTTTGGAAAGTCATGGTTAAGCAGTAAGAAGTATAAAGAATGATAAACTGAGTTTAGATAGGCACAAAAAGGACGATAGTGCTGTTGTTGCACCTTATGCGTAAGGGCAAATCCGATTAATGGATTAGCCGTAATAAGTTGGAAACAAATGAGTAGTAATAGAGGGAGAAGGTAAGGTTAGGTATGTTTTTTGTTTTTCAGGACTGTCTAACGAGAAAGAATTTATTTGATAGGTGATTCCGTTGTTGAGAAAATTCAGAAGCAAGGAGTTCATCGGCTATAAAGTCAACAGGTAATGATAGTGCGCTTCCATTATGGTATCCGTTGTTTTGCTTGGCATACCATATTGATGATGCTTGTGTTGAACTCCTATATTTATGTTGGAATACCGATTGATCTTATGACTTGATACTTCTTGTTGACTTGTGCTGTTGAGAACTTAAGGTAGAATGAATTCCCTTAGTCCGCCCGATAATAAGCCTGAAAGCGTTGTTGAGGACTTATGATCGAAAACACTCTCTAAGTCCGCTTCTTTGATGAAAACCGTCCCTTAATTTGGACAAGACTGAGATGAACACCCCGTATGAAGGGGCATCATTAAGTGGAGGGCCAGTGAAGTAAAGTAACTAGCGGTCAGCAAAAAAGAAAGTAACTGACAAAAAAAGGATGAAGTGCGCTACAGTCTGTCGTGTCGTGTCGAGTCAAGCATGCATTGCAATTGATTTTATTTGATGTTGCTGAATTTATTGTCTTGTTATTCTCATGATGATTATTTGCTTTAGTGTTTTCTTTTGCATTGCACTTGCATAGTCCATGAGTCTGTCTAAATGGAAAAGGTGATGTTCTGTTGGGCTTGAGCCGATCAGTCTGAGCAAAGGTGATGCAGCAAGATGGTTGCAAATTTTCATTTTTGGCATCCTTAGATCCATTGCCTCGTTAAAATTCATGATCGATTCTCCGATAATCTCGAAAGGGTTGTACGTTGTACTCCTCATATTATCCTTACTGGGCGACTTGTGCTCATTCCTTATCTATGTGTGTATTTCAGGTACTAGGTTTGAACAAGGAGAGACCTTAGAAAAAGGTAAAGAAAAATTATGCTGAGGGGCTTTGAGGAAGTAAATATCGCCACGAAAATGTAAAATTTGGTATAAATATTATGTTGTCTTATATTATGCAGTTTTTTTGCTGCCAAGAATTTTTTTTTTGTAAGGATGTGTTGTGACTTTTTTTATGATCTTAGGGTTGTAGTCACTCTGTCTTTTATTTAAGGTTGTAATATTGACAGGATTGTCATCTCAGCTCCGGTGATGTCACTTGGGCTGGGGGTGTCACAATTCCATTCGACCGAAATATATTTCCATTCGACTGAATCCTTTAATCGTTGCTTTTTCTCGATAAAAAAACATTTTTCATTCAAAGCGAACACTATTCATCGACTAAAATACTATTCATTCGACTAAAACACTATTGATTTGACTAAAACACTATTCATCGACTGAAATACTATTCATTCAAAGCAAACATTATTCAACCGAATGAATCTTTTAGTAAGTCTAAAACTCGGCTATTCAAAGTTTCATTCGAATGAATCAGGATTCATTCGACTGAATCCATCCGAGATGGTTTAACGACTGATTTTCTCTAATGATTTATCCTTTAATTTATTTTCCAACAAATATGATCTTCATTAGCATAAAAGGGGATCTTACAGTATCGATTATAAGAAGTGGAATAAAATAATAGTCAGGAATAAGTATTCATTGCCTGATATAAATGATATGTTGATCAGCTGCAGGGTGCTAAGTGTTTTTTTTTTTTTTTTCTGAGACTGGCCTTTGAACGGATCATCACCAGTTAGGGGTAAAGAAGGATGATGTCGTAAGGACTGTCTTTAGAAACATAGACGGGCATAATGAATTTTGGTGATGTTAGGTGGATTAACTAATGCCCCTATGGCATTTATGAATTTGATGAATCAAGTCTTTTGAGAGTACTTGATTACGGTGTCGTGGCATTATAGGTGACCTTATGAATGGTTCTAAAAGGAATGGAGAGCTTGTATAATATTCCAATGCAAGTTTTCCAAATCTTAAGAAAGTTTAAGTTGTTGGTCAAACTGGTGGAATGTGAATTTGATTGGGAAATCTAAATGTATGGGGTTGATGTGGAAAGAGGTTAGGGGATCTTGGAAATGTTGAAATGGGTTACAACTGGGAATGTCAGACATCGGCGTTTGAGATTAGTAACTTCCTAAGTTCAGTTGGAGGCTACCTAAAAGTTATTAACATTCTCTCTAAGATGCCCTATTGAGTAAAATTGACTGCAATGTTTATTATGTCAAGTCAATAAGAATGTGAACAACTCGAAGTCCAAGTTCGAGTATGGAAAAAAAAGTAACAGTCTGTTTCACATAAAAATACGACCAAAACTTTTTGATCGAATCAAGGAAGCTTAAGGTCAAGACAAAAGGATGTTGAGATCTAGCAGGGATTCGAAATGAATGAAAAAAAAGAAATTTTGATGGTGGTGAGGATGGTAATTATGAATCTGAAGGTCAGAAATGTGTTCCGCCTAATAGCGAATGGAGGAAAGGAGTTGTAAGGATACTCATAGTTTGGGGTACCGATTCACTTCGAGGAGACTGAAATGTACTGTGAGTCCTGACCAATTTTTGGGTGGACTAGCATGAAGAGGGATATATCAAAGTTTGTATCCCGATTATTAACCTGCCAACAGGTAAGAGCGGAACATGAAAAGATCGTCGGGTAGTGCAACCACTCTTTGTACCTGAGTGGAAATGAAAACACAGTACGATGAAGTTTGGTGTTAATGGTTACCACGAACAACTAAGAGATATACGTCTATCTAGGTTGTAGTGGATAGGTTGATTAAGACGTCCCAATTTATTTATGTTTAGGAAGAATATTTTTCTGAACGACTTGCCCAAACTTGTATTAAGCGAGTGGTTAGTCATTATGGAGTTTCAGTAACTATTGTCTTCGGCAGAGACGCAAGGTTCATCTCTAAAATTTGGAAAAGTTTTCAAGAAGAGGTGAAAACGAAGTTGACCATGAGGACGGCCTTTTTCCTCAGACAAGTGGCCAGTCAGGAGGTACGAAATAAATATTGGAAAATTATGGAAAGCCTGCATTAGTTTATTTTGGCAAAGCATGGGGTGAACAGTTCCCTTAGCTGAATTCTCCTATAATAATGGTTATCAGTCGAGAATAGAAATGGCTCTTTCTGAAGTGTTGGATGGCCGAAGATGTCGTACGTCTAATTGTAGGATAATAGTTGGGGAGCGAAGACTGTTTTGCACGAGCTTGTGCAAAGAAATAGAAAACAGGTGACCGTTAGTCGAGAGAGAAATCTCACTATGCCGAATTGACAGAAAGGTTGTGCTGACAAGAGGCGTAGGATGTTAAGCAGGTGACTTAGAAATTTTTGTAGTGTCACCATGGGAAGGAATCATGTGACTCAAGAAGTAGGGAAAGGTAAGCCCGAGGTTCGTCGGAACATTTAAAATCATTTCTAGGATTGAGAAGATAGCATATAGGCTTAATCTAGGTCCAAGATTGAGTTGATTACATATATCATGGTGTAATGTTGAGGAAGTATGATCTCGACCTTATGCATGGGATCCAGCTGGAACATGTTGAAATATGAGATAATATATCGTACCAGGAGGCACCAATAGAGGTCATTGATAGAGAGGAACAATTTTTTACGAAGATGCGGGTGGTCAAAGTTGTTTAGGATAATCAGGTGGTAGAGGAAGCTACCTTGAAACCTGAGGCATTAATGCGGTAATACTATTCGCATCTGTTTGCAGAATAAGGTTTGTCCCTAGTTCAAGTACGGAATTTATTTGGGGGGGGGGGGGGGACAATGTGATACCCTAAAAATACTAATTAATTAATCTAACCATGAATTCGACTAACTAAAGGGGGCTATTTTTATTAAATAGCATTATGTTGGTGATAATTAAGTGTTAGGGAACTAAATAAGGGTTTAGTGTGGCCTTGGGGGTTAAAATGTAATTTTAGAAAGTTCGGGGCAAAAAATACAATTTTGAAAATATGGTGAACGGGATGCATTTTTTTATTAAGTAGTACCATTTTGATGATAATGAGGTATTAGAGGGTTAAATGAGGGGTTAATGTCTTAGGGTTACAGTGTAATTTTTACAAAGTAGAGGGGTTAATGTCTCGGGGTTAAAGTGTAATTTTTACAAAGTAGAGGGGTCAAAATGCACTTTTGAACAACTTTAGGGCCCAAAGTGCAAAATTTGAAAAGTAGGAATTTGTGCCACGAATCTAGGGAAAAAAGGGCCCTAGGCTTGCCACCTCCTAGCGCTCTAAGGCTGAGTAAGTCAAATAAATTATTACATATGGTGGGGACAGAGAACTATGAGGGAATTATAAAAGAAAATTGTAGGGAGGGAATTGTAAATAAAGAAAAGTGGCGTGAACAGTGATCGTGAATAGTAACCGTGAAGAAGAAGACAGAAACAGAGAGGGAAGAAAAAAGAAGGAAAAAGGGGAAAAAAAGAGAGGAAGAAGAAGGAGAAAAAAAAAACCCTAAATCCGACAGGGTATCCCTTTACTTCAAACCATAATTTGTAAAACAAAATTTTGGATTTTTGGTTGAAAAATTCGTATAAATATATGTGTATATTTTGGTGTGCATATATATATATATATATATATATATATATATATATATATATATATATATATATATATATATATATATATATATATATATTATACCTTCTCTGCTGCATATTAAGTTGCTTCTACGTGAAAATATACTTTAAACTTTTGTGATCTGTATAAATTTCACATTTTGCACCATATAGTAGTGTCTCCAAATTTTCAAGGCAAACGCAACTACTGCTAGCTCTAAGTCATGTGTTGGATAATTCCTCTCGTGGGTTTTCAGCTGCCTTGACACATAAGCGATTACTTTCCTTTCGCGGGTTTTCAGTTCTTGGAATCTTCCTTCACACTTCTCTGTCCAATTATACTTCACATTCTTCTGTGTCAGGTTGGTCAGCGGAGACGCAATCTTAGAAAAGTCTTCAATGAACCTCCGATAATACTCGGCTAAACCTAAAAAACTATGAACCTCATACACAGATGTCAGATGCTCTCAGTTCGACACCACTTCAACTTTTTGGGATCTACTAATATCCATTCACTTGTCACCACGTGACCCAATAACTACACCTTTTCAAGCCAAAACTCACACTTTATGATTTGGCATATAATTTGTGTTCTCTCAATATCCGTAAAACTTGCCTTAGGTGTTGGACATGTTCTTCTTTGCTCTTCGAGTATATCAGAATGTCATCGATGAAAATGATAACACAATGATCGAGATAGTCTCAAAAAACTCGATTCATCGAATCCATAAAGGCTTCCGGGGGCATTAGTCAACCGAAGTGGCATCACCAAAAATTCATATTGCCTATACCTGGTCTTAAAGACAGTCCTAGCAATGTCGCTTTCCTTCGCCTTCAATTGATGATATCCCGATCTAAGGTCAATCGTAGAGAAATATTTTGCGTCCTGCAAAATCAATAAGAACATCTATACTAGGCAAAGGATACTTAATCCTGACCGTCACCTTATTCAGCTCTTGATAATCGATGCATAGCCTGATATACCCATCCTTCTTCTTTACAAATAATACCGGGGCTCCCTATGGCAAGACATTGCGACGAATAAATCCTAACTTTAATAGTTCTTCCAATTGTACCTTCAACTCACTCATCTCAAAAGGTGCTAACCTGTAAGATGTCCTAGATATAAGAACAATTTCGGCAACTAAGTCAATACTAAACTCCATTTCTCGGTCTAGTGGAGCCCTGAAATATGTTCGATAGCCATTTACTTCACTTCACTGGCCCTCCACTTATTGGTGCCCCTTCGTGTAGAGTGTTCATCTCAGTCTCGCATAGATTAAAAGAGACAATTTTCATCAATGTAGTGGACTTGAAGAGTGTTTCAATCATAAGTCCTCAACAACATATCAAGCTCATCAACGGGCGGACTAAGGGAGTTTATTCTACCTTAACTCCTCAACAGTATAAGTCAACAAGAAGTACCAGGTCATAAGATCAACCGATGTTCAAGCATAAGAATAGGAGTTCAACATAAGCATCATCAACATGGTATGCTAAATGAAATAATGAATAGCATAACGGAATCACATTAGCTGATGAACTCCTAGCTTCCGGATTTTCTCAACAAATAGAATCACCTGTCCAAACAAAATCTTTCTTATTAGACAACCTTAAGATACAAACACACACCCCACCTTACCCCTTCCCGCTTATCTGTTCACAACGTATTACGGCTAATCCGTTAACCGAATTTCCCTTAACCCACAAAAGTGCATCAACCGCCCTACCATCCTTCTTAAACCTATTTTAACTTAAATTTCTCATTTCTTATGCTTCTTGCTACTTAACCATGAGTTTCCACAAAATTAATCCCTGGGTGTGAAAATTTACCAAAACACCCCCGGGCATAGGTAAAATTACCTAAACACCCCATGCCGACTCTTGCACCAATAAGCACTCCAAAATTACTGCAAATATTTTTTTGAAACAATATAAACTGATTTTTGGACTGAAATGTCATTCGGTGAAATTTTCGCTCGAAAATCTTATCTGGACAACAACCAAACCGAGCGCTAGGGAACTAATTTTGTTAAAAATAACAATCGGCATCAAAATGTCATAAAATTTTAGAAAGTAAAGTGTCTCAGCACATAAGATCCCCATAAAAGTTTTAGATTAAAATAACCAAATTTGGTATTTTTAAAAATTCAAAACTCTATTTCAAGGAAATTTTTTTAACACCCTTACCAAAAGTTCACAGATAGTAGATCTTTTAAAAAGAATTGGGGTTTTTCTTTTGTGTTTGGCCAAAGTCTGGCTTAAAGCTAGGTTTCAAAAATAAAATTTGAAAATCATTAGAGAACATGACTTTTTTTTATGACAATTACAGTCACTATTCATCACTTATGGATCAAATTTACACACTTTCTCACCTCCCATACACACACCTGCATTACTTTTGGGTTCTTGCACTCCCAGATTTTCTTCCCTTTTTCACACACACACATGCATGTTATACCCTTTAATTCCACTTCATGTCCTCTTAATCCACTTTAATTTCACTTTATTTTCACTTATTTAATATCACAACTTCATCTAACATCGAAGTATAACAAACATAATCATTTCTGTCTTAATTTTGCTCAAGAGCACACACCAAGAACACACACACTAAGGCCGGCTTTTACCTTACTTTGAAGTCTTGTAGCTTCTTTGATTCTCCACAAAAATGCCTTATGATTCTTGCAAATTCTCCCTTTCTTTCCCTTCTATAACTTCTCTGTTCAGTCCTTCACAAAATTCTTCCTTGATTTGCTTCTATTTCCCCCACAAACAACTACTCCACACAATATATGCTAATTTTTACTTGACTTTGGTGGTTAATAACTCCTTCGATTCTTTACCAAATTGCTCTCTGTTTCTTGAGTTTTCTCCCTCTCTCTTCCCTCTATAACTTCTCAGTTAAAACTTTCCCAAAATTCTCTTTGGATTTTCCGTACTCCTTTCTCAAACATTTGTCCCTGATAAGCTCCCTCATGCCACCTCAACGCCCACTTTGCTTCACATCTACACACTCTATCTCTTGAAAAAGTTAAGGTATTATTCTCCCTTGTTTGTGGCTATCTTTGGAAGCCATGAAATCAAATAATGTTTTTTTAAACAAGGATATTACAAATGTGGAGTGACTACTTTTCTACAATAGAACAACCTCCAACGGATGACCTACACAAGACCTGTAGAACAAGAAACTACATCAGTATACTTATTCTGGAAGGAATGAAAATTCTGCTCTCTCCAGATGTAGTACACCAACGCTACAAGAGCTATCAGCAGACCGATGTCAGGAATCCACGGCCCTGCCACTCAGATGAAGCTCTATCAATTGTATCTTGTCAACTTAACATAGGCCAGTTAAAATTGCATTTCTTTTGAATAAAAGACCATAGTCTATGCATGAAAGGGTAGCCAAAAAAATAGATGATCATGGGACTCAAAAGGAATGCGACAGAAAACATATCTCATGCTAGGAATGACATGAAAAGTAAATAGCCTATCCTGCGTGCTTAACCTCTTCCTAATTGCTAGCAACAAGATGAAGTTATGGCATGGAACACGCCACTTACACGACAGTAGGCAAGCCCATCTAGCTAAAGACTGCTTGTGTCAAAAGGCTTCCCATGTATTCGCAATAGAAAACTCCCCAAAACCATTAACCGTCCAGACAATTCTTGTGATACCCCGAAAATTTTCTTTTCCTTATGCAAAATTATTATTTTAAGTAAATAAGTTTGTGGTCTTTTTGATAATATTGAGAAAATGGCTGTTAACGTTTCCGAAATTTTCGGTCAAATGAATAGTGGTCTCATTCAAATCAAAATGGGAAGGGAAATGATGTTTTGGAGTGACTAAAAAATTCGATCGAATGAAAATAGTTTTGCTTTGAACAAAAAATGTTTAAAATCGTGAAGAGTGATACTGAAGTTTTCATTCGAAATAAAAGTTTTAATTCGAATTAAAAAGTATTCATTCGAATTAAAAGTTTTAATTCAAATGAAAACTTGTTTTGAGTCGAATATAAAAAAAAAATAAAGCATTTTTGCGTCTGTTGGATTCGGTCGAAGGAAAGTCTTTTTCCTTCAAATGAAAACTTAAATTTTTTTCTATTCCATATAAATAGTCTTCTTATTTTCTTTCGAGCCTTTTTGGGTTCTTTGTTCCTTTGTTTCCTGTTCCTTTCCCTTTTTGGTGGTGAGAAGGGGAGATTAGAAGGCTTGGGAAGCTTCTTGGGGATTAAGGTGGTACTTTGAGGTTCTTCCTTGTTCAGAAGCTTCTTGGGGTAAGGAATTGTAGCGTTTTTACTGTGGTATGGGTTGCTTCTTTGAACCTAAAAAATTATTGGAGTTGATTAATCTTGTTTTGTAAGGGATTTTATCGCTTTTTTGCAATAGGAAGGTATTTTCGAAATCCGAAAGCTTATGCTTTGTCCAATACCGTTCATATTTATTGGTTCATTATTGGTTGCTTAACTTTTTCTTTCATTCATAACATTGTGTACCTTCCTCCATTTGAGCCTTGATGAGCACACCTTTACATTTGTACAATTGTAACCGTCAATTTAAGATTGACATTGACTATGTTGAACAACTCTCATATTGAGAGGGTCCTTTGGACATATGTTTGTTATGCTAGAGAGCCAAAGACTCCTAGTACGCTCCGGTAGCACACGTTTGATGTTTGTATGTTTGGTTTTTACATTTGGGTCTTATGACCATCATAGTCATCGTATGTTTGTAACATACTCGACATATAATTGACATGTGTTTTGGGTTAAACGCTTAATGACGTTTGCTTTGGTATTTGATAGTAAGATATGGTAGCTCATTTTCGTACCTTCGGGTTTGTATTCGATTTGGTTTCTTTGGACCACTTAATGAACATTTCGCATATTTGATTCGCCTTATTTGCATCATAGTCAATTGCTATCACTTATTCATAAAAGATTTGGTTTCATTTTAGACTACGAATCATCGTATTTGCTTCCCATTTATTTTCACTTACTGGGCTATTCGAGCTCACCCCCTACTCATTTGTTTTGTCCTTTACCACAGGTAGTGGACGTGATTTGGCCGTGACATGCTTGGGAAATTAGAGTATTAATCTTATGAGCGTAATTGAATAATGAAATTCATTTTCAGAACTCTACTCGGATGTGGGTAATTTGGCTTTGAGACTTGAAATTTGTATTGAATATTAGAGTCTGGGTCATTTTATTTTGTTTTAGTGGATTTTGATGAGGAAGATTCTTAGTTAAGTTTATGAAATGATTGATATTAAACTCTTAGATCTTTTGAGATAAGTAAGATTGAGGTTTTGATAATTATTTTTGTGGTATCGTAGATGTTCTGCTATACCTTTATAATGGTTATGCATCGACGTGTTTGGGTCTTGGTTTAAGGACGTGTATGGACCCTCTGGGTAATTCGATAGAAATAAATTTGGTGTAATTTGTTTTAACAACTGTGTTTAGTAATTGTTTTGAAATGAATACTCAGTAGAAGAATTATTTTGAGAACGGATTGTCTTGGACTTTTATCATATGGAGATATTTTATCTTAGACGATTTAGTTGCTCTGTCTATACCGTTATCTTTAGAACCTTGCGGTATATCTAGAAGTTGGATGGTAGTCGCAGCCTCTCGTTTTCGGGGCGTAACAGGAATGGTATCAGAGCTTAGGTTTGAGATTCTGTAGACTCCTAGGCTTAAGATATATGTGATTGGGATTAAACCTTGAAAATGTGGATTAAGTTTGGAGAATTTATTTCATATTAGAGCATAAGATTGAGTTTGGCCATAAGCTTTGGATTTGGATTCGGATTGGGTATGCAATCGTAGAACGAATATTAGTTGTCTTTGGGATTGAGATATTTTCAGTGTTAATCAAAGAGAATAATTGAAGGATAGGACTATGATTTTTGCATGTCTGTGAGTAGCTCTATCAAATAGTGTATCAAAAAAGGTTGTGATCTCGAGATACAAGTGATACGGTGACAAAGATTTTGTGCGGAATTTGAAATGAAGATTTGGCATTTCTAGATTATAATGCCCCTTTATTCATTTGTTTCAATATCCTTTTGCGAGCATCTATGTGTTGAACCTAGAAATTGAAACATATCTATATGTAGATACCTTTATGGAACCCTGTGGTGACCTTATGGTTTATAGTTCTTGCTCCATCAGTATTGATTACGGATATTGAAGAGTTGACATAATTTTTCTGGATATGGAGCACTTTGATGTTATTTTGAGGGTATGGACTAATTGTCTTCCAATAATGCCAAGATGGATTACTTTAAAGAAGAGAATGATTATGATCTTTTGGCGAATAACTTGGAAACTAGAAGCTACCTGTAAAGACTGTGTGTGAGAGATATAAATGATGTGATAGTTTAAAGGCTTAAACTTTGGTGGATGCGCGATATGTGTGAAATTAAGAATAATATGTTTTTCTGTGTGATAAATTTGATAATAGTTTGAGCTGGTTTGCTTTGAGGTATCAGGGTGCACAGCAAAAGCATGGTGGACTTTGGTATGACGAGTAAGGGCTTATTGATGTTGGTTATTCATATTGGCTAAGTGAAAATACTATGTTTCAAAGGTTATTCGATGGCATTGGTTTTGGGGTTAGACTAGTGAAAATTGACGGGAATCATATTTTCTCTTTAGTTGATCTCGTTGTGTTGATTGCTGACTTTCATAGACATTGCATCATTGTAGTTTTATTCAGGCCTTAGACATTGAGTTTGTGGTTTTAGTAGTCAATGGAATATGGACCAGAGGATTGAGTTTGATGCTATCTTGTGTAACCATGTGTTTTAAGTGCTCAGATGTTGTAGGCATAGTGACTTTAGAAATTGATGTCGACAATTTGATTAAGTATTATATTTGTAAGGTGAATGGGCTAAGTCGATGTAGTATGCTTCAAATGTTATCTGACAGTTTTGATTTTGATGTCAAAAATAAAATTTCCAAAAATCATCATTCACGATAATTTAAGATACTAGCATAATTTAACGGAGTGTTATGTCCCCCGTTCCACTAATTTGTCGCTAAGTTTGTTCTACCAAAATAACGCTGTAAAAAATATAGAAATTATTGCTAATGTTTTTTAAAAATATCATTAACGCTAATCGTCACTAAAACCTCAATCAATATCAGTTATAACTGCTATCGTAAATTATATCTTATGATTTCAAATTTGTCGCTAAGATCTTAATTATAGTGTTCCCCAATTTCGTTGCTATAAGCCGCTCGAAATAATATACCAATGCTAGGTAAGAGTTCGTCACTAAAAATAAAATTATTTTGGCCCGAAAGAATAATTATAATAAAGAAAATGTCCCGGGCATTACACCTAAGTTATCACATCACTTCCGATTTATGATCTATTATTTATCAAAAATCCATAGTCTTAATTTTCAATCATCCGTTCCGGTTAACCGTTTTAAATCTTTTGGTTCTAAATAAAATAACATGCGGTCTATAATCACGTGTTCAAACTGGTGCCGAATTTGTCACCGAGAGGCTTGTTATCTTAACATAGCAACGTATTGCATACCTATGATTTAGCATACACTTCATAGAACGATGGAGAACTGTAATCACTACCGTTTTGCTGCGCGCTCTAGTGTCTTAAATCAAATGGGTCCAAACTGTTACCGAAGTGATTACGGAGATATGTGTTATCTTTTAAGTCAAACGAATCCATACTGTTTCCGAATTCATTACGGAGGGATGTGTTATCTTAACACAACGTGATATATGATTTTGCACTACATGTCTTGCACTTCTATTAAAGTTTAAGGCTCTAAATCATTACTTTACTTTCGATTCACAGCCACATTATTTACAAGAATCTTATAGCCTTATCCTACTTTCATCTGTTCCATTTAAACATTTAGAATTCTTCAGTTCTAAAAGCAAGAAACATACGGTCTATCATCATGTGTTCAGCCAATATCTCAACCTTATACCGAATCATCGAATAGCTTATCCAAGCCAGTCCCACGTTCTCAGAATCTACACGCACTTATCGATTATCCGAGGCTTCAAAATCTACATAATCTTATACTAGAGCAGGTGAAACCATGCAGATCCTAATATCAGGTCAAAATATACGTGCATAACATATTGTCAGTTTCAACATCATTTGTGAATAGAGCACAACAAAATTCTGATAATCAGCTAAGCTACAAGCAGCAACTATGGCATGTTACCATTTCGGAACATATCAACACATATTGAACAAACACCAATCACAGGGAAACAATGATGGCTATGCAGCAAAGCATCTGACGTTAATTACAACACATAATGATCTCAATTAAACAAACGTTCAGGGACCAAATGACAACAATAATCACAAGCAGGCAATCAAAACAAGAAAATCTTTAACAAAATCATATCTATTGGTTCTCGAGATTTACGAAACACTTTTATGACATTCCAAAAATGGCGAGTACAGAAACATTGGTATGGGTATAATGAAGCAAGGTCAACCCAGTGACTGGAAGCAGTTACAATCAATAGGAGTTATTGGTCCTTAATGGAATTCGTAGCTTTCCCATAGCCAATGGGTCAAATAATATCCCATTAAGTCTAAATAGATTTGACAGAAGCAGATAAATATTCTGGAAAAAAAAATTAAGTTGACTGAATAAGAATGACATCTTCTCTGACGTCTCAGAGCAGATTAGCATTCAATTAAGTCGCAATTGAGTTCAATATACAAAGGAATGAACTAAATGACATAGTAGAATTCCAAATTTGTTTTCATACTCTCAAACCAAATTTTCAGATTTAACATAAGTCATTTCTCAACATCACCATTCTCACTTATAAATCAAATCACTAACTTAACTACTCCTCAAACCTTATGAACTTTTAAACACAACTAAGGTTTCCCACTACATTACACGGATGCATGATTAGCGAATCACCAATTCTTACCTAATATGATATAAAAATCTTGAACCACAAATGGAATGAGGTCCATAGAAGGATCTTTATCCCAACATAGACAGTACAATCACAGAGAACCATAGAAAAAGTCAAAGACTCTCCTAACGGGATGCTTATCTCAAGATCAGTTCCTAAAGGACGAGTCTTCACCCTCAATCACTATGCCAAAGTAAATGATACAGGGTATTTAATAGTCCAGAATCAAACAATATACGAACATCTAATGGATTAAACTGTAGTGTACCTGACACCAGAACAGCGGATGTAACAACATCCTGAATATACATAGAATAAAGTCTAGCTGACGTCCCGAGCCTCTGCCTCTGTCGGACTTGGTTGCTGGGCCTGGCTGTAATATCCCGAACCTAGGGTTAGCTGGTTAATATTACTTTAGCGACAAATTCTATGAATGATAATCTTTTGAGTCCTTAGGGATGATTAGTTTGAGCAGTATTATTAGTGACAAATGAAAATACCACTATTGTAGGGGGAAGCCTAGAAAAAAAAAGAGAAAAGAAAACCAGGAGAGAAAGTCAAAAAAAAAAGAAAAAAAAAGAAAAGAAAAGAGAACAAAAAGGGGAGAAGACGGACGGAGAGAGGGAGAGAGAGACAGGGAGGGCAGCCGGCCCTAGAATGGGTGGCGCCTCTGCCATGGCAGCCCCATCGTCGGCCGCACAAACGGTCACCGGTGATTAACTCCAGCCGCCGTTTTCACGAAAAATCATCTCCCAAAGCCTCCGCGACCACCATGTCGTAACCGACACCTGCTGCTATCACCGCGCAATAGTCGTCTCCAATCATCTCCCTCCCCAAATTTCTGGCCACATTCATTGTTGCCGGTGTCGAATACCCATAATGCAGCCTACATCGCTGCTACCTTTTTTTGAGGCACCGCCCACCGCCACCTCCAAGCTACTGTGGAATTGCTGTCGCCGTCTACTTCTCCGATGGTCGATTTCGGCAGTGCCACCACTTAGAGCATTGTCCTACTGCACAAGCAAGGGTGGCTGTGTTTACTTGATTAGGGGAGGCGGGGGAACTCACAACGGCCACCGGTAGAAAATTCGGCGACGAAAATTTTCTGTTAATTACTCGGCCAATGAAGGTGGTGTCAGGGCAGCCACTAGTCCACCACTACCAGGTTCTCGATCCAGCTGCTGCCACCGCTAATCACGGCCAAATTTGCATGTACAACCGGTGATGATCGTGGCGAGGGGACGACGACGAAACCAACCACCACACCTTCTTCTCCGTCTGTTTCACAGTCACGCCGACGGCCCAATCTTAATGTCAGTCACAGTACAATAGTGTTGGGGCTGAATTTTTGGTAAAATGGATTTTTGGTTGTGAGTTTGTGGTGTTGGTGGCTGTGTGCAGTGGTGTCGTTTAGCGGCAGTGTTAGCGGTGGTAAAATAGAATGAAGATGGTGGTTTTTGTGCACAGCTGTGGGTGTACAACGTATGTGTTTGTCACGTGTGTGGGTATTATTGTTGTCGGATGATTGTGTATAATAGGTTGTCCGTGGTTGTGTCGTTGGCAAATAGTGATGATCATGACACTACTTACTGTATCTGGAATGGTATGGTGGTATTGTTTACGGTGGTTGTGCTGGAGTTACTATGGGGTGTATATGCCGGCGGTCGAAAGAATTTCGGATTTGTTTTGATTGATGAGGCAATCTGTCAGTTCAATTATAGAAGGGTGTGGCGTTTGTATTGGGATGGAGTAGTTGTCGGGGGAGTGGGTATGACTGTGGGGTTTTGGTATCTGGATAATTGTGTGTGTGCACCGGTGGGTGTATGTTGCGTGTAATGTGGACGGTTATGTGTAATGCGGGTGTTGGCGGTGGATGAAATAGAAAGAACCAATTGGTTGTTGTCTAATGAATGTATATAGCAGGGTAGGCATGTGGGCCACTGTTGTGTAGATGTATATTGTGTGAGGAGTACGGTTGTGTATGTTTGGAGGTGTGGGTGACTATGTGCGGGCGGGTGTATGTGGATTCTGTGTATGTAGCTGTTTGTACAGTTGTAGTGGTATATGTGCTATGTATATTTTATGTGCAAAAAGGGCGTGTGTCCGCAAAGGCTGGAAGGCATATGAGGGCGTGTCTGTAGAGGCCTATGAGTTGTGTTTATGTGCGCGTTAATGTGTGCTGAGCAGCGTGTGGGCAGCAGTTTGCAGAGAGTATGTGTTGTATGTGCATGAATTTGAACTGTGTACACACAGAGTGTGTCTGTATGTAACAGGGTACAATATCTTTGTGTGCGTAATGTGGAATGTAGTGTGGTTTTGATTTTGGTTGTGGAATCGTAAAGAAAATAGTGATGTACTGGTTGTAGGGTTGTTGAAAGGTGGCACATATAATGGTAGATTAGTTGTGGAAACTAGCAACCGATATGTTGGGTTTTGGTGGTATTGAATATGGAACGGGGTTTCGGCAGTACGAGTTCGCTTTGTAGTTAACAGTTGTGGTTTATCGGTGATGCTTGCGATGGCTGGACTGGGACAGCCGTGATGGCGTGTATATGGCGGTGTGATTTGGGGTACGGTAGTGCGTATAATGTGTGTTGTGTACGGTGAGTGTACATGGTGTAGGTGTACCATGTACATGTATGTGTTTGGACAAGGAAACACATAGGCTCTGAGAATAAAAAAGGGAATTGTTAGCGTGAACTCTAGGATTTGACCGGGAACATGAAGATAAAAAGAATGGTCTTGACGGTTCCGTTCGCCAGAGGTAGTAACGTGATCGTCGCTCCGGAGCTCTAGATGATATGGAAATGCGTAGCGTCAGGTAAGTGACCTTTCGATTCAACTAGTATTTTTCTGTAAAATGTATATGTTTATGTATTGATAAAAAAAAATGGCGTTTATCAGCATTGACCGTTTTAATCATGTTTAGTTAGTCTGACTTGATTTGCTAAACAAAGTGTTTAATGGTTTAATTCTCGTCAAAACCGGACCAACATGTAAATGATATATTTCTTAGAAATTGTTATGGAACTCGGATTTGAAATGATTAGTGCAAGTAAGATGCCTTGGTATTTGACGTTCTTGTGAAAAATTGAAGAGCTTGAAAACTGTCAAAATGGGTGTGAGGATGGTTTGAAATTAATTGAGGAGTGATTGTGTTTACGATGAACCAAAAGGTCTTTTTGGTTTACTCGATTGATGTGCCCTATATCCACGGGGGAAAGTTGGATTTCGGGCCCTGGTCAACGGGGCTTGTACGTTGATGCACAGTACTGTTGCTCGTGGTTCGCCCATGCGTCCACAGAATTTTATCCCGGATGGAGGAGGGATTTCGGGCCCTAGTCAGTGGGGCCTGTACGCTGACCGCAGCATATCGTTTGAGCTAATGTTGGAATCGAACTGGCTGTCATGAGTTTTGCGCTAATGATTTCATGCTTCAGTTTTTGGTTTAATATACTCTGTTTTGTTTTACCTGATGATTATCAATTCTATGATTTTTAGATATCTTAATGATGTTATAATATAAGCGAGTTGTTTTCTGCATGCTATGGTCCACCTAGTTGAATCATTGGTTACTTACTGAGCACGTGGAAGCTCATCCCTTACTTATCATTTCAGGTTGAAAGTAAGGTGATGGTGAGGAGCATAGGAAGGAACAATTTGGCACTGAGCTCCGGAGACTGTATTGGTTGAGTTGCCAAAGATTTAGATTGTTGGTTTAGTTTTAGTTGTTGATAAATTAGAATTATGAGGAGTTGTAGCATGAGTATTGTATTCAAATAAAAATATGAAAATGTAATTTAAGTTTATAGAAGTTTTAATTTCCGCTGCAGATTATATGTTGTTTTAGCGAGTAAGGCCTGGCAGAGCCCTCGGTTGGAGTCCATTGGGTCTGCGGCCGGTCACGTGCCTAGCTCGCGAGCCTGCCCGTGGGTTTGGGTCGTGACACTGGCCCTCTAGCCTTGTCCTCTTCCTGACAAGGAACCTTGCTCGCTGTTACACTAGCTATAGCTCACCACTCTGACTTCTTCCACACATGACACATGGGGTGGCCAGAGCTGACCTACCACCCTAGCCAGTACTCTATGTAGGTCAAACTCCAGAACACTGCAATGGTCCAAGTCTAGTACTCTTGATCGAGCGCCTACACCCTACGTTCCCCAAAATTCCCTATCATGCTTTAATTTAGAGGTGTCAAATGGGCCAGGCTTGGGCCGGCCCAGCCCAAGCCCAAGCCCATCGAGCCTCTAGAAAACCGGGTCAGGGCCGGGCTAGGGCCGCTATCAAACGGGCCGGGCTGGGCCAGAATGAGGGAAATGTGGGTCCAGTCCAAGCCCAGGCCCTAGCCCAACATCTAGGGTCGGGCCCGGGCCCAATTTCTTTTTGTTATTCAAAATAAGAAATACACCTTAGTTATTCTCACTAATGATCTAAAAGTAATAGATCATTAGTCATAGAAGGCAAGCAAATACACCTTATTCATAGAAGGCAAGCAAATACACCTTAGTTTAAAAAAAACTGAAAAGGCCATTTTTTGGGCCAAAAGAGGCCGGACCGGGCCGGGCTCGGGCCTGTTTCTCAAAAAGTTAGGCCTGGCCCTGGCCCAAGCCCTAAGGGTTAGGGCCAGTCCGAGCCCAAAAAAGGGCCAGGCCAGCCTGGGCCAAAAAGGGCCGGGCTGGGTCAGCCCGCGGGCCGCCCGGCCCATTTGACACCTCTACCCTGATCAAATTTCAGAACTCTGTCCAGATCTCTATATCACTGAGCTGAAGTGGGCCTAAATCCCTAATTCTACCCCAATCTTTAACCATGGGCACCGTGTTGTGACGACTGTAAAAAAAACTTTTTACTAACGACTATCCAGTCCCTCAAATCTGTTTTGGGAAATTCTTACTTATCTCTCTTCTATCCGCCCTGTGTTTACTCATGCCTTCCCCCATTGTCAGACTTAGACTTTTTCAAGACACATGCTAAATAAAGAGATTCAATATAGCTCGTCAATCGAGCTGGGATGACTCTATCTCTCAATTCAGGCCTAAGCCCCCACTCTGACTTCCGACAGATATCCACCTCCATCAATAACATCCTTACTGCAAATCTAGCGAAACAAGAAATCTCATCTCAACCTTGTCTATCGACTCCTAATCTTCTTGCCTCAAATTAACAAACTCCCTTAATATTATTCATAAAATCTTACAAAAATACTGGTCAAAAAATAATTCTTTAAAATGTTCCCAAGCGACATCAATCAATTGCTGATGAGCCAGACTCTTCCCTACTATTTCTTACCCCTGATAAACCTTCTCTCTCAGTTTATATACATCAATTTTAATCTTTGTCTCTCACTACAACCAATTGCTCAAAATTTTCTCCATTTTACTAATCCAGTTTGTTGTCTCTATAGGGTCCACTAACCATTGATTGCTAGTCAGATTTTATTTGTTAAGTTCACCCAAGGTGCTCTCATCTGGAGGTTGTGGTTGTGGTTGGACAAGATTCCGTACTCTTGGCAATTGGTTAGCCATATTCTGTGTGTCATCAGGTCAGAATCAGGTTCCTAGTTGTCCGAATTGTAACCATCAGTTCTGGGTTATGTTATTCCCCCTATTAGGTAGATGTTCCCCTTTACAATCATAAACCTCCATACAGTACAGACCTATACTGCCTGTTGTCTAGTCAAGTCTATCCAATGCCGGGAAGAATCCTTGCTCATCCTATACTGCCTGTTGGAATCTTATCTTTCTGAGTACAGACCGTACCGATAGAATTAACATTTATCTGTGTCACACTACACGTGTCTAAAGAACAATACAGTTACAAGTTAAGGCAGACTTCTTAACTTAACCATCATCCACCCCACTCTCTTTAACCAGAATACGATTCTACAGAATCATATACTTGTACCCTTAATACCACAAGACTGAACTGCTATGATACCAACTGTAACATCCCAAAAATCTGGAGCTCCATTGCCCCGAACCCTGGAATGTTAACCTACCACATCAACCCAACCTGTCAAAACATGTTCACTAGCACATACTCTAAATCATCTAATTCAACATCAACTCAGATTTTTTAAGAACGAATTAACAGTATCGACCAGCACAGGGGTCTTACTACACTGTAGTGGTGGGCTAACCAGAATCTCGCACAAACTCTCAACCCCATTCCCAAGCATGTTACAACTGATCATTACCCGTAAAAGGGAGTCAGACGAAGGGTGAGCTTTTGAGAGCTCAGTACGGTCGTACAAGGACAATCGAGAGAATCAAAAAACGTTTCAAAAGAATCCAATCGACGATGATTTCCAAAATACTTCAAACAATCTAAATAGCTCAACGATTTTCAACATGATCAAAATTCATCATAAATAGATACTAAAATAAATAATAACAATCACAATGGATTCCAAAATGATCATTTAAAGATCATTTTCAAAGCCGTTATTCCAAAATAAAGTGATGGTTTCTAAAGGATTTCAAAACGAGCTCAAAGGCAATGTGGGAGGGATTTCAAACAAGCACAAACCATTTGAGACAATCCTTTCCAGTCATTTCCATAACAGGCACAGTAAGATACAATGTCAATAAATTCAGAGATGTTGATTTTGGGCGGTCGCGATGCCAGTTAGGCAAAGCCAGTATGGCGTATACATGCATGATGTACCTGAATAACTAGTCCCACTGGGTACTAGCCTGCGTTCCATGCAGTATTCAAACCAGCCTTATAACACCCCCCACAGAACGATTTCCCAGGACAACACAAAATCAACAATATCAATGAACATTAACATAAATTCAAATTACCGAAATCAATTTGGGTTTCAATAACAATAAACATACTGATATAAGTCATCACTCGGAATTCCAGAATAACCACAACGAACAGGAAGAACGATTACGAACGGTTATGAATTTAGGCACAACAGTTCGGAAGAAAGAATGCAAGCAATTATGGAATATGCCCAGCATGCAATAATAGGCGAGCATCGTTACGATTTCTAACTAATCAATTTATGTTCAATATTGGGATTTTCTGGGCAATAACATGCTGTTATCAATACATAATTCAGTGTTCGACATTAGTCATAAGTAAATTAAAGGAGTGCTTACGAGTACAAGTTATCGAAATAAGGGTTTGGATGAAAGTCTTTATCCAGGGTTTAGATAGAAACCCTTATCTGGATCCGTAGTTAAATTATCCTAACCAGAAAGTCCTTAGCTTTTACCTGAAAATCCAATGACGAGAACATAGCCTACAATACAATGTTATAACTTAATACGGACTCACGCATACTCCTAAAATAACCCCCCTCGCCGGGTATGTTAAATTACCAAAATGCCCCGTAGGTGAAAAATTACCAAAACACCACTCGCACTCTTAAATTGCCAAAACAGCCTTTCCGTAAGTGAAATCACTAATATATCCTCACCATATGTAAATTTATGCAAAAAAAAAAACTTTTACTGGTAAACTTACCAAAATTCCTCCTTCGGGTGGTAAATTACTAAAATATACCCCCTGGGAATTTCTGGCACTGTTTTTAGCATTCTGAAGTCATTTTGGGCTAAAAAGTGTTTTATAAAATTTTCACCCGAAAATCTTGAATCGTTGTCCAAATCGAGCGCTCACGCGAAAGTTTTGCTAAAATTGTCTATCAGCCTCATAATGGCACAATATTTTAGAATATTAAACATATCAGTAAATAAGGTTTCTCTAAAAATTTTAAATTAAAATAACTTAATTTACTATGCTAAAAAATTCAATAATTCTTCCTAATCATTACCCTAATTTAACATCCTTCACAGATACTGAAAATTCCTGCAACATTCCAGAGCGTACATCTCGTAAAAATATTAGGGGTTACAATTTTGCACTTTGTCTACTTTTGATCTTATCTATTTATAAAAAAAAATTGGGTTAAAACTATCTAATTAATTTCTACTTTTAGGGACAAAAACAGTCACTAATCACATCATAACACACACTACCTCACCTTATTTGCACACACTGTCTTCTTTCTCACAACTGGACACCCAGCGACACGAACAATTCAAACACTCACCCACTGCTACACAGCACTACACATTTCTATACCTAAACACACCTTATAATACATTATACACACACACACACACACACACACACACACACACACACACACTTACACACCCTATCACACCCGTAACACACACAATCACACACCCTCATAGACACACATTGATACATACACCAACTCATACACACAGACCCTTGGAAATACCATAAACTCACAACCTCTTCCAATTCACTCCTACATACACGTTAACACCATCTCTAACACAAACACCCACAATCACACAAAATTTACACCTAACTCCCACAAGAACACACACGCACACCCACAGTCTACATACACATTGTCTTCACCCTCGAACACCCCATACACACACTAAATTCACTCAAATAAACTGCAGCTACAAGAAAGGAATTACCCTTTTTAAAATTTCTTCCAAATCCTCCATCTTTCCCCCAGTTTCTTTCCAAATTTTCTTGGTCCTCTCCCTCTGTTTCCCTCTTCTTTTCCTCAATTCTTCCATTTGCTGTTACTGTTCTTCTATTTCTATTTTTCTTAATTTTGATTTTCCTCCCCAAACCCTTTTTCCCTTTTTCTTTTGTTTTGATTTAATCCAATCCATTAGTTTTTTTATTTAATTTGATTAGTCATCAGGTACATAAAGTAGGAGGTGGCTCCATGTTGTGATCATTTTTCCAAAAATTTGACACGTAGGTATAAATTTCCAAAATTTACAAAAAGGCCCGTCAAAATTCCCTAAAATTACAAAATGACCCTGATAGTTTCAAATTTTACAATTTGCACCAAAACTTTTCTAATCTTTATTAATTCAATTAGATGTCATTAAAACATATACTATTACTCATTCATTAATTTTTTCATCGTGAAAAATATTAATTACATTTATGCCCCAAAGTTTTTCAAAATTACAAATGACCACCAAAACTTTACCAAATTACATTTTGACCCCAAAATATCTTAACATCCATTCTCCACTACTACCCGAGCATTGGTATAAATTATTGACCATTTATTTTTTCAGGCCATAGATGATTATTTTAAACGGCTCCCAAAGTTTGGGATAATACACACCCACACCCAAAAAACCACTTTTAAACCACTTTTTAGATGTACTACATCCACTTCCAAACCAAAAAGTCTCTCAAAAAATTTTATAGGAGAAATTATCAAAACACCTCCCGACTTATTGTAAAATTACCAAAACATCCCTGGCGGCCATCGCCTTAACAAAAATCTCAAACCACTTTAAAACATATTTTTAAGCATCTACATTCATCTTTTCGGACTAAAAAGCCCTTCAAGAATTTTTCGCTCAAAAATCTCTAATCGATAATGAGCAAAAAGCTCGAAAGCCGATTTCGCTAAAAATAGCTATTGACTTCTACATGTCCTGAAACTTCAGATATTGAAGAATCGTACCATTTTAAGGTCCTCATAAAATTTTCACGCAAAACTGGTTGGTTTGCTATTTTTAAATTCACCATAAAATTTAACACTGACCACGTCGGTTAACCCCCTTCACGACCTCGTAAAAATTTGAAATTTTCCCATATCGTAGATTTCATAAAACTTTTCCATAATCTACCCTGAACTATTTTTTAGAAAATCAGAAAGTGTACTGCCAGGGATTAAGGGTCTTTAGCGACACTTCATAGACAAACTTTAACCCTAATTGCCTTTTTACTGGTCACTTTCTGTTCTTCTTCCTCTCGACAGCTCTCCCTTTTTTCTCTAGTTAACACCCATACAAACCCACTTACAGGAAATATCCACCTCCACCTTCCTTTACCCACACACACCCCACCACACACGATAGCCTTGGCTGCTGTCTCTTCTCCCTCCCCCTCTCCCTTCACCACCACAACACAGAACCATGCATGGCAGTGTTGTTGCTGCCTTTTCCCCCTCTCCCTCTCCCTTCACCATCACACACACACGGGTGCACACACCTGTGAACACGGAATGCACGCACAACAACCCTATGTTGCTATTCTTCCCTCGTCCCCTTCGCCTTTCACGAATACACATCCCAGTCCATAAAGTGTACTCACTACAGCCCCATGACTGCTTCTCCCTTTCCCCTTCACCCTTCTGCGCCCATAACACCCCATAACAAACACATAGTAGATTTCATGCACACAAAATTAGCACACTAAACTCACTAAAGAGAAGAAGGGATTACCTTTTTTTTTTGCGTTTGATTTCTTCTTCATCTTTCCTCTTTCTCATTTTTCCTTTTCTTTTACTTTTTCTCCTTCTTCCTCCTGTTCTTTCTCTTCTTCTTTTCTTGTCTCTATTTCCTTTCTTCTTCTCTATTTTTTTTTCTACCGAGACTCTCTATCTCTCTCTCTCTCTCTCTCTCTCTCTCTCTCTCTCTCTCTTTCTCATCTTCCTTTTCCTTTTTCTCCTTTATCCCCACAATTATTCCATTTCTTAATCATAAAATTCAATTAGTCACCCCTTGTAAGTAGGAGGTGTCTAACTCTCCTTAAACCTTCTTCAGAATAGTGCCACCTTTTGGGCCACTAATCCTTATTTTTGTAAAATTACAATTTAGACCCTCAACTTTCCTATAATTGCACTTTGACCCCATAACTTTTATAAAATTGCATTTTAGCCACAAGGCCAAACTAGCCCCTCATTTTATACTCGATATCAATAAAATAGTACTATCGATAAAAATAACAACCTCAATTAATCTAATTTGCGGCTAGATTAAATTAAGGTATCAAAGTGCAAAAAAAGAAATGTTAACGAGATAGACCACTAGTCTTAATTCAAAATCATCTTCTGCATAATATCTCAAAGTGATTGGTCAATGATCAATTCAAATGTTTGAGAGTGGTCGATTCTCTCTTACTTTGAAAATTATTATGCTCTCGACTTGCTAAGGATGGACTCCTAGACTTACAGAAAACACAAGCTCTATTTGACTCAAACTCTAAAAGAGACTTTAAGAAATGAAATATTCTTGACTTTTTATTTATTTTTATTCATCATCAATGGTGTCAAACTAAATCGGCAAATAAAGAGTAAGCAAATAAAACAACATATTAGCAATCAAAAGAACAAGTCCAAAAAAGTAAACTAGAAAATGCTAGGAAAACCATCCAAGGCACCCGTTTGATATTGTACTCAGCTTGGCATCGGGAAAGTCCTTAACCATTAATCTGAGAGCTAACAAGTATCATCTCATCCTGGGGTGATGTGGATAATAATATCCTCCTCTTAGTCAAGCTTAGGAAGATCTAGTACTGGAAGAGATGTCTAACTTATGCTCACTTGGTGCGTCTATAGAGATTTCGTCTTCATATTAGGTCTGGCAGAAGGGTTAACTTTACCTTTGTCAATCAAATCTTGGTTGGCATGACAAAGGGGGACGTACTTTTCCATGTGGTGACTGACTCTTCAATAATAAGCACACTGAGGTCGGGTATCGTGTCCTTCAGGTAAAACAACCGAGGCAGGAGTAGGTGGCAATTTGGCAATCAGAATTCCTTATAGCAACTACTCAAAGACTTCTGGTAGTGGCGTGTTAAAAGGGCGAACCATCATTATGGTTTGGGAATGGCTTACCGTGACATTACCTGTTAAGACCTCGCACTTTTGACTTTATTTTCCATTAGTTAGCTTTGACAGTGCATTGGCATTTTCCTTTCGATAGGGCATTTTCTTGACTTATTTGAAAATTTTTGGGGAGGTTAGTATTTTAACTAACGGTCCCATAACCTTATGGGTTAACCGGTCGGTTGGTCTGTTAGACCCCGCATATTTAAATGCTTACAAACAAGAAAAGAAAATAAAATAAATTTTGAGAGTTTGGGGACGTAATGGATATTTTAAAATTCTAATTGTTTTATGATTGTAAGTGTATATTTTTAGGTATCTGGTGATACACAATACATTCTTAGGAGTAAAAGAAACTTCAGAGCCTCTAGAGAATCCTAGGAAGAGACCTTTGGAGATTTTGATCTTCATTTTGAGGTAAGTTTATTTTTTATTTTGAAATTAAGGTTTGAGATAAGAATCATCTATACTATATATAATAGGATTCGATTGATAGCCTTGATGTGCAGCAAACTCTGAATCCTATTTTCTAGAATTTTTAATTTTATTAAATAAAAAAATAACATATCAGACTCTTATTGGATCTTCACCTCCTCCTAAAAACAACCTATACCCACTATTCCTAAAAATTCTCCATCTTTCCCCACGTCTCAACAGTTACTCTTACAGTTTTCTTTCTCTGTTTTCCTGTTCCTCCCTTTACAGATGGTGGACGATCAAACGCCCACTTCCTTCGTTGTCTTCGTCTCCTACTATGTCGCCTAGACCAAGTCATGTGCTGGCAGCCAGGAAGATCGTCCATCTGTGCATTTGATCAGCCAGATGATTCAAGTTATGAATTGGGAGAGGTAAGGGGAGGAGAGAGGGGGATGAAAAGAAAGGAAGACGAGGCGGAGATCGAGGTCGATCGGAAGGATCTACGACACCCAGCGCAAGCCGTGGCCATGACAGAGTTAAGGTTGGAGCAAATTTATTTATTAAGCGTATCCAAAATTTTGCTGATTTTTCTCTACATAGTAGGGTCAATTTAATTCTCGCAATGATACAGATTTTGGATAGCATGACTCTAGCCCAAATCTATAACAGGTAAGTAATATTCGCACTTACTCATCATATTTACATGTCATGTTTTCTGATTTTAGCTTCTCTTTAAATCATTTCATGGGTACCTTTTTTAATTATTTTTTGCTTTCTTATCGTTGTGTTTTACTCATATTCAAGGAGTGTGGAAAAGATCATATACCTAAGTTTTTGGCTGTTGCGCTTCGATTGTATCTAGAGATTCATCAGCTACACTTTTTGGATTTAGAGATCGAAGGGCAAGAAAAATATAAGTATACATTTTCTTAACATTCTTAAACAACAATTGCACATTCTAATAATTTGTTAGTGAGTTTCAGTTTAACCTTTGGCGATATGATATCTTTATGGTCCCCCAGTCATACCACCAATCGAGACACGGAACCAGATCCGCCCTCCGCCATATAGTACTATGATCTTTAATATGTGCTTCTGGGTCTGGGTGTCTGTGTTCAAACTTCAGTATGCATTGGTGTGTCTGCTTGTGGTAATTTCTGAAATCTCAGAAAATCACATCTTTGTTCTCCCGTAGAGGCTATAATGATTATGGGGTTTTAGTTGTGGGTTTGCTCAAAATGGTTTTAGGTGAATTAAAGGTGCTTGATGGTTGTGTTATGGTGGCCAAAGGTATCCAATGGTGGTTCAGTGGTTCATAGTTCGCACCAAATCAAAATAGTAGAGGTTAGTTAATTGGGTGCTGCTTGAGGTGGATAGGGTGGTTTGGTGTGCTCACTGTCAATGTTCCAGGGAGGAGGTGAAGATCTTGATGTCAAGGCCATTGGCATTTCTGGCTGAGCAAGTATTAATGCTCTCAAGTTGCAATGAGCAGCAAACTCTGCATGAGTTTCAGTTTTGGGCTGGCTAGCAGTCCTTGAAGATGTGTTTTTTTATTTTCTTTCTTTTTCTTTTTATCATTTAAAAGACCAAAAAAATCTCAATTAATTTGGTTCCCTCTTTTTCTGTTGGACAGTTGGTTGTGTGAAGGACTTTGGTCTTCAGCCGGCCGGAGGCTCAAGCAGTGATGGCGACAATGACAAGCGACCAATGTAGATTAGGCACAGTTATGTACAATTTTCCTTTAATTTTTAATTTACAATCCGCTTTTGTATATATTGGATTGCTTTCAATTGACTGAGTTGGTGCTTCATGCCGGGAGAAGCTATTGTGATAATATTGATTACTACTCCGTTAACTTATATATCATTGAAAACATCTCTGATCATTTTGCTATCAATCTGTATTAGTTATGCTTTATCCAATTTAAAACGCTTGATATTGGTCTTTTTTTCATTTGTAATGTGTCTACCCCCTCGCCGTAAAAAGTTTTTTGTTCCTTCTTTGAGTTATTATACTTGCTTTAAGATGGACTTCCACTTAACGCATCATCAAAGTGTACAATACAATTTTATGCATTCTTCCAGGCTAACATATAGAGTTTAGCCTAATTTTGTGCTTATTTTGCTTTCTTAGAGACTGTAGCTTCCTTCAGTAGGCATCTTTAACGTTAGTACTATCAAAAATAATACCATAAGAAGTAGCTGCCATATACCTTTCACAGTTTTGCATTTGATGGATTATATTTGATAGGATAAGAGATACATGAAAGTAGACTATAGGCATAACCTCTTTATGTTTTTCATATCTATAATCTATCTATTTTATATTCGGATTGGATTGGATTGAGAGTATCTTTGCTCACTATTGTGCCAACATAATATTTTTATAATATTGAATTTTTTTGTGCACTTAAGTATAAACAATTTGATCCTCCTAAATCTTAGCCCCATGACCTCCTTTATTTTAGCCAAAATTGCATCCCACGATTTATATTTCTCTTGAAAAATTGCTCAATAGCAGTTAACCTGACTCCCAATTGCTTCATCTTACTTTTGTTCCTTATAAGGGAAACTAGAAAAACTGCTCTTACTTTATACATTCCCTTACTTTTGGTCACGTGAAGAAAATCTAAAGAAATACAAGCAGTTAGATATCCCACTATGTTCTTAGCAGTAATGTGAGGAAGGATTGGTCGCCATCGGTAGGAGGATGTCGTATGTGATAGCCCTGTAAGATTTGCAGTGGCTGTCATTGTTGTGAAGGGGATGTGCTGTTGTAGGGATATTGGGGGATGCGGTTGGAGGTGGGGTGGTGCTGTGGGATAGGTTGTGGAAGGTTTTTTTATGCCAATTTATGTCTTTCATACTCAACCTGCAATAATGTTTGACAATATGTGATTTGGATTTACAGATCTGGGGAGTTTATTTTATTTAGCATGAATGACAATGAGTAAAAGTTTTCAATGGTGAAGAATTGTATGTTCTGATCTGATTTTGATGGTCTTGGGATTTAGACAGAAAATGGTGCAAAAATACAATAGACAAAGTTGTGCCTAAAGCAGTCAACTGCTAGAGAGAAAGAAGAAAGAACAGGACAAGGCACGCAAGTGCTGTGTGAGAAAAGAACTATCAAGCTGATCTCCTCTTTTTTCCTTACTTTGGGTACAAGAGCTCTCCCCTTCAAATTAAGAATCTCTCAGGCTGTGAGCCATTGGATGCATCAGCAACAACACTTAGTTATTTGTTGAGTTGCATTTTAAGCATTATTATATTTAAGCTTTATGGTAGAGGAAATTATTCCTGAAATAAATAAATGGGTGTAATGTGCTTTTAGTGCATAATTTTGTGATTAATCCTAATAAAACTTCCACCGAGGTGGTGTAAAGTACCTTGCTTGCATAAACATGATAGTGTATTTTGATAAATGGGGTCTGATTTCTGAGGTGTGGATAAAAGCTTTTACATTACTTTAGCAAAATATTGTTCAAATTTTTTGTGCTTGACTTACTTAATTTGGGTTTGCATTGACTAATAAGCTGTGCAAATACCTTAATCTTCAGCAATACTTTGGTCTTAAAATTAGAGGGTGCTAATTTTGGAGTGAAAAAGTTGCTTCAAATAAAAAAGAAATTATTTTCACTCGCTCTGATACAACTTTAAATGACATTAAAATGGAGAATCTTAATCACTTTTAAGTTAAACATAGTTTCCTGTACGCCAAAAAGATAAACGGACCTCTTAACTGTAAAATAATCTAAGAAAATTTGTGTAGTTCATGTTGTAGATTTTAAGGATCGATAGAATTGACCGAATTGACTAAATAACAAATTAAAAATATAAACACATACTGATGTTTAAGTATTTTTACTCATTTAAACTTTACCTTTGTTGCTATAAGATTTATGACTGTCGCTATATAGTCTCGCTAGCAAAAAAATTAAAAAATGAAAGCGAGACATCGATTACAGATAAGAATTGTGATTAAATATTTAAGTCATCATCATAATCGTAATTGTGTTTGATTCATTGTTGGAGTTGGAGAATTCACCAAAAAAGTAGTCATCATTAATTGGCTTTGAATATTTGGTGCAAGGATACATATTTTTGTGCAATAAAAAGTTTTAAAAACGGCCACCATCAAACTACCCTAATTCCCTTGCCAATCATCCATCCCAGTTGCCCACTTGACAGAATCCCTTGCCAAGATCCACACTCACAAACCCATGACATTGTATTCCCACCACCATCCCCTTTCGATTGCCACTTCTCAAACCATTACCACCAACTGCCACCAGGCCAAACACCTCTGCGAACCTTTCCCAATTGTCGCCTCACCACTTTAAGCCATCACCCCTTCACATACCTTCTCAGAACACCGCTGTCACAACCAGTTGTCACTACCTGATCCCCCAAAACAATAGTCACCACCTCTGTGTATAGATTTTGGATTTGAACAATGGATTTCAAAGGTAAGTATATTTCTCTTTAGTTATATGGGTTTGAAAGATTTAAATAGTTAGATGTTACTTCTATGAGCGTCTTAATATACATATATTTTTTTCATTTCTCTGTTTAGCAATTATTTCCCTGTTGCATCACCAACAGACGCTTTAGTTATCATCTAAAAAAGTATTGAAAACGTGAAGACTTTGGATTAAATTACACGATCAAAGGTAAGGGTTTACTTATTAAAATCTAAATCAGCATTGGATGGATCAATCTTACGTATATATATATATATATATATATATATATATATATATATATATATATATATATATATATATATATATATATATATATATATGGGAGCCGATCTCTGTCTACCGGTGGAGAAATTGTTATTTCTCCACCATAAATCTAGCCATCCACGTGTACTCGTGGACGGCTCGATGTGTTTTTTTTTTTGAAAAAGTTGCAACCGCTACTCTTTCATGCGGTTGCAAAATTTTACAATAATGCCCCTAAACCCCAACCGCAAGAGTTTCTTGCGGTTGGGGGCCCACGAGAAATGCCCCAACCGCAACAAAGTGTTGCGGTCCATTGGTACCCCAACCGCAACACTTTGTTGTGGTCACAATTATCACTCGAAGCTCATAACCGCAACAATGTGTTGCGATTGTCTTTCTCCTCCCCCCAGCCCCCACCCCCCACCCCCCTTTATGTGTCCTTTCCCCCCGCCCCCCCTCCTTTTGTCCTTTTTCCTTCCCCCCCCCCCCAATGTCCTTTTTCCTGTCCTTCCCCCCCCCCCCCCCGCCCCCCATGTCCTTCTTCCACAAATGCAGCTCAAAGCCGGACAGTCTTCTGTAATTTTTTTTCTTTCACATCCTTTGACTGCACTCATCTCACTGCTCACTCACGGATCCATTTTTTTCTCTGTCTTCTTTCTTCTCTCTCCTTCACTTTTCTCTCTCCCTCACTTTTCTCTCTTTATAATCCGTCTCCCCTACTCTTTCTCGACAGAGCCCTTTCTTCCACTCTCCATCATCTTTACCCAACTCTCTTCATACTCCATATGTCATCTACATAATCTCCACGACAATACAAAAAAAAAGTTTACGCTAGAAAATCGGTGGATGTTTCTTTAAATATATCAAGTAATTCAATGTTAATTTCAAATTGTTCTTACCAATGGATTGTTTAAATTGTGTTATGCTTAAATTGTTCTTACCATAATCTAAAATTCGTTTTTTTTTTTAGAGTTTGAAATTAGGGATTGAACTAGCGTTTATTAGCGAATATTAATGTGAATACGAAACGTAATTGTCGCTAAAGGTAAAAAGTTAATTAGACAATTTTTCACAAATTTATAAAAAATAGCTAGAGCTAGATTTTGTCAAAGTGAAAAAAATATACCCTAGTTATTTTTAAAAGATCTATATCAAGGAAAATTTTCAAATCTTTCCAAAGACTGAAAAGGGGTTAACTAATACGAGGAACCTTTTAACTTTGCAGTGTAATTTAAAATATCAAGCTAGCGCGATTTCATGTGAAACTTTTATGAGAACCCTAGGATGTTGGGAAGTTCTATTTCCCAGGAGTTCAAGCCATTCCAAAGTCGTTAGCTATTTTTTTGGCCGAACGGGCTTTTAAGCGCTTGATCTGGACACCGGTTCGGGATTTTTGAGCAAAAAATTCGTAAAATACTTTTTAGATTAAGAATGAATTCAGGAAGCTTAAAATAGCATTTCAAAGCACTTTTGAGATTTTCTGATGTCAGGGGCATTTTGGTAATTTGTCATCTCGAGAGGGGTATTTTGGTAATTTTATAATTTTAAGTTTTCAAATGACTTTTTAGTCCAGAAATGTAAGTAAAACACCTGAAAGGTTGTTTTGAAGCTGATTTGGGACGTTAGGGTGATAATGAACCCCTGGAGGTATTTCGGTAATTTGCCGATCATCGTGGTATTTTGGTAGGGCGATGGCTGCCAGGGGATATTTTGCATAAGTTGGGGGTATTTTGGTAACTCATCCCCTTTAAAATTTTCTGAGAAAATATTTGGTACATAATTGATGTAATATATTTAAAAAGTAATTTTAAAGCGGTTTTGAGGTGTTGGTGGTGTAGCGGCCATTAGGGGTATATTGGTAAATTGTCACGTAGGCACTAAATTTAAGGAAACACGCGTAATTAAGCGTTAGGAGTGGTGGAAAGTGAGAAATGGTGTTAATACATTGAAATAATGAAATAATGACTATTGCTAATGCGTTGGTAAGCTAGGTTAAAGATCCAGTTATAGTTTTGGAATGTAAATATTATGGACGCTAAGTTGGTTTACGATTATATTCTGTTCTTAGAGATATGGATTTCCACCCCGGACCTCATGATACATCAATCCTATACGATGATGATGACCACGTCGCGAGGCACGTATTTGACGGTGTCGATAGGGGTGTTTTGGAAACAATTCAAAGCACAAGTCATCTCAAAGAGTGGGTACTAAACGTCGAACAAATACAAATATTACATCGTCAAAATTTATCTATGTTCACCGATCCCGGGATTTGGTCTCGACACGACGATTGCCTTATATCCGCTCTAGTTGAACGATGGAGGAGCGAGATGAACTCATTTCACTTTCAATTTGGTGAAATGACTATTACATTAGAGGACGTCGGATTTATACTTAGAATCCCATGTCACGGCAAACCCATTACTTTGACCAAAACGTCTGCATCCATAGCGAAGATGGCTAGGAAGTATTTTTCGAGAATTTCGAGGGAAGCTCTTAAAACAAATGGCATCAAACTTAAATGGCTGAGAGAGCAGCTTGGCGTGCTACCGGATGAATACACTCCTCACGATTTAGTGACATATACGAAGGCATTCCTTCTGTATATTATTGGATCTATATTACTTCAGACGCATTCAAAAAACATGGTGCATCCGAAGTATATGGTGTTCTTGGAGGATCATGAGGAGGTATACTTGTATTCGTGGGGTTCAGCTGTCCTTGCGCACCTATATCGAGCACTGCACAGAGCTATGAGAAAGGATGCCAAGTCCATTGCCGCCTGCCTCACTCTATTACAGGTTTGAGCATTTGTTTTCTTGGTTGACGTGTCAATATATTCGTGCATTAATTATTAATTCCAGATAATGTTTGCATTCACAGGTTTGGTCTTACGAGAGGCTACCCACGGGTCATCCACAACCGTGGGTAGATTCCAATGAGACGTGGCCTAGGGTGTGGGCCTGGGGGCCTACGACCAACCGCAGGAGATGGGTAGACCCTCACCACCATCTAAAGTTCTATCAGTGGGAACTAAAGATACTCAATGCATCCCAGGTGACGTGGCAGCCATATGGCAAGGTGATGCATCGGTTGGATGAGTGGTGTTGACAACTTCCGGTGTCGTACGTGCAGGCAGGTTTGGTTCGGGTGCTGCTTATTCACTTCAAAGTATGTGAGTTTTAGATGCCCGATCCAGCTATGAGGCAAGCTGGCTGTCTACAAGGGATACCAAAATCCGCTGTAGACATGCGGCCATACAAGAGTGGTCGAGGGCCGAACTTTGAGGTGCCTGATGCCTTGAATTTGTTGAGCGACGAGGTGCAACAGTGGAATACTTGGCAAGAAACATATGATAGCCTTGTATCGCTGAAGGCCGACAGCATCAGTATTGAGGAGTACCTGAAATGGTTTCGCAAGGTGACATGCACGAGGGTGAATCGCCCTTCCCAGGTGAGGAAGACATCGTATGCGCCACGTGAGATCTATGACCAGTTCTGGGCATTGAACATTGTAAGTCATGCTAGTGTTATTTCAATTTTTATTTGCGCACCTTATCGACCATGCGTGAAATGATTAGACATATTTTCTATGCATGTTTTTTAGGTTGACCAGGGCACTGAGGTGTTCAAACAACTGGAGGGGTTTGACTGGTCTGTCGCACAGGCTCCTGACAATCTGAAGAGGTCCATTGAGAGGTACAAGACTGAAGTTCACCACTTTAGTCTTGCGTACCAGGGTTACCAAGGGGAGCCGTCTAGTCGCTTGCCTCCTGACACGTACGACTCTCAGCCCCAGAGTCAGGTGTGGGAGCCGTCTAGTCGCTTGCCTCCTGACGCATACGACTCTCAGCCCCAGAGTCAGGTGTGGGAGCCGTCTAGTCGCTTGCCTCTTGACGCATACAACTCTCAGCCCCAGAGTCAGGTGTGGGAGCCGTCTAGTTGCTTGCCTCCTGAAGCGTACGACTCTCAGCCCCAGAGTCAGGTGTGGGAGCCGTCTAGTCGCTTGCCTCCTGACGCGTATGACTCTCATCCCCAGATTCAAGTGTGGGAGCTGTCTAGTCACTTTCCTCCTGACACGTACGACTCTCAGCGCCAGACCCAGGTGACCCAAGTAGGAATCCAGGCGTCGCGCCCAAGCATCCGGTCGAATAAAGGACAACCGACGAAGCCATTGAGTCCAGCCAAATGGGATTGGATTGACCGACACTACTTTGGGCATGAGCCAATCACTACAGCAGACTTTCCTGTTTTGGGATTCCTAGTCCAGACACAGATATTTTGAATTTTCTCAGGGATGCTTATATAGATCTGATCCGTGTTAGAGAGCTAAATTATAACTCTTGCCAAACTTTGAAACTCAACATGTATGCCTCTTTTGTTATCCCCATCATGGTGAATAGCGTGAAGGAGTTCATAGAATGGAGGAGGATGCGAGGGACAAGCAAGGGTGAATGGAGACCATCTGCAAACGTGCTTTCCTACTTGAACGTGGATTATCAATGTCACGCAACTGAGGCGAACCTAATCATGCTACCTGCTCTTCATGCAAGTCACTTCTTCCTATTAGTTCTCTATCAAGAGAATAAAGTGGTCCACATATACAATAGCCTAAGGGAAGACGGACCTAGTCGGCAGCTGGCGCAGATGTACTCCACGTACATCAATGCGGTGGCTAGTTTACATTTCTTGACCTTCGCTCATAGTCTATTCTTCTTGTTATGAATTGGGCTTGATAACCTTTTTTATTATTGGATGCAGACTACTATCATTCCACTAGCATGCCGACATTTTAAGGGGGAAGCCACGAGCAAAACAATGATAGAGCCTTGGACGGTCGCGATGATACAAAACCGACCAAAGCAATATAACAGTCATGATTGTGGGATTTACGTCCTCAAGTACGTGGACTACATAGCTCACTCGGATGTGCTCGAATATGATACATGATCTCAAAGGGATGCCTTGACGTTTAGATATAGGATAGCCTGGGAGCTGAAAAATGGTGTAGCTAGACGTCTTCCTTACCATTATCCAGAGATGTAGTAGACGTTCGTATGGATTATTATTACTATTGTTGAATTTTGGATATTAAGGTTTGAAATTGAATTAGCCTTATTATTACTATTGTTTGATTTTGGACAATTGGCTAACTAGCGTGCCTAAGGTTCCATGAGCAAAAAAAAGTGACAAAAAAAATTAGAAGATTTTTCGCAAGCTAAGCATTGGGTGCTAAAGTGTGCGCGAATAGGCCCTTCATAGAAAATCCAAAAAACTTATTTGTCTTGAATTTCGCCAAAATTCATAAAATAGGCTAACTAGCATACCTAAGGTGCAGTGAGCAAAAAAAAACTAACAAAAAAACATACAAGATTTTTCGGAAGCTATGAATTGGGCGATAAAGTGTGCGCGAATAGGCCCTTCGTAGGAAAACTAAAAAAATTATTTGTTTCAAATTTCACCTAAATTCATAAAATTGGGCTAACTAGCGTACCTAAGGTGTAGTGAGCAAAAAAAACTGACAAAAAATTATACAAGATTTTTCTAAACCTATGAATTAGGCGATAAAGTGTGCGCGAATAGGCCCTTCGTAGGAAAATCAAAAAAATATTTGTCTCAAATTTCACCAAAATTCATAAAAATGGGCTAGCTACCATGCCTAAGGTGCAGTGAGAAAAAAAAAACTGACAAAAAAATTTACAAGATTTTTCGAAAGCTATGAATTGGGCGATAAAGTATGCGCGAATAGGCCCTTCGTAGGAAAACCAAAAAAATATTTGTCTTGAATTTTGCCGAAATTCATAAAAATGGGCTAACTAGTGTGCCTAAGGTGCAGTGAGCAAGAAAAACTGACAAAAAAATATACAAGATTGTTCGGAAGCTTTGAATTGGGTAGAGGTATTAAATGAGCCGGGCAGCCCGCGGGCTGGCCCAGCCCGACCCTTTTTTGGGCTCGGACTGGCCCTAACCCTTAGGGCTTGGGCCAGGGCCAGGCCTAACTTTTTTAGAAACAGGCCCGGGCCTGGCCTGGCCCTAAAATGGCCCGGATTTGGCCCGGCCCAGCCCAAAAAATGGCCTTTTAAGTTTTTTTTTAAACTAAGGTGTATTTGCTTGCCTTTTATGACTAAAATGTAGAAGAAATCTATTACTTTTAGATAATTAGTGAGAATAACTAAGGAGTACTTGTTATTTTGAATAACAAAAAAAATTGGGCCCGGGCCCGGCCCTAAATGTCGGGCCTAGGGCCTGGGCTTGGACTGGGCCCAGATTTCCCTCATTCTGGCCCGGCCCTGGCCCAGTTTTCTGGAGGCCCGATGGGCTTAGGCTGGGCCGGCCCAAGCCCGGCCCATTTGACACCTCTAGAATTGAGGGATAAAGTGTGCGCGAATAGGCCCTTCATAGGAAATTCAAAAAAATATTTGTCTCAAATTTTGCCGAAATTCATAAAAATGGGCTGACTAGCGTGCCTAAGGTGCAATGAGCAAAAAAAAAAAGAGACAAAAAAAATTACAAGATTTTGGGCTAACTAGCATGCCTAAGGTGTAGTGAGCAAAAAAAAACTGACAAAAAAATATACAAGATTTTTCTAAAGCTATGAATTGGGCGATAAAGTGAGCACGAATAGGCCCTTCGTAGGAAAACCAAAAAAATTATTTGTCTCGATTTTTGCCAAAATTCATAGATATGGGCTAATTAGCGTGCCTACGGTGCAATGAGCAAAAAAGAAGTGACAAGAATCCACAAACCAAATCACAAATTTAAACAATATAAAAGTTCAATTTAAACAACTGAAACATTAACCCTAACACTCTTCCTCATTATCGTCCTTCTCGACCATACTGCCAGGTTCGATACCTAGCACTTTATAATGGCTTCTCTTGTCATGATAAGTTATCTTATTACACAACGCACACTTTCGCAATTTTTTTTGACCCGTTACTTCTTAATCGGATTATTCATACGTATTGCACGTTTTCGCCCTTTTGTCTGAGAAATAATTGGATCAAAAATATCGTCCTCCTCACCTTACAGGCTAGTGCTGTCAATGACTGGCTGTGAAGCTCGATTGAATCTACCGGCTGGAGTCGTCCGAGTAGTCGGATTGTCCCGTCTTTCTGGTAATGCCATCCTAAACTGTGCAAGGTTAGCCTTATCCCGTGCCGCTGCTTCAACTTGATACCTGTACCCATCAAATGTTGACGCTGCATCTAATGATAAACTGTGCATGATGTTACAAAGGTGATTATATCGCAGCGTCTCAGATTGCTCGAAATCAACTAAAATATTGGGCACGTAAGGAATGTGACCGTGGACTCTATTGGCTCCCTTCGTCCACCGATCCAAGATATACTCTGGAAGGATTTCACGAGCATTCTTGGCACTAAAAAACCTCAACGCGTGTCAACAACGTATACCTTTATGCTCAAACAGTTGACAGTTGCAATTAACAACCCCGGTCTCCATACACACTACTACCGTAAAATGTCCTCTGTTCCTCGGAGCCGACGAAGAGCACGGATTGGCAAAATTCGTCACATTTTTCAAAGCATAAACCTTGAGATCTCTGGTGGAATACTCGTTCAACTTTGTCATGCTATATTGATTCGACTTTAGTAGTTCCTCTTGAAACTGTCTAAACATTTCCTTGGTATAGACTTGAGCTGCATGAGCCTCCAAAGGTGAAAAAACTACCATGGATCTTTCTCTGTAAACTGTAGCCGCGTCAGCTTCTCTCTCTAGGAAAAATTGCTTGTCAATGGCTTTCTGCATCTCTTGTACGAACTCTTTTATACTTGAAGAATGGCCTACGTACCCATCAAAGAATGCATTCATACCTTCACTTCTCGAGGTCGTAGTCATTCCGGCTGCAAAAAACTTTTTTGTGTAGGCACCGACCCACTGTGTCTTGATCTCATCAACGCTTGTAACTAGACCTGGCAAAAATCTGCCCATACCCACAGGTTGATCTGTACCCGGTCAAAAATCCAGGGTACGGGTACCTATATTTGCTACCCGTTGAAAATAGACACGTACCTGAACCGACCAGTAATTTTTGGGTCGGTCCGGGTCGGATGACGGGTTACCCGGCTTACCCGTTTTTCAAAGGATATATAAACAAACAACCAAAACAAGTGTGCCCTAATTCACTCAGTCTTTCCTTCTTCTCTGCGGGGCCTCTCCTTCTTCTCTGCCTCTGCGCCGCCATCGTCTTTCGTTCTTCAGATCTACCGCCACTGATCCCTTCGTCTACTCTTCCCCCACTCATGGATCTATTGTCAAATCATGAAATCGTCACTACAGCAGCGCCACAATGTCGCCACTTCATCGTCGTTCTTCTCTCCATCGCCACTCCATCAAGGAAGATCTCCACTCCGCCGCATCGGATCTAGCAGCTGACCCTGGAGATGAAAGGTGCTCGACCACTAGATCTGTGTTTTCCGTCGCCACTCCATCAAGGAAGATCTTCATTCCGTCGCATCAGATCTAACAGCTGATCCTAGAGATGAAAGGTGCTCGACCACCAGATCTGAGTTTTACATCGCCACTCGCTGGCCAGATCTAAAGTTCACCGTCGTAGATCTTAAAATTTCTTGTTTTTTTATTTTGTTTATTGAAGAATCCTGATCTTCAATCTTGAATCTTAATCTCGTGGTGATTGTTGTGTAATGATCTTGTGGTGATTGTTGTGAAATTTTGAGTTTCTGTTTGTGTAATACCGGAGTAATAGATTGAAGAAAGATGAAGAACATTTGTTAAAAATATATATATTTTTTAATTTATTACCCGCGGGTAATACCCTACAAAAAAATTCGGGTAAAATATACCCGACCCGCATTTACCCAGATCCGAACGGATTTTAGCCGTACCCGACTGGTATACCCGTTTGCCAGGTCTACTTGTAACCATTCATGATTGTGCAAATAGTAGTCATCCATTAACTTGGCCCACCTCTCCTCGAACACGTCTACTGTCAACGATTTCTTCACACATGTATTAAAGTCACTCTTGAATGTCGGATGGTTTGCATGTACATTGTGAAGCCGTTCGGGATATTTGTTGCTTATGTGCCATGTGCACAGGCCATGGTGAGTATCTGGAAGGACCTTAGCGATTGCATTTTTCACTGCTAGATCTTGGTCGGTGATGATGGTCTTTGGAGGAATATGATACATTGCTTTAAGCCACGTTTCAAATAACCATGTAAATGACTCCTCCGTCTCATCCCTAAGCAGGGCAAAGCCAAACAAGATTGACTGATAGTGGTGGTTCACCCCGGTGAACGGAGCAAAAGGCATAGAGTACTTATTTGTGCGGTATATGGTGTCAAAAGTCACAATATCTCCAAAATTTTGGTAAGCAGCCCTATAACGGGCATCCACCCAAAATATAGTACTAATGCGGTTCTCATCATCCAGTTGGAGACTATAGAAAAAGCCAGAATTCTCACTCTGAAGGCTTCTGAAGATATCAAGTGTAGCTTGAGAATCACTCTTACCGAAAGACTCTCTCCTCTGAACACGAAGTTCATTTCGAAGGTCTACTTCGTTGAAACTCAACTTGTCAATCCCCCCAGCCTGGCTTGAGAAAACCCCCATCATTCTAGAAGGTGGAATTTTAGCCTCGCCATTGTAAATATCAGTTGTCTGTGTGCCGCGCTTATTTGTCGGTGTTGATGAATTTGACCAATCTTACTAGGGGTCATCAACTAATGATTATGGCTCAAATCCACTCCTGTCACAACCCAATGGTTTTCATTTTTCCGGTGTACTACATACACATGGACCTTGCAGCCGGTACCCGAAAATGTGTCCCGTTTTCTTTGTCTTGTTGGCCCTTCGTCACTGATCCGAACAACCGGGGTACATGCGGTGCTTCTCTATGACACTCAAATAGTCTTCCACAAATTTGATCTGTATTCGCCCGTTTTCTAGTCTTCTTAATTCTAATACTGAAACCTATCGTTTTCGAATATGCTCTATTGTATGCTCCAACTTCGTCTAGTGTTTAAAAAACTTGACCCAAGTAAGGTGGATCATAATCTTCACAAAAATTATTTTCTCCAGTTGCATCCATATTTATACTGAAATCTAAAAAATAAAAATTATATCATTCTCAAAAAGTTATAGAATTAAATAAAATAAAAATTATTTCCTCCAGTTGTGTCGGAAAATTTTACAATGTTAATTGCCAAAATACCCCTGATGAGCAGCAAATTACCGAAATGCCCCCGAGGGTTCATTATCACCCTAACGCCCCAAATCAGCTTCAAAACAACCTTTCAGGTGTTTTACTTACATTTATGGACTAAAAAGTCCTTTGAAAAACTTAACATTGTAAAATTACCAAAATACCCCTCTCGGGGTGGCAAATTACCAAAATGCCCTTGGCATCAGAAAATCTAAAAAGTGCTTTGAAATGCTATTTTAAGCTTCCTGAATTCATTCTTGATCTAAAAATTATTTTATGAAATTTTCGCCCAAAATTCCCGAACCGGTGTCTAGATCGCGCGCTTAAACGCCAGTTCGGCCAAAAAATAGCTAACGACTTTGGAATGGCCCGAATTCCTGGGAATGGAACTTCACAACATCCTAGGGTACTCATAAAAGTTTCGCGCGAAATCGCGCTAGCTTGATATTTTAAATTACACTACAAAGTTACAATGTTCCCCGTATCAGTTAACCCCTTTTCAGACTTTAAAAAAATCTGAAATTTTTTCCTGATATACATCTTTTAAAAATAACTAGGGTCTCTTTTTTGTACTTTGGCAAAATCTAACTCTAGATATTTTTTATAAATTCGTAAAAAATTCTAATTTTGACGCCCTAAAAAATCGCTATTTTGGAATCTATAAATGTAATACCCTGATTTGTATAAACCTAATTTTGACGCCCTAAAAACCACTCATCTGATCCAATCTCCGATTGATCTGATTTTTATTTCGTTCAATTTGTATTTTCGTTATCTTCGATTTGAGTATACAATGACTATTTTTGGACTTCGAATGAATATTCACTAATAAACGCTAGTTCAATCCCTAATTTCAAACTATCAAAAAACACGAATTTTAGACTATGGTAAGAACAATTTAAGCATAACACAATTTAAACAATCCATTGGTAAGAATAATTTGAAATTAACATTGAATTATAAGAAAATTCAAAATACTTACTTGTTTTAACTTGATATATTTAAAGAAAAATCCACCAATCTTCTAGCGTAAAATTTTTTTATTTGTATTGTTGTGGAGATTATGTAGGTGAGATATGGAGTATGAAGAGTGTAACATCCCAAAATTTTTGGAACGTTATCACTCAATCAATCGTTTACGCTAAGACAATAGAACCCTCAACTCAACCAATTTATAATCATCCACCAGTCAGAGCAACTAAACCATCGAGTAAAATAATACGCTTAGCGTACTACCATAGTTGGAACATCAAGTCTAAGTTAACAATTTTAAATAACAATAATGACCCACGCAGGGGTTCTAAAGACTAAGACTGAAACTTAAATTCTCTTTCGCTCGGCTCAAATCTACTCCACACCCAATGCGATCTATTGTTAGTTATCACCTGCGGAAAGGAAGTCAAAGGGGAGTGAGCATTTGAGAGCTCAGTAAGGTCGCTCAAACGAAGAAACTACGAAACAATTACAGATGCAATTCATAGATTTTCAAAAAAAAGAATCATAACTAGTTCCATCAGATATCAATACGATTTTCAGATACGATACAAACAATCACGATTGCAATAACACGAGCAATTGCAAAGCCACACAGGCAGTGCAGGGTAATCACTTAGCAAAGCCACAAAGGCGATGCTCACTAACACTTTCCATCGGCTAGTCCATCAAGGCACTAGCCCACACCAATACACCGGCTAGTCCATCAAGGTACTAACCCACACCAATATCCTCCAATGCCCACCAACTCCGCCAAAACACACCAATGCAGAATCTCATGTCAATATGCAGGATGAAAACATTTCGATAAATGTAACATGTTATTCAATGCTCGATGGATAATAATTTATGAGCACCGATAAGAGTTTCAACAAACGTCATAAGGCTCAATGAAAGGTTTATATGACAAACAATGCGACTTTATCAAAATAGCAGAATCCAAAAGAACAGTGATAACAAATCAGAAGAACATATGAATTATGATGAGTTTGGTTCGGATGAAAATCCCTTACCTCAGTCCAAGCTATGCACTCGCTGTTATTCAACCTTGTTCAAACCTCGAATTAACCTAAACAGGCAAATTAATTTATTAGAAGTCAACCTAGCCTCACCAACTATTAACATAATGCTAAATCCTAATCGTTGCTCCCACTGACACTCTTAACGTAACCGAAAACGAATCAGATTTCTCGAACGACTAAATCTAACGGATAACCACGCACACTCTGAAAAGCATTAAGACACTCCAAAAAGGATACAAAATTACTATAAAATACTTTTGTACCTTAAAACACTATAAGAAGTTATAATATAAGTTTTCTAAATTTTTGGATATTTTTTATTTAAAAACGATTTTCTTAAATACCAAAAAATCCCAAAATAACAATTAATCCTTCTAATTCAAATCAGAGTTCCATAATTTTTATGATAGATTTATAATATGTAAGAAAAATACAGAAATCAAAATTGAAATTTAAAAGGCACCGAAACTATTTTAAAATCATTTGTTTCATTAAATCAGATGCGATACAGGTTAATGTACTAAATCAACTCAGAAATTGATGAAACTTAAACTGAGTTGTCTTTTTACTATAAAAGCACTGCTGTAATTTTTACGGAATTTAATATTAATAGCAATTGCTAAAAACAAATTTTAGGATAGCTCCACTTGCAAAAATATTAAAAATATCAAACAACATCAGAAAAATATGAAATTTTCACAGAACTTATAATATTGTACTAAGAACCTGCGTGTAAAATTTCAGAATTTTTGGACATTGGTACGGTGCTCAAGAGCCACGTGGTACAACTGTGCAAGCACAGTGTACCACTCCACTGCACAGACCCATTACTGTTCACCTGTCTTCTTCCTTTCTTCCACTCTGCACAGCCTTCTTCCCAGAAACAAACTCACTCGCATGCCTGGTTCGTTCATTTTCTATACACACACACACACACACACACACACACACACACATCTATACCATTTCAAATGCCATGTCTCCTACTTCTTCTTTCATTTCATTTACACATATGTAATATGTTTCCTTCACAAAACTCACACAAACAGGCCATAGGCACACCCATATACTCGTCACAAAGCAGCTTCACTCCCTTGCTAATGCACAGATTTACACACCCACGCATTATATTCATAGATTTGGCCACCATGCCCAGTGCATGTCTCTCTTTCTTTCTTCCTTTTTCACTCACCACTTTACCTTATACCCACATATATGACACACACACACACACACACACACACACACACACACACAGATATATATATATATATATATATATATATATATATATATATATATATATATATATATATATATATATATATATATATATATATATATATATATATCCAACACTCACGTTTGCAGGTTGCACCATGGCAGGCTATTGCACCTCTCACAAGTTCAACCATCACATAAACACATACCTTACCACTCATAGAACTCACGCACCAGAGCAATGACCCACGTAACCGCACTCTCTTGCCCAGCTGCCTTCACAGCAAGCTGCCCATGCGCTCAAATTCCCCTCTTCTTTTGCGCAGCTATAGGTGTTATGAAAAATCACTCCACATGGTGCAAAACAGCCCCTTATCTCTGGTTCCTTCCCAAATCCATATCCCTTCATGCCACTGCTATACGCACTCGAACATTCGAATGTTTACGGCATCCACATGGCTGCTTTCTCCCCATATATATATATATATATATATATATATATATATATATATATGGGAGCTGATCCATTGATAGCGCTAGCAAAATAGGAGAAGTTGCTAGCGCGATCTGGCCGTCCATCCCAAAAGATGGACGGCCCAGATCTTTTTTTTGCGTTTTTTTAAGTACGTCCGCTACATTATGTAGCGGACAATTTTTTGCATTTTTTTGACAATAATACCCTCCGAGTCCGTCCGCTACATAATGTAGCGGACAAGTTTTCAAACTTTTTTTCTCTTTCTGTCATTAATGTTCTGACTTTTTTTTTCTCTCTCTCCCGTCCGCTACATAATATAGCGGACAAGTTTTCAGACTTTTTTTTCTCTTTCTGTCATTAATGTTCTGACTTTTTTTTTCTCTCTCTCCCGTCCGCTACATAATATAGCGGACAAGTTTTCAGACTTTTTTTCTCTTTCTGTCATTAATGTTCTGACTTTTTTTTTCTCTCTCTCCCGTCCGCTACATAATGTAGCGGACAAGTTTTCAGACTTTTTTTCTCTTTCTCTTTCTCTCTCCTTTTGTGGTCATTTTTCTGTCACCTATCTGACTTTAGTCTCTTTCTCTTTTCTTTCTTTTCAATTTTCTAAGTTGTTTCTCTCTCCTTTTGTCATCATTTTTCTGTCACCTACTATCTTTCTCTTTTCTTTCCGGACATGTGATCCTAGCTCAGAGAAGAAAGCTATTTGCAGAAACCCAGACATAAAAAGAAACATAAAAAGGAAACGCTAAACTTGCATGCAATAGAAGCTGTCCCGAGAAAGACATTGGAGATCTATTCATGCTTTAAAGCCCAGCAAAATCAAGCTGACATGAAAGACCGGGCTCTCGCAGCAGCCCTTACTAACGCCCTTAACCTATTCGCTTCTATGTGAACTCTTTGTTCTTCCGAGATATGAGTTTCGGCAGAGCTGCAAGCTGTATTGTCTGGCACCTGATTTCGTAGTTCTTTTGATGAAAGAGAGGACACCTCAGCAGCATTAAACTCATCCCACAAGCCCTGAGATGGCTCCTGCACAAGAACCCAATGATGAAAATTAGCTAAACAAAATAGAACATCGATCCTGATATCCAAATACCTCACACTAGACAACCCTGATGAAGCCAATGCTAATAGTGACTATGTTGTTTCAGGTGGAAATTTATTTGCAGAAACCCATTCCTCATCTTGACCAAAACATTGGAGTCTGCCCAGAGAGAGAGAGAGAGAGGAAATGAGGGGAGAGGACGAAAGAGAAGAAAAGAGAGAGAGAGAGAGAGATCAAAAAGAAGAGAAAGGAGAGAGAGAAGAGTCAGAGCATTAATGAAGGGGGAGAGAGAGAGAGAGAAAAAGATATGAGAAAAAAAGTCTAAAAACTTGTCCGCTACATTATGTAGCGGACAGGAGAGAGAGAAAAAAAAAAGTCAGAACATTAATGACAGAAAGAGAAAAAAAGTCTGAAAACTTGTCCGCTATATTATGTAGCGGACGGGAGAGAGAGAAAAAAAAATCAGAACATTAATGACAGAAAGAGAAAAAAAGTCTGAAAACTTGTCCGCTACATTATGTAGCGGACGGACTCGGAGGGTATTATTGTCAAAAAAATGCAAAAAATTGTCCGCTACATAATGTAGCGGACGTACTTAAAAAAACACAAAAAAAAAGATCTGGGCCGTCCATCTTTTGGGATGGACGGCCAGATCGCGCTAGCAACTTCTCCTATTTTGCTGGCGCTATCAATGGATCAGCTCCCTATATATATATATATATATATATATATATATATATATATATATAACCCACCATTTCTCACAGACCCATTACCTGAATGTATATTAATTCCTACAGTTTAAACTGCCTCATGGCAGTGTTTCGTCCCCTGTAAACACACGTTTTTCTCTCTCTTTTAAGCACATATAAAGATTACATGCATACACACGAACACACTTCCAGTTTTCTGCCTTTACTGTAAGCATCCCTTAATCCCTTAAATCCTTAAATAACCAAGAGAAAAAGGATGAGAAACTTACTGGAAAGCTTCGCCGGAAATCTTGTCACCGTTCCTTCTCTCTCTCTCTCTCTAGAGCATTTGGTTGACGGCCGAAAATGCCTTGGACGGCTGTGCTGTTTCAACAAAAGTGTGTATACACACACACACACACACACACACACACACACACGTGTGGAGTGAAACCCTAGTTAGACTAAAAAGAAAACCTACTCTTTATTTGTCACTAATTCTTCTAACACAAACTTAATATTGCCAAAACGATCCCAAAACATAATATTTACGCTACATGATGTGCAAGGAAAATTATAAACAGGTCGTCACGCCATCCCGTTCGACAATTCGTCGCTAATCAGTACACCGCTAATAGTTGTTAAATAAAAAATGTTAACACCAAAAAATTTGTCACCAAATTTTTTTTTTTAAATCAAACCGTTAAAAATATCGGGGTATTACAAAGAGTGTTGGTAAAGATTATGGAGAGTGGAAAAAAGGGTTCAGGGAAAACATATTATAAAGAGAGAAAAGTGAGGGAGAGGAGAAAGAAGACAAAAAATTAGATCCGTAAGTAAGTAGTGAGATGAGTGCAGTCAAAGGCTGTGAAAGAAAAAAAATTGCAGAAGATTGTCCGGCTTTGAGCTGCATTTGTCGAAGAAGGACATTGGGGGGGGGGGAAAGGACATTGGGGGTGGGGGGAAGGAAAAAGGACAAAAGGAGGGGGGGCGGGGGGAAAGGACACGTAAAGGGGGGTGGGGGGCCAGGGGAGGAAAAAGGACAAAAGGTGGGGAATACCAACCGCAACACATTGTTACGGTTGAGGGCTTGATCACATCATTACAACCGCAACAAAGTGTTGCGGTTGGGCAAACAATGGACCGCAACACATTGTTGCGGTTGGGGCATTTCTTGTGGGCCCTTGACCGCTAATCTTTCTTGCGGTTGGGGTTTAGGGGTAATATTGTCAAATTTTGCAACCGCATGAAAGAGTAGCGGTTGTAACTTTTTCAAGAAAAAAAAACGCATCGAGCCGTCCACGAGTACACGTGGACGGCTAGATTTATGGTGGAGAAATAACAATTTCTCTGCCGGTAGTCATGAATCGGCTCCCTATATATATATATATATATATATATATATAGGGAGCCGATCCCTATCGACCAATGGAGAAATAAAATTTCTCCACCAAGCAGCTACAAAGAGTAGCGGTTGCAATTATTACTCGCAAATACACAACCGCAGCACTTTCTTGCGGTTGCGCCCCCCCATGGCCCCCCTCCCCCCTTCCTCCCTTCCCCCCTCCCCCTTCCCTCTTCCCCATGGGCCCCCCTTCCCCCGTCCTCCCCTCGCCCGCCACGTGGCCTCCCCCTTCCCCCATGGCCCCCTTTCCCCCCGTCCTCCCCTCCCCCCATGGCCCCCCCATGCCCAACCGCAACACTTTGTTACGGTTGGCCCCCTTCCCCCGGTCCCCCTTCCCAATTCCCCACCACGTGTCCCCGTCCCCCTCTCCCCCGCCACGTGGCATCCCCTTCCCCCGCCACGTGGCCCCGTCCCCCCTCCATGCTTAACCGCAACAAAGTGTTACGGTCCCCCCCACCCCCACATGGTTTCCCCCCCGTGATGCCCCCCATGGCCCCCTTCCCCCCGTGATGCCCCCTTCCCCATGGCCCCCCTTCCCCCTCCCGTGATGCCACGTGGCGTCCTTCCCCCTCACTCACGGATTTTTTTCTGTCTTATTTCTTCTCTTTCCTTCGCTTTTTTCTCTTTATAATCCCTCCTCCCCGAACCCTTTCTTCCACTCTTCATCATCTTTACCAACTATCTTCGTACTCCATATCTCACCTACAACAAAACAAACAAAAAAATTTTACGCTAGAAGCTCGGTTGATAACCGCTAGAAAATCGGTAGATTTTTCTTTAAATATATCAAGTCAAAACAAGTAAGTATTTTTTGGGTTTTCTTATAATTCAATGTTAATTTCAAAGTTCAAAAATAGTCATTGTAGACTCAAATCGAAGATAACGAAAATACAAATTAAAGGAAACAAAAATCAGATCAATCGGAGATCGGATGAGCGGTATTACATTTATAGATTCCAAAATAGCGATTTTTTAGGGCGTCTAAATTAGAATTTTTTACGAATTTTTAAAAAATAGCTAGAGCTAGATTTTGCCAAAGTGCAAAAAAAAGACCCTAGTTATTTTTAAAAGATCTATATCAGGGAAAAATTTCAGATATTTCCAAATACTGGAAAGGGGTTAACTGATATGGGGAACCTTGTAACTTTGCAGTGTAATTTAAAATATCAAGCCAGCGCGATTTTGCGCGAAACTTTTATGAGAACCCTAGGATGTTGGGAAGTTCCATCCCCCAGGAATTCGGGCCATTCCAAAGTCGTTAGTTATTTTTTTGGCCGAACGGGCTTTTAAGCACTCGATTCGGACACCGATTCGGGATTTTTGGGCGAAAAGTCCGTAGAATACATTTTAGTTCAAGAATGAATTCGGGAAGCTTAAAATAGCATTTCGAAGAATCAAGAATGAATTCGGACACTTTGAGATTGTTCTGATGCCAGGGGCATTTTGGTAATTTGCGATCCCGAGAGGGGTATTTTGGTAATTTTACGGTGTTAAGTTTTTCAAAGGACTTTCTAGTCCAGAAATGTAAGTAAAACACCTGAAAGATTGTTTTGAAGCTGATTTGGGGCGTTAGGGTGATAATGAACCCCCAGGGGCATTTCGGTAATTTGCCGATCATCGGGAGCATTTTGGTAATTGAACATTGTAAAATTTTCTTAATGCGTTGGTAAGCTAGGTTAAAGATCCATTTATAGTTTTGGAATGTAAATATTATGGATACTAAGTTGGTTTACGATTATATTTTGTTCTTAGATATATGGATTTCAACGCCGGACCTCATGATACATCAATCCTATACGATGACGATGACCACGTCGCGAGGCACGTATTTGGCGGTGTCGATAGGGGTGTTTTGGAAACAATTCAAAGCACAAGTCACCACGATTAGTGGGTACTAAACGAGGAACAAATACAACTATTACACCATCAAAATTTATCTATGTTCATCGATCCCGGGATTTGGTCTCGACACGACGATTGCCTTATATCCGCTCTAGTTGAACGATGGAGGAGCGAGACGAACTCATTTCACTTCCGGTTTGGTGAAATGACTATTACATTAGAGGACGTCGGATTTTTACTTGGAATCCCATGTCACGGCAAACCCATTACTTCGAGCAAAACGTCTGCATCCATAGCGAAGATGGCTAGGCAGTATTTCTCGGGAATTCCGAGGGAAGCTCTTACAATGAACGACATCAAACTTAAATGGCTGAGAGAGCAGTATGGCGTGCTACCAGATGAATACACTCCTCACGATTTCGTGACGTATACGAAAGCATTCCTTCTGTATATTATTGGAGCCATATTACTTCCGACGCATTCGAAAAACACAGTGCATCCGAAGTATATGGTGTTCTTGGAGGATCTTGAGGAGGTATACTCGTATTCGTGGGGTTCAGCTGTCCTTGCGCACCTATATCGAGCACTGCACAAAGCTACGAGAAGGTGTGCCAAGTCCATTGCCGCCTGCCTGACTCTATTACAGGTTTGAGCATTTATTTTCTTGGTTGACGTGTCAATATATTCTAGCATTAATGTGCTAATTCCAGATAATGTTTGCATTCACAGGTTTGGTCTTACGAGAGGCTACCCACGGGTCGTCCACAACCGCGGGAATATTTCGATGAGACGTGGCCTAGGGTGTGGGCCTGGGGGCCTACGACCAACCGGAGGAGACGGGTAGACCCGCACCACCATCTAAAGTTCTATCGGGGGGAACTAGAGATACTCAATGCATCCCAGGTGACGTGGCAGCCATATAGCAAGGTGATGCATCGGTTGGATGAGTGGTGTTGGCAACTTCCGGTGTTGTACGTGCTGGCAGGTTTGGTTCGGGTGCCGCTTATTCACTTCGAAGTATGTGAGTTTCAGATGCCCGATCGAGCTATGAGGCAAGCTGGCTGTCTACAAGGGATACCAAAACCCGCTGTAGACATGCGGCCATACAGGAGTGGTCGAGGGCCGAACTTCGAGGTGCCTGATGCCTTGAATTTGTTGAGCGACGAGGTGCAACAGTGGAATACCTGGCAAGAAACATATGATAGCCTTGTATCGCTGAAGGCCGACAGCATCAGCATTGAGGAGTACCTGCAATGGTTTCTCAAGGTGACGCGCACGAGGGTGAATCGCCCTTCCCAAGCGAGGAAGACATCGTATGCACCACGTGAGATCTATGACCAGTTCTGGGCATTGAACATTGTAAGTCATGCTAGTGTTGTTTCAATTTTTATTTGCGCACCTTATCTACCATGCCTGAAATGATTGGCCATATTTTGTATGCATGTTTTTTAGGTTGACCAGGGCACTGAGGTGTTCAAGCAGCTGGAGGGGTTTGACTGGTTTGTCGCGCAGGCTCCTGACAATCTCAAGAGGTCCATTGAGAGGTACAAGACTGAAGTTCAAAACTTTAGTCTTGCGTACCGGGGTTACCAAGGGGAGCCGTCTAGTCGCTTGCCTCCTGACGTGTACGACTATCAGCCCCAGAGTCAGATGTGGGAGTCGTCTACTCGCTTGCCTCCTGATGCGTACGACTCTCAGTCCTAGAGTCAGGTGTGGGAGCCGTCTACTCGCTTCCCTCCTGACGCGTACGACTATCAGCCCCAGAGTCAGGTGTGGGAGCCGTCTACTCGCTTGCCTCCTGACGCGTACGACTCTCAGCCCCAGATTCAGGTGACCCAAGTAGGAATCCAGGCATCGCGCCCAAGCATCCGGTCGGATAAAGGACAACCGACGAAGCCATTGAGTCCGGCCCAAAGGGATTGGATCGACTGGCACTACTTTGGGCATGAGCCAATCGCTACAGCAGAATTTCCTGTTGCTTCATTCCTAGCTCACTCAGATCCAAGACTGTTGGCCCTGAACACAGATATTTCAAATTTTCTCATTGACGCTTATATAGATCTGCTGCGTGTTAGAGAGCTAAATTATAACCCCTGCCAAACTTTGAAGCTCAACATGTATGCCTCTTTTGTTATCCCCTTCAAGGTGAATAGCATGAAGGAGTTCACAGAATGGAGGAGGAAGAGAGGGACAAGCAAGGGTGAATGGCGAGCATCTGCAAACGTGCTTTCCTACTTGAACGCGGACTATCAATGTCACGCAGCTGAGGCGAACCTAATCATGCTACCTGCTCTTCATGCAAGCCACTTCTTCCTATTAGTTCTCTTTCCAGAGAATAAAGTGGTCCACATATACGATAGCCTAAGGGAAGACGAACCTGGTCGGCAGCTGGCACAGATGTACTCCACGTACATCAATGCGGTGGTTAGTTTATATATTGACCTTCACTCATAGTCTATTCTTCTTGTTACATAGGCTTGATAACCTTTTTTATTGTTGGATGCAGACTACTATCATTCACCTAGCGTGTCGACATTTTAAGGGGGAAGCCATCAAGAGCAAAACCATGATAGATCCTTGGACGGTCGTGATGATAGAAAACCGACCAAAGCAATATAACAGTCATGATTGCGGGATTTACGTCCTCAAGTACATGGACTACATAGCTCGCTCAGATGTGCTCGAATATGATACGTGGTCTCGAAACGATGCCTTGACGTTTAGATATAGGATAGCCTGGGAGCTGAAAAAGGGTGTAGCTAGACGCCTTCCTTACCATTATCCTGAGATGTAGTAGACGTTCGTATGTTTTATTATTACTATTGTTGGATTTTGGATATTAAGGTTTGAAATTGAATTAATGTGTCTCGGTTTTTTTTCGAAATTGATACAAATGGGATAACTAGCGTGCCTAAGGTTCAATGAGAAAAAAAAAAGTGACAAAAAAAATTACGTAATTTTTTGGAAGTTATGAATTGGGCCCTAAAGTGTGCCCGAATAGGCCCTTCCTAGAAAACCCCAAAAAATAATGTGTCACGGTTTTTTCCGAAATTGATACAAATGGGCTAACTAGCGTGCCTAAGGTTTAATGAGCAAAACAAAGTGACAAAAAAAATTACGTAATTTTTCGAACGTTATGAATTGGGCCCTAAAGTGTGCCCGAACAGGCCCTTCCTAGAAAAACCCAAAAAATAATGTATCTCGATTTTTTCCGAAATTGATACAAATGGGCTAACTAGTGTGCCTAAGGTTCAATGAGCAAAAAAAAGTGACAAAAAAAATTATACAGCTGAAACATTAACCCTAACACTGATCATCATCATCGTCCTCCTCGACCATACTGCCAGGTTCGATACCTAACACTTTATAATGGTTTCTCTTGTCATGATCAGTCATCTTATTACACAACGCACACTTTCGCAATTTTTTTTGACCCGTTGCTTCTTCAATCGGATTCTTCATGCGTATTGCTCGTTTTTGCCCTTTTGTTTGAGAAATAATCGGATCAAAAATGTCGTCCTCCTCACCTTGCAGGCTAGTGCCGTCAATGACTGGCTGTGAAGCTCGATTGAATCTACCGGCTGGAGTCGTCCGACTAGTCGGAGTGCCCCGTCTTTCTGGTAATGCCATCCTAAATTGTGCAAGGTTAGCCTTATCCCGTGCGGCTGCTTCAACTTGATACCTGTACCCATCAAATGTTGACGCTGCATCCAATGATAAACCGTGCATGATGTTACAAAGGTGATTATATCGCAGCGTCTCAGATTGCTCGAAATCAACTGAAACATTGGGCACGTAAGGAATGTGACCGTGGACTCTATTGGCTTCCTTCGTCCACCGTTCCAAGATATACTGTGAAGGGATTTCACGAGCATTCTTGGCGCTAAAAACCCTCAACGCGTGTCGACAAAGTATACCTTTATGCTCAAACAGTTGACAGTTGCAATTAACCAACCCGGTGTCCATACAAACTGCTACGGTAAAATGTCTTCTGCTCCTCGGAGCCGACGAAGAGCACGGATTGGCGAAATTTGTCACATTTGTCAAAGCATAAACCTTGATCACTCTGGTGGAATACTCGTGCAACTTTGTCATGCTATATTGATTCGACTTTAGTAGTTCCTCTTGAAACTGTCTAAACATTTCCTTGGTATAGACTTGAGCCGCATGAGCCTCCAAAGGTGAAAAAACTACTATGGCTCTTTCTCTGTAAACTGTAGCCGCGTCGGCTTCTCTCTCAAGGAAAAATTGCTTGTCAAGGGCTTTCTGCATCTCTAGTACGAACTCTGTTATACTTGAAGAATGGCCTACGTACCCATCAAAGAATGCATTCATACCTTCGCTTCTCGAGGTCGTAGTCATTCCGGCTGCAAAAAACTTCTTGGTGTAGGCACCGACCCACTGTGTCTTGATCTCATACAACGATTGTAACCATTCATGATTGTGCAAATGGTAGTCATCCATTAACTTGGCCCACCTCTCCTCGAACACGTCTACCGTCAACGATTTCTTCACACATGTATTAAAGTCAGTCTTGAATGTCGGATGGTTTGCATATACATTGTGAAGCCGTTCGGGATATTTGTTGCTTATGTGCCATGTGCACAGGCCATGGTGAGTATCTGGAAGGACCTTAGCGATTGCATTTTTCATTGCCAGATCTTGGTCGGTGATGATGGTCTTTGGAGGAATATGATACATTGCTTTAAGCCACGTTTCAAATAACCACGTAAATGACTCCTCCGTCTCATCCCTAAGCAGGGCAAAGCCAAACAAGATTGACTGATAGTGGTGGTTCACCCCGGTGAACGGAGCAAAAGGCATAGAGTACTTATTTGTGCGGTATGTGGTGTCAAACGTCACAACATCCCCAAAATTTTGGTAAGCAGCTCTAGAACGGGCATCCGCCCAAAATATAGTACTAATGCGGTTCTCATCATCCAGTTGGAGACTATAGAAAAAGCCAGAATTCTCACTCTGAAGTTGCCTGAAGATATCAAGTGTAGCTTGAGAATCACTCTTACCGAAAGACTCTCTCCTCTGAGCACGAAGTTCATTTCAAAGGTCTACTTCGTTGAAACTCAACTTGTCAATCCCCCCAGATTGGCTTGAGAAAACCCCCATCATTCTAGAAGGTGGAATTTTAGCCTCGGCCATTGTAAATATCAGTTGTCTGTGTGCCGCGCTTATTTCTCGGTGTTGATGAATTTGACCAATCTTACTAGGGGTCATCAACTGATGATTATGGCTCAACTCCACTCCCGTCACAACCCAATGGTTTTCATTTTTCCGGTGTACTGCATACACATGGGCCTTGCAGCCAGTACCCGGAAATGTGTCGCGTTTTCTTTGTCTTGATGGCCCTTCGTCACTGATCCGAACAACCGGGGGTACATACGGTGCTCCTCTATGACACTCAAATAGTCTTCCACAAATTTGATCTGTATTCGCCCGTTTTCTAGTAGTCTTAGTTCTAATACCGAAACCTATCGTTTTCGAATATGCTCTATAGTATGCTTCAACTTCGTCCAGTGTTTGAAAAACTTGACCCAAGTAAGGTGGATCAGAATCTTCACAAAAAGTATTTCCTCCAGTTGCATCCATATTTATACTGAAATCTAAAAAATAAAAATTATATCATTCTCAACAAGTCATAGAATTAAATAAAATAAAAATAAAGACTCTTTCCTCCAGTTGTGGAAAATTTTACAATGTTCAATTACCAAAATACCCCCGATGAGCGACAAATTACCGAAATGCCCCCGGGGGTTCATTATCACCCTAACGCCCCAAACCAGCTTCAAAACAACCTTTCAGGTGTTTTACTTACATTTCTGGACTAGAAAGTCCTTTGAAAAACTTAACACCGTAAAATTACCAAAATACCCCTCTCGGGGTGGCAAATTACCAAAATGCCCCTGGCATCAGAACAATTTCAAAAGTGCTTTGAAATGCTATTTTAAGCTTCCCGAATTCATTCTTGATCTAAAAAGTATTCTACGGACTTTTTGCCCTAAAATCCCGAACCGGTGTCCGGATCGAGCGCTTAAAAGTCTGTTCGGCCAAAAAAATAGCTAACGACTTCGGAATGGCCCGAATTCCTGGGGGATGGAACTTCCCAACATCCTAGGGTTCTCATAAAAGTTTGGGGCGAAATCGCGCTGGCTTGATAATTTTAAATTATAGTGCAAAGTTACAAGGTTCCCCTCAATCAGTTAACCCCTTTCCAGTCTTTGAAAAAATTTGAAATTTTTTCCTGATATAGATCTTTTAAAAATAACTAGGATCTGTTTTTTGCACTTTGGCACAATCTAGCTCTAGCTATTTTTTATAAATTTGTAAAAAACTGTCTAATTAAGTTTTCACATTTAGCGACAATTACGTTTCGTATTCACATTAAACACACATAGTGTTACACCCAAGAAACGCACCCAGTGTCTTAAACCAAAATCATTTCCTCCAGTTGTGTTACAATGTTCAATTACCAAAATACCCCCGATGAGCGGCAAATTACCGAAATGCCCCCGGGGGTTCATTATCACCCTAACGCCCCAAACCAGCTTCAAAATAATCTTTCAGGTGTTTTACTTACATTTCTGGACTAGAAAGTCCTTTGAAAAACTTAACACCGTAAAATTACCAAAATATCCCTCTCGGGGTGGCAAATTACCAAAATGCCCCTGGCATCAGAACAATCTCAAAAGTGCTTTGAAATGCTATTTTAAGCTTCTCGAATTCATTCTTGATCTAAAAAGTATTCTACGGACTTTTCGCCCAAAAATCCCGAACCGGTGTCCGGATCGAGCGCTTAAAAGCCCGTTCGGCCAAAAAATAGCTAACGACTTCAGAATGGCCCGAATTCCTGGGGGATGGAACTTCCCAACATCCTAGGGTTCTCATAAAAGTTTTGTACAAAATCGTGCTGGCTTGATATTTTAAATTACACTGCAAAGTTACAAGGTTCCCCATATCAGTTAACCCCTTTCCAGTATTTGAAAAAATCTGAAATTTTTTCCTGATATAGATCTTTTAAAAATAACTAGGGTCTCTTTTTAGTACTTTGGCAAAATCTAGCTCTAGCTATTTTTTATAAATTCGTGAAAAATTCTAATTTAGACGCCCTAAAAAATCGCTATTTTGGAATCTATAAATGTAATACCGCTCATCCGATCTCCGATTGATTTGATTTTTTTTCCTTCAATTTATATTTTTGTTATCTTCGATTTGAGTCTACAATGACTATTTTTGAACTTTGAAATTAACATTGAATTATAAGAAAATTCAAAATACTTACTTGTTTTGACTTGATATATTTAAAGAAAAATCCACCGATCTTCTAGCGGTTATCCACCGATCTTCTAGCGTAAAATTTTTTTGTTTGTATTGTTGTGGAGACTATGTAGGTGAGATATGAAGTATGAAGACAGTTGGTAAAGATGAGGGAGAGTGGAAGAAATGGTTTGGGGAGGAAAGATTATAAAGAGAAAAAAATGAGGGAGAGAGAAGAAAGAAGACAGAGAAAAAAAAACCCGTGAGTGAGCAATCAAAGGCTGTGAAAGAAAAAAAAATGACAGAAGACTCTGCGACCAAGCTTTGAGACGGGGAAATGACATCACGTGGGGGAAAGGACACCACGTGACATCACGGGACGGGGAAGGGGGGGCCATGGGGAAGGGGGCATAACGGGGGGGGGGGGGAGGGGGGACCATGGGGGAGGGGAGGCCATGGGGTGGGGGCATCACGGGGGACACCATGGGGGGGTGGGGGGGCCATTCGGGGGTGGGTGAACCGCAACTCTTTGTTGTGGTTGGCCTATTGAAGTAATCATGGCAACTGCAACAAAGAGTTACGGTTGGGCATGGAAATGAGGGGAGGGGGGGGGGGGGGGGACACCACGTGACGGGGAAGGGCCCATCAGGAGTGAACCACAACACTTAGTTGCGGTTAGGTTTGTGAGAAATTTTGGAAATTATTCCAACCGCAACATTTTGTTGCTGTTGGGTTTTTGCGAGGAACAGTTGCAACCGCTACAAAGAGTAGCGGTTTGGTGGAGAAATAAATATTTTTTTACCGGTAGACAGGGATCGGCTCCCGTGTATATATATATATATATATATATATATATATATATATATATATATATATATATTCTTCGTGTCTTATTCATGTATTCTGACATCTGCAAATATTAAATCTGTTAATGGATGAACCGCTGCTGCGAATCTGCCCTAAGCCTTTGTTCGTTTCTCTGCCATTTGTTCACGTGGCTTTGTACCGTCATCACAGCCGTGTGGATGTGATGTTCATTTTATTCTAACCCAATTCCTCTGCCTTAGCATATACCACAGATTTATGCATGTCACCATCACGCATGAACTTTGTTTCTTGTCTTTTCTTATGCCCATCATTGGGTACTTGAAACCTTTATTTTGTCTTTGTATTATGTTCCATAGAACTTCATCGGGCTCTCACCACCATAGGACATGGCATGATATTCCACTGAAATTGGAAGTTTACGTGCTTACTTCGTTGTGCAATTAGAAAGGCAATCAGAATCTTTTGTTTTCTTTTTCCTCACTTTTGTTAAACACCCATGCTTCCGTCTTGTTCCTCGTGCCGCTGGCTTATTAAAATGCTGGTTACATCTCCATCCGTCTACTTATATTTTCAGAATTGCATTTGATTAGAAATTTTACTTGTTGTTATTCTACGGCCACATCATATCTAACTGTTTTAAAATAATTTGGTGCATTTTCGTGTCAACCAAAATTTACTCAAGATTGATCGCGTCCAAAAAACTTTCTATTAGTGCTATCTGTTTATGATATTCTATTTTCTTGACTTGGCATAACGTGTGAGTGATACTAGGAGTAATCCCTAGGCCGTCAAGTCCACTTGACCTATAAGTTCACATCGTCTAGGTGACTTGTTAGTATCTCACTTAATTTTGAAAATTTTTGTGAGTCATGTCACAGTGTATTTGACGTTTCTATTTCTGACTTACCTACATGAATCGGAACGTGGGCTAACTCAGTGGAATGAGTTAAGAGATCACGATCTTTTTTTTTGAACCTAGTTTCACGTGTTAGTGATGGCATGTGAGACCTTATTCTGAATGACTCTTTAGTATCTATCTCTGTACAAAAATATATTTTGTCATTTCGAAATTCTTTTGTGTATCTATTCCGTTACAAATTCTGTATGTTCACAATTTCGTTTTCTCAGACATTTTGTACCCATTTTGGTTGATCCGTTGAGCGACCTTACTGGGCACTTGACTCACTCTCTTATTGTTTTCCTTTCGGTGATCAGTAGGTGGGATTGAATTATGGAGCTAGCTGTGTGACTAAGAGATAACAATTTTTATCTCAAAGTCAGTATTAGTATTTTTAATTGTAATAATTAAGACAATTGAATTTGTTTAGAATATATTTTGGATCTCTGTGTCGGAGTAATTTAGATTATATAAATGCTTTAGGCAACTATGACATTTATTGATGTATATTTGGGATTGATTAATAGATATTTTGAATAACCATTTGGGAGACTTTTGATATTCTGATGTTTTCTGACTTTGTTTATTTGATATTAAAACTCTGAAAGTTCAGGACGTTACATGGTCAGTGGGTTTAGGGTATAATCCAGCTAGTTTAAATTTGCACAACTAACACTTACTAACTAACCATCCAGTTGAGAGCTCGAAAAACTAGCTGGCTTGTCAAAAGTAACGTTTGGTAACACTTTTAGTTTTGATTTTCTATTTCAAACACAATAAAAATCGAAACCAGTTAAAAAATTTTTTTTTACAAAAAACAAATAAGTGCTTGATTACTCAGTTTTTATTTTAAGTTTTTTCTTTTGGGTGTTTGATTACCAAATTTTTATTTTGAGTTTTTTCTTTGATGGTGGTTTGTGGTGGTGGGGCATGGCGATGCCCAACGGTGGTGGTGGTCGGCCGCCGGCAGTGGCTGCCGACTGCGGTAGTCGCCGGAGGAAGCTGTCGGTAACCGGCGGTGGCTGCTAGCCGCCGACAGTGGTCGTTGGCAGTGGTTGTCGGCCGCCGGTGGTGGTCGTCGACGGTGGCTGGTGGCTGTCGGCCGCTGGAAGAGGCTGCAAGTCGTCGGTGATGGGCAGTGGCGGTGGGCGGTGGCTGCCGGGGATGAGAGGTGGTGATGGTCTCAAAATAAAAACCAAAAACTCCTTTTTGGAGTTTTCAAAAATAACCTTTTTGAAAAACTGGTTTTTTAAACTGAAGGAAAAAAAAAAACAAAAACTGTGTGCCAAACGCGTTTATTTTGTCTAGTTTAAAAAACTGGAGAAAAAAATTAAAAAAAATTATGGTTACCAAACGGAGCCAAAGTCTTCCCTTTTTTTGAGAGATTGCCAGTCAGCTTACAGAATATTGCTCGATTCCCTTGCCAGTTTGCTATAGGCCAAACTGGCATTCTGCCAAAAAAGTGTAAAACACTGAATGGTTCGGGAGTGTGGTTTCTCTCTCAACACCAGTATAAGGTCACTCCTTCGGCTCAACTTGTACCATATACCCCTCGCCCGTAACTCAGGTAGTTAATAATGAACAATCACCAGTACGTGTAAAAGTCGTTTAATACACAGAGAAACCATGAGGTCCCTTTAGTACAAGGCCTTAAAACTGACAGTACGATCGAAAGTTTGCCTCGCAACCAGGAGGTTCAAGGGTTTCAACCGTTGCCCTCGAGTGGGCGGGTTAAGGAAAGACGTGCGCGTGTGTGAGGAAGAGAATAAAATTACAAGTACCACAATTATAGCACATTCTAAATGTTATATAATACAAAGAAAATTCAGAAAAGCCAAAAAGCAATAGAAAATTTTCAAGTCTAGTTCTCTTAGTTTTTTAGTCCCCAACAAAGTCGCAATTGTAGCGAACCACCTCGGAAAAAATTCCCCGAAAAGGATTTTAGGAGTCACCATTTTAATTTAATTAAACAAAAAAATAAGAAAAACCCGAAAATGACTCTAAAAATGTCCGAAGGACAACTAATCTATTGAACAGAGAAATTGGTTCAGAGAGTAAGTTATAAGTCGGGAAGGGTAAGGCACCCTCCATCCCCTTTCGGTCTTTACTTCATTTCTATGAATTTTTGGCCTTTTTAAAACATTCAACCCTAAGTTTATTTATATATTATTTGCTTGACTTCAATATTAGGGGTCAAATTGTCTACGTATTTGGTTGGACAAACCGAAATCAAAACTATTGTAGTTCGACTGGACCCTACGGGAGGTGACCTAGATCTCAACATTTGATTCTTTTGATGACTCTACTTCTTGTTGTCGAATGAACATAGAACTCTAGATCGACTACTCTTCTAGTAGTCTAGAATTCTAAACAAATTGAAAGACTTTGAATCTAATTTTTATATTTTGTTATCGAGATTCAGGCGCGGGGAGAGATAAACAATCTAGAATCTTCTAATCTAGAAATGAAAATATTGAAAATAAGATAGGAAATATGTCTAATTATAGAAAAATGTTATTTTGGACTTAAAAACAACCTTTAATGGACTATGTTTCTTCTACAATGTTGTAGGTCTAAAAAAGATACGTGATTTAGGCTTTTAAATCGCCTAAATCAAGCATCATCTGAGTAGATTAGAATTAGGCAATGAAAACCCTAGAAAGGGAATATGCTGATTAAAAACCCAATTTTGAGCCTGAAAACGATCTTTAATGGATTTGATTTCTTCTATGAAGTTATAGCTCTTGAAAAATACATGATTAAGGTATCTGAATCACCTAAATCGAGTATCGAACATGAGCAAATTATGGCTTGTTAAAGTTTGGATGTATGCTTAATATGAGAATTTGGGATTTCTGACCTAGCCACCCTTCTCATAGGGTTTCCCCCATGCTAATCAGCTAAATGACCCTTTATATAAAGGTAAAGAATTCTAACCTAGGTTAAGCCTAACAGGACACTCAAATTGAAATGGACTGGACGACTTAACGGCCTTAGATTCAAACTAAGAAATTAAAAGTCTATTTTTTATGATTTTTTATAATGGAAATGAAATGTGATCACGATAAAAGGGAAAATATTCCAGTCTCTAAAACTAGACTAGAAAAAAAAAATACCTCGTGAGTCCATTTGCCTAGAAGATTCGGAACACTTTGTGAAGGATTCACGATGCAGGAGACTTGAGACTCCTTTGAAGTGAATTATGAAAGCCCAATTTCTCTTAAGGGATGGATGATACAACACTATTTATAGGGAGAAGAAGCCAATCCTTGAAATTGTATGCCAAGGGCCTTATTTATAGAGGTTTGAGATGCCAAAAATATTAAAAATGGTCTTACCAATCCGTAATCAAATGATAAGAAGGAATATTTGATGAAAATTGCAGATTGACAAAAGTCAACTAACCGACAGTTTGTCAAAAATCAGCCAGTTCAACCCTATTTTTATAAAAGAAACAATTCAGAATTTCGAGACATTATCTAACCCTAGTTTGATAATTTTTCTGATTTAACAGATGGGATGTAGCAACTCAACAATTATTTTCATATTTCACTTAAATCATTGATTTAATCACTTGCATCAAGGATTAATCACAAATAATTCCTAAAATTACAAAGGCAAGTCATAATTTAGACATAAACTGGACTGGCATATTTGGACTGGTCTAAGCCCAGTAATTGACTAACAATTGGACTGAACTACGTGCTTGCTTGACTGAATAACTGGACTAGACTGAACTAAATTAAAGAAAGTAAGACATGTTATAAGGTCCAATAATTATATAATTAGTAACGACCAAAAAATGGGTTGTCTACAAAAATAATATGATTGTAAACTTTACGGTTCTAATTTTATTGTTAATCAGTTTGAACCTTTGGATCTTGAATCTTAACAGGGAATTCATGCCACAAAAGAAAGATTAGTAAAAAAGAATTAATGGGATGATAAATCAACAGTTACTTTATCAAAAAATTTAAAAAATGAGAAGATGACACGTAGGATTTGAAATGAAGGAGGTCAAAAGTTCTTAAAACTCTTTTAAATTTACAGCTAATGTTTTTTCTTATTCAAAATTCTATGATTGCATGTAGAACTTTTGTTGGGAGGAAAAATCTCTTGTTCAATCGTAGGAATACTTGCATTTGACCAGAGTGTATACAAGTATGAAGGGAGAACCGTTATGGTGAAGCCTTCCTTAGACTTTCAATTACACCCTTCACTCTACTTTTTGAAATTGTTATATTATTTTCCTAAAAATATTAACAACGGTCACTAAAATAATTTAAGATTAAACTTACTTCCTAATACTCTATTGCTTTCTAGCCCACTATTTACCTTTCACTCTATTAATTAGTAACTACTTATAACTTATTGCTGCTATTTTTGTCTCTTCCTCCTTGAAGTCCACCGCTGTAATAGGTAGTATTATCTAATTATAAATTTACCTTTCGATATTTATTAACCGAGCAAAATTATAATTTGTTTGTACAAGTATTGCCTATGCCCAAAGGCTAGTATAATATCATGTGGACAAGGATGTAAGAAGGTGAAAAAATAGACATTTTCTTTTCTCACATATCTAGGACCTGGTAAATACGTCGACCCGCTGGTTACAAGTCTGGGTAAAAATTAACATGTTTTTTCTAAGTAGCTATTGTGACACCTTCAACCTTGGTGACATCACCAGGCTAAGTTATCGATCATAATCACAAGCAACCCTGTGCAGAATACAGAACAAATACACCTTGATACATCATGAAATGCTCCAAAATGCATCTTTACAAAAATTTTGTTACAAACACACATCACAACACAGCGGAAAACTTTCAAGTCCTTAAACAACATATACATTTACAATGTAATACACAACTGTAGTCGTGTAACTCCTATCAACTTATCTCGCAGCTCAATCTTTGTCTTATCATTTCTAGCTTGTCTCACCTCACTCAACTTATCCCCCTTGCTCAACTTTTCTAGCTTGTCCCCCCCCCCCCCTCCCTTCCTAGAGAGGATTCTCTTTATAGCCTGCACAAATAAACATAAGGAATGAGCACAAATCACCCAGTAAAGACAATACATGGAGTATCGTGTTTAAGTGATTTAAGAGACTCGGAGGAATAATAATCATTTCAAGGATAGCAATGAATCAAGAGTATACATACAATAAATTTCAACATCAACATAATTTGTCAAACGATAATTTTTTTTCGTTAGATTGAGCGGCTTCAAGGCCCAACTGAACAACATTATTGCTACCTCCTCATATACAAGACTAATTGACTGACTGACGGACTAACTGACTATACAAGTGAACACTAAAACGGGAAATTGAAAAAGTAAACATCAACGAAATACAAGTCATTAAAATCATAAACATCAAAATAAAATCAAATGCAATGCAACTCAGACTCGACAGACTAGACTCGACCAGACACAACAGACTCGACTCGAGAGCCATACATCTTCTTTGCCAGTGATCATATTTCACAGGCCATCCTCCTTATTTTTTATGTCCCATTATACCGGATGTTCATCTCCTTCTCAACTAATCAAAAGAGACGTTGTCATCGAGAAGGGAGACTACAAGAGTGTTTATCCCTAACCGCGTTACAGCTAAAACAACAAGACTTCATCAACGGGGCAGAAAAGGAAAAATTAATCCACTTTATGTTCTCAACAGCACAACTCAAACAAGAGATACGGGGTCAAAAGATCAACCGGTGTTCAAACATAACAATAAGGATTCAACATAAGCATCATCAACAGGGCAGACACGGGAGAAATTTAACCACAAGTCCTCAACAACGCTCTTAAAATAGAGAAATATCGGTCATCAATAGTTACCGACGTCTCATAACCACCACCCCCACAATCTCTACATAACATCACCAAACAACGACAAGGTGGACTTGGGAGAAATTTGCCACAAGCCTTAACAAACGTTCTTAAATAAGAAAAAATGTCAATTACAAATCAGTGCCGACATTACACCATAACAAACGCATCTATCTCTTCATAACATCCTTAATCAACAACAGGGAGAACTCAGGAGAAATTTAACCACAAGTCCTCAACAACATTCTCAATCAAGAGAAATATTGGCTATCAATAATTGGCGACATCTCACAGCAACCACATAACAACCCCTACGCAATACCATCACCATCATCAGGTATGCTAATCGAATCAAATCATAGCGTACTAGGACATGAATTCTTCTTACCAAACTTCATCAACGGGGTGGATTAAGAAAAATTATTCTACCTTAAGTCCTCAACAATGTAATTCAAATAAACGAATACCAATCACAATGACTACCGTTTCAAATCATAACAACAAGAGTCTAACAAAAACACCATCAACATGGCATGCTAATCGAAACTATGAATTAGCATATCAGAACCGCATTGTCCTTATCTTATTGGCTTATAGCCGAAGTAACTCGCAGCCTCTAATCGCAACGAACATCATCACCCCTAGGGATTTTCTCGAACCCTTTTCTTCTTTCTTTTTCTTTTCCTTCCCTTCCTCGAGCTCCCTGTTTTTCTTTCTTTTTTTGCTTCTGCTCTGTTTCTCTCTTTCCCAACCACTGTTTCTGTTTCAAGTTTTCTCAAATTTCATTTTCCTGCCCAACAATTCCTCTTTCTTTTTTTTCAAACTAATCCAATCCATAATTTTTTTTGGATGCATAACCAAGTAGGAGGTGGCACCTCTTGAGAAAATTTTCTCTAAGAACTTGCCACATAACACCCAATGTTTAAATTTTGCAATTTAGCTCTCAAAGTTTCTAAAATTACACTTTGGCCCCAACACTTTAGTAAAATTACGTTTTGACCCAGGCCACACTAATCCCTCATTTAACCTCCTAATACTTAATTATCACCAAAATATGCTACTGATAAAAATAACCCCCTTTAATTAATGTATTCATTGTTAGATTAATTTGGATATTTGCAGGGTATCACATCCCTTTTTTTTACCCATACCATACATGGGTAGTCTAAGTAGAACCACGAGTAAATCGGCCAAATTTCATTTTTTTATAAACAATATTTATTTGCTCATTATACAAGTTTATGTATATTATCTTCCTTTTTCTTTCCTTTGTTATTTACTACCACATTTCTTGTTAGTTGTTACAAATATTTATTAATTCGAAGGTAAACTATAAAATCTAAGTATCAAAGCATGGATATAAGTTTATAAAACGAAAATATAAAAATTTATGTGAAATTATAGTTTCCTAGTTTTGACTTAGTTACTTACTAGTTAAAATCATGCCAAATGCCATAAGAGTGTGTTTGTATGAGGTAATTGAAGTGGGATTTCACTTTTATAGAGAATTTGAAAATATATCACACCAAATTCCTTGTTTGGATTATAATGAGATGGATTTACCAAATTCTATGAGGGACTTGAAAAGGAGATTTGGTGTGCCAAAATATCCTGTAAAAATAACTAATCCAGACTAGTTATTTGGCAAATCCTTTCGACAACTATAAGGAGAAGGTGATTCTTTTTTGTCTCCAAAAATTTTACTACCTTCTTCTACTAAAAACATAAACTCTCTCTCATTAATTTGTATCCATTCACCATAAAATTATCTAGGTTCAAATTTTTAAATGCAAATCCACATATAAAATACTTGCTTTTACAAAATCATCCAAAAACTAGATTTGCAATTCCATAAATATGTAAATCAGTGAATTTTAAAATGAATGGATTTTGAAATGTAAGGTACTTTAAAATTCTTCATCTAAACACACTCTAAAAACAATGGCATCAATTCCTACAATCTAGAGTTAAGCAATTAACTTAAACATAAATTGAGCATCATGTGCATATTCCATAATAAGGTTTTGGACTAATTCCTTCAACTTCAACTTCACTCAAGTCTTTACACCTCCGCCAAGCTTTTGCATCCAATAAATTGTCCAGGTTCACATTGTTCAGTGAATGTACCACTAATTCCTTCAACTACAACTCATAAATAAATTTTGTAACAAATAAGACCGAGCCTTTGGATTAGTAGTCCAAAAATGACAGAAATAAGAAAACAAAAAACAAGTCTGCTTGTTCCTTCAATCAAACAAGTGTAGAGTTAGTAGTTAAAAAAGAAAGATGAATTTATGACCAATAACCATACTAACGATTTCAATTCAAGGGAATTTTTAGCTGTTATTTTTAAACAAATTTCAGCTAAAATCAATAAGCCTTGTGTCATATTTTTATTTTCATATATATATATATATATATATATATATATATATATATATATATATATATATATCATTAAGCCTTACTACTGTCAACTCAAAAGACATATGTAGAAGGTGGAAATCTAAAAACACACGTTATGAAAAAAAAACACGTGCTGTGAACCAGAAATATAGACATATGATGCTGCGAGATATAAATAAGACTTGACCCTTTCTCAAATCTGAAAAAATGAAACAAAAATAGCAAAACTGTGATATAGACAATGGAAATTTATAACTCCCTTCGTCCCTAAGAAACTAATCATATTCATTTTTGGACCGTCCCACAATAATTGATCACTTCCAAATCAGGAAAGATTCTATAGGTATTTTTACATATTTACCCTTATTGTACTTTTTTTATTCTATTTCTCTCACCACATTTAATTCTCTACCAACTCATTTTCTCTCTCCTAACCCACCACCTTACACTTTTTTATTCTATTTTTCTCTCCATATTTAATACTCTACCAACAAATTTTCTGTCTCAGGGCCCACTATCTTCCCCCTCTCTCTAAAGGGTAAAATGGGAAAGACACACAATATATAACCTAAATTCTTAATATACGTGTAAAATCAAATGGATCGGTCTTTAAGGGACTGAGGGAGTATTAGTTAGATTCACATAGCAAACTGGCCTATAACAAAAATGATGGAATCACTAAGAGTAAAAACAAAAAGTCTTAGCAACCAAAAACCACAACTGATGTTTTATTGCACATAAAATCATACAAAAAAATTGATTGGTTGCTAATCAACTCAAAGAAGAAAATGTATCATTTTCATAATTATTAGATTTGAAGGAGTGGCTCACCTTCTTTAGAGAATCTATGACGAACGACGATGAATAGGGGTGACATCATAGTTATGAATACCGTACCGGAACGCGTACCTATTTTCTTTGTAAATGGTACGTACCGGTACCATCTTAATTTTTTTATGAATTATATTAATGTATAATTCATCTATTTTCTCCCTCATAGCTCCTCTAGAATAAATTATTTGTACTTATAGAGCTTGAATTAGAATTATCACATTTTTAACTAGGTTGTTTGTTCCCAAAAAGTTGTTTGTTTCCATATAGTGACATTAGGAACAAATAGCTTATTCAATTGAATTAACTCTTCTAAGATTATCTCCCCTTTTTAATAATCACTATAAGAAAAAAGGATTTTAGCGACGGAAAAATCCGTCGCTAAAAGCCCAAACTCCGTCGCTAAACATTTTAGCGACGGATATACCGTCGCTAAAAGTCCCTTGTATAAAAGCCCGTTACTAAAAGTTTGGTAACAAAATTTTCAAATCCGTCGTATAATATTGCACTTTTTGTGACGGATTTATTTATTATTTAGCGACGGAATATCCGTCGCTAATTATATTTTATGTATTTTAATTTATTTTCTGTTTTGTAAAATTAGCGACGGAATAAATGTTTTAGCGACGGAATGTTCTGTCGCTAAATAAGATTTTTGGCGACAGAATATTCCGTCGCTAAAAAGTTGATAGAAGAAACACTTTCAGCGACGAAATTAATCCGTCGCCAAAAGTCAAATATTTTTTTTATTTTTCTATTACCCAGACCTGTAATAAAAATTTCAATTCTCAACAACGCACAATAATCAATACACAAAGAAATATGTAGAGATAATTACAGCAGTGTCCCTGAGGTTAGGGTATAATTACAGTCAAGGATATTAAGTTTCAAAATGTAACATACCGTGACCAAAAACTTTGAAAATGTATCAGCCGTATCCATCCGTTAGGGTTCCGTTAAAAAGTTATACTTTTTGGCTGATGTCATTCATATGTATTTTTTGAATGCCAATACTACCCTTATACCATATATCTACATAACATTGTATAAAGATTACAAACCCTTATTTAAAAAAATTAGGCTTTCAACCCTAATTCCCAAAATTAGGGTTTCAAACCTACTTCTTTCTCTTTTCAAATTAAGATTTTAACCCTATTTTTTAAATTAGAATATTATTGAACCCTTATTTTTTTCACTCTTTCTTAATTTAAATCCTTTTTTCTTTACTTTTTCTATTTTTAAATCATTAAATTTTCACTTTCATATCTTTAAATCTTATTTTAAATCATTTTTTCACCTCTTCTTCTTCACAGCAGCCCCCCGACAAATCCCCATCTCCTATTTCCCGTCCAATCGGCGACCGATCAACCAACAGCGCCCGCGATGGAGTCGGTGCCACCAGTAACCCTTACAGATCCCTATCTCCTCTTTCCAGTCCAACCGGTGACCAATCAACCAACAGAGCCCACGATGGAGTCGGCGCTGCCACCACTATCCCTGACGGATCCCCATCTCCTCTTTCTCGTCCAATCGGCTACATATCTACTTTTTTTGTGGATAATTACCTTAAATCTTGTTTTAGTTGATAGGTTGACTTAAACACAGTGGTAGATCGGTGGTTGATGGAGTTCGTTGTGGTAGTTTGATGACTGTCAACGATGGTGGTCAAGAGTGGTCCGTGATGGTGGGTTTGGTTTTGGGTAGTTGTCTATTTGAGGTTAGGGTGGTCAAATGGTGGTAGTTGTGGTGGAATTTGGGTCATTGGTGGAGGCGGTGGTGGATTTCGGGTTGGTGGTGGTAGATTGGTCATGGCAATGGTGCAGGTGGTGGACCACGGCATGGTGCAGGATGGTTGGGTCACGGTGGTGGTGCTGGGTGTTTGGGTCACGACTGTGGTGCCCGGTGGATAGGTCACGGTGGTGGGGCATGGTGGGTGTAAGTAGTGGTTTGGGAAGAGAGAGGAAAAAACAAACTGAAGAGAGAGAGAAATTTATGGGGTAAAAAATGGTTTGGGAAGACAGAGGAGGAAAAAAAATAAAATAAGAGAGAAATTATATTTTGAAAGTAAATAACCTTCAAACTCAAGGGTAATGAAGTCATTTTCTTAAAACCGTTAAGTATTTTTGTATTCTGTTTGGTCAACGGACATAAGTGTAATTTGTCCAAACTATTGTCCTTGCCTGTAATTACCCCCAAACCTCAGGGATATAAGTGTAATTAGCCCAAATATATACAATCAATTATAAAAAAATGTTTATTATAAAAAATACTCATGATGTACAAGCCGGGCGGGGGGAGGGGGGGACAAGCTGGGATCGGGCACGGGAAGGGGCTCATCAGGGATTGTCGAGTCCCGAATCTGGATCCTGCTGATCCGGGGCCGACTCGGCATGTTCAGCAGAGGTACCCTGCTGATCCTGGTACCTGATCATTCTCAACACCACCGTAGCAATATTCTGGATCTCCCCGTCGTCCAACGTATGCTGAGGAACCGGTGTCTGTGGAGGGGTAGCGGGGGGTGAGGACGCTCCTATCACGGCACGAGCAGTCGTGCTAGGCAGGCCGCATATGCAGCCTTTCGGCCGATTGATGACCTCTGGCGTATCCAGCCATCACTTCAACGCCCTAGTACTCGCACCCGTACTAGTGGACGCTGATGGCTGTCAGGACTCCCTAAGCTGTTCATACGAGGCCTACAAAAATAGTGATTTAAAGATATGTTAGGGCATTAATTAACGCAACAAACATTGAGGATAGAAACAAAACATTAACAACTTAATTAAACACATCGACTTACATCGATCCGCCGAGTAATATCCGAAACATAGTCGCCGACCCGGCACGCCTCATCCTTGTCAGTCTTCCGCACGTGCGTCTGATTATACGTCAGAGCTATGACCTCATCCTCCCATTCAATAACACAAATTAATTTAAAAAACAAACTCTAATTAAACAATTACTATCGCAGAAAAAAAATACTTCAACGTACCAGCAATGCGCTGGATCTCCCCATCGTCCAACGAATGCCGAGGAGCCGGTGTCTGTGGAGAGGCAGCGGGGGGTGAGGACGCTCCTATCACGGCACGAGCAGTCGTGCTAGGCAGGCTGCATATGCGGCCTTTCGGCTGATTGACGACCTCTAGCGTATCTAGCCATCACTTTAACGCCCCAGTACTCGCACCCGTACTAGTGAACGGTGATGGCTGTCCGAACTCCCTAAGCTATTCATACGAGGCTTGTAAAAACAGTGATTTAAAGGTATGTTAGGGCATTAATTAACGCAAGAAACATTGAGGATAGAAAGAAAAAATTAAGAACTCAATTAAACACATCGACTTACATCGATCCGCCAAGTAATATTCGAAATATAGTCGCCGGCCCGGCGTGCCTCATCCTTGTCCTTTTTCCGCAGATGCGTCTGATTATACGTCAGAGCTATGACCTCATCCTCCCATTCAATAACACAAATTAATTTAGAAAACAAACTCTAATAAAACAAATACTATCGCAGGAAAAAAAATACTTCAATGTACAAGCAATGCACTGTATCTCCCCATCGTCCAACGGATGCCGAGGAGCCGGTGTCTGTGGAGGGGCAACGGGGGGTGAGGACGCTCCTATCACAGCACGAGCAGTAGTGCTAGGCAGGCCGCATATGCGGCCTTTCGGCCGATTGACGACCTCTGGCGTATCCAGCCATCGCTTCAACGCCCCAGTACTCGCACCCGTACTAGTGGACGCTGATGGTTGTCCAGACTCCCTAAGTTATTCATACGAGGCCTGCAAAAACAGTGATTTAAAGATATGTTAGGGGGCATTAATTAACACAATAGACATTGAGGATAGAAAGAAAAAATTAACAACTTAATTAAACACATCGACTTACATCAATCCGCCGGGCAATATCCAAAACATAGTAGCCAGCCCGGCGTGCCTCGCCCTTTCCTTCTTCCGCACGTGCATCTGATTATACGTCAGAGCTATGACCTCATCCTTCTCCAGATCTAGAATCTAGACCGCATTCATGTGTTAGACGATGTCGTGTGGCACCGACCCCCCCGTGTGCGTTGAATCTCTGTTCTGCTTGTTCTCAGCCCCCTTCTTACTCTTGGCATCCCAGCCTGGATCCGCAGCCCACCGATCTATCATCTCCTCCCATACAGTCAGAGATATCCAATGTGGGAGATATGTCTTCATCTCCGTCATCAGGGCACCATCGGGCAACATCTTCTTCGCCCGGTCCTGTGCGTCGTGGAGCCATCGGCGGTAATTCTTGGCGACGTAAGAAAAGAAGGCCTGTCGCCCCAGTGCCTGCTGATCAGCCGAGTCAAACGCGAACCCCTCCTGCAATGCATTCAATAACACAAATTAATTTAGAAAACAAACTCTAATTAAACAAATACTATCGCAGGAAAAAATACTTCAACGTACCAGCCACTCCTCCCATAGGAACTCCCTCGTAACGGCATCCCAGTCCTTCCAGTACAGGCGTGGCTCGATGAATCGGCCCTTCACAAGACCGCTGATCTTCGTCCTCGCCTGATTCTCTAGGATCCTGCAAAAGAAGTAAATAAATAAATTAATACAGTTCAAATATAAATTAACATCCGAAATGTACAAAATAAGGCATGATGTGATTTTTTTTACTTACAGGCCCTCTTGGGTGAGCGTAACTATCTGTTTACGCTCGGGGTCAATGCGTACCTCGCGTGTCGGGCCACGGCCTCATCAAGATCCTACAAAATACAGACATTAATACAGTTCAAATATACTTAAAATCTAAATTAGCAAAAATGTACTAAATACCGTTATCAACTATACCTAAGGTAGAACCCACGGAAGAACGAGAATCAACACGCGTGTGCGATGAATTTGCGTTGGGCTGGGGCAACGGCTAGGGCTGGGGCGATGGCGAAGTCGACGGCTGGGGCTGGGGTGATGGCTGGGGCGATGGTGAAGTCGATGGCTGGGGCTAGGGCTGGAGCTGGGGCCCCATCTACTGCTTGTGATCACTCTGTGCCTCGTCATCAGTGAGCAATGACGAGGTGGGACCCACCAGGGAAGAAGCAGCTCGGCGTCCAACCCGGCCACGAATAGCTTGTATCTTATCTATATCTGACTTCGTATAGATAAATTACAAAGACATTAACACATTAAAAATAATAATTTGGCAGAAATCATCATCGCCACTATATATATGAACGGAGGTGCAAAAACACATCAATATGAACCAAGTTCTAGAATGTTACTACATTTTTTTCGTGATGTTACAACATTACAGGTCAGTCATTTTCAGTTTGTGAATCATCATCATTTTCCTCACTAGACTCGTCGTCCTCTTCATCTTATAATTCATCCTTTTTATCAGTAGACTCAGTCACATCGTCTCCAACACTTTCTACATCTTCCGCATCATCACCTATGACTTCTTCTCCTACATGAAGTGTTGTTGGAAGAGGAAGATCATCCTCCTCGTTGTTGACCTCAACAGGTAACGAGACATGCGGTTAGTCAGCTTTAAAGGTGTCTACCTCACTGTCATATGTCACGGGCAATTTTTTAGACTTGATAACTGTATACCAATGAGATTTGGGATTGGCAACGTCCTTTGCGTAAAAGACTTGTGCAGCTTGACTAGCAAACACAAAGGGCTCGTCTGATGTAAGTCTTTACATGACATTGACATCTACAATCCTTTGAGAGCTAACACAGATTCCTCTACTGCATGTGACATCAAACCACGTATACTTGAACATTACCAGGCGGTTTTGGGAACCCAGATATGTTAGCTCAACAATCTCATCTAACTCTCCATAAAAGTCTATGCAATTCTCAGCATAACAGTCGCCGTTAACCAAGACTCTGCTGTTTTGGGTTTGTTTTGTTTGGTCATCATCTTTTACATTAAACCTGTAATATCCCGAATCTAGGGTTAGCCTGTTGTTATTACTTTAGCGACAATTTTATACATATAGTTAGCATCAATATTTTATTAGCAACTTTTAGTTACGAATTAGTGTAGCGGGGTTAGGTAATAAACCGTTAAATTCTTTTACTACGTTAATCGTTCATAAAATAACTATATTGGGCATTCCGTAATAATAAATGTTCCGGGTAGAATTTAAATGACTCATGAAATGGAAGGGGGTTTATGGTAATTACACAATTTAGGGTTATATATATATATATATATATATATATATATATATATATATATATACATACATCGTGAGGGAGCAGCCGCACCACCATTCTTGTCCTTCTCTTCTGGACCCCGGTAGAGAGAGAAAAGGATGCTAAGGGAAAGAAGGAAGCTAGCAGATTTACCGACAATCGATTCTCTTCCGGTAAGATTTCTGTTTAATGGTTATATACATACACTTATCTGGGTGCAAACTACACGGGTTTAGAGGGTCGTGGCTATTGTCGTGGGAGAATTTAAGAGAAAAAGAGGAAGGGGACTGGCGCAGAATAACGGTGGTGTTGCTGTGTAGTTTGATGGTCATGTGGGTATTCCTGTGGCGTGAACTAGATGAGGAGAAAAGGGGCTGCCGTGGTACGGTGTGCCGTGGATGATGGCCACGGTATAGGGGACGGTGGGTGCTGGAGAGAAAGAGAGAGATAGAGAAAGAGAGAGAAACCTGCGATGTAGTGTCGAGTGAGTATGTCTTGTATATGGGGACTACACTGGGAAAATAGATGGAAAATTGTGTAGTGTAATATTTCTTGGATGAGATGGAGGGGTGAGTGTCACAGCAAGAGAGAAATGAAACTAGGGAAGGAAATGAACTGCCGTAAGGCAGTAGCGGAGGTGTGCTGCAACTGGGTACTTTGATGGTGTATAAGTTGATGATGTTGCTATAGGTTGGCAAGGATAATGGGGCGTGTACATGGAAGGAGTGCTGAGTGGTGGGCATGTTGGTATGTGACTATTAGGGTGAATATGTGTGTTTTGTGTGCATGGGAATAATGTATAAGCAGCAAAGAAAGGCTGCCATGGCTGCATGCATTATTTATGTGTATGAATGATTCATGAAAAGAAAAGAAACAAAAGAGAATGAAGCGCAATGGAAATGGGGGTTACACTGCAATGAAAATGGGTGTTGAGTGGTATGTGTATTGGTTTGTAACCTCAGTGATGGTGTTCGCATAAGTGTGTGTATGTGAGAAGAAATAGCGAGATGCCATGGTGGGCATGTAGTCATGGTGCTGTGTGTGTCGCCTGTGATTCTGTGAGTTCTTGGGCTGCCAAGACAGCCATACAAATGAGGGTATATGTGAGTTATGCATTCAAGTGTGTTTTTATATGGGGATGGGAGTCTTATTCCATGTGTTATATAGAAATTTGAAGGGAAGGTAGGCTAATGGGTATTGTGGCTGAAGTGATTTCATGTAAGAACAGTACTGGGTAGGCGTGAAGAAGAAGAAGACTGTAGCGAGATAGGGAAATGTTTTGTTTTGAAATTAGATTCAAAAGTGTCGCTAAAAAGTTATCTTATTCCAGCAGTCTCTTTTCAAAATTTTAAAATATATCTAGAAAATGATTTGGACAGAACTCAAAGAAGTGACTTGTGTTAATTTTGAAGACCTACACACAATAAAAATTTTAGATTTTTCGGAGTTGGAAAAGCATGTTAACAAATTTTATTCGTGATAGAGACTTGAGTGTATTTTAGAATAGTAAATTAAGTTATTAAATTCTGAAACTCCTACGATAATCTTATATAGCTAAGATAAGGTAGTTTCTAAAGTTTCAAAAATCTTTAAAATCATTTGCTATTTTAGCACCGTTAGCAACGTAACGTTCGATCGGCAATCGTGTAACGCACTACTATTACAATAGTTTACTAAACTATTTTTAAAGACCATATCTGAATAGATTTAGGCAAAATATAAAACTAAAACTTCCTTTATTTTTGTGAAACCTTCGATGTAGAATTTTCTCTTATTTTTCTGGGCATGGAAAATGTCTCGAACAATTTTATCTTTAAAACAAGTTGTTTTTGAATTATTTAACATAGTAAACAAAATTATTTTTAGCTTAGAATTTTATAGTGACCTAAAAGTGCTGAGATGCTTAGATGTCTAAAATTTTGTGGCGTTCCGGCGCTATTTGATATATATTTGAAACAGGAATATTAGCGCTTAATTTAAAGAGCGACTTAGGGTTCTGAGTGGAAAATTTCCCCTAAAGGCCATTATGGTCCGAAAATCACACCTAACTGTTTAAAATGTTCTTTCCAGTTATATTGGATTATGTAACGGTACATTAGAGGTCAAGGGGTAAATAGGAATTTTATAGAAGTCGATGGGCGGTTTGGTAATTTTACTCACTTGAGAGAAACTTAATGTTTAGGTATGATTGAGCGGAAATAAATAACATCTCTTTATTGTTTAGGTTTCAATAGACGAGTGATAGGGCAGGTTTAAGAACAAGAACCAGAACCGCTTAGCTATCTAGGTAAGTACCCTGCCGTATTCCTCCCTATACCTTACTTGAAAACTTATATACTGTATACATGTCCTCAGTAATAATGAAAGCTTTGAAATACTTTTATTACTCTATGTTGGTGGTATATTGTTAATGAAAATTGAAATGAAATGCCGTGGAATTATTATGTGAGTAACTGAATCATGATTTGTATATGTGGAATGAGATAATAGTTTGACTGTGTTACTGCGCCCTATATCCACGGGGGAAAGTGGATTCCGGGTCCTGGTCAACGGGACCATACGTTGACACACAGTACTGTTGCACCGTGGTTCGCCCTTGCGTCCACATTTTTGTTATCCCGGGTGGAGGAGGGATTTTGGGTCCTAGTCAATGGAACCATACGCTGACCGCAGTATACTGTGTTACTGTGCCCCATATTCACAGGAGAAAGTGGATTTCGGGTCCTGGTCAATGGGACCATACGTTGACGCACAGTACTGTTGCACCTTGGTTCGCCCTTACGTCCACATTTTTGTTATCCTGGATGGAGGATGGATTTTGGGTCCTAGTCAGTGGGACCATACACTGGCCGTAGTTTACCATGTTATGTTTAACTGTGATAGTTCTTAATGAAGCTTTTGGTTGATTATGTTCTAATTCGAGAATCTTTTTACTTCAAGTATATATATATATATATATATATATATATATATATATATATATATATATATATATATATATATATATATATATATGTTGAGTTAAATTTTATCTTGGTGATATTGAATTCCTTATTTTGAAAAAGGAAAACCATGGCATATTTGAAACCCTCAATTTAATTTTAGGGATATGGCATGGGTATTTACTGGGCCCCTAGCTCATCCCTTTATAAATGTTTTCAGGTGATCACCTAGATGAACTAAAGTACTATGAGGGTAATGAAACTGAAGCCGGAGGAAATGTTCGTTAAGAATTTGATTTTAGTTCTTGAGAAATTGTAGGACAACCGATTTATTTACTAGAATTGTTCGTAGCTAGGAGTTTTCTTTTATATAAATTATACCAGACTTTATGGAGGAGTTCAGTAGAGATAATTTTGGAAAGATCTGTAAGGACATCTTTAGAAGTCATGTTATGGTAATTATTAATGTATGACTCTAGAATTGTATACAGGTTTATATAAGGCCTGTTAGAACCCTAAATAGTTGTCTGAATGGGTCTGCGGCCGGTCACGTGCCTAGCACACGGGCTTACCCGTGGGTTTGGGTCGTGACAGAAATGGTATCAGAGCATTACGGTTTTGGAGATATTAGAGTTAAGTAATGATCTCGTTGGTTAGGTTATAGAACCCTATGTGATGATCTGAGTTTTATGGGATTAATTGCCTAAACCTAATCAAGGTTGTAGAACAACATAAGCATAATAACTAATACAGATAATGTAAGGCCGTGATTTCTTGAGGTTCTTGGAGCTCTTAGCTTATAACCCAGAGCTCTTAGTTCTTAATTCTTAGCTCTTGGTTACGACTGTTAGAGTGCGAAGTGAAAATTTTTCTGTTATAGCGAGATTTCATGTTGATAAGTTTCGGAAACAAGGTTTCGTAGAATAGTAATACCTTGAATTGAAACGTGCGATTAGGACGAGCAAAATTTTGTCTAAGAGCATAGAGGCACTAGGTTGACCTTGCTATAAATGCACACGAGAGATTGACGTTGGATCTTATATCCTTATTTCGATAAGTACAAGTTATGTGCATATATTCGACCGTGGCAGAGGTGAATTGAAGTTATGAGTGATGATGGTTTGAGCGTGTATTTTGGATTTTTACGGTAACCCAGGGTCCTACATTGATTGGTGTACATGGCTTTATTCGATTTTGAGGTGTGAACTATCATAGGATAAAATGATGTAACTGAGGGCAATAACTAGTTTTTAACCACCTTTGACTGGATTAAATGATCTATTTTTTTCCAACAAATTCCAGTTTATGTCTTAGTTTGATTATGAGTTGAACTAGGAAAATTAAGGGTAGATGTCAAAATGAGACGTTTTATGGATTGTGAAATTCGGGATGAATTCCTTTTAAGGGAAGGAGAATGTAATACCCCAATCTCAAATTTGGTTTACGATTAATTGTAATAATTTATTCAGACTATTAGGGACCATTACTCGTTAGGTGAGACTTCATGACTTAGCAACGTCTTAAGGGTATAAATGGAGAAACAATGAATTATAGAAATAACATTTACAGTGTGACGGAACTTGTCCTTTAAGATGTTGATATTTGAGGTAATCTTTTATCAATGGGCATCTGGGATCAGCCTTATCAAGAAGAGAGATCTAAGGAACACCAATTTTAAGGACGCTTTTCATTTAAATGAAGTTGACTTATGATGGTGGGAAGGAAACATTTCTGGTTGACTTATAAAGTTGACCCATTACTGTGAGACATAAATTTTCAATGAAGAGGTTCAACAGTGCTCAACAATTATGTTGGCTACTGTAAAAGTTATGTAGTGGAAGCGTAGTGTTTGGAGATGAAACAGGTTGATGTAACTTTGGGTGTTGGACTGATTTTCTTCCAATCATGCGAGAAAGATTGCATTAGAAAGGAGGATGGTTAAGGGAAAAGATTGTAATCTTCTGGTGATTGCTCTAACAACTAGTAGCTATAGACTGTAAATGTTGTGATTGATTGATAGGCATAAGAGATGTGGTAACTTAGAGACTTAAAATTTTGGATGGATGTGTGATATGAGTGTAGAATTAGATTTTGGGTCCTTATAAGGTAATACTTTTCTGTATAATGGATTTGGGTAATAGTTTTAGCTGGTTGTTTTGAGGCATTAGAATGCGCATCAAAAGCATTACAGTCAGTTTTCAGTCCTTGATGTATGTGTAAGTGCTTATACAAATTGGTTAAACATATTGACTAAGTCCAAGTGGTATGCATCATAAGTTATCGGGTGATTTAAGAGTACTAATATTCGAGGTACGGATTATAAATGGTTTAAAGTGTATTAAATGCATATCACACGTCTTTGTGCTTTAAGTTCTTTGGGTGCATGTACTTATAAAGTCGCTTAAAATTATATCCAAATTTGATTGTGAACCGTTTAGATAGATTTAGTTGTATAAGCACTTGAAATTATGTCGGTGGGTATCTGATATCAAACATGATTAAGATTAGCTATGAAGGGAACACCTAATTTTGAGGACTAAATTTCTTTAAGGGGGAGATATTGTAATATCTCGAATCTAGGGTTAGCCGGTTGTTATTACTTTAGCGACAATTTTATACATATAGTTAGCATCGATATTTTATTAGCAACTTTTAGTTACGAATTAGTGTAGCGGGGTTAGGTAATAAACCGTTAAATTCTTTTACTACGTTAATCATTCATAAAATAACTATATGGGGCATTACGTAATAATAGATGTTCTGGGTAGAATTTAAATGACTCATGAAATGGAAGGGGGTTTATGGTAATTACACGATTTAGGGTTACATATATATATATATATATATATATATATATATATATATACACATACATCATGAGGGAGCAGCCGCATCACCATTCTTGTCCATCTCTTCTGGACCCCGGTAGAGAGAGAAAAGGATGCTAAGGGAAAGAAGGAAGCTAGCAGATTTATCGACAATCGATTCATCTCTTCCGGTAAGATTTCTGTTTAATGGTTATATACATACACTTATCTGGGTGCAAACTACACGGGTTTAGAGGTTCGTGGCTATTGTCATGGGAGAATTTGAGAGAAAAAGGGGAAGGGGATTGGCGCAGAATAACGGTGGTGTTGCTGTGTAGTTTGATGGTCATGTGGGTATTCCTGTGGCGTGAACTAGATGAGGAGAAAAGGGGCTGCCGTGGTACGGTGTGCCGTGGATGATGGCCACGGTATGGGGGACGGTGGGTGATGGAGAGAAAGAGAGAGAGATAAACCTGCAATGTAGTGTTGAGTGAGTATGTCTTGTATATGGGGACTACACTGGGAAAATAGATGGGAAGTTGTGTAGTGTAATATTTCTTCGATGAGATGGAGGGGTGAGTGTCACAGCAAGAGAGAAATGAAACTAGGGAAGGAAATGAACTGTCATAAGGCAGTAGCGGAGGTGTGCTGCTACTGGGTACTTTGATGGTGTATAAGTTGATGATGTTGCTGTAGGTTAGCAAGGATAATGGGTGTGTACATGGAAGGAGTGTTGAGTGGTGGGCATGTTGGTATGTGACTATTAGGGTGAATATGTGTGTTTTGTGTGCATGGGATAATGTATAAGCAGCAAAGAGAGGCTGCCATGGCTGCATGCATTATTTATGTGTATGAATGATTCATGAAAAGAAAAGAAACAAAAGAGAATGAAGCGCAATTGAAATGGGGGTTACAGTGCAATGAAAATGGGTGTTGAGTGGTATGTGTATTGGTTTGTAACCTTAGTGATGGTGTTCGCATGAGTGTGTGTATGTGAGAAGAAATAGTGAGTAGCCATGGTGGGCATGTAGTCATGGTGTTGTGTGTGTGTCGCCTGTGATTCTGTGAGTTCTTGGGCTGCCAAGACAGCCATATAAATGAGGGTATATGTGAGTTATGCATTCAAGTGTGTTTATATGGGGATAGGAGTCTTATTCCATGTGTTATATAGAAATGTGAAGGGAAGGCAGGCTAATGGGTATTGTGGCTGAAGTGATTTCATGTAAGAACAGTACTGGGTAGGCGTGAAGAAGAAGAAGACTGTAGCGAGAGAGGGAAATGTTATGTTTTAAAATTAGACTCAAAAGTGTCGCTAAAAAGTTATCTTATTCCAGCAGTCTCTTTTCGAATTTTTAAAATATATCAAGAAAATTATTTGGACAAAACTCAAAAGTGACTTGTGTTAATTTTGCAAGACCTACACACAATAAAATTTTCAGATTTTTTGGAGCTGGGAAAGCATGTTAATAAATTTTATTCGTGATAGAGACTTCAGTGTATTTTTTAATAGTAAATTAAGTTATTAAATTCTGAAACTCCTACGATAATCTTATATAGCTAAGATAAGGTAGTTTCTAAAGTTTCAAAAATCTTTAAAGTCATTTGCTATTTTAGCACCGTTAGCAGCGTAACGTTCGGTCGGCAATCGCGCAACGCACTACTATTACAATAGTTTACTAAACTATTTTTAAAGACCATTTTTGAATAGATTTAGGCAAAATATAAAACTAAAACTTCCCTTATTTTTGTGGAACCTTCGATGTCAAATTTTCTCAGATTTTTCTAGGCATGGAAAATGTCACGAACAATTTTATCTTTAAAACAAGTTTTTTTTGAATTATTAACATAGTAAACAAAATTATTTTTAGCCTAGAATTTTACAGTGACCTAAAAGTGCTGAGAGGCTTAGATGTCTAAAATTTTGTGGCGTTCTGGTGCTGTTTGATATATATTTGAAAACAAGAATATTAGCGCTTAATTTAAAGAGCGACTTAGGCTTATGAGTGGAAAATTTCCCCGAAAGGCCATTATGGTCCGAAAATCACACCTAGCTGTTTAAAATGTTCTTTCCAGTTATATTGGAGTATGTAACGGTATGTTAGAGGTCAAGTAGGTAAATAGGAATTTTACAGAAGTCAATGGGCGGTTTGGTAGTTTTACTCACTTGAGATAAACTTAATGTTTAGGTATGATTGAACGGAAATAAATAACATCTCTTTATTGTTTAGGTTTCGATAGACAAGTGATAGGGCATGTTTGGGAACAAGAACAAGAACCGCTTCGCTATCCAGGTAAGTACCCTGCCATATTCCTCCCTATACCTTACTTGAAAACTTATATACTGTATACATATCCTCAGTAATAATGAAAGCTTTGAAATAATTTTATTACTCTATGTTCGTGGTCTATTATTAATGAAAAATGAAATGAAATGCCGTGGAATTATTGTGTGAGTAACTGAATCATGATCGGTATATGTGGAATGAGATAATAGTTTGACTGTGTTACTGCGCCCCATATCCACGGGGGAAAGTGGATTCCGGGTCCTGGTCAATGGGACCATACGTTGACGCACAGTACTATTGTACCGTGGTTCGCCCTTGCGTCCACATTTTTGTTATCCCGGGTGGAGGAGGGATTTTGGGTCCTAGTTAGTGGGACCATACGCTGACCGTAGTATACTGTGTTACTGTGCCCCATATCCACGGGGGAAAGTGGATTCCGGGTTCTGGTCAACGAGACCATACGTTGACGCACAGTACTGTTGCACCGTGGTTCACCCTTGCGTCCACATTTTTGTTATCCCGGATGGAGGAGGGATTTTGGGTCCTAGTCAGTGGGACCATACACTGGCCGCAATATACCATGTTATGTTTAACTGTGATAGTTCTTAATGAAGCTTTTGGTTGATAATGTTCTAATTCGAGAATCTTTTTACTGCAAGTACATATATGTGTATATATATATATATATATGTTCTAATTCGAGAATCTTTTTACTGCAAGTATATATATATATATATATACGTAGATATGTTGAGTTAAATTTTATCTTAGTGATATTGAATTCCTTATTTTGAAAAAGGAAAATCATGGCATATTTGAAACCCTCATTTTTATTTTAGCGATATAACATGTGCATTTACTGGGCCCCTAGCTCATCCCTTTTTATAAATGTTTTCTGGTGATCACCTAAATGAACTTCAGTACTATGAGGGAATGAAACTGAAGCCGCAGGAAATGGTCGTTAAGAATTTGATTTGAGTTCTTGAGAAATTGTAGGATAGCCGATTTATTTACTAAAATTGTTCGTAACTTAGTCCCAGGAGTTTTCTTTTATATAAATTATACCAGACTTTATGGAGGAGTTTAGTAGAGATAATTTTGGAAAGAGGTGTAAGGACATCTTTAGAAGTCATGTTATGGTGATTATTAATATATGACTCTAGAATTGTATACAGGTTTATATAAGGCCTGACAGAATCCTAAATAGTTGTCTGAATGGGTCTGCGGCCGATCACGTGCCTAGCACACGGGCTTACCCGTGGGTTCGGGTCGTGACAAAACCTAAACCCGTTGATGATATAACCTCCATGACAGGATGCTTGTTTGTTAGGGCCTTCAGCTAGTAATTTCAAGCAGGAGGCCACTGGTCTATCCATTGACTGAACCTATTGTAGATGACGGTAAAAATTAAGGATAAATCAGTATACTAATTGGCCACAGAACTGTATATAACACATAATATAATTTCGTTAAGGACTTACATGCCTTTTGAACCACTGTACAAATTGTGATTTTTGATGAGATTCAAGTCCAGCGGGATCAGTGATTAAAGATTCCGCATCGAACTCACTGCAAACCAATATAGTTGACTCGCTTATCACACACTTTCAATTATGTACAACAATGTAAGTGAATTAAGACATTAACTTACTCAACGAATGCTGAAACTTCATCGCAATTTAGAAGGGCATATATTGTTGCAGCACTGTACTCTTCATCTGTTAGCCATCGAGTATACGTTCGGCCGAACGGACTACCAGACGGCTTGAATATCGACAATTGCCCTTCCCAGTTTGTGCTCGATCCGGGCTCATTTTGGCCTAGTTGATTTAACCTTGTATCAACATCAGGCCCGAAATATTGACTACAAAAGTTTACAAGTTCTTCCATTATGTAAGCCTCCGTAATTGAGCCCTCAACCCGAGCCTTATTACGGACTTTTTTCTTTAAATGGAACATGAACCTAGAAGTTTAGCAAATCGAGTTAGGTGGAATATCAATGATAACAGGTGTCGCATTAATGTAAACGAACAACTGTAACAATTTAAAGATTACCTCTCTACATCCACCGATATTGCACGGGTCCACCCATCTTAGCTTCATATGCCAAGTGAACAGGCAGATGCTCCATTGAATCAAAGAACGAAGGTGGGAAGATTTTCTCCAGCTTGCAAATCGTCACCACAATGTTCTTCTCAAGCACTTCCATGTTACTCACCCGGATCGTAGAAGAACATATATCTCGAAAGAAATGAGATAATTCAGTCAAAGTCTCGCAAACAACCCGTGGCAACAGTCCCCGGAAGGCAATAGAAATGAATCTCTCCATGAATACGTGGCAGTCGTGACTCTTCATCCCTTGAAACTTGCATTCCGATACATTGCAACAACGAGATATGTTGGACGCAAACCCATCCAAAAGCTTCAAATTCTTAACCCACTGACAGACCTTTTCCACTTGTTTCTTGTCTAGACAGTAAGGTGCTTTCAGAAGTATCGTCCTTCCGTTGACTGTCCAAGGATGCAATTCACGCCGTACACCCAACTGTTGTAGATCCCTTCTCGCTTTAAGGTGATCTTTTGATTTGCCCTTGACATTCATCACTGTGTTGAACACATTATCAAAAACGTTCTTCTCAATATGCATCACATCCATGTTGTTTCGGATAACGAGCGTCCTCCAGTAGGCTAACTCCCAGAAGATACAAAATTTTCTCCAGTTGTGCTCTTTCCCGTACCTTGGAATCTTCTGATCTGGCACACCCTTGCCGTGTGGTATGTCAGTATCAAGTGCCTCCAGGTGTGAGAGCACTTCTTCACCAGATGGGTAGTCCAGTGTGACAACCTCACGCTCGATTGTCCCGTCAAATTTATCCTTCTGCCTACGAAACTGATGGCCCGGTGGCAAAAGCTTACGGTGACATCCGAACCACGAGGGCTTTTCGCCGTGCTTTAACGTATGACCGGGGTTCACGCCCATACAAGCAGGGCATGCTAGCTTCCCATGTGTGCTCCAGCCACACGTCATTCCCAATGCGGGGAAATCATGTATAGTCCACATCAAAGCAGCCCTCATCTGAAAATTCTGTTTAAGGGATGCATCATATGTTTCGACTCCATGATTCCATAACTGTTTTAACTCATCAATCAACGGCCTTAAATACACATCTATGTCCTTGTCAGGACTCTTCGGCCCTGGAATAAGCAACAAAAAGAACATGTACGGCTTCTTCATGCACATGCCTGGTGGAAGGTTGTACAGGACAATAATAACAGGCCAACAGGAGTAAGGCGTGGTAGACTGACCGAAAGGGTTGAACCCATCGGTTGCCAGACCAAGTCTAACATTCCGAACTTCCTGAGCAAAGACTGGATGCCTGCGGTCAAACTCCTTCCACGCCTCTCCATCAGCTGGGTGTGTCAGCACATCGGCATCGTTGCTACGAGTCTCACGGTGAGCCCTCATATGTTCAGCTATATTGGAGGAGTAGTACATTCTCTGAAGCCGTGGTGTGACCAGGAAATATCGCAATATCTTCCATGCAATGTTTTTCTTCTTCCCTTTGTCCGGTTTGTACCTCGAATGATCACATACTGGAGACAAATCCTTATTCTCTTTCCAGAACAATACACAATCGTTATTGCACGCATATATCTGCTCATAGCTCAACCCAAGTTTCCTCATCATCTTCTTCGTGTCATAGTACGACGGCGGTAGCTTTTCACTTTCGGGCAGAATTTCTTTGATTAAGGTAACAAACTCGTTAAAACCTTTCTCACTCAGCCCGTGGTCTGATTTTAACTGTAATAACCTACTAACCGCAGACAGCCGTGTGTGTTTCGGAGCTCCATCCCACAACGGCTCTTCCGCAGCTCTCAACAACTCATAAAACTGATGAGCCCCTCATTCGGCGGTTGGGGACTTCGTCGCCACCGTTGTTACCCCAGTCAACATTAGCATGCCCAGCATCCATAATCATATCTCGGTAATCATACCGTGCCTCCTCCCTAACTTCAGTTTGACTAGCCGGGTTGGAGGACAATACTATCGTTTTCCCGTGCTGCGTCCACCTTGTGTATCCACCCATAAAACCGTACCGACGAAGATGCCATTTTACTTCAATTCTTTTTCTCCAATGCAACAACTCACATCTACCGCACAGACACCTTATCTTATCAAGGTCAACATGTGCAGGATGCGCATAAGCGAAGTTGAGAAATTCGTCAACGCGACACTCAAAATCTTCAGCATTCTTCCTTTTCATCCAACTTCGATCGACCAACATGACGACTGAATTATCGTACTGTATACCACCTTCAATTAGGACCAGTCATTAGGCAGGGTCGATGTAAATATGAATGCATGAATGTGACAACATGTCTATATATTTCTCCTCCATTCTCTAATAGGTAGTGGTCCTATCCCATTCAGAAAAGCACATGTTTATAAACAGTGAAGAACTCATGCTTAGTCCTATGTCTGCAGAAAATTTGGCAGCACTTCCCCGCATTTCTCCAAGTACATCACATCGATTAGGTGTTCTAACATTTCCTTGCAAGGTTTGACGGATGTTAGAACACTAGATCTTTATGCACCCGGAGAAACACATGAGAACGTGTACCAAATATCCACGACATAGAACACAGAGCATGAGTTGAAACACTGTTTTATAAACACATAACTTTTCCAAATTGTCCAAACTGGACATCCAAAGGCTCATTAAAAAGCATTACTTTGTAATGAGTACCTTTGAACGGGAACTAAGGGTTTTTATGCATGCATGTGTTCAGAAATTGATAACATATGCAAGAATCTTTTTGAAATATCAAAATTACAAAAAGATCGTTGCATATGTTACCAATTCCACTTTAAATAGAATTCGTTGGCAACGAGTTGAACCATCTCGTTGCCAATGGACTTCTCAAAACAACAACTAATATAAAGAAGGCAGGGTTTGTAAACAACGAGTAATTGAACCATCTCTGGGCAATATGGAGTAATTATGGGATGTACAAGGGCTAATTAGGGCTAACTGGGTTATTAGGGTTAATTACGAGTATCAAGGTTTAGGGTTTAGCGTTATGGGTTTAATTATTCTAATTAGGATTTATTAAGATATGTTAGGGCTAATTAGTGTTAATGTGGAGTACCTTGGGCTAATTATAGCTAATTAGGATTGATTAGGACTAATTAGGGTTATTTTGTCCTAATTAGGGTTTAATTGTGCCGAGTAGTGCTGATTAGTCATAATTAGTGCTAATTAGGCTTAATTGGGTTATGTTAGGGCTAATTATTATTAATGAGGAGTAGTTTCAGATAATTATAGCTAATTAGGGTTGATTAGGACTAATTAGGATTATTTAGTCCTAATTAGGGTTTAGTTGTGCCGAGTAGTGCTGATTAGTCATAATTAAGGCTAATTAATTAGGTTATGTTAGGGCTAATTATTGTTAATGAGGAGTTGTTTCAGATATTATAGCTAATTAGGGTTAATTATGACTAATTAGGATTATTTAGTCCTAATTAGTGTTTAATTGTGTTGAGCAGTGTTGATTAGTCCTAATTAGGGCTAATTAGGCTTAATTGGGTTATGTTAGGCTAATTATTGTTAATGAGAAGTTGTTTCGGATAATTACAGCTAATGAGGGTTGATTATGACTAATTACGGTTATTTAGTCCTAATTAGGGTTTAATTGTGCCGAGTAGTGTTGATTAGTCCTAATTAGGGCTAATTAGGCTTAATTGGGTTATGTTAGTGCTAATTATGACTAATTAGGCTAACTAGAATCAATATGCGCATAATTGGGTTCTTTGGGCTAATTTGGGGTAGTTACAACTAATTTGATTTTCATTGGTTTCTTAGGGTTAATTAAAACTAAGTAGGCTCATTAGAGCTAATTAGGGTTAATTGATCTATTAAAATATTATTAATCAGGACTAATTAGGGCTAATTATAGCCAATGCTGGAACCACGATGAGATTCCAGGGGGTGCATGCTAAAAATGTCGCGTTAACCTAATTAACCTAAATTGAATGCACAGTCAACAATCTCAATTCCGACACCTCATATAGGGTGTCGATATGGTGTTCGATACATGTCTGACACCTCCATACACATGTCCGACACATACGAAACCTACGGACACTTGTCCTAGTCCTCTGGACACGTGTCCGACACCTACCGACACGTGTCCGACACATACCGACACCCACCTCCGGAGACATCGGCATACGTTGATTTATTTTTAAAATGTCGAACACCGTCGATCAAACGTGGTGTCCGTGTCTGCGCTAACTAACAGGTATCTCAATCCAATTGGGTCCCATCCTCCGTCAACAATCTCAATTCTCAAATGCTCAATGCAATAAAAATTAATAAAAATCATAAATTCAATCCAACTGGGTCCCATCCTCCGTCAATAATCTCAATATCTCAAATGCTCAATGGACGATTAACAATCTATAATCATCAATTAACAACCTAAAATCATCAATTATTAATCTCAATGACTTCGAATGCACAGCTAATAACCTAAAATCATCAATTAACAACCTAAAATCATCGATCAATAATCACAATTCTCAAATGCACAATTAACAACCTAAAATTATCAAACAAATGATCATTGTTCAAATGAAAAAAAATTATTTAAATTGCACATATCCGATGCGCTTGAATTATTTCAATTTAGGGTTCGATTGTATTAGGGCATTCAATTTAAGGTTCAATTAGTTTAATTTAGGGTTCTGTTTGATTAGGGCATTCAATTTAAGGTTTAATTAGGGTTCAATTACTTCAATTAGGGGGTTCTATTGATTCAATTTAGGGTTCATTTGATTTGGGGCATTCAATTTAGGGTTCAACTAGTTCAATTTAGGGTTCGGCTGGATTAGGGCATTTAATTAGTTTAATTTAGGGTTCGATTCGATTAGGGCTCGATTCGATTAGGGCATTCAATTTAGGGTTTAATTAGGGTTCAATTACTTCAATTTAGGGTTCAATTAGGGGGTTCTATTGATTCAATTTAGGGTTCGGTTGATTTGGGGCATTCAATTTATGGTTCAATTAGGGGGTTCAATTATTTCAATTTAGGGTTCGGTTGGATCAGGGCGTTTAATTTAGGATTCAATTAGTTTATTTTGGGGTTCGATTCGATTAGGGCATTCAATTTAGGATTTAATTATGGTTTAATTACTTCAATTTAGGGTTCAATTAGTTCAATTTAGGGTACGATTGAATTGGGGTATTCAATTTAGAGTTCAATTAGGAGGTTCAGACTATTCAACAAATTCAGATTATACATGGCAGAGAAGACAAATTAACAACAAATTCAGATTATGGCAAATGCTTCATAATCAACAAATTCAGAAGACAAAATAATGGCCAAACGTCCAAATTAACAACAAATTCAGATTATACATGGCAGAGAAGACAAATTCGAATGTTTTATGCACGTATAATGAAATTCAGAAGAGCTTATACAAGCAGAAGTGTGATTATGGCCAAATGCTTGATAATCAACTTTGAAAAATAAACAACAAGATTAATTTAGGGCAATGGACATACAGATCTCGAGGTGGGTACGATGACGGCGGCGTTGGTGGTGCGGCGGTAGTAAAAAGTTTGGTGGCACGGTGTCGGGTGGGGGAGGGGGGGTGTCGGGTGGGGGAGGGGGGGTGTCGCCGGAGGTAGGTTGTCGTCGAGAGGGGTCGCCGGAGGTGAGAACGGTGGTGGGTGGGTGAGAGAAGAATTTTAAAGAGAGAAACAGGGAGAGAGAAAGAAACCAGATCTGGGTTATAAATCGGATCTTTAGCGATGGAATAACATCGTCGCTAAAAATCCATCGGTGAAGGTCTTATTATAAAGACTTTTACCGATAGAATTTTTACCGACGGCTATATTCCGTCGCTTAAATAATTTTAAAAAACCCTCAAAAAATACTAATTTTCTAAAAAAGTATTTAGCGACGGTAATTTCGTCGCTAAAAGTCCATCGTTTAAAGTTCGTCTGCAAATACTTTTATCGTCGGTAATAGTATTAAACGACAGACTTTTAACGACGGGATCTTCCGTCGCTTAAAGACCTTTTTAGTGATGGAATACCTTCCGTCGCTAAAAATCTGTCCCAAAATACATATTTTCTTGTAATGAATCTCATGTAATATCCTGAATTTTGGGAACTGGTTAAATAACCATATGTGCTCTAAAAAGTTGAGAGGCATTAATTTTGAGTAATGTTCGGATATTAGTAACGTATCAAACTTAAAAGAATTTTAGGGCAAAAGTATAATTTTTAAAATTCTGGGGGGATTTTTTTAATTTTGGAAAACTTTTAGGGCATGATTGTAAATTAATGTTTATGGTGATTAAAAATAATAAAACGAGTGATATTGTATGTTTTAGTGATATTTCATTTAGTTAATAAAGATTATGCGAGTTTTGGGACAAAAATGTAAAAATTGTGATTTTGGGGGCCATTTTGTAAATTTGAAAAACTTGATGGGCTATTTTGTAATTTTTAAAATTATGCCTCGTGTGTCAATTTTCAGAAAAGGGGCGTAAGGAGATGCCACCTCCTTCTTGTTGTTCTGATGACTAACCCTATTAAATTGTAGAATAATGGATTAAGTTAATTAAAACACAAAATAAGAAAGAAAAAAAAGGGGAGTTCGGGCATGAATGAACAATACCCCAAAGAAGAAAACAAGAGAAACAGGAAGGAAGAAACGGAGAGAAGAAAAGGAAAAACAAAGAGAGAAGCAGGGGAGAAATCAAAGAGATTTGGAAATGATTTTTCTAGGGTAACTCTTCTACCCCTTATTATGTATTTTTAGTGAGTGTTTTCGGTGTGCCTAGTGTGTGTCACACACAGACTTATACGTGCACACGCATGCGCGCGCGCGCACACACACACGCACACACACTAGGCACACCAAAAACACTCACAGACTTATACGTGCACGTATAAGTCTGTGTGCACATATAAGTATGTGTGCAAGTATAAGTCTGTGCGGGAAAAGAGCGTGTTTTGGTGTGGGGTGGGGGGGGTACGGGTATGTTAGGAGGTGAGATTGTGTGTAATTTTATGGTTTTTGAGAGTGGTTATGTGAAAGTGTGGGTGTGAAGAAGTTGTGTGTGTGTGTGTGTGTGTGTGTATGTGTTAGTGTGTGCGGAGAGTGTATTTCAGTGTGTGCCATGAGTGTGTGTTTTTTTAGAGGTCTGAGGGTGTGTGTGTGTGTATAAATGTTCAATCATGTATTAGTGTGCGATTTTATGAAGTTGATGAGTGATTGAGGTGTTTGATGGGTGTAGTAGGTGTAGTGAAGGTGGGTGCGAATGGAGTGCGTGGAGTTGATTTCGGCACTGGGGGGGAAAGGTTGAAGATGAGTGTGTGTTTAAAGGTGAAATACTATGTGGGGTTGATTTGAGTAGTGACTGTAATTGTCATTAAAGATAGAATTATTTTAGGCAGTTTTCTCATAAGTTTTTATAAATAGTTCGGACCAAAATTAAACAAAGTTCAAAACAATAACCCTGATATTTTTACAAGACGTACACTCTGGAATTGTTTCGAGAATTTTTGTATCAGCAAAGTCCGTTAAATTAGGGCATCGATTAAACAAAATTAACAAATTATTTAACCTAGTAAACCAAGTTAATTTAATCTGAAAATTTTATGAAAACCCTAATTTACTGATATAATTCATTATCTAAAATTTTGTGCCAGTCTGAGGCCAATAGTTATTTTTTTCAAAACGGGCCTTTTAGCGCTTGGTCTGAACACTAGTTCAAAATTTTCAGGCCAATTCTCTAAAATACTTTTTAGGTCAATGATATCAGGATGCTTAAAATAGCATTTTAATATATTTTGAGATTTTCCTAGTGCCGAAAACTCCCTAGGCATTTTGGTAATTTACCACCCTGAGGGGGTATTTTGGTAATTTTACCCATAAAAGGGTATTTTTTAGTAAATTTACATAAAGTAAGTATATTTTAGTGATGTTGCTTACGGAAAGGTCATTTGATGATTTAAGTGCAATAAGGGGTATTTTGGTAATTTATCACCCTGAAAAGGTATTTTGGTAATTTGACATAAGAAATATATTTTTGGATAAATTGCGTATGGTAAGGTTATTATAGTGATTCTACTTACGAGAGGACCATTGGTGATTTAAGTTCGAGAGGAGCTTTTTAGGAAATTTTACACCATAGGAGCGTTTTGGTAACTTTAGATACGTAGTAAGGAGGTTCATTTTGGAAGTATGTGTGAGTCCGTATGAAGTTATAATATTGTGCTGTAGACTATGTTCTGATGATTTGATCACCTTATTAGGCTAAAGTTAAAGACTTCCGGTTAGGATAAATTAGCTGCGGATCCAGGTAAGGGATTCTATCTTGACCCTGGGTAAGGACTTTCATTCGAGCCCTTATTTTGATAACTCGTAATCATAAGTACTTATTTGATATACTTACGGCTAATGCCAAACTCTGAGTAATGTATTGATATCAACATGTTCTTGTCCAGAAAAACCTAATGTTGAACCTGAATCGATTATTTAAAAATCTTGTGATGCTCGCCTGTATTGCATGCTGAGCAATTTGATAATTGTTGGCATCCGTTCTTCCGAATTGTTGTACCTAAGTTCAATAATTATTCATAATTGTTTTTGCTATATATTTGTGATTTTCTTCTAGAATTCCGAATGATGGCTTACATCAATATGTTTATTGTTATTGGAACCTGAATTGATTTTGATGATTTGAGCTTATGTTAATGCTCATTGATATTGTTGATTTTTCTGTGTTGACCTGGGTACCTGTTTATTGGGGAGGTAGTATAAGGCTGGTTTTAATCCTTCATGAAAAGCAGGCTAGTACTCATGTGACTAGTATTTATTATGGTACATCATGCATGTGTACATTACTAACTTTGCCTGTGTGGCATTGTAACCGCCCAGGATCAATGTTGATTTTTGATTTTATTCGCACCATATGTATCATGATTGTTACAAAAATGACTAAGAAAGGATTATCTCACTTGGTTTGAAATACCTCGAGAAAGCTTTGTTATATTTTGGAAATGATGACCTTGGAAATAATTTTTTATTGATCGTTCTGAAATCCATCGTGATGGTATTTGTCTATTTTAATATTTATTTCTGAAGAGTTATGATCCTTTCGGAAAATCATTGAATTTTTGACCGTTTGAAGTACTATGAAAATCTTCGTCAGTTGAATTCTTATAATCGTTTTGTAATTCTTTTGTTGGTCCTTATACGACCTTCTTGAACTCTTAAAAGCTCATCCTTCGTTTGATTCCTTTTAGCAGGTTTGGATCAACAGTGGGTTGCTTGAAAATATGGTTTAGAGTCTGAGTGAGATTCCAATGAGCCCATCACAACTGTATAGTGTGGCCCCTGCACGGGTCGGTACCGTTAATTTGTTTCTTAAAATTTTAAATTGCGAAGGACTTAACTTGTAATAGTTTAAGCTAAACAACTTGTAATCTAGTATTTTGGAAAATTTGAGTTGATGCTAAACTGGATGATTTAGAGTATGTGTCAGAATTGACAGGTTAGAAGAGATTCAGTAGGTTAACGACCCGGGAGTTAGAGTTCGTGGTGACGGAGCTCCGAATTTTCGGGGGCGTTACAGTGCGTGTGTTTTATGTTTGTATATGTGTGCGTGTAAAGCAATACATCATACAGATAATGGAAGAATATTATCAAAGCTTTTAGTTATCAAATAAATTAAAGCCAAGAGTAAAAGTAAAGTAAATTAAAAATTATAATTAAAAGAATTTCAAAATTATAATGAATTTTGTGAGAAAAAAGACCACAGGGGCTTTGATCGATGTAGTAACACTTAGGATTTTTTTTTCTATTTAGTCTTTATATGGTCAATTTATTAAACTTTTCAATTTTTTTTTGATATTTGACATTTTTAAAGAACCGGTACAAAATATAATATCTCGGCCGGTACGTACTTCTTGGCCGGTATCGCCTGTATTGGCTGGTAGAACATGTATAGAGCGATACTTTGACTAGTACGAAATAAAAGAGATATCGTACTACTAGAAGACAAAAAGTGGTACGTATTGGCTGGTACTATGTTGATAATTATGGGCGACATTGGTGATTATGGCTGTCGGGATGAACTTGAAGAGGGACGAAGACCTACAGTAAAGAGTCAATTTGTGACATTAAAAGGGGAGAGGGGTGGCGATGGAAGGATGAGAGCCCTAAATGTAAAAGTCTAAAACAGCTAAGTGGGTGTAGGTGGGGCGGATCCTAACCTAAAGTCTGTTCATACCCTATTCTGGTCGCACCCCAGGACCCGCTAAGGGACCCACTTTGCACGACACATTACCCAGTCAGCGGTCAACTTTTCAACGCTCGAGGGCCGGTCAAAGCGACGCATGCTCAAGTCATGTGAACCATTCGTGAAGCGACCTCGGCGTGCCTTCCACCTTGGGGGTCGGCCACCCTTGGGGGTCGGCCACCCCAATGGGTCGGCCACCCTTGGGCAACAACCGCTCCTCCCCGCTCAGCCGGGTCACTCGTGCATCCACCTCCCCGTGTATCGGCAGCCCTGTTAGCATCAACACATCGAGTAACGTCGGCCCGATCTCCCCGAACTCGGTCACGAACGTATGCGACTGCGTACTCCATCTTGCCAGCAATCGGGTCATCCCTGGCGTATCTCTATATAACTCCAGCCCCTTCACTGTGATACTGATCGCCGGTAACAGTCCCAGTGCCTGCAACACCTGCGCCCTCTCCGGTGTCTCCACCATATGCTCACACCAAAAGTCCCACCCTACCGGCATCGCACTATGGCCCTTGAACATCACCGGCGACCAAGGTATGTCCTCTCTCCCAATCAACAATGCCGGTACATACCTCGGCGACATCACAGGCGCCTCCGACCAGCTCGGCGCACGAAGGTAGGGTGACGACAGCCGAGGCTCCTCTCCCATCGATGGACCACCCCACGGTGTCATGAACGCTCCGTCTGCCACACGAATAGCCAACTCCCTCCACAGCTCCCGGTCCGGTACACACGGTACTACTCCCCTCACCCCCAGCAATGTGTTTGTCTTATCCGGCTCCGGATCGTAGGACCTCCTACCGCCATCATCAAAGGTCAATGGCACTGCCGCCTCGACACCCACTGATGGTATGGCCTCATCGACTGGCAGCGCTGGCACAGGTACAGTCATCATACCCCGCGGCGGTCGCGATGTACCCGCCGCGGCCCCTTGCGGCTTCGCCCACATCTTCTGCGGAACTTTCTTTGCTGCTGGCGTAGCTCCGGGCTGTGAGGTTGGGACTTGGGCCTGTCGGACACCCTGCGTGACCGACCCCCCATGACTGGGCGACCCCCCATGACTGGCCGACCCACCGTGGCTGGCCGACCCCCCTCGCGGGGCCGACCCCCCTTGTGCGGCCGACCCCCCATGACTGGCCGACCCCCCTTGTACGGCCGACCCCTCTCGCGGGGCCGACCCCCCTCGCGTGGCCGACCCCCCTCGTGCAGCCGACCCCCCGTGGCTGGCCGACCCCCCTCCCCTCGAAGAGCCACCGACCTCCCCTCTCGGCCGACCCGCTGGCCCCGACGACCCCTCGCCCCCTTCCGCCTCTTCTCTCACCATCCCTTTTTCTCTCTCTCTCTCTCTCTCTTTTTCTCTCTGACTTTTGTGGGCGCAAATGGCGGTGCCTCCGCCCTCTCCCCCTCCTCTCCTTATATAGGGGTGGGCAGTTTTCTTTTCTTTTTCGTTTTTTCTTTTTCTTTTCTTTCTTTTCTTTTTTTTCACTTTTCCTTTACCACGCGCCCGTCCGCCGGCGCCTCGCCACAGTTTGTCGACCACGCGCCCGTCCGCCGGCCTCGCCACAGTTTGTCGACCACGCCCCCGTCCGCCGGCGCCTCGCCACAGTTTGTCGACCACGCGCCGTCGCGGCCATGACCGCCGTGCGCGCCCACGCGCCACCCCTATGGCCTCCGTCGCATGCACTCACATGACAACTCCGAGACTGGCACCATCGCCAGCGTGCCGTTTCCACGACCCATGTCGCCCGTCTTAACTCATCGCGCTCTCTGCAACGCGCGCTCAATGCCAATGGTCTCTTGATGCTCGTCGCCGACCGAGCTCAATTGCCAGGACAACATCACCAAGTATTGTCCCCGCGACGCTCTTCGCCAGGCCCATGCACCACGACCCTGTTACAAGCCTCCGGGCATAACACCCGTTCACCACGCCGTGCCCCCCCCCATGGGCATGGAAGATCCCCGACCCACTCTCCAGAGTGTGCGGCATCATGGGGGCTCCGCTCGTAGTGCTCCAGCACGAGGACCCCTCCCTGCAGCATGGGCTGAGTGCCATCACGGGCTAGCGCCATCGCCGGCTCAATCAAACTGCGGGACGGGCTTCGTGCCATCGCCGGCTCAATCAAACTGCGGCATGGGCTGAGTGCCACCACGGGCTAGCGCCATCGCCGGCTCAATCAAACTGCGGGACGGGCTGTATGCCGTCGCCGGCTCAATCAAACTGCGGCATGGGCTGAGTGCCATCACGGGCTAGCGCCATCGCCGGCTCAATCAAACTGCGGGACGGGCTGAGTGCCATCGTCGGCTCAATCAAACTGCGGCATGGGCTGAGTGCCACCACGGGCTAGCGCCATCGCCGGCTCAATCAAACTGCGGGACGGGCTGTATGCCGTCGCCAGCTCAATCAAATTGCGGCATGGGCTGAGTGCCATCACGGGCTAGCACCATCGCCGGCTCAATCAAACTGCGGGACGGGTTGTATGCCGTCGCCGGCTCAATCAAACTGCGGGACGGGCTGTATGCCGTCGCCGGCTCAATCAAAATGCCGCATGGGCTGAGTGCCATCACGGGCTAGCGCCATCGCCGGCTCAATCAAACTGCGGGATGGGCTGTATGCCGTCGCCGGCTCAATCAAACTGTGGCATGAGCTGAGTGCCATCACGGGCTAGCGCCATCGCCGGCTCAATCAAACTGCGGGACGGGCTTTGTGCCGTTGCCTGCTCAATCAAACTGCGGCATGGGCTGAGTGCCATCACCGGCTAGCGCCATCGCCGGCTCAATCAAACTGCGGGACGGGCTGTATACCGTCGCCGGCTCAATCAAACTGCGGCATGGGCTGAGTGCCATCACGGGCTAGCGCCATCGCCGGCTCAATCAAATTGCGGGACAGGCTGTATGCCGTCGCCGGCTCAATCAAACTGCGGCATGGGCTGAGTGGCATCACGGGCTAGCGCCATCGCCGGCTCAATCAAACTGCGGGACGGGCTGTATGCCGTCGCCGACTCAATCAAACTGTGGCATGGGCTGAGTGCCATCACGGGCTAGCGCCATCGCCCGCTCAATCAAACTGCGGGACAGGCTGTATGCCGTCGCCGGCTCAATCAAACTGCGGCATGGGCTGAGTGCCATCACGGGCTAGCGCCATCGCCAGCTCAATCAAACTGCGGGACGGGCTTCGTGCCGTCGCCGGCTCAATCAAACTGCGGCATGGGCTGAGTGCCATCACGGGCTAGCGCCATCGCCGGCTCAATCAAATTGCGGGATGGGCTGTATGCCGTCGCCGGCTCAATCAAACTACGGCATGGGCTGAGTGCCATCACGGGCTAGCGCCATCGCCGGCTCAATCAAACGGCGGGACGGGCCGTATGCCGTCGCCGGCTCAATCAAACTGCGGCATGGGCTGAGTGCCATCACGGGCTAGCGCCATCGCCGGCTCAATCAAACTGCAGGACGGGCTGTATGCCGTCGCTGGCTCAATCAAACTGCGGCATGGGCTGAGTGCCATCACGGGCTAGCGCCATCGCCGGCTCAATCAAACTGCGGGTCGGGCTTCGTGCCGTCGCCGGCTCAATCAAACTGCGGCATGGGCTGAGTGCCATCACGGGCTAGCGCCATCGCCGGCTCAATCAAACTGCGGGACGGGCTTCGTGCCGTCGCCGGCTCAATCAAACTGCGGCATGGGCTGAGTGCCATCACGGGCTAGCGCCATCGCCGGCTCAATCAAACTGCGGGACGGGCTGTATGCCGTCGCCGGCTCAATCAAACTGCTGCATGGGCTGAGTGCCATCACGGGCTAGCGCCATCGCCGGCTCAATCAAACTGCGGCATGGGCTGAGTGCCATCACGGGCTAGCGCCATCGCCGGCTCAATCAAATTGCGGGACGGGCTGTATGCCGTCGCCGGCTCAATCAAACTGCGGCATGGGCTGAGTGCCATCATGGGCTAGTGCCATCGCCGGCTCAATCAAACTGCGGGACGAGCTTCGTGCCGTCGCCGGCTCAATCAAACTGCGGCATGGGCTGAGTGCCATCACGGGCCAGCGCCATCGCCGGCTCAATCAAACTGCTACACGGGCTTAGCGTCATCGCCGGCTCCATCACCAGGGACCCTTGGCCCCGCAGCGAGATGGGCTGTAACCACATCGTTTATGCGTGCGACGCCAGCTCGGGTTGCCCCTCCGCGCACGCCACACGCAGGGGGCTTATGTTCATACTCTATTCTGGTCGCACCCCAGGACCCGCTAAGGGACCCACTTTGCACGACACATTACCCAGTCAGCGGTCAACTTTTCAACGCTCGAGGGCCGGTCAAAGCAACGCATGCTCAAGTCACGTGAACCATTCGTGAAGCGACCTCGGCGTGCCTTCCACCTTGGGGGTCAGCCACCCTTGGGGGTCGGCCACCCCAAGGGTTCGGCCTCCCCAATGGGTCGGCCACCCTTGGGGGTCGGCCACCCCAAGGGGGTCGGCCTCCCTTGGGGGTCGGCCACCTACCTTGGATACCGACGCCGTCACCTTTGTCCGTGCTCCGTTGTCAGGACGACCGTCGCTCGCGGCCGCGCTCCGCCATAGTCGCGGCGACCGTCGCTCCCGAACCATGCTCCTTCAGCGCAATGAAAGTCGCTCGTAGTCTCGATGTCCGCCAATTGTGGCCGCTCTGTCGCCATGACAACCGTCGCTCACGGTCGCGCGCCATCCACGCAACGACCCTTATCGCTCAGAGATCACTCTGCGACCCTCGTCGCCCGCACTCAACCGCGCACCATGCGCTGCAATCATGTTATATGCTCACGGGATAGGCTACTCCTCCAGAACACTATCTCCGCCGGGGTGCCTGCGTGACTGGCCTACGTGCTCTGGCACTGGGGGCTCGCGTCGGCACCCCTAAGGACTATGACCCCCGGGTCACTCCGAGATGGGAGCAGGTCTTCGGAAGGGCATCTTGCCTAGTCCACCTGGCAGCTGGACGTCGGGTCTTCCCCATCGCTGCCAGGACCGTGGGATTCAGTAAGGGCTTGGACTGGAGGCTGGGGCAATGGGCTACTCTGACCATGCTACCGCGGCATGATCAGTCTCCTCAGACAGGCAGAGAGATGTTGCAAGGGCAGGGCAGCACGAACTTAGGGACCGGCAGTCCAACGGAGGGTCAGTGCTTTGGCCCCCCCTGGCGACGTGTCGTTCCCAGGGGGTGACACATGTCAACTTATGACATATGCACATTTTTGCCTATAAATAGTGGACTTTGGAGCTTTCTCAAGGATCTTTTGCTCATTTGGACTTTTCACTTTCTCTCTCTAAAAAGACATTCTCTCTGGAATTCTAGTGAGAGAAACACACTTGGGCTCACGTCCACGAACCCTTGACGCTGCTCCCTTAACACGGACTGTAGACTGTCGGTCCTGTTCATCGTCACCCTGCCTGCGCAGTGCTGCCAGCCCTCGCGACCTGTCTAGAGAGCCTTGCCTTCGGCCCTTGCACCGTCCTTGCTGTCTCCCGCGTTGCCTACTTGGAAGCTGACGCAGACCGCATCCTTTGTGGCACCTCCACGTAGCATCGAACCATTTTCGATATCATCAAAGTCAAAACTTAAATGTATACTACAAATAGTCGGGTAAAGAACAAATTGCTACACAAAAAACTTCACATCGCATGCGTGATGAATTCTCCTTTCTCTCTCCTCTCCAATCCATCTGCTTTTTTTGCCTTTCTTTCCTAGAAAACCCATCTCCTTTGAAATCTACCTTTGCATGCATGCCCCCACCTCTGAAACTCCCTTTTCCTTAGAAACCTTATTTGATCCCCACCAATATAACTCTGGTCTACCACTCCCTTTCCCCATAACCAGCAATCTTTATGATGTCTAAGGTTCACCCCCACCAACCGAACACTTTGTTTGTTCTCAAACCAAAATTCAAACGTTCCTACTCAAACCTCTTTACACCTCTTTTCCTTTATGACACCTTTATAACTCATCACTTTTCTCTATTCCTTGCCAGTATCTTCAATTCTAACCTTTTTCACCAACATGGTACCCCCACCATCTAATCATGGAAGATCCCTACTTTAGAGATGGAAATGTACATGAAGCCACTGTAGTTGATTTGCGTACATACTTGATCCCTCTTGATGCACAACAAGTCAGAAACGCACGCATTGGCAAAGAATATGTGTTGCTCGGAAATTCCAAGACTCGCGCATTTTTCTCTCAGGCTCAAATTCATAACAGAGTGGATGCGTGTTGGGCTCTCTAAGGTCCGGTTCAAGTGACCAAAGTCCCAAATATTTTCCTGTTCACCTTCTCTGTAGTCTTCGATGCACAAATGATGCTCTCTAATGGACCCTGGAATTTTTTAGTGCACTATTGGTTCTACATGAATGGTTCCCGCATGTAGTCTATAAAACTGTAAAGTTCAAAACAGTGGATCTCTGGATGCAAGTGAGTAACATTCCAAGCGACTGCTACCATTATTCTCTAGCTAAAGTGATAGGATTAGCAGCAAGAATTCTTCTAAAGATTGACTGGTCAGAACGTCGCATAACTAATGGTGACTACTTCAGAATCAAGATAAGAGTGCTTCTTGATGCCCCTTTACCCCCTGCCATCTTTCTTGGACTATTGAATAATATGGGAGTACAGATACTCCGATGCACCTATGAGCGAGTATTCGTGGTGTCCTTTCGCTGTGGAAAATTGGTCACGAAAACACTCAGTGCACATCTTTCCTTCTTGAAGTCATAGAATCTCTGAACCAACGCACCGCTCATATCCCTGGCCCTGACCTCTATGAAACTCTTATCCTTGATGGGTATCCCATGTTCTCTAAAAAGCTACGTGCGTTCCCAAATTTGGATTGGAACAGAACTTCGGGTGTTCTCATTTCCCGTAATGGTTTTGGGTTAGTTTTGGGTCACATGTACGATGCTTTTTTGCCAGGTCCCCCAACTGACTCCAATGAAGAAGAACTTTTCACTACGGCCCCCTCTTCCCCCGTACCGGATGATGATGCTCCTTTCATAAACTCGCTGGACCCAAATGATGAAGATATGGAACTCTGGCATCAACCTGGCAATGACAATTTGCCTATAGTCATGGAAGAACTTGGTGAAGTAATCGGAGATCTGGATCTCAACCATAATATTATGGAGGTACACCCAGTAGAAGAGCTGGACCAAGCACTACCTGTGGCTATGGCACCAAATCCACATATGGTGCCCCCTTACTATTTTGAAAATCATGCGGAAGTCTAGGAAGAAGACGAGCAAGTTCCACATGCAAACACCAGTTCTAACTTGAGTGAGGCCACTCAAGTAGTAATCGCACCCATAGAAGAAGAGAATGTGGCAGCTCACCGGGAAAAATCTACAATCTCACCGAAAAATGATGCAGTCTTCTCACCGGCGGCATATGCAAGTTGTAATCTACAAATTGCTGTGTCAGAAACCCACGCGCCGACCAACATTTCTGAACAAGATTTTGCAGATCTATCAGAGTCAGAAAATCCAATGATCTGTGATCTATAAGTGGGAAAGACGCAGATCTCATGCCTATCCAAAAATATCTATGATATATCCTATCTACAATCTTCAGCTTTCCCACTTGCGAAATACACCAAACCCACCAAATCGTCACATCCCTTAAGATGTGCACTCCTCATCAAACATAACTGCTTTGGCACCTTACTCAGAAACCCTTGACCCAAATAACTCGCTTTCCTTGGAACCGTTCACCGCAGCCCAAACTGCACCAAGGCCCAATATCAACTTAGCAAATTTATTTTGGGCCTATCAGACTTTGGCCTTTCCCTACATGCTCACCCCATAAACCATAATCTTTTCAACAAAAACTGACCCACACAGAATCTTCAATTCATCCTAGCCCATTTATTACCTTACCTCCTCAAGCCCACGTAAGACACAAAATCAATCTGCCAACACTTCACCAGTCACCAGCCCCTCTCGCCATCAAGACAACAGCTCCCATGTGTTTCCTTTTTGCAAATCTAAAATCAAATTACCTGCTGTATTAGCCAATAATTCCATGCTCCCACCAAGATCAATTTCCAATCAAATGATTTTCCCAGCCCCGTAATACCTGCTGTTCTAACTACCAAATTCGTGCAAAGTAGGACTGACTTGATGCTTAGCATCACTGCATCTTCTAATCCTCTACCACCTCATTATCTTGAAAGAGACCCCTACTGGCTTGTCATTCTCGGACAATCATCTATGCAACCTCTTGACAAAACACTTGGAAAATCTTTCAAGGCACAAGATTTTGATGTCTCTAGTGACAGTACTGATCGTCAGGAAGCTCATGGGAAAATATTCACAGCTCCAGACTTTGAAGTCTCCAGTGATGGAACTGACCACTTGAATGAGCCAGCACCAAGTTCTGGAAAAAAATGTGGGGGTGAAGAAGAAGATGAAGCTGGAAGGAAAAAGCCAAAGGCAGTTTTAGTGCTGAATCATTTAAACCCGCTAGGTGACCCTCCTTTCAATTTCAATTGATGTGCACCATTCTCCTTAATTTATATGTTCTAGCATGTTAGTTTTTCATAGTTTGCTCAATTTTCTCCTTATACTCAAAACCATGAAGAAAAGGACGCATATTAATCTCATACAGTTAAATGATGCTAGCATTAGTAGCCGAAACAAAATCAAAGTGGGGACTTCTTTTACCTGTTCAGTTGTCACCTACCCCGGTAAAGCTTTGGCTCTAGACCACTTTAAACCTCCTCATTACCTGACCAGGCTGAAAAACGTAAATCTTTCCCTGCCCATTCTGAGGTTCTGGACCGGGAAATTCTTGACTCATTTATCCCTTCTCGAATCCTTGAGAATAGAAGTACTAGAAAAAGAAGCCTGGGAGCCAGGGATAATTCCTTTTTCTTAGCTTCATCTCCCTGTCTGGTACATACATTAAATAGGGTTTCGGGTGTTGCCCCAAAGCAACCCCTTCACCATCAATAAAGCTTCTCTACTGGAACTGTCACTGCCTCAGTCAAGCCCGAACAGTTCGTGCAGCTCTCAAATTGACCCATGCTCATAAGCCTTACTGCCTCTTCCTTCAAGAATTAAAACATAAGGTTTCAATCATATTCGAGAAATTTAGGAAACTTGGTTATACATCATCTGCTAGTGTTGATTCAACTAGAATTCATGGCATGAAGGGAGGCCTGCGGGTAGGATAGACTGAAGAGATCGATGGGTAGGTCTATTATTTATGAAGACAAGAATCTCATCCTTGTTAAATTCTTTACCTCCCACGAGACTTCCTGGATCTCTGGATTTATTTATGGACACCCCAACCTCGCCAAACGGAAGCTCACTTGGGCATGCCTTTCGGATGTCATCTCTACTTGTACTAAGCCTTTATGCTGATAGGAGACTTCAACCAAGAACTATATTTTTCTGACAAATCCGGCCCAAATTTCACTTGCATTCTTGGGCACAATCTTCTAAAAGATTTTCTCAATCTTAATCATCTGACGGATATCTATTGGGTGGGCCCCCCTTTTACATGGACTAATAAACCCGTTAGACCTTGCTGTACCTATGAAAGATCGGACAGATGTGTAGCACAAGCCCTTTGGTTATCTATTTTCCCAAATGCTCAAGTCCGTAATCTTGGTATACAAACTTCCAACCATGCCCCATTACTCTTAGACACAAATCCTCCTCAACAATTTCTCCTAAGGCCTTAGCGTTTTGAGATAATGTGGCTCAAACATCCCCAAAGCAGACAAATTCTTAAACAAGCCTGGTCTATGGAATGTGTGGGATCGCTGTTTTTCCAACTCGTTGTTTGGGGTAGAAACATGATGAAACTTATGCAAATTTGGAACAAACAATGCTTTGGAAATCTAGGGGCTCAAATTGATGATGCCAAAAAGCAACTACAACACTTTTAAAGTCAGCTTCCAAGCCCGGATGCCCAGTACATGGAGCAACAGACAAGGACAAAATTGGACTGGCTGCTAGATTGTGAGGAAACATTCTGGGCTCAGAAATCAATAATCAAATGGCTTCAAAAGGGGGATCATAACACTAGATTTTTCCACACGTCAACGATCATTAGACGTATCCAGAATACTATCACAACAATATCAGATGAAGCTGGAAACCACTTTTACTCTCATAGCTCTATATCTGGGTGTTTACTAACGCATTTTAAGAAGGTATAATGTCCCGCCCCTGAAATTTCAGCAAACCGGTCCTCATTAAATTGTGTGAAGGATCTCAACACATATCTTCTACCTCATCAAGTTGGCTGGCTAAGTAGACCTTTCATTAGTGCTAAAGTCAAACAAGCCCTCTTTGACCTAAACCCCGATAGAGCTCCCGGACCCGATGGTATACCAGCCATCGTATATCAACAATGTTGGGATTTTCTTGATAAACCAATCACCAGAGCAGTTCTATCCTTCCTTCGATCAGGTCATATACTATAGGAAAAAAATAAATATTACCTAAATGCTCTCCACCTGTGACCCCTAGTGATCTACGACCTATCTCTCTTTGTAATACCATTTATAAAATCATTGCAAAAACTCTGGCAAACCGTATCAAACCTTTCCTTCCTTACCTCATCTTCGACCATCAAAATGCCTTTGTGGGTGGAAGACAGATTAGCAATAATATTCTTATTGCTCAGGAGCTCACCAACAAAATTCGGTCATCAAAAAGCCAAAAACAGCTTCTCGGGGCTATCAAATGGATATGAGCAAAGCTTTTGATCGAGTGGATTGGAAATTCTTAGAAGCAGTCTTATAAAAAACTGGATACCCACCTCATATCATTCATCTAATCATGGAATGTGTTACCAGTGTGTCATATGAGATTCTGCTAAATGGATCACCATCTGAACAATTTCAACCGAAGTGTGGTCTACGACAGGGTGATCCTCTTTCACCATATTTATTTAACCTATTCGCTGAAGTTCTATCAGCATCTCTGAACAAAGCTCAAAGTTCTGGTTTAATTCTGAGGATCAAATCAAGTATACGAAGCCCACCCATAAATCACTTGTTCTTCGCAGATGACGCAATGTTGTTTACCAAAATCAATCAGGCATCTTGTCAACATCTAAACTTAATCCTTCACAATTATTGTACGGATTCTGGACAATCATCATAAATCTTCCATCACGCTGAGTCCTAATGCCAATACGAAAGAAACATCTTTAGTTGCACAATGACTGGGACTTTCGACGACAAGTACCTTTGGAAAATACCTTGGTAGCTCACTAGATATTGTCAGCAACCGAAAAAGATTCTTCTAGGATCTTATCACTAAGGTGCAAAACAGATGTGCTGGCTGGAAAGGTTGTTTACTTAACAAAGCTGGAAGAGCCACTCTCATCACATCAGTGCTTACGTCTCTACTTCAATATCACATGCAGGTATTTCTCTTCCCAAAATATGTAAGTAAAGCAATTAATTCCATTCTTGGGAGATTTTGGTGGTCAGAAGATGAGAACAAGAAGGGTATTCAATGGGTCAATTGGCAAACTCTCTGTGCTCCAAAGATAATAGGGGGTCTTGGATTCAAGTACACAGATACTTTCAATCTAGCACTGTTAGCCAAGACAAGCTAAAAAATATGGACAGAACCTGACAGGTTAATTGCCCGTATTCTGCTAGGAAAATATTGTACGAGATCCACCTTTCTCTATAGCCATAACCAAGGAAATTTTTCATGGGGCTAGCGTAGTATTATAGCGGGCAGACAAATTCTACATTACGGTCTTCGATGGAAAGTAGGCACGGGCACTCAAATCTCTATCTGGAAGGATCATTGGATCCCAAATCATGATACCAAGCCCCAATATGATGGTACTGACTCAACAATAGCTTCGGCTACCGTGAATAGCCTAATATCTAATGGAACTTGGAACTCTAGCCTTTTCAGCCATCTGTTCGCCCCTGATATTACGAAAAGCATCTGTGCTATACACATCTCTCCCCACCTCATTACAGATCAACAGCTATGGAAATTCACACCCTCTGGTGTCTACTCAGTCAAATCTACATATCCAGTTATCTACCAGCTGAAAACAGAAAAATTACAAAGTTTAGGTCAGCTTTCGTCCCTACTAGTACCGGGACAAAAATTCTGAAGGCATATATGGTCTTTGCTAATTCTCCATAAAATGAAAATTTTAATCTGGCAAATCTTATGGGACCTGCTCCCCCTACAATCGAAACTCCAACGTTTTAATATCCTTTCCTCAGACATCTGCTCTCTTTGCCTCAGCGGGTCGGAAACGTTAGATCATCTCTTCTTAACATGCCCCCAAGTAAGACTGATTTGGTTTGGAGGTCCTGTTGGAATTAAATCTAATGCTATCACGTGCCTGTTCCGAGAATGGCTCATCGCATGGGTTGAAGAAACCAAACTTACAAGCTCTTATATAAACCACACTTTCTTTATAATCACAACCATTTGGAGTATCTGGATCCACATAAATAACCTTGTCTTCCGCCATACCAATTTTAACCCCCCCCCCCATGGTTATTTGCTATATTCGGGCACTCACCAAAAATATACAAATTGCCTTTGCCAAACCTAACAGTAAATTAGCCTTAAGGGAAAAAACCCCACGGTCAAAACTACTGCCCTTTTATTTTGCAAACTAGCATTCCATCTTGCTCATGCAATCCAAAGGAACCTATTCGGTTATTCATGGCAGTTTGTTTTAACACTGATGCCAAGGAAAGTGGGTTCGCAGTTGACGTGAAGGTGCCATAAGGAATGCAGTTCGAGTCAGATGCCAAGTGTGATGATGCGGGACATAGCAAGAGTGGAGCAAGGGCAGAGACCAAGGGCTTCCTAGACAGAGCCTGAGGGTGGCAGTGCTGCGAGGGCGATGACATAGGATGAGTACACGACGACAGTCACAGTCCGATGCTTAGGTCCAGAGTTAGGGTCCTATATGTTTCTCTTTCTAGGATTCTAGAGTGAGAAAATGAAAATGTCAGAGTTTCATGAATCTAAAAATCTAAAGTTCTGCAAATGAATTCTTAAGACCTCTATTTGTAGAGGTTAAGATGATGATGTCATCACATGACATGTGGCACTCCTCGGGAGTGACACGTCATCGAGGGGGGTCCACAGCTGCTGGTGCTCCACGGACTGTCGAATCGCATATTCACTCGGCCTGCCCCGTACACCGTTGCTCTGTCTATCTGGAAAGACTGGCTCCCACAACGTCGGTGTGGCTAGAGAACCCCCTTGATCTAGCCACCAATCCAAGCCCTTGCAAAGTCCCACAGGCCTGGCAGCGGTGGGGAAAACCCGATGCCCAGCTGCCAGGTGGACTAGGTGCGATGCCCTTCGAAGACCTGCTCCTGTCTCGGAGTGACCCGGGGGTCATAGTCCCTAGGGGTGCCGACGCGAGTCCCCAGTGCCGGAGCACGTAGGCCAGTCCCGAAGACACCCTGGCGGAGATAGTGTCCCGGAGGAGTCGCCTATCCCACAGGTGAGTCCATGTGCCGGAGCACTCGGAGTGCGTCAAGGTAGTAACCCGAAGGAGCCGTCTACCCGACGGGCCAGGTAACATCCCAGAGGAGCTGTCTACCTGGCGGAAGGGGAGTTGAAGAGCTCCCTGATGAAGATAGTGTCCTGGAGGAGTCGCCTATTCTGCAGGCCGAGGTAGCATCCCAAAGGAGCCATCTACCTAGCAGAAGGGGAGTGAAGAGCTCCCTGGCGGAGATAGTGTCCCGGAGGAGTCGCCTATCCCCCGGGTGAGTCCTTATGCCGGAGCACTCGGAGCGCATCAAGGTAGCATCCCAGAGGAGCCGTCTACCCGACTGGCTGAGGTAGCATCCCAGAGGAGCCGTTTACCAGGTGGAAGGGGAGTTGAAGAGCTCTATGGCAGAGATAGTGTCTCGGAGGAGTCACCTATCATCCCGGTGAGTCCTTGTGCCGGAGCACTCGGAGCACGTCAAGGTACCATCCCGGAGGAGCCGTCTACCTAACGGCCGAGGTAGCATCCTGAAGGAGCCGTCTACCTGGAGAAAGGGGAGTTGAAGAGCTCCCAGGTAGAGATAGTGTCCTGGAGGAGTCGCCTATCCTCGCTGTGAGTCCTTGTGCTGGAGCACTTGGAGCACGTCAAGGTAGCATCCCGGAGGAGACATCTACCTGACTCGCCGAGGTAGCATCCCGGAAGAGCCGTCTACCTGGGGGAAGGGGAGTTGAAGAGCTCCCTGGTGGAGATAGTGTCCTGGAGGAGTCGCCTATCCCCGCGGTGAGTCCTTGTGCCGGAGCACTCATAGCGTGTCAAGGTAGCATCCCGGAGGAGCCGTCTACCTAGCAGAAGGGGAGTTGAAGAGCTCCCTGGCGGAGAGAGTGTCCCGGAGGAGTCGCTTATCCTTGCAGGATGCTGCACACTCTGGAGAGTGGGTCGAAGCATGTTCCACGACCAAGGTAAGGTGCGCATGGTGTGATGAAAGGATGGACCGATGCAAGGAGCATGGTAGTGTGACAGAGAGCCAGGGGGCATGACTGTGTTAGTGGCACGGCGCATGGGCGCGGCGAAGTGAGTAAGGTGTCGGGGGCACGTCTGTGTTAGTGGCGCGGTGCATGGGCCGACATAGTGCGTATGGTGCCAAAGGGCTCTGAAGTGTGACAGAGAGCCATGGGGCGTGACTGTATCAGTGGCGTGGCGCATGGGCGCTGCTGAGTGTTTATGGTTCCCGGGGCACATGTCATAGAGATGGGGCAGTGCATGGGCGCGACATAGTGCGTATGGTGCCGAGGGCACTGTAGTATGACAGGGAGCGTGGGGGCACGACTGTATCAGCAGCACGGTGCATGGGCACGACAAAGTGTGTATGGTGCCCGGGGCCCATGTCATGGAGATGGCACAGCGCATGGGGCGAGACAGAGTGCATATGGTGCCGAGGGCACTGTACTATGACAGGGAGCCAGGTGGCGCGACTGTATCAGTGGCGCGGTGCACGGGGTGCGGTGGAGTGTGTATAGTGCCCGGGGCACATGTCATGGAGATGGTGTAACACATGGGCGCGATGGAGTGAGTAAGGTGCCGGGGGCACGGAGTGAGGTCCGGGCGACGGGGGTCGCGGAGTGAGTTCCGGGCGACGGGGGTCGCGGAGTGACGTCCTGGCGATGGGGGTCGCGGAGTGGCTTCCGGGCGACGGGGGTGGCGTTCGGGTGACGGGGGTCGCGGAGTGACGTCCGGGCGACGGGGGTAGCAGAGTGACGTTCGACCCTTTGAAGAGTAGTGAAAATGCTAAGTATGGAAGCCAAAGGCCAACCCTTTGGGGGAAGGCCAAGGCCGACTTCCTTTGGTAGATGCTAAGGTGCGCTGATGGGCTAAGTGTGACTGTCGGAGCGTGATGAGCAGTCGCACAAGGATGAGTTTCTTGGTGATGAAGTCACGTAGAAAAAAGTGAGAAGTGCACGTGACTTGAGCGTGCACGTTTTGATCGGTTGGAGGCGTTGAATATTGCCTGTTGCTTGTGCGGATGTGTCATGCAAAATGGGACCCCCAGTGGGCCTTTGGGTGCCACCAGAATAGGTTGGGAACAAACACCAAACTGTTAAAAGTTGGGGTTGGCATCTCCTGTCATAATAATCTACTACAACGGTGTGGCTCAAATTTAATCCTCTCTCAGATGATGAACACTGAAGATATTTCAAAACAGGTGGCACCAATTTTATATGATACCTGTCATATCATTGCAGATATGCACTTTTGTAGCATTGACAAGGCCAAAGTCTCACAACTATGAGAGGCCAGATTCCTAGCAGCTTTTGCATGTCATGCCCGAATAGCCGTCTACCAGGACTGGGTACAACACATTTTGTTGTAATGAGATCTCTCTCTCTCTCTCTCCATCTTTTGGTTATTATGTATTATAGTGATAACTTTATCTTATTGATGTCACTTGCTTTTTGTTCCCAACCTATTCTGGTCACACCCAAAAGGCCCACTTGGGGTCCCATTCGCATGACATGTCCACACAAGCAACATGCAACATTCAACGCCTCCAACCGGTCAATACGTGCATGCTCAAGTCACGTGCACTTCTCACCTTTTCAACGAGACTTCGTCACCAAGAAACGGATCCTTGCCTGACTGCTCATCACGCTCTGACCGTCGCACTTCATCCTTAGCCCGTCGGCGTACCTTGGTGTCAACCGAAGGAAGTCGGCCTTGGCCTCCCCCTTGGGGTCGGCCTCGGCCTTGGCCTTCCCCTTGGGGTCGGCCTCGGCCTTCCTCTGGGGTTGGCCTTGGCCTTCCCCTAACTTCCATACTTAGCATCTTTACTACACTTCAAGGGCCCGGACGTCACTCCGCGACCCCCGTTGCCCGGAACACACTCCGCGACCCCCGTCGCCCGAACATCACTCCGCGACCCCCGTCGCCCGGACGTCACTCCGCGACCCCCGTCGCCCGGAAGTCACTCCGCGACCCCCGTCGCCCGGACGTCACTCCGCGACCCCCATAGCCCGGAACTCACTACGCGACTCCCGTCGCCCGGACGTTACTCCGCGACTCCCGTCGCCCGGACGTCACTCTGCGACCCCCGTCGCACGGAGATCACTCCTGACCCCCGTCACACGGAGATCACTCCGCGACTCCCGTCGCCCGGACGTCAGTCCGCGACCCCCGTCGCCCGAAACTCACTCGGCCACTGCTGTCGCCCCGATGTCACTCCGTGACCCCGGTCGCCCGGACGTCACTCTGCGACCCCCATCGCCCGGACGTCACTCTGAGACCCCGTCGCCCGGACGTCACTTCGCGACCCCCGTCGCCAGCAACTTACTCCGTGACCCCCGTCGCTAGGAACTTACTCCGCAACCCCCGTCGCTCGAAACTTATGCCGCGCCACTAACACAGACATGCCCCTGGCACCTTACTCACTCTGCCGCGCCCATGCGCCGCGCCATTGACATAGTCGTGCCCCCTGGCTCTCTGTCACACTACCATGCTCCTTGCATCTGTCCATCCTTTCACCACACCATGCGCACCTTGCCTTGGTCATGGAACATGCTTCAACCCACTCTCCAGAGTGTGCAACATCATGCCGGGATAGGCAACTCCTCCGGGACACTATCTCTGCCAGGGAGCTCTTCAACTCCCCTTTCGCCAGGTAGACGGCTCCTTCGGGATGCTACCTTGACGCTCTCCGAGTGCTCCGGCACAAGGACTCACCGCAGGGATAGGCGACTCATTCGGGACACTATCTCTGCCAAGGAGCTCTTCAAATCCCCTTCCGCCAGGTAGACGGCTCCTCCGGGATGCTACCTCGGCCAGTCGGGTAAACGGCTCTTCCTGGATGCTAACTTGATGCGCTCTGAGTGCTCCGGCACAAGGACTCACCACGGGAATAGGCGACTCCTCTGGGACACTATCTCCACCAGGGAGCTCTTCAACTCCCCTTTTGCCAGGTAGACGGCTCCTCCGGGATGCTACCTTGGCCAGTCGGGTAGACGGCTCTTCCGGGATGCTACCTTGACTCGCTCCGAGTGCTCCAGCACAAGGACTCACCACGGCGATAGGCGACTCCTCCGAGACACTATCTCCGCTAGGGAGCTCTTCAACTCCCTTTCCGCCAGGTAGACGGCTCCTCCTGGATGCTACCTCGACCTAGGGAATATGTGACTCCTTCGGGACACTATCTCCGTCAGGGAGCTCTTCAACTCCCCTTCCGCCAGGTAGACAGCTCCTCCAGGATGCTACCTCGGCCGGCCAGGTAGACGGCTCCTCCAAGATGCTACCTTGGCCTACGGAATAGGTGACTCCACCGGGACACTATCTCCGTCTGGGAGCTCTTCAACTCCCCTTCCGCCAGGTAGACGGCTCCTCCGGGATGCTACCTGGCTTGTCAGGTAGACGGCTCCTTTGGGATGCTACCTTGACGCGCTCTGAGTGCTCTGGCACAAGGACTCACCTGCAGGATAGGCGACTCCTCTGGGTCACTATCTCCGCTAGGGTGTCTTCGTGACTGGCCTACGTTCTCCGGCACTAGGGGCTTGGATGGCACCCCTATGGACTATGACCCCCGTGTCACTCCGAGACAGGAGCAGGTCTCCGGAGGGCATCGCGCCTAGTTCGCCTGGCAGTTGGGCGTTGGGTCTTCCCCACGACTGCCAGCCCTGTGGGACTCTGCAAGGGCTTGGATTTGAGGCTAGATCAAGGGGGTTCTCTGGCCACACCGATGCTGTGCGAGCCAGTCTTTCTAGACTGACAGAGCAACGCTGTGCGGGGCAGGGCGGGTGAATATGCGATTTGAAAGTCCGCGGAGCACTACAGCTGTGGACCCCTCAGTGACGTGTCACTCTCAGGAAGCGCCACGTGTCACGTGATGACATCATCATCTCAACCTCTATAAATAGAGGTCTTGAAAATTCATTTGAAAAGGTTGGATTTTTCAGAACACTTTCAGTTTCTCACTTTAGAATCCTAGAGAGAAACATACGGGACCCTGACTCCAGACCTAAGCATCGCACTGTGACTGTCGTCGTATATTCATCCTGCGCCATCGCCCTCACAGCACTGCCACCCTCAGGCTCTGTCTGAGAAGCCCTTGGTCTCCGCCCTTGCTCCACTCTTGCTGTGTCTCACATTAACATATTTGACAGCTAACGCGAATTGCAGCCTTTGTAACACCTCTACGTAGGTACGAACCCACTTTCCTTAGCATCACTTTTTATATTTCGTATGCTTACATGACAACTATGTCATAATATCTGTAAAGCCTTAAAGGCTACCTCTGAAAACGCTTGTAATTCCTAAATTATCAAGGCTATTCTTATATTTAAAAAAAAAAACCGGGTAGACCCAATTAACCCGTATCCGACTATGACCAAACCGAAATTTACCGGTTGGTTCGAAAAATAAAATGAACGGGTCTCAATGCCCATACCCGATTTTTTCAACGGGTTGAGTCGACCCACGGTCACATGTATCTGAACGAGGGTTATACATAACCGAGACCAAAACCTGTCTAAGGCTGATCTCTCTCTCGCTGATAGATTCGATGGCAGAGCATTTGACGGAAGAACAGATCGCTGAGTTCAAAGAAGCTTTCAACCTTTTCGACAAGGATGGCGATGGTATATATTCGTTTCTCTCTCCTTGTGATGTAGCTTCTTGATTTGCTGTCTATCTTTGTCTCGATTGCTCTTGGCTTTATATCTCTCTTTGATCTCGATGATGTATCCGTTTGCCTGAAATGAAACATAAGACACACAATGGCGAACCTTAATTTCCCTTTTGGAAATGCAGTCAACGGTAATTGGTTAAGCGAATTTAATTTCGCCAAACACAATGGCCCATCCTAATGTCCTTTTGGCAAGGCAATTAACGGTTATGCCAATCATATTTCTCCAAGTGTGCAAGTTTATTTTACAAAGGATTCTGAAAGTTAATGGTGTATAATGGAGTTCAAAGAGTTTTTGTAAAGATGCTAATATATCATTTTGAGGCAAACTTCCGAACGTCCGAGCTTTTCACTTCTATTGTGATGATTTCATTTCGACATGACTAATTGATGCATCTATTGATACCTTAGACATAGATTGTGGTTAAGTCACAATTCAGGCAAATATCAGTGCATTCTTGTAGAGATGTATTATCTCTTGGAGATTTTTGGTGGTGTAAAATGTTTCCTGTTGTGGTTCTGTCACCCATGTGGGGTGAGGGAGGGTGGTGTTGGTTATAAACATCTTAACACCAGGTAGTGACTAGTGTCATGTTTTTCTTTAGTGGGATAAGTTAGTATTCTTCACAAGAAAACTGCCAATCAAGGGGGTGAACCCCATTTGCAAACAATGTACTTACTCAACAAGGAGCACAGCAAGATGCTGGCCCAGAAAACTGAGAAGGCTTCATAAAGCTAAGAAGGCTTCATTGGATTTAGAGTCATCCTCAGCCCAGCTCCAGAGTGTAAAAAAGAAAAAAAAATCTCATTAAACTTTGTTAAGGGGAACTCCATCCCCTCAAAAGCTCTAATATTCCTTTCTTTCCAATTGCACCACAACAGACAAGGGGAATCATCTCCCATAATTTTCTACCCCTCCTCCTCCTGAACAATGACAAGATCCTATGGGAATTCCAAAACCGAACCTGGCATCACCCTACTCAGGCTCAGGAAACTGAAAACCATAGTCCCAAGTTTTGTAGGCAACTGGAAAATGCAAAAAAAGATGGGCCACAGATTTGCTGCCTTGTTCGCACAGGAAGCACCCATTTTCGGAGGTTCTCCTTCCCTTCCCTTTCGCAAAAAAAAAGAAAGAGACACTCTCTGGGGAGCAGAGGGAAAGAAGTGTTTAAAACTGAATAATAGGAATTTACTGAAAACATACACGTATGACTCCCTTTCATTTTTTCCTCGGTGCACCTTCGTAGAATAAAGCAGTCCCATGAAGGCAGAAACTGAATATATCCCCCCAGCATTGGTGAACTTGGTCGCTCCTTAGGACTTTATGTGCTTTGGTCTTTCAAAGTATGAACATATACACTAGCTGGTGTAAAAAGAGTTTCTCTTTGATGTTTCAAAGTATGAACTTGGTCACTTGTCATTTGAGGAAGTTTTATGATATTGGATCTTTTTATTGGTTAGCCTGACGTAGGATCATATGGAAACTTGTAAAGCTACTGCCCAGTGCTACTAAATAATGGTTTATGAGCTGAATGGAACTAAGTCCGTATTAATCTTACTCGGTATGCGAATCAGTTCAAACTTCAAAGCACAGGAAGTGAGAATACTGCTTAGTGTGGAATTATTGTGCAGTGTCGTCGGGCTTATTCAGTTTGAACAAGTTAGTTTATTTATGATAACGAGGAACATGACAAGGTTCAGAACTAATCTAAACATTCTATAATCAGTAAGAGGTTACAGGTTTTAAAAGATGTATGTATAGTTTAGGATTTTTCCTTAGTTGAATATCGTGTTATCAGCTAAATTTATTTTGATTTGGCTTATCCATGTTTCAGTTGTCAAGCAAGACTCTTTTTGCAGGTTTAGCATCGGGGCCAATTGTTTATCAACCACAAAAAAGACTAACAAAGCCAAAAAACATAATTTTCATCACACCATCTAGGAATTGGATAAAAGGACAGAATGTTACCCAAAGACTATAAGCCTGCAAGTGATGCTCCAACTTAAGGCTATTTTGTTATGGCTTTTAGCATTGGGTTTGCAGAAATAGGATACAGTGAGTTCTAGAATTAACTTGGGAAGCAGGTTGAGTTACATCTATGACGACAAGATGCAAAAGCTTCTTCAAGTTCATTGTTCATACTCTAGTAGCTTCCAGCCAACTCGTCTAATCTCTAATTAGTTTTATATATTAGCGAACCACTTTTTTGTGGCCTCTAAAAGCAATGCCTTTTTATCATCTCCTTGGAGAAAATGAGAGGGAGAGTCTTTATTACTATTTCCAGCTTAATCAATTTAATTTCTCGACATGAATAAGCTACCAATCTGTTGCTAAATCATTTTATGCTCGTTCTGCTGTTAAGAAATGTAGCTTTCTTATCATGTAACATTTGTGTTATCTTAACCTGGATGTATATTCATCTTCATTGCAAGAATGATAGTCGTATCAGAACTGAAAGTTGAATTGCTTAAACTTTCATATAATAATTGAATGGACAATGATAAGTTTTAAAAAGTATATCTCAACCCCCCCCCCCCCCCCCCCACCACCACCACCACCCTTGCTTCCTATTCCACAAGCAACTTATTAATTTAGAACGCTAATTCACCGTGCTGTTTTTCCTGATAATAATCCTGGCATTACTTGATCTGAAGGTGAGCCCTTGGTGCAACAGTAAAGGTTGCTCTATGGTAACTTGGAGGTCAGGGGTTTAAAAAACAGAATCACAATAGTGTGGATAATGCAGCTGCCCTTCTTACATTGCTTAAATATTCTTCTTTAAAGGTTTTAACTTCAGCCTTCACTATCAGTGGCAAAGGGATCTATCACGAAATTGGAGCTTGAAATTAGAAAGAAAAGCATTACATGTACTTTTTCCAGCAAGAAACCAATCATGTTGCTAACATCAGCCTGGGCTTGAAATTTGCGATACGTATACGAGGGTGAGTCCTGGGTTTGAACCATGAAAATAGCATCTCCAGAAGAGTGGGGTAAGGTTGCTAACATCAGCCCACCCCAGACCCCATTAGCGGGATTCTTGTGTACTAGCGACCCCTTTTCATATCATGATTCACAAACTCGGCCGAGACGCCAGGTTTTGGGCGTATTGGAACAGTTTCGAAGGCCATGACTCAAAATGAACCCTGAATCAATTGTATCACGAGAGCCTAGATCTCGCCAAGGTTAAGCTGCAATCTCGCAGTGAACACCAAGATCTTAGTTGAACAGCAAGATATTTGAAATATCTGTTTTGATATCGGCAATTTTCTGCGCAACATGGGAGAACAAAAAAAGAATGGAGAACAAGGAGAAGGAAGAGCAGAAGATGCAGAGTCCATGAATGCTATGTTTCACTACTTATCTCCACAGTCCTGGCCACAAACTGCCCTAATCTCCTTCCGCCTTATTAGCCAAGCTCCGCTATTGCAGCTGGATAGCGTCTCTCTTCTCTCTCTATTTCATGTTAATTGGAGCACATCGTTCTAATTGAAGTTTCCTTTTAGATTTACCTTTTTTTTCCTGCTGTCTATTTCTGTTCTAAACGCTGACCAGCTGTTTTTCACGAAAAGGTACAGCTTTATTTCAAAAAGCACAGCTCTTTTACTTTGAAAAATACTTATCTTTTTGGCTTGTTATTGTGCCTGTATGTCTTAATAAGGTATAATTAGATATGTTTCTACTTAAGAAAAACCATAATCTACTACTAGCCTTAGATGCATAATGGTCTCAAAGCATTCCCTCAACAATAAGAAAGAAAAAAGCTAGATTGTACAATGTACATTTCTTTAGGCTCTTTTTTGGTGTCTGTCTTTTATTGACTGATTGGGAAAACATCAATATAGTTGTGCAAACAAATTTGACAGATGTCTGGAATATCATTTGGACAATGCCAACTCTTTCACAATCTATTTTTAAATTTATATAATTAACAAATCTTCTTGTTCTCATTATTTACAAAAATTTCAGTATATATTGAAGAAAAAATTGGGACCTCTAACTATCTTCAAGTTGTGTATCACATCCAACCAAAACTGATATGGACGTTATCAATATTGATACTGATACCGAACTAAAATCTTGTCCGAGACCAAGTCCTTGAAGCGTGTTTAATATACATGTTTCATACTGTATTTATGTTTGGCTTTTTCCACCGCACTCTTGGCTTATTCTCATCTTATGTATTGCTTATCTTTGTTGTTGCTTTGATAAAATAGCAGAGAAGCATGTGTTTTTTCTGGTATTTGTTGCTGGTAATGTCTCTTGTTATATCCCTGGGCATTGACACTACATTAGGAATTGCTGACTTGTTTTGTACAAATTGCTTTTAAAGGTTCTATTACCACCAAAGAGTTGGGAACAGTGATGAGGTCTTTGGGACAGAATCCCACCGAAGTTGAACTGCAAGATATGATCAATGAAGTTGATGCTGATCAGAATGGCACCATAGATTTTCCTGAGTTCTTGAATCTGATGTCTCGGAAAATGAAGGTGAATTATTATACAGTATGTATGGTCCATCATGTTTTTATGGAAACCTAGTCTTGTGTTTTGCTTGAAAGAGATTAAGGTTGCTTCTGTAATAGTTTCAGTGCTAATTATGATTCATTAAATTGCTGGGTGGCATCTTGTATTGGGAACAATAATATCTCTTCAATACTGTGGATTGGTTTTTGGAAGTGTCATTTGTGATTTTGCACCTTTGGCAAAAAATGATCGTATCCTTCCTTGTTTGCACTCTCTCTCTCTCTCTCTCTCTCACACACACACACACACACACACACACATATATATTAACTCCATTACAATCAATCTAATCAAATTCATTTCCCAACAGACATCTTATAGATACCTGGATACCAGCTGCCGCATCAATCTCATCCTTTCAGTTCAGCTTCCTACTGAACCAATTTCTCTGAAATTCCATCTTAATCCCCCAATTAGTCCATTCGTTGTCCTCAATGTCGAACAAGAAAAAAAAAACTTCTAGGTCACATTGTATCTCTGAAGCATGGATACTCGAAGCATGGTGGCATACTAGTATCTAGGCCTGGCAAAATGGGTGGGTTGGTTGGGTTTGGGTTTTGTCAAACGGTAGTTGGATAGAATGGGTGACTGACCCATTTAGACCCATTGATATGTGGGTTAAATGGGTCAATCATTAAACGGCTTCGGTCAACCCATTATCTCAACATGACCCATTCTCCGCACTACACTACTGTTTCACACCCTCCTAGAAAAAACAAAGGGGCCCCCATGGAGACCTGCTTGCCACCAGCTGGCTCAGTTTGTCGGCCCCCAATGCCACCGTCACCGCATCCTATATCTGTGGCTGCTTCTCTGCCGTCTCTGCCAGCCTCTCCGACGCCTCCTACACCGTCGACTCCACCTACCTCCTCTTCTCCGCCTACCTCGTCTTCTCCAGCTCGGTTTGGCATGCTGTGCGCTAGCTCTGTACGCGCCCACCATGAACATCCTACTCAACATCGTCCTCGATGCCGCTGCCAGCGGCCTATCATACTACCTCTTCGGCTTCGGCTTTGACTCCCCTTCCAACGGCTTCATTGGCCGCCACTTCTTCGGCCTCAAGTCCGTCCCGTCCCTGCTCTTCAACTACAGGTACTTCCTCTACCAGTGTGCTTTTGCCATAGCGGCCGCTGACATCACTATTGGCTTTATAGAATAAAGGATAGAGATTACTAGATTAGGGTCAAAGTAGGTTTTGGACTTTAAGTTAAAAAACATGATAGATAATGGGGCACCCATTTATAACTCATGTAAGCCAATGTGTTAATGAGTTGCAAGATCCTTAACCCATTTAGACCCAATTACTTAAATCGGTGGTTTTGGGCGGGTAAATGGGTTTGGGTCTTAGTTGCCACCCCTACTAGTATCCAGCATGCTTGGACACTTGGGCGTCTGATACCCGGGGTTGTTCATCGGATATTTGAAGTTTGTATAATAGCGATCGTTAGTTTTATGTCAACTTTCTTAAGTAACGAAAGATTCAAAATTATATGGAAGTGTAGCCCCTAATGAAACCTAGAGACTAAATAAGAAACAAACACCGGGCACCAGCAATGAAACCGCAGGACCAAGATGGAGCAAGGATTTATAGTACATCGTCCGTACTTTATTGAGTTCTCTGCTTGGCCGCCTCGTTTTCTTTCCTCTTTTGGTTTTTTTCTCTTCTTTTGTTCTTCCTCTATCTTCCCAATTTTTTCCATTTATTGTTTACAATTTTGAATAATTTTCTAAACCAAGTTACATACTTCATCTCTATGATTCTTATTTATGTTGTAGCACTTCTCCTTTTGTCATATCTTGCATAATAGGGTGTTTCTCATGATACTATATAGAATAAGCAAGTAGTTATTGGTAAATATCTTAGTATTTTATTGTTTCAAAATTCTCAAGTATCGCCATATGCATAAAATGTTTCATTACTGGCCATACTTCACGGCGTTGTATTGTTTTAGTTGCCTAGTTCATGCCATCAGTTACGTTATTTGTACACATTTTGACTTCGTTTTGTTCTTGTTTAATCTTCTTTCTGGTATAAGCGGTATATTGAGTTTGCGTTGATTGGATATTGTAACCATCTAAACCTTAGACCGTATGTCTTACTGCTACGTATTTTAAACAAGATCCAAATTGAAAAACAGTTCTGCATGTGTAAAATATTGCATTTTGTCAGGCATGATGCTTCATTTACATGAGATCAGCACTTAGTCCATGTTACTTTTGGATTTCTGCATCCTTCTTCGATATGGCAGTATTTTACTTCCCGAATGTACTCTCAATCTATAACAGAAGAAACACGTGCTCACATGAGGTGCTGATGACCATGAGAAGTCTTTTTTTTTAAAAAAATTGGGAAAATACTCTAATGAACTGATAAGTCGTCGAAGGAATTGGGCTCTTGTTTCTTAACTTGTTAACATGATCATAATCTTCTTCCTGTAAAGGACACTGATTCAGAGGAGGAACTCCGAGAAGCTTTCAAAGTATTTGATAAAGATCAAAATGGCTCTATTTCTGCAGCGGAGGTAAATATCGTAAATATTTGGTCCTATCAGATAATTTGCATTAGATTAGAGATGCGCTTGAATGGTTGCTGTTAAATATCTCAACTCTTGTGTTTGAAAACTTTGAATACACGTCTTTACGATTTATGTTGTCTATACCTTGTAGCTTCGTCATGTCATGACAAACCTTGGGGAGAAGTTGACTGATGAAGAAGTAAATGAGATGATCAGAGAAGCAGACTTGGATGGCGATGGTCAAGTGTCTTATGAGGAGTTTGTGAGAATGATGCTTGCCAAGTAATTGCCATATTTTCTTTTCAGCTAGTTCCAACATATCCATCTAGATTGACGGTTAAGGTTTCTGCTAATAGGTCTTTGGCAAGTAACGTTCATTATGGTACCCATATACTCTGTGCCTTGAAAGGAATTTTGTTCTCCCTGTGATGATTGTACTTTCTATGTAAGGTGGGTACAAAGGCAGTCACGATGTGACGGCCTAATCCACATTTGAGCACGATGTGAGATGTATGCTTCCCTGGGGAAGGATGAGGTAACATGGCATGAAAGAGTTGGATGGAAAGCTATGAGTTCGCCTTTCTTATTTCTGTTGATACTTCTGTGGTTAATCACCCAGATTCATGAGCTTGATCCATACACTCCTATTCTTCCTGGCATTAGGTCCTCTCTTTTGCTTGGCCGCGCTTTCCATGGGTGCACCCAGAGTTCATTTAGCTATATGAAATGGTTTGCTGTACCGTTTCCTTTCCCCAGGAACAAATAACCTAAAACCAATAATGGAGATAAGTAACAAAAAACAAATATCACTAATAATAAACAGGAGAAAACGAATCTACGTGCGAAGCCTGGTGTCCGGCAAAACCTGCTAGATTCTTATGACGAATTATCTATGTTGAAAGGGAGAGCTAGTTTCCTTTTTTTCAGTTGCAGCACCAAGGCAACTGAGATGCCCTCTAGAGGGGTTTTGTCTTGTAAGACGAAGCAAAGTGATCCTTTTGCGCTAATCTACTCATCGGTTGCCCCTATTAAATAAAGCAAAAAGTAATGATGACAGTAATGACACGGTGTACCCTGGTGAGGCGAAAGAATAATAAAAAGTTTATCTAGAATTTCACATTATTTCTTATCATCGTTACGTTGAAATTTTTATCCATTTAACGGTAATTAACTCTTACTGCAAAAATAATATTCTGACAATCAGAAAAATAAAGTGAATCTACTTACTTCTTTCTTTGTACAAGATAAATTCATTCATATTCGGTTTTTACCGCAACTAATTTCTATACAAATTAGTTACAACCAAATTTCATTCCCAAGTGATTGTCAGAAGAATCTTTTTCGTGCACTCTCTCCAAGATAGAAAAACATGTTGATCCATTATGGGGAACACTCTTGAAATGCCTGTACACGCGAATCTTGTGTCTGAAGCTGTGAGACAAGAAATAACTCTACAAAATTCAATTTATCAATTTAAATGAAAGGTTACACCACTCTGTGATTTTTACACAATATAAATGGTAAAATTATCTGATTCGATCTCATAATTTGGTACCAATTCAAGGGCTAAAATAGCTTACCGTGAAACATGGACTTTAATTTCTTCGATCTTTTCAATTGGAAGATCTTTGAAACGATGCTTGATCGAGGGTTTCAAGACTTTATCGAGAACAAATGTGGCGATCCTTGACTTGTAAAATCACCGAAGTTGTAGTTGAAATTTTGTGTCTTTCTTTTCTACCTCAAGCCCTTTATTTACAGGCAAGATGATAGGCTTGATTTTGAGAAACCCATTATTTGGGTTTGACTTCGTAATCAAAGAGATTATCCCCTTTAGTTCAATTAGAATTCCCTAATTAAATGGATTCTTATTTGGTTTAATTTGGAATTACTTTTTTAAGTCAATGTTTTACTTATTTGACTTTTATGGTAGCAAGAACACATATTTGGGCTAGACGAAATAATTTTGGGTGTATACAATTTAACTTGGACTCGAGGCCACCATTTTGTTTGACTCCAAATCAACATTTGGTCTGCATTTTCAGCGATTTTGAATATTTGACTGATCAATAAAATATTTCATTATTGACGGTTGTCTCAAGGCTTTCTTGGTATTTTTTTTGTCGGTTGTCTCAAGGCTTGAAGTAGCTGTCTCCTTTGTTTTTTTTCCTTTCGTGGGAATTTGCTTGCTACCATAACTGATGTGAGGTGGGAATTTGCTTACCCACAAAATAGTTGGACAACCCAAGGCCTGCTACCACAACTGATGTGAGCTGGTGGAGAATAAGGTTTCTTGCCATTATATAGTGAGCCCCAAACCCCCTAAGTACGGTATCTTGGCCGTCGTGATATTCCCATCTGGACCTAGGTGGTTAATGTTGCAGCTAAAAACTGGATCGGGAATTACACCAGAAATCAGGCCTGCAAAAGAGAACACGGAGTGACCGTCGGGTGGGGTTCCGGCGGGAGAACGCTCTGATGCTTAAGTCAGAGATGACAAACAATTTAGAACTCTGAGAAGCAATAAAGACACAATGTATATGTGTGTGAGCTTGTCCCTACCTGAGGGGGCTAGACCCCTTTATATAGTGGTAGAAGGAGGAATACTAGTGGGACTGGGCTTTGACCAACTCCAATCAGAATCTAATTAAGATCCTAGAAGATCTTATATCAATCTTAGCTGATAGAGTCAGAGCCTCTTTAGGATTTTGCTCGGAGATTGACATGGTAAGTGTCATATCAGTAATGAACCAGTACGGCTTACGTGTCATTACTGCCACGTGTCGCCCGTAAAATGAAGGAATATTTTTAGCTATATCATATGCCCCTACTTTTACTAGCGTTAATGAAGCGGGTGGAAGCACACTTTTTTCACTGGTGGTAGAGAAATATGCAAAAAACAGAAATGAATCTGTTTTTCTGACATTTCAAATATCCAAAGAGTGCTTTGCTCCGACAAGGTTCTGTTCAGACATAGAGGCTAGCTGCTCATCCACTGAAAATGATCTATTCATCATTACTTGCATGGTAATGCGACGTGTTAAGTGTGTGACTCAAAGTGTGCCAGGGACACAGGCTATTTTGGGCTCCCTGGGGAAGATCACGATTATGAGCAAGTGCTGGAGTCCACATATAAGGCGTACTAGAATGATGGTGGAGGCACATCGTGATGCGTGTTATCTTCTAACACAAAGTAGGGGATTTTGGATCCTGATATCCCGCCTTCCTAGAAACCCAGAACGATTAGCTCTTTGAACTAGAAGCACATTCCTAGTGAGTTTAGCGCTTGTCTTTTTATCAGTTGATTAATGCGATAAATGGCCCTTGGCTTGCAAATTGGTACCACCACTAGACTGGGAATAGTAATTTCATATTTCGCCTTGCTGCTGCTGCTGTTTCTTATGGTGGCACTTTCATGGCGCTCACCATGGTTTAAGCATGCTGCACTGTCATTGGGGCCAATGATGTGTTTCGGTTATTTGAGAATCTTCTACAGAAAAAGAGATCAGGCAGAGTGGTCTCACTGGGCATGCCAGAAACTTGTACATACAAATTTTGTGTCTGAAGCTGCAAGACAATAAATAATTGCACAACTTTAATTTATCAATTTACATGAAGGGTTAAACCACTCTGAGATTTACGCACAATATATGGTAAAATTCTCTAACTCGAGTCCGATTTGGTTACGATCCAAGGGCTAAAACAACTTGATCTTGAAACGTGGACTTTCATTTCTTCAATTGTTGCGGTTAAAAAATCGTTGAAACGATTATTAACCGAGGGCTTCAAAGATTTGTCTTGAGTAAATGTGGCGATCATTGACTTGTAGGATCACCGCAGTTGAACGTGAACTCCTCTTTGCTTTGACCAAAGAGAAAATAATCATCGTGTCTTATAAGTGTCCAATTGAAGAACAACACCATATTAGTGCATATTATTCTTCAAATGAAGCACAAAGTGTAAGGCAATAGAGTTTCGGCAGAGTTTTAGCTTTAATTGTAGAGACCCTGCGTGTCTTTCTTCTCTACCCCAAGCCTTTTATTTATACGCAAGATCGTAGCCTTAATTAATGAAAACCAACGATTTGGGCTTTGACTTTGTAGTCAACGAGATTCGTCCCCTTTATGAAAAAATCAAAATTTCTTAGTTAAATGGATTCTTATTTGTATTTAATTTAGAAATACTCCCTTAAGTCAAATTTAACTTATTTGACCTTTATGTTAGCAAGAACACATATTTGGGTTAGAGTAATTACTTTTGTATAGATCGCTCCTTCCAATTTAGCTGTGGCTCAAGCCCACCATTTTGTTTGGCTCAAAGTCAGCGTTGGCACCCTTTCCGCGATGTTAATATTTGGCTCAAAGAGATTATCCCCTTTAGTTCAATTAGAATTCCCTAATTAAATGGATTCTTATTTGGTTTAATTTGGAATTACTTTTTTAAGTCAATGTTTTACTTATTTGACTTTTATGGTAGCAAGAACACATATTTGGGCTAGACGAAATAATTTTGGGTGTATACAATTTAACTTTGACTCGAGGCCACCATTTTGTTTGACTCCAAATCAACATTTGGTCTGCATTTTCAGCGATTTTGAATATTTGACTGATCAATAAAATATTTCATTATTGACGGTTGTCTCAAGGCTTTCTTGGTATTTTTTTTGTCGGTTGTCTCAAGGCTTGAAGTAGCTGTCTCCATTTTTTTTTCCTTTCGTGGGAATTTGCTTGCTACCATAACTGATGTGAGGTGGGAATTTGCTTACCCACAAAATAGTTGGACAACCCAAGGCCTGCTACCACAACTGATGTGAGGTGGTGGAGAATAAGGTTTCTTGCCATTATATAGTGAGCCCCAAACCCCTAAGTACGGTATCTTGGCCGCCTTGATATTCCCATCTGGACCTAGGTGGTTAATGTTGCAGCTAAAAACTGGATCGGTAATCACACCAGAAATCAGGCCTGCAAAAGAGAACACGGAGTGATCGCCGGGTGGGGTTCCGGCGGGGGAACGCTCCGATGCTTAAGTCAGAGATGACAAACAATGTAGAACTCTGAGAAGCAATAAAGACACAATGTATATGTGTGTGAGCTTGTCCCTACCTGAGGGGGCTAGACCCCTTTATATAGTGGTAGAAGGAGGAATACTAGTGGGACTGGGCTTTGACCAACTCCAATCAGAATCTAATTAAGATCCTAGAGGATCTTATATCAATCTTAGCTGATAGAGTCAGAGCCTCTTTAGGATTTTGCTCGGAGATTGACATGGTACGTGTCATATCAGTAATGAACCAGTACGGCTTACGTGTCATTACTGCCATGTGTCGCCCGTAGAATGAAGGAATATTTTTAGCTATATCATTTGCCCCTACTTTTACTAGCGTTAATGAAGCGGGTGGAAGCACACTTTTTTCACTGGTGGTAGAGAAATATGCCAAAAACAGAAATGAATATGTTTTTCTGACATTTCAAATATCCAAAGAGTGCTCTACTCTGACAAGGTTCTGTTCAGACATGGTTCTGCTTTGGCAGAGTTCTGCTCGGACGGGATTCTGTTCGGACAGAATTCTGCTCAGCCGTTGTCACTCTGTTCGGACAGAGTTATGTTCGGACGGGATTCTGTTTGGACAGACTTCTGCTCGGCCATTGTCACTCTGCTCGGGCAAAGTGTTCGGACGGGATTCTGTTCGGACAGAATTCTGCCAGGCCGTGGTCACTTTGCTCGGGCAGAGTGTTCGGACGGAATTTTGTTCGGACAGAATTCTGCTCGGCCGTGGTCACTCTGATTGGGCAGAGTGTTCGGACGGGATTCTGTTCGGACAGAATTCTGCCAGGCCGTGGTCACTTTGCTCGGGCAGAGTGTTTGGACGGGATTCTGTTCGGATAGAATTCTGCCCAGCGGTGGTCACTCTGCTCGGGCAGAGTGTTCGGACGGGATTTTGTTCGGACATAATTTTGTGCGGTCGTTGTCACTCTGCTCGGGCAGAGTGTTCGGACTGGATTCTGTTTGGACAGAATTCTGCCCGGCCGTGGTCACTCTGCCCGGGCAGAGTGTTCGGACGGGATTCTGTTCGGACAGAATTCTGCCCGGCCGTTGTCACTTTGCTCCGACAGAGTGTTCGGATGGGATTATGTTCGCACAGAATTATGCCCGGCCGTGGTCACTCTGCTCGGGTAGAGTGTTCAGACGGGATTCTGTTCGGATAGAATTCTACCGGGCCATGGTCACTCTGCTCGGGCAGAGTGTTCGGACGGGATTTTGTTCGGACAGAATTCTGCCCGACCTTGGTCACTCTGCTCGGGCAAAATGTTCGGACGGGATTCTGTTCGGACATAATTCTGCTCGGCCGTTGTCACTCTGCTCGGGCAGAGTGTTCGGACGGGATTCTGTTCGGACAGAATTCTGCCAGGCCGTTGTCACTCTGCTCGGGCAGAGTGTTCGGACGGGATTCTGTTCGGCCTTTCGGCACTCTGCTCGGGCAGAGTCCTCCGGTTCATGTCCACGTGTCCCTCTTGCTATTAATACTTTTAAGCAGGAAATTCTGAATTTTCAAACTTCCATTCTCTTAGCTTGTGACACGTAAGGGTCAGATGAACTGTTGGGCATCCTAAGAAATGGTTATTTGAAATTTTCTCTATAAAAGGAGATCTCCACTTCATTTTCACCTCACTCGAATCATTTGGAAGCATCCTTCTCTTCAAGTAAGTCTCTCTTCCTCCCCTCTTTCTGTTCAGCACTTTAAGTTTTCGTAGTTTCCTTTTTTTAAAAAACATGTCGAATTCTTCAGTATCAGTTTCTTCTCCTGAAGAGAATGTAGTCATTAGTAGTAGTTCATCCTCGAGATTAGATCGAGTTTCAACTTCAAGTAGTGAAGTTGGGACTTTAAATCCACAACTTCCACAACCTTCATCGTCAGAACAACTACCTCCTTTATCTTCTCAACCTCCCCAGCCTTCAACCTCTCAACCCTTTCCATCTTTGCCTGCCAAGAATGCCTTAGGTGATGTAAAGGATCAAGCAGAAGATGAGGCTAATCCTAAGCCTTGGTATACGGCAGATGAGAAGTCTAGTAAAATGTCCACTGAAGATTTGGTGGAAATTCTCCGGGAATATCCTCTTCCCGTAGGCTGGTACGCTCGTCTTCCTGGTTTGCAAGAACCAGCCAACTATGGAACGGAGTATGAAACTGGGATTTACAAGGAGCAAGTGAAATCTGGATACGGGCTTCCTCTTCACCCTTTTGCTCTTCGTTTTTTCGAGCATTACCACATGGCCCCAGGTCAGCTTGTTCCCAATGGCTGGAGAAAGCTTGTTGGGCTCATTTATCTGGTTCAGACTTCAGGCTATAAACCAGATGCAACAGATTTTATGAGAGTATTCTTTGAAATCTGTTTTGTCAAGGGAGTTGCCAACAGTCCAGGATGGTAGTACATTCATAGGAGGCAACGACTTCTAAAAGGGGGGCCAAAGTCGAATAAAGGTTGGCACTCCAGATACTTCTTCGTTGGCCGTTCTGATAAAGGGAAGCTTTCGTTCGACAGAGAATGAAATCCTTATTGTAAGGATTTTGAGAATCCTGGCAAGCCTGTTCCCAACAACCTTACTAAACACATTCTTAGCCACATCAAACTTTGGGGTGAGCTTTCCATTGATGAACCCTTATCAGAGCAGCAACTAGAATGGGCAAGGATCATTCCTCGAATGCCTGTTCCAGCTGGAGCGTAACTCCTCCTCCTGCACCAACTATCTCTAGTACATTTCCTGCTGAGAGCGCGTCTCTAGGTGTGCTTTAAATAGGTTTTTTGTTTCACTATTTGTTTCAATGTATACTCTTGTATTGATTCCTAACTCTTTCGCAGAAATGGCGAGCGGGAGTGAAAAAGCAGCGCAAGGAGGCTTTCTTGGTGTTTTGCAGAAACCCAAGGGAAAAAGGAAATAAAAGCAACCAAGTGCAGAGTTGCCCCCTGCTCCCAAGAAGACAAGGGTTATTCCTCCTAACCACTCTCCGCAGATTGTAGAGAAGGTGTCCGTTGAAGAGGATCCCATCTTTCGTCCCAGATGGACTCTAAGTTCTGATGATGTTGGGATGCCTGATAGTCAGATTTCAGAGCAACACCTTGTTCACGGAGTTCTTCCTCGGGACAAAAAAATCTTCCAGAACCAAACTCACGAGACCTTTGCCTGTTCTTTTGCTTAGACTGTGTACACAATGAGTTTCTTTCTTTTAGTCTTCCCTTTGTATTTACTTTCGAACTCAGTTTCGCTGATTGTTCCAATCTTCATTCCAGATGTATGCGAGTGGGTCTGAAATGTTGTCTCATTTTGAGATGGCGAGGCAAGTGGCAGCTGAGGAGGCTTAACAGAAAAGGGAGGCGGTCAAAGAGGCAGAGGAAGCCACTCATCGTGTTGAAGAGCTTAGTAAGCAAGAGACTGAGTACCTTGCACAGATCGAGACTTTGGGGAAGAGGCTGGAACGGGCAAAGAGGAGAGCGGCTGAAGAGGTGAAGAAGGCTCGTGATCAAGGCATCCGCGACTTTCTTGATGGGAATGCTGGGGATGATTGGCTCAAGAAGCGTGCAGATGATGGCGTTGAGATTTACGAGCTTGGCTTCGTGAAGGCTAAGGAGATGTTCGTCGAGCGCTTTCCTGATATCTCTTGGATGGCTTCGTTCTGCCTGCAGTGATATCTCTGTCTGGAGAGACTGTTCTACCATCAGAGGCAGGTGATGCTGCAGCTTCTCACCCTCCAGGGGATGGTCCTTCTGGCAATGCCCATGCGCCTTAGATATTAGACTTTGGTTTATTCAGACAAAGAATTTTGATGCCCTTTCAAGGGCTTATTGTAAAACTCTTTATCTTTTATTTCATGCTATGATGCTTTACTATGTGTTTCTCATGGTTTGTGTTTACCATTCACACAGTATTACTGATTTTTACTTTGACTCAAACCCTTTATTCGTCACTTAAAGAGTTGGCAAAGAAGTCGAGCACCCTCGCTCGGCCTAAACTTCAAAGAAGAAAAAGCTTTGGTGGAGTGACGGTGCCCCCATTAACTTTTGTTTCTTCACGGACTTAGATCTGTAGCTAATCCGTTTGGCCTTCTCTCGTATTTTTATAAAACCCAAGAGTTATACACTCTGCTTGGGCAGAGTGTTCGGCCATCGCTTTGTTCGGACATAATGTTTTGTCTAAATTGATCACTCTGTTCGGGCACAGTGTTTCGGTCATCACTCTGTTTGGGCAGAGTGTTCAGCCATCACTCTGTTCTGGCAGAGTGTTCGGCCATCACTCTGCTTGGGTAGAATGTTTAAGTTTACATTATAATAACAATGCTAAGAAAAATAACTTTATTGCTCGAGCAAAAGATAAAGTTTACATTGGATTGCTTAACAACCCATTTATTTGAAATTATCTTTCTAAAGACAATTTTTAAAAGATTGGGGTTTTGATAAGGTCTGGGCCCTTATTCCCTTGAAAAAGAAGTGTCTTTCCTCGAGGCAAGATGCTACCGGTAACATTTTTGCAAATTCTCAGCATTCCAAGTACAAGGGATTGGTTTTTCGAAAAGTGTTCCTAGTGTATAGGCTCCTGGTTTAAGCACCTTTATAACATGATAGGGTCCTTCCTAGCTTGGAGATAACTTTCCTGTCGCTGCCTTTAAATCGGAGACTCCTAACTTGCGCAAGACCAAATCTCCTTAGGTTCACCAGCTCGAGCTTGGTGTCTTCCTTAAGATTTGAACTAATCCGAACCATTTTGTGTTTCTTCTCTGGGATGTACTTCGATGCTTACAAGATCTTCAAATGGTTCTCCCCTTTGTATCTTTGTGTCTTCCCGGAGGTCTTCGATAATGAGTGCTTCCTTGTGCTTTGATCGGCATGAAGTCACGTAGCACTGTCGAGCTGTAGTCTGGTCCCCTCTCACCTCTCCAATCCCGTGTTTCATGGGGAACTTCATCTTGAGCTGATAAGTTGACACTATAGCTTGTAACTGATTAAGTGCTGGTCGTCCCAATATGGCGTTGTATGCTGAGGGGACCTTTACCACCACAAAATCAAGCATGAAGTTGGCTTGCGCCGGAGGTGTGCCAATCGCAACTGGGAGTGCGATAATACCTTCGACTGCAACTGGATGATTGGAGAATCCATACAACGGTGTATCCATCTTTCGTAGACGGTCCGTTGGAATGTTCATCTTCTTGAATGCATCGTAAAATAAGATTTTTGCGGAACTTCCGTTATCAATCAAGACACGTTTTACATCAAAGTTCCCAGCTCTAACAGTGATGACTAATGGATCATCATGAGGAGTTTTTATATCATTTGAATCTTCATCGGAAAAGGTGATCGCTGCTACAGGTACCGTCTTCGATTTCTTATTCGGGGGTTGACTTGTTATGCATACTTCTCTGGCGTATGCTTTTTGAGCCCATCCTGATGAACCTCCTATGGCTAATCCCCCAGATATAATGTTGATTGTACCTGCATTCTCTTCCCGATCTTCTCTTTCTTCCATGGCCGGAGGTGTCTGTTCTCTTCCTTCTCTAGGAGCTACAAAATTTCTTAACTGGCCACGCTTGATAAGGGCCTCAATTGCTCGTTTAAGTGACCCGCAATTGTCAGTTGTGTGGCCATGATCGTTGTGAAAGTAACACCATAAATCTTTGTTCCTTTTATTTGGTCAAGATTTCATTTTTGTCTGGCCATTGGAGAGCTTTATTGTCTTTGATCTCGTGAAGAATCTATGATGGTTTTGCATTGAGGGTTGTCAGCTTTTCCCAAGCGAACGGGTCTTTTGGACGCCGTTCGTCATGCTTAGAACGTTTTGCTGACTTTTCTTCTGGAGGAGTTATCTCTCGAGATAGTTTCTTCTGTTCTTTCTTTCCTTCTCCACGTCGTCCTATGTGTGTCTCCAGGTATTCTTCTGCTTGAATATATTTGTTAGCCTTCTCGAGAAGGGATTTCATATTACCTGGAGGACTTTTGTTCACAGATAATGCAAACTTGGATGTGGGTCGAAGGCCTCGGTGGAATGCAGTATACTTCACGGATTCATCCAAATTATCGATTTCCAAAGTGGCTGCATTGAATCGTCCGAGAAGGCATGCCAAAGACTCATTTTTCTCTTGCACAATGTTCAGCAAACTCGCCGAGTTCTTCCTTCAAGAGTGACTGCTTATAAAGTGCTTCTGAAAGAGATCCGATAATTGGCCAAATGAGTAAATGGACCTTGGTTGTAGAGATTTGAACCATGCATGCGCAGCCTTCCTCAGAGTGGTAGGGAAGGCTCTGCACATGACAGCATCTGAGACCTGGATGAGGAGCATGTTGGTTTCAAACTGGTAGACATATTCTCCTGGATCTCCGGTTCCGTCGTAGAGATCACATTGAGGCATTCAAAAATTAGGAAGCAGTTTGGCTTTCTCGATGGCCTCGGATAACGGGTATCTGGATTCATCCCTTGGGGGAGACCATTCTGGAGAATGATATCTAGGGACCACCTTCCAGGAGTCCTGTTCTCGCGAACGAGACTCAGGCGCCCTCTTCCTGTGGATAGATCTTCGAGGGGTCTCAACTTTGGTGACCTGTTCGGGAGAGGAGTTGGTACTGTCTTCGACTGATGGATCACGTCGATAACATGATCCACTTCTGGTTATGTGATCACCGCTCTTCTCTTTGGGATTATAAGTCTGATAGGCCGTTGATCGGTATTTGCGGCCGTAACTTGATCTGGAGGTGAGACGAAGATGAAGGTCACTGGGGTCAAGATGAGAATGGTGAGTGGACGGCGGAGCCACTGCCATGTCGAGCTTTTGTTGAAGAGTGTTCACGACATTTTTCAGTTCGTGGATCTCCTTCGTAAGTTTGGCATGGGGTGTTTTGAATAGCTGACGGTTTAGGCGATGACGAAGATCCCCGTTTTTCAGAGTAGGCATCGGAGATCGGTTTCTCCAAGGTCTGATTTCTGATTCGGGAGTTACAGATGTTACGTTAACGTATGCACCTTCCATAGAGCCGGTATGACGACGTGAAGGTGTTGAACGCTGGTCACGACTAAGTCGACGAGAGCTGCTTGTCCGGGCGTGACGGTGTTGAGAACGACTATGTGAAGAGTCGCTAGAAGAAGAGTGATTAGCCATGTTCCCTGTAATGGTCCCATGGATGGCGCCAATCTGTTGCAGCTAAAAATTGGATTGGGAACCACACCAGAAATTAGGCCTGCAAAAGAGAACATGGAGTGACTGTCGGGTGGGGTTCCAACGGGGGAACTCTCCGATGCTTAAGTCAGAGATGACTAACAATGTAGAACTCTGAGAAGCAATAAAGACACAATGTATATGTGTGTGAGCTTGTCCCTACCTGAGGGGGCTAGACCCCTTTATATAGTGGTAGAAGGAGGAATCCTAGTGGGACTGGGCTTTGACCAACTCCAATCAGAATCTAATTAAGATCCTAGAGGATCTTATATCAATCTTAGTTAATAGAGTCAGAGCCTCTTTAGGATTCTACTCGGAGATTGACATGGTAAGTGCCATATCTGTAATGAACTAGTACGGCTTACGTGTCATTACCGCCACGTGTCGCCCGTAGAATGGAGGGATATTTTTAGCTATATCAGTTAACATACAAGCATCCTCATGTAGCCTTGTCCATTTCCGTTCCTTATGGACATGCTTGATTCCTAACATCACATTTATTAGCCAGCAACCACAATCAAGTAACAAAGACCAGTAGCTCTTGCGGTTTCGATTGACGTGGCCAAGGGGGACAAAGCATGGCCCATCTCTTCAAACACTACATGAGTTGACTCATTTGGTTAGACGGATTGCACAGCCCCGAGTCAACCACGATCTAAGTCAACATTGACACACATTAGTTATTGTTATTGCTGTCGACCTTCGCCAAGATCGCTGATGGTCACGGCCACTGCTGCCAGAATCAACCCACCTACAAGGGCATTGATCACTTCCGACGCCATTTTAAGGTATCTATAGCCCTCCGCGGTCTGGCCGAGGACAACATTGTCGTAAGTTACCCATTCCTACATTTGCCAGTATCCGTCTCGGCTATTACCAGGTCATCAGTTTGCACTCTACTGTTGCTGATGAACCGTTCACCCATGTCGTAGTGCTCCACGAATGGTTTGTCCCACATCACCGGCATTTGGCATGAACACTACTGATGTGGTGATTCCTGTCTACATGAACTAGTTTTTGTCACTAAGGCATTGCTACTGCTATCCCCTTAGTTTTGAAACCCCAGAGACGTTGTTGGTGGATTGATGGCCGGATTGAAATCCAACGGTATGGGATGGACGGGTGGTCGTTGCTCCATCTGCTATTGGTCCCATTAGCATCCTCATCTCTGGGGATCACTGCAGGTGCTGCTTACATACTTATCATGCACACATCCTGATATGCACCTAGATGTGCATGCACCGGCGCACGAGTAGATGTGTTATATGGCGAGGTCGGGTCTTCACCATTGATTGCACTGTCAGCGACTATTTGTGATCATGTTGCCTCCAAATTATTGTTTATCAGACTGCTTTTAAGATCCACTCAACTTGACTTGCTTTTCGGGCTAGCCCTCGTGAGCAAAGTGCTCTATAGACCGCCGACACTTTTGACTTGACCGAGGCGACTATGCATTTGACTCCATCAAAAGTGTACTCGACAAGACTTGCAGTTGGGCTTTCCTTCTTTCGCACATTCTTTAGTTAACCTTCACTTTCTATATCGATAGTGTGCTCGACGAGGCTAGCACTTTCGAAAGATGAAGACGGTTTGAAGTTTCATCATATTGGAGGTGTGCTCGACAAGACTTGAAATGCGACTTGCCTTTCTTTGTATAGTCTCATGTTGACCTACACTTCCACAAGTCAAAACTCGACAAGATTCATTATTAGACAGGCCCTCTCTTTGCTTGGCAATTGGACTTGACAGGACTTCCACGTTCCTTGCATTCGGCATGACAGACTATTTAGAATCAAGACTTTATTATAGACTGCAGTTTTCTTTTGCGCCGTATGTAGTTTTAGCTTGTTCGGGCTAATTGACGGTGTAGTTGAGGCTCATACTGAAAAGCATTGATCATGCAGTTTAAACTTGTAACATCCTAAAAATTCTGGAACATTAAACACTCGCTCGATCATTCACTCTAAGACAATATTAACCTCACAACCAAGAGGGCAGTCATCATCAGAGCAACTAAACCTTTAATCAAATCATACTCTCAACTGACTGTTATAAATCAAATACCAAATATAATTCTAAAAAACATAAAATTAAATAATACTATTAAACCATGCAGGGATTCTAATGGAAAATACAAAGATCAAATCTCTTCTTACGCTCGACCTAATCCACACAGGCAACCTCAACCTAATGCTGATTATCACCTACGGAAAGCAAGTCAAAGGAGAGTGAGCTTTTGAGAGCCCAGTAAGTTAGATCAATGATTTAAAAACAAGAAAATGATACAGATGATTTTACATTCAAGCCCAAATAACAACTTTTATAATGGAGAAACAGAGTGATTCAAATGATTTTCTATATACAATCAAATGATAGTTTTAAAAGGGTTTTCAAATAAAACCACATCATTTCAATATAAACATAGGGATGAGTATCAACTTAATCCCTTAATCAATAATCATTTCAAACACTTCAGGTGAAATAAAATAGAAACATGAAACGTTGAACATGAGCAGTACATTATAGCAAAGCCACCGCGGCAGTGCTCGATACGCTTTACATATGCATATATGTACACTGACTAGTCCATTTAGGTACTAGTTTAATCCAACCAGCAGACCATCCTTATAACTCCAGCAATACAGACCATCCTTATAACTCCCAGATTTACTAACTCATGTGAATATTGAGAAGAAATACAATTCAAAATATTTTATGATAATCGAATCAATAGAAGAAATGAGAATGAACAAAGAATTCTAACGATCGCTTAAGGTTCAAATTAGGGTCCAAATATTTTCAGAAAAAATTATAAAATCATAATTCAATAAAATTCAAGGAACAATTAAGATTAAAACATATGGATTCAGAATGATGAGTAGAGTTCGGATGGAATTCCTTACTTCGGTCCAAGCTATGCGAAGCTAATCAACGTCGATCCAAAAATCTTTGAATTAACCTAAATTGGCAATCCATTTGTTAGAACACAATCTATGCTACTATACTATAAACCTAATATTAACTACCCACCATGTACTCACTTCTAACGTCAAAATCACACAACCCAAAGCAGGCCTTCACACGGCCAACCTAACCGAAAATCCCGTACACTCCTTAATGCGCAATAATATCTCAAAATTCATAATAAATCACAGTAAAATACTTTTATAGCTTAAAAAATTATAAAAATTCAAACTATGAATATTCTGAAATTTTGAATATTTTCAAATTAAAATAATTTCTTTAAATGCAATAAAAACCCATAAATAGCCATAATTATTTCTAGTTGAAAATAAGTTCCAAAAGTTTTGTAACAGCTTTAGAATACTTATAAAAAATTATAATTTTAAATTAAAGAACATCAAAAGTATTTTTAAAATTTTTGTTTTGCTAAAACCAACGCAATACGGAATTGATAGCAAATCAATTTTAAAAATTATCAAACTTAAATTGAGGCATATTTATACCAAAAAAAATTACTTAAATTTTCTTAGAACATTTTCATGAGTTTAAAGGCTCCAAAAGAATTTCACAAATCTGAAATTATAGAAATTACTAAAAATACATACACTTTCAAAAAATTATAAAATTTTGCCACAAATTCTAATATAGCTTAAAGTATCATACTTAAAAATTTTTCACCTCAACAATCACTGTACGCCATTCCATGCATGTATCGTACCTAACGCTAACCCAATACCCACTAATTGCACACCCAAAACTCACTTGTTCTTCTTCCTCAATCTCTACACTCACGGACCCGAGCCTTAGTCACACCAACTCACCAACACGCAACTTGCAACTCACTTTTATTTGCCAACACACACACACACACGCACGCACGCATCCAAAAATCACACACTCACACAGCTTATATCACATAAGCATACAAAATAAAACTCCCCACACACACAGTCACCCCTGCCCACTCTCAAACCCATTATACACGCACACATATTCACGTCCCTCTTTTTTGTCTCAATTCCCACACATAAAACACACACACACACACACACACACACACACACAGCACACGTACAAACTCACGCACTCATTAAAAACACCCACACTCCACAATCACACACACATTCAACCTACACCCACTATCTCACGGCAGTGGGTCTTTCTCTTTGTCTCTTTTCTTTTCTTCAACACACCATCCACACTTATACACCTACTGATGCCAAGGAAAGTGGGTTCGCAGTCGACGTAGAGGTGCCACAAGGAATGCAGTCCGACTCAGATGCCAAGTATGTTGATGTGAGACACAGTAAGGGCGGAGCAAGGGCAGAGACCAAGGGCTTCCCAGATAGAGCCTGAGGGTGGCAGTGCTGCGAGGGCGATGGCGCAGGATGAATATACTATGATAGTCACAGTCTGATGCTTAGGTCCGATGTCAGGGCCTGTATGTTTCTCTCTCTAAGATTCTAGAGTGAGAAAGTGAAAGTGTTCTGAAAATGTCTAATCCTCAAATAAATTCTCAAGACCTCTATTTATAGAGGTTGAGATGATGATGTCATCACGTGACATGTGGCACTCCCTGGGAGTGACACGTCACTGAGGGGTCCACAGCTGCCAGTCTTCCGCGGACTATCGAATCGCATATTCACCCTACCTGCCCCACACAGCGTCGCTCTGTCTGTCTAGAAAGACTGGCTCGCACAACGTCAGTGTGGCAAGAGAAACCCCTTGATCTAGCCTCCAATCCAAGCCCTTGCAGAGTCCCACAGGCCTGGCAGTGGTGGGGAAGACCCGACGCCCAACTGCCAGGCAGACTAGGCGCGATGCCTTTCGAAGACCTGCTCTTGTCTTGGAGTGACCCGAGGGTCATAGTCCATAGGGGTGCCGACGCAAGCCCCTAGTGCCGGAGCACGTAGGCCAGTCACGAAGACACCCTAACAGAGATAGTGTCCCGAAGGAATCGCCTATCCCGCGGGTGAGTCCTATTGCTGGAGCACTCAGAGCGCGTTAAGGTAGCATCGCGGAGGAGCCGTCTGCCTGGCTGAAGGGGAGTTGAATAGCTCCCTGACGGGGATAGTGTCCCGGAGGAGTCGCCTATTCCGTAGGCCGAGGTAGCATCCCGGAGGAGCCTTCTACCTGGCGAAAGGGGAGTTAAAGAGTTCCCTGGCAGATATAGTGTCCCGGAGGAGTTGCCTATCCCACGGTGAGTCCTTGTGCCAGAGCACTCGGAGCGAGTCAAGGTAGCATCCCGGAGGAGCCGTCTATCTGGTGGAAGGGGAGTTGAAGAGCTCCTTGGCAAAGATAGTGTCCCGGAGGAGTCGCCTATCCCCGCGGTGAGTCCTTGTGCCAAAGCACTCAGAGCGCGTCAAGGTAGCATCCTGGAGGAGTCGTCTACCTGGCAGAAGGGGAGTTGAAGAGCTCCCTGGCGGAGATAGTGTCCCGGAGGAGTCGCCTATCCCCCTGGTGTTGCACACTCTGGAGAGTGGGTCGAAGCATGTTCCACGACCAAGGCAAGGTGCACATGGTATGGTGAAAGGATGGACTGATGCAAGGAGCATGGTAGTGTGACAGAGAGCCAAGGGGAACGACTGTGTTAGTGGTGCGGCGCATGGGTGCGGCGTAGTGAGTAAGGTACCTGGGGCACGTCTGTGTTAGTGGCGCACGAGCACAGCGACGAGCGTCGCGGAGACAACACTTGGTACCGGGGCACATGTTATGGAAGTGGTGAGGCGACGAACGTCGAGAAGCAATACTTGGTGTCGGGGGCACGTATCATGAAGATGGCGCATGGGCGCGGTGACGAACGTCGCGGAGCAATACTTGGTGCCGGGGCACATGTCATAAGAATGGTGCATGGGCGAGGCGACAAAGATTGCAGAGCATATACTTGTTACCGGGGCACATGTTATGAAGGTGACGCATGGGCGCGGCGACGAACGTCGCGGAGCAATACTTGATGCTGGGGCATATGTCATAAGAATGGCATATGGGCGCGGCGACGAAGGTCGCAGAGCATATACTTGGTGTTGTGGCACATGTTATGAGAATGGCGCATGGGCACGGCGACGAAGGTCGCGGAGCATATACTTGGTGCTGGGGCACATGTTATGAAAGTGGTGCATGGGCGTGGCGACGAACGTCGCGGAGCAATACTTGATGCCGGGGCATATGTCATAAGAATGGAGAATAGGCGCTGTGATGAAGGTCACGGAGCATATATTTGGTGCCCTGGCACATGTTATAAGAATGACGCATGGGCGCGGCGACGAAGGTTGCGGAGCATATACTTGGTGCCGTGGCACATGTTATGAGAATGGCGCATGGGCGGGCGACGAAGGTCGCGGAGCAAATACTTGGTGTCGGGGCACATGTCATAAGCATGGCGCATGGGTGCGGCGACGAACGTCGCGGAGACAGTGCACGGGCACGCATCGGGTGTCCCAAAGATGGGATTTGAGCTGAGTGTACCTGTCATGATGAATGCAACATGTAGTAATGACAAAGTTGGAAGTGATGGTACGCGGTTGTCAGTGACGGGTCATTTAGTGGTAGTGCGCGACTTTGGGTGACAGGCATCGCGGGAGCGATGCGCGGTCGCGGACGACGGACGTCATGAGGTTGATGGACGGTGGATGTTGCGAGGTTCGTGCACGACGGACGTCACGAAGTTCATGCGTGATGGACGTCGAAGTTGATGGACGACGGACGTCGCAAGGTTCATGGACAACGGACGTTGCGAGGTTGATGCACGACAAACGTTGCGAGGTTCATGCATGACGAACGTCGCGATGTTGATGGACGACGGACGTCGCGATGTTGATGGACGACGGACGTCGCGAGGTTGATGGACGACGGACGTTGCGAGGTTGATGCACGACGGACGTCGCGAGGTTGATGTACGAACGTCCGTAAACATCGCGGAGGTGCAAAGACTTGAGAAAAACAAGTGCGCGCAGGAGTGGAGGCCATAGGCCAAAGATTAGGGGAAGGCCAAGGCCACCACCCCCGGGGAGGCCGAGGCCGACCCTAAGGGTTGGCCAAGTCCAATGGCCAACTCCCATGAAGGGAGGCCAAGGCCACTCCCCCTTTCGTTGAACTTCGGGCGTGCCGACGGAAGGTGTTTTGATGGACAAAGACAAATCCAAAAGTTGTGTTGCGACGAGCGTGTCAACGTGAATCGTACCCACGTGACGAACAAGGTGCATAAGTCACATACGAAGTGTACGAAGCGAACAAAGCGCAAAAAAGGACCTTGGTGAAAAGTGAAGAACCGGGAGGGGAAGGCCAAAGCCAACCCCCCTGGGAGGCCGAGGCCGACCCCATGGCCTTGGGTGAGGCCGAGGCCGACCCCATGGGGTTAGCCAAGGCCTTTGCCCCTTGACCTCATTGCCCCGGTTGCGCCGTCTGTCAATGTTTTTGGTGAAAAAGTTCTCGGGTGGTTTTGGTGTGATGAACGTGCTACCGTGAGTGACGTTGACGTAAAATAAATGGTGACTAAGTCACGTGTGAGGCGTGTGATGCAAAGAATGCACGTGACTTGGGTGCACGCACTTTGACCGGTTCGAAGCGTTGAAGAATTGATTGTTGAATCCATTGACGTGTTCGCGTGAAATGGGACCCTTATTGGGCCCTTGGGTACGACTAGAATAGGTTGGGAACACGTACACAACACATCTACACACACTCATGCACACACACTTTACACACACACACACACACGACACATGCAAACACACACACACACACATACACACAAGCATGCAGAAGGCACACCACACACACCACCTCATGACTGAAATTTCAGCCCCTCACTACCTCTCTCTCTCTCTCTCTCTCACACACACACACACACACATATGAAAAGCACCACAAGCACACATCGCACACCAGCTGCCATTTCAGCAGCCCCATCTCAAGCATTATTGCTCTCTCCATGGCAGCCATGGCTGCCATATACATCAACTCTTGATTGCCTAACATTGGTACCCCTCTTTCTCTCGTGGACGCACTAAAAAATGCATGTACACAGCCATGGCACCCGTGCAAACACAGCTATGGCAGCTGTGCAACACAGCCATGGCAGCCCCTCTATGGTTGTCCTCACTCTTTCTCCTTCTCTCTTACACTCGCATGAACCCACATATATTCACACTCACATATACACATATCCCATGCTACCCATCACCCTCACCAATATACGCATCAACTGATAATCATATCAGGAATAAAGTATAGGCGCCACTGATTCCAATTCATACGATCCATATCCAGCACTTGTCTTTGCTAAGGAAGAACCAATTCATACGATCCATACCCAGCCCATCCTTGTACCCAAACCCATATGCACCCTCACATATATACCCTGTAACCGATGGCAGCCTGTTGTTCTCTCATCTCACGCAGCCACATCACCCATCCGCACACTCAAACACTTACGGCATAACACCAAAACTCACTCAGATGAACTGCCCTATGGCAGCTTCTCCTTTGGCGACAACTCTATCTCACGACCACTCAAAGCAGTACCATATATCCACAAAAAATGTCACGGTATGACACAAAATCTACACTTTTGCACAGCAGGTACAACTACCCCCATGATCACCTCTTTACAGCTACCACATATACTAGATAAAATAGAGTAGAAAAGCCTTGAGACTTAGCGGATAAGATAATCCCATCGCCGGCAAATGGGTTTCCTTCTTCAAGCCTCTTTCTCTCTATCTCTCTGTCGTGGATTGGATGAGGGAAGGCTAAGGTCGGCTGCTCTCTAATAGAGCGAGAGAGAGAGAGAGAGAGAGAAAGAGTGTGTGTGTGTGTTGTGTGTCCACCAATCATCTGGCCGTTCACGTGTGATCGTGAACGGCCTAGATTATATCCTTTTTAAGCTAACCGCTACAAAGAGTAGCGGTTAGCTTTGTGTCACTTTTGCCATCCACTCTTTTTAGATACATAGACCCCACTTTATCTCTCTCTCTCTCTCTCGCTCTCCCCACTGCCCTAATGACGTTGCCGATGGACGAGGCCGGCGACAACAGACGACAACGTCTTTGGCCCAAGTCGTCGCTACCGCACCCAAGCTGCCGCCCATCGCTGCTGCATCTTTCCACCGCCGTCACATCCCTTTTCTGTAGATGGATTTTTTTTTCAGATCTGTGCCTAACAACGACGCTGGTAGACGACAACACCGATGAACCGAGACAAGGATAGATGGACGACGGCGTCTTTGGCCCAAGCCGTCGTCACCACTACCCAATGCCGGCTGACAACACTGCCGGAGGGATGATGCCGACGAAGACACAAACCGAGAATAGATCCGAAAGCCTTCGCCGCTCACTCTTCCGTCCATTGTGCCATATTCACCGTCCTTTGCCAAGCCACCGCCACAGCATCTGTCGCCGTTGACGGAATTGAGATACAATTATTTACTTTTTCTTTTTTTTTTCGGATCTATTTCAATATTTCAATAATCACTTAAGTTTCTTTTGTATCTTTTTTCAGTTTTGAATGAGATTTGTTTGGTAATTCTTGGTTTAATTGACATGTACTTGAGTTTGTTCATGGATGAGATGGTTTAATCGACAATATATTTGAGATTGTTGTTTGCGATGAGATAAATGATTGCATAGATTACATCAGTATATTTGAGATTGTTGAGTTTGTTGTTTGCGACGAGAGCAACAATTGCATAGAGGGATACAAAGAGAGAGACGACTGAAATGGGGAAAGGTCGTGTTTTCCTAACTGCTACAAAGTGTAGCTGTTAGACACTATACATGTCTTGGGGGACATGCGAGGAAGGGGCATTCTGGGCATAATTACTAACCGCTACTATTTGTAGTGGTTAGCTTCAAAGGGATATAATCTGGGCTGTTCACGATCACACGTGAACGACCAGATGATTGGTGGAGAAATAGTTATTTCTACACCGGTAAACAGGGATCAATTCCCTATATATATATATATATATATGTGTGTGTGTGTGTGTGTGTGTACACACACACGCCCTTCTACTTATTCACTTTATCGCTAAATTTTTCTTACCCCAACTTTATTATCGCGAAACGGTCCAAAAATAATTATTTATAGTTATTTATGCGCTACAAATTTATTAACAGGTTGTTATGCTATGTCATTTCACAAATCTTTGCTAATAAGCGTATCGATTCTAAAAATAAATTTGTCGCTAAAAGATATATCGATGCTAAGAAAATTAATTCATCGTTAGAATACACGCCCACATTAAGCATAAAAATATTCTCCCTAAAATGTCAATTAATTTGTTAGAAGTATTTTAGGGTTTTGGATATTACAAAACTCGTGTTGAGGAGCATTGATCTTGTAGTTTAAGCTTGTGCTAAGGAGCTTTGATTTGATTTTTGCCTTCACTTCAAGCATCGAACATCGAGCTTGATCGAATTAAGACACTTTGAATTTAGTGGAAGAGCTTCAAAGCTTGACCTTTAAACACATAACTTGACTCTAGCCTTCAATTTTGCACTTAAAGCTTTGATCAAGTGAAGGCTACTAGGGTTTCTATTAAAGGGCTTTAGAGCTTGACCTTCCAATAAACGACATTAACTTTCAAATCCGGCTTGAAGCGTGATGGCATGAGGACAACATGACTTGGATTTTTTTTCTTTTAATAGCCAAGGGTTGTAGAGCTTGATCTTGGATATGATTTTTGTGCATCCCATATGAAGGCTTGACCTTTTAAACTTTGAGGGGCTTCAAGAAATGCTGAGTCATTTGGCAATCATATGAAGATTTGAATGCCCCCAGCACTGAGACCTTAGGTAATCTTTTCTCTCGCGGATGACAAGAAGCTAAGAAGACTATAACCGAAAGATGTTGGAAGTGTTTTCTGACTCTTCCACTTCCTCGTCATCTAAATGGATTTCCCCTTTTTTAGACAAGTCCATAATCACCTTCTTAAGTGTGAAGCACTTTTCGATTGGGCTGAGGAGACGGTGGTACTTGCAGTATCTCGACTTGTCAATCTACCCCGCCTCTTTTGGAAGTTTTAACTTGGGGAGATTAATAAGCTTATGTTCGAGTAAGAAGTCCAGTATCCTTGGGAATTTCAAGTCTAAAAAGGGATATATATTTTTTGTTCCAATTCTTTCTACTTGGGCCACTGTCTTTTGCTCCCTTAAGGTTGATCTTTCTTCTTGTCTTCTTTTTATGTTTGTTTAAGATCTTCCACGGAGTTGCAGTGACAACCATCGAATCTTTCGTGGTTGGTTTTGAACTCAACCGCCTTTTCACTTCTCTGGTTTCTTCACGAGGGTCACCTATCAGTGGGTTACCATCACTCACTATGGTGATATCCATGTTGTAGCCTTATGTTGCCAGCTCCTCAAAGGTATAGGGTTTGTTACATTGAAGATCCCAATGCATGCCTTGCATACACATTTTTGAGGTAAAGGCTTCTAAATAGTCTTCTTTATAATCAAAGCTCATGGCTCGCCAACTACTGATGTAGTCCACTATAGGATTCTCTTTTCATTGCTCAGAGTTAGAAAGTTCTATCATGCTCAAAGTCACGGGTGTTGTGGAAACGATTTTGGAATTTGCTCTCTATTTCTTCCCAACAATGTATCAATTTGGGCTCTAAGTTAGTATACTAATAGAAGGCACTCCTTTTAAGAGATTGGACAAACTACTTTAGGAGGAGGTCCCCTTCCATCCCATCATTGTTGCAAGTCCTGATAAAATGGGTGACATGTTGCCTTTGCTTGCCTGTCCCATCAAAATGTTGGAACTTAGGTGGTCGATACCCAACTGGCATCATGTTGGCGACTCACTTCGTGTGAGTTTTCGAGTACATGAGATTATCGCAAGAGGGTCTTCCATATTGAGACCTGATCGTGTCTGCTGTCTTGTAGTTGTTGGACATACAGGGAAGCGACAGATATGGAATTGTTCTCCTTGTTTTAGTATCTACCAGAGGTGGATAAATCATGATGCCCATTGGTATCATTATTCTTGGAGGTCTTGTTGACTTCACCACGGTTGGACTCTTCATTAGTTTGCAAGCCTAAACTATTCATGCCAGTTGCAATCTAAAAATCTTTTTATTATATGGTCTTAGTCAGCTTTTCAATGGCATGAGACATAGAGCTGCTTATCCACTAACAATGATCTGGTCATCATGACTTGTATGGTAATGGGAGGTGTTAAGTGTGTGACTCGAAGCGTGCTAGGGACACAGGTTGTTTTGGGCTCCTCAGGGAAGATCACGATTATGAGTAAGTGCTGGACTCTTATATAAGGCGTACTGGAATCATGCTGGAGGCATTCCATGATGCGTGTTCTCTTCTAACCCAAAGTAAGGGATTTTGATCTTGATATCCCACCTTCCTGGAAACCCAGAACAACGAGCTCTTTGAATTAGAAGGGCGCTTATAATGAGTATAGCACATGTCTTTTTTATTAGTTGATCGATGGGATAAATGGTCAGTGGCTTGAAAACTGCCCCGCCACTCGACTGGGAATAATAATTTCATCTTTTGCCCTGCTGCTGCTATTTCTTGTAGCGACCCTTTCATGATGCTCTCCATGCTTTAAGCCTAATGTACTGTCTTTGGTGCTATTAAGGTGTCGAAGGTTATTTGAAAATCTTCTACAGAAAAAGAGATCAGAGGCAGAGCGGTCCCATTGGGCATGCCAAAAACTTGTACATACAAATTTTGTGTCTGAAGCTGTGACACAAGTAACAATTGCACAACTTTAATTTATTTATTTGCATGAAGGGTTACACCACTCTGTGATTTAGGAACAATATATGGTAAAATCCTCTAATTCGATTCTGATTTGGGAATGATCTAAGGGCTGAAATAACTTAATCTTGAAATGTGGGCTTTCATTTCTTCAATCTTTGCGGTTACAAGATTGTTCAAATGATGCTTGATCGAGGGCTTCAAAGCTTTATCTTGAGTGAATGTGGTGATCCTTGACTTGTAGGGTCACCGTAGTTGAACATGAACTCCTCTTTGCTTTAAGACCAAAGAGAAATTAATCTTCGTGTCTTGGAAGTGTTCAATTGGAGAACAAAACCAGATTAGTGCGTATTGTTCTTCAAATGAAGCACAAAGTATAAGATGATAGAATTTCGGCAGAGCTTTGGCTTTGATTGCAAGATCCTGCCTGCCTTTCTTCTTTTCCCCAAGCCTTTTATTTATAGGCAAAATTGTGCGCTCAATTATGGAAAACCCACAATTTGGGCTTTGACTTCATAGTCAAAGAGATTTTTCTTCTTTATAAAAAATTAGAATTTCTTAGTTAAATGGATTCTTATTTGTATTTAATTTAGATACTTCCCTTAAGTCAAAGTTAACTTATTTGACCTTTATGTTAGCAAGAACACATACTTAGGTTAGAGTAATTACTTTTCATTGGACTGGTCCTTCCAATTTAGCTTTGGCTCGAGCCCACCATTTTGTTTGACTCAAAGTCAGCATTGGCGCATTTTTCGCGATGTTGATATTTGACCAATCAACAAAATATTGCATTTTTGACTAGTACAAATTTTTTGGTGTCTACAGTGCCCATACGCTAATTGTGTGAGGCTATGATCCTACATTGGTTAAGTACCGAAGCTAAGATGACTTGCATACATGGACGATGCCTTCATCAAGATTGTCTCGATGTTACTTTATGTCTCGATGTTACTTTATGTCAGTTAAGATAGATCAACTAGTCGGGATGACTTCAAAACATTATCAATTTTTGAGGAGACTTATTGTGGTGCATGATATATTAAGATATAAGGATTCCCTACTCTTGTAACTGGTTCTAGGGGCGGAGCTACGCTTGTACGAGGGGGGGCTATTGTACCCCCTCAAATTTTGGAAATTTCAGTCACAGACTCTCTCTCTATCTTCTCCTCTCAGTTTCACAACCTCTTAGTTCTCACCGTCTCACGGCCACGGGCGCTTCACTCCGACAAATCATAGATGGCGGCCACACGTCTCTTTCTTTCTCTCTCTCTCTCTCTCTCTCTCTCTTCTCCTATCAATTTCACAACCTCTCAATTCTTACTGTCTCACGGCCACGGGTGCCTCACTCTGGCAAATTACAGACGGGCGACGGCGGCCACGACACGAGCCCACAAACTATCTTATATAGATCTGGATCTGGGATGTCTACAGATCTGGCCTAGATCTACGAGCCGACAGTGACGAATGACGACTCACTGATGACCTCATCTCAACCGGTGACGAACGATCTTCAGTCTTCACTTCATCGGCGGCAAAGAACCCAGTAGCAGAGGCAGGGGGAGGCACAGGGGGGCACGTGCCCCCCTGCTGCCTCCTTCTTTTTCGTTTAACCATAGCAGATTAGCACCATTCTTTCACTGCTTCAGAAATGGTGGTAAATGGTGATGTCCAGCAGTTTAGATGAGAGAGAGAGATAGGGGGAAACAAATGGATGGGTTTTAAGGTGGTAGTTAGAAGGGTAGGTTTTAGAGGATGGACTTAAATGCTTGAATAAATTTCACCTATTGATTAAATAATAATGGTCATGATTTTTAGAAAGAGCTCCATATGTTTTAATAATGACAGTAATATATAATGCTATGGTGAATGTGCACAACAAATGGACATTTTACTAAAAAAAAGTGCTCATAAAATGTGAAGTTTGCTAAAACACTTAGAAAAATACGTCACTTAATAAATTATATTTAAATTAGGAGATTACAGTAAAAGACGCATTTAAAAGAATGTTACTCAAATAAACATCATAAATAAACCCTTTATACTATATTTTGTGACGCAACTCCAATCTTTGTCTTTGCAGTTGTCTCAATCTTTGTTCTTTGAATATTGGATCTTGGATATAGTAAATTTGAATAACTTATTACGGAGTATAAGATTGTCTCTTGATCTCTTTATTCTTTCATACTAACCGACGGATCATGTGTTCGACAAAAGGTGGGACACAAAAATTATGAAGTCTATGTTGATCTAGTAAAGTGTAGTTAGGTGTTATGTGGAATTAAATTGACACACAAATTTTTGGGTTACTCTTCCATTTACTAGAGGTCGGAAGTGAGTATATGAATTGACTACTCATAAATTTAGAGTGATTTACTCATGCCCTTTCGACCTACGCTCGATTGCATTGTATGTTTTTTGGGTTTATACATTCTCACAATAGATAGGCTTATGATTTAATTTTCTGTTGTGTATGAGGTGCCTACCCTGTGTACGGTTTCTGGCTCCGTCACTGCAAGAACCAACCGCCTGTGAGGCGTTGACAGTGACGTCGTTCTGAATCTGAGGTCAGTGTGCATTTCGAACAACTTTTTTCCTATTTGAGTAATCAATTGATAAGTTTAGGTTGTTAATTGTGCATTTGTGAATTGAGATTATTAATTGATGATTTTAGGTTATTAATTAAAGATTTTAGGTTGTTAATTGTGCATTGTGGTATTAAGAATTGAGATTGTTGATGGAGGATGTGACCCAATTGGATTGAAATATCAGATATGTGTAGTTTGAACAATTTTTTTTTCTCATTTGAGCATTGATTATTTGATTGACAATTTTTGTGCTATTTTACTTATAATTTTTTTTTACTAATTTGGATATATTTAGTACCCCATGGAGTTAAATCCTGGCTCCGCCCCTGACTGGTTCTTTCTGATTCTTAATAAATATTTCTACAATTAACGAAAAAATAGCCTTGTAAGAAAGCAACTCAACAGTGAAATAAATATTTCTGAGCTAGATTTGACTTGTATGCACAAATTGGTCCTAGACCACATAGCTTTCTTCTTTTTCCAACTTCAGTTCCGGGGTATTTTAGTGTGACCAATGAGATGTAGACACGTTTGTGTAGCAAAGTGCATGGCAAAAATGCTAATAGTTAAAGACAATTGTTTTTTTTATCTGAGGGAAGTTATGATTTCAATAGTAGGTGGCTGTTCGGGCACTCACTCACACAAACTCGTATACATGCATAATTATCATATCAAACCAGACAAACCCAAGTAATCATATTTCGTGACAACATATATTTAACATGTAGAAACCGTTTATAGATAACATATGCTCCAGTTAAACTCATATTTTCAAGTGGAGGTATACCAAACATATTTCAAATGCAATCAAATCCTATACACACCCATGTAACTAGCAACAATCAATTAGCATGCGAGTCATAATTATAAAGTTATATCCATAGAATTATTTACGTAATTATCATCCAAGCTTTAAATGCAATAGGTCGTATCAATAATTACTCTAGCCACATAATTAAGCATGATACGCATAATTGTCCATTAATCACGCTAAGCATAAAACAGTGCATATAAGCCATGTAGACAACCATATAACTTATCATCAACTAATTACATACAAATTGTCTTATTAAATTACTACTCTCAACACATAATTAAGCATGGCATATATAATTGTCCATTAATCATGCTTAGCATACATATTATATATAATCCATGTAATTAATCATATAACTAGTTCATATATTAACAAATTTAAATATCATATATTAGATACAAATACCACATGTTAAATACAAATATATTTAGTATCAGATAATTCATGCTTGCAAATACAAATGCCATACTTAACAATTATTCACACTTAACAAATATCATACAAATGTATATTAATTTCAAGTAATAAAACAATATAAACGGATATTAATTTCAAGTACTATAACAAACATAAATAAGAGCACAAACAAATAAAGGTGTAGATCTCCTACCTGAATACGTCAATCTGCCAAATCTAAATTATAAATTTTCATTTGAGAATAACTAGCGACGATTCCTCGAATAACTTCCTTTTCATTTACTATGCTACAAATTCATAATAAAAAGTGTGAACATATGCCAATAACTTATTAAATTAATGAAACACTAAACTATTAAACTAATTAACCTAAAAATTAAAAATAACAAATAAAAAGAGAAATTAATACCTTTTCAATTCATAGAGATAAAAAACAGAGAGAATGCATGGAGAGTCCTACTATAATTGGGATATATATATATATATATATATATATATATATATATATATATATACATATATATATATACATACATATATATATACATACATACATACATACATATATATATTCGAATTCGATGGAGTGCTATTTTTCTTCCAAACTCTCAATTCAGTTTTCTGAAGTTTTTTATTTTTCTTAGATATATAATATTAGTTGTCTATATTCTATTGGCTACAAGTATAGTTATGGAGCTTTGATAGTAACTGCCCCACTTTCATGTCCTAATTTGTACCAATCTAGTTACCCCTTGCTTGCGTTTAAATTGCCTTTGCTTACCTCTTCTTTCTCTTGCAGCCTATGGAGCCACTCCTGAGTTAAAATTACCTTTAAAAAATCATATGCAATCTAAGGTTCCTGCTATGCTTTCTTGACATGAGCGCACACACCCCCATGAGACACCCAAACACTCCTCAAATCTCACCTTCTTTCCTCTGAATCTTTTCTCTTGCAGGCGTAATGTTTGTAGCCGAAAAATATCATTTCATTTCATGTCCAATAGACGTGGGTCGTTGAGTTCTATATTAGTTGCAAAGCTATTTTGTGTTTTCTAAAGGTATCTTCAAGACCTTTAATGGTTACTAGCCCACAAATGTGATGCAAGAAATTATGATTAAAAAAAAAGCTAGTGGAGGCTAAATCTATAACTATTTTTCACTAGAAAAAGAAAGCACCTCATGTGACCAATATCTTGAACTAGCCAAATAAAATATGAAATTGGCATCACCCTAGAAATTAATTGTTGCGTCCTCATTTTGGTCACAACTTACGATAAAAGTGTTTTACCTTTCACATTTTGTTAACTTGTAAAGTTTGACTATCTAATATATAACACGGGATTTTAATGAAAGAAGTCTTCAAGAAACTTGACATTGGATAACAATCTTAATATCCTCTAAGTAAAACTATGAAAAAAGTCACTGTGAAAGCCTTGAAATTTCACGACAAAGTTATGAAGAACTCTCAAAGTCAATTTTAAAGATCAATGTATTGCAAGATCCACTTGAACTTCTCATCTCATGTTATACAAGAAATTTTGACAAAGAAAGGATAAGACAGAATTAACACTTAATCGTCACTTAAAGGTGGAAAGCGTCATTGATGCATCTTTTCAGCAACCAATGAGTGTGAGTTTCATTGAAATAAAATTAGTTAGTCCTACTTAGAAAGAGATAGTGTAAATACTCCGACCTTCTAAATAAATAGTCTTTGCCAAATTTAATTTCTAAATGTTGACTATCGAATGCATAGATCTGGGTATTAGCTAGATACATTGTCGAGGTTTTATGCTTCTACCTTAAAATTTTGAATCCCATGAAGTCGTCACCTTAAAAACCAAGGACACGAATGACTTATGATATAATAGTGCATAGCACGAGTTTTAGCTAGTTTTAGAAGAGAGAGGGGGAGAGGGAGAGAGAAAGAGAGAAAGAGAGAGAGAGTCTGAAAGAGGAAGAGAGGAATTACTTTAACTGTAGGAACAGAGATATAAATTGTGGGGTAAAGTTTCCATAAAAGAAAAAAAAAGGGGGAAAGAGAAGATGAAAGAGCACACAACTAACTTTCCATTAATGGAAAGTTAGAGAGAAGAGAGGAGGAATGGGAGAGATTCGTAAGTGAGAGTGAGAGAAATAAACAAAAATGGAGAGAACAGAGGGGGAGAGTAACCGGTTGATTGTATGGTGCAAGTGATTCAGTGTTATGGGCTTATTGAAGATGATTGAGACTAACAGATATGATTGGTCAATTTTTTATATTATTAAAGAGAATGGATTCTCATTGGTTAGTGAAATAGGTTGCAAAGTAACTCAACCATACTGGATTAAAGTAAGAAGACATGAGCTGCCATGTGGCCACGTGTCGTGCTATGGTGCCGCCATTTCTCGCGTTTTCGTCAATTGCGCGCAAAATTTGTCTAGACTTTAAATGCACGTAGAAGCTTTGTCCGATGTTTGATTGAGTCGATTTGCATTGGACTTGTATCGTCGAGTTCTTTAATTAGAATATACTAGAGAAAATATTTGTGAAATTCAATAATTTACCATTTTGCCATTGGTTAACAGTTAATACCTCTTTAAGCATGCTTGACCGCAAAAATTACGAAACATGTTTTATTTTATTTTCACAACGAATGTAACACATTTAATATTTCATTCAAGTTTAAATGTGTTTAAAGTTAATAAAATTATTAGAAACTAATTAAGATTAGAGCCTCACAATTATAGTGTTGGATTATGGAGTGTCATACTTTTTTGTATCCCTTAATTTTGCCTAGCGATTGAGGGTGAAAACTTATCCTTTAGGAACTGATCTTGAGCTAGGCACTCTATTGGGAGAGTCTTTGACTATTCTAGGGTTCTGTGTGATTACATTGTCCGTGTTGCGAATAGAGATCTTTCTGTGGATCTCATCTTATTTGCTGTTAGAGACTTTGATATTATACTAGGCGGGAATTAGTTATCCTCTAATTACGCATCCATAGCTTGTCAGGGAAAACCCTACTAGTGTTTGGAAGCTCGTAAGTTAGGAGTAGTAGTTAAGTTAGTGTTTTGGTTTATGAGTGAAAATGATGCTTTGAGGAAAGATTGGTGTTAAGTCTGAAAGTTGGTTTGCGAGTACGTTAAGAAGTCTGGGACCCTACATTGTTATCTTGTTCATTTGTATATTGAATTCAATTGCAACTTACTTGAATCCTAATCCACTCTGAGACGTCAGAGAAGATCTCATACTTATTGAGTCCTCTTATTCTTTTTCTATGATTTTTATCTGTTTCTTTTAAATCTATTTGGCCTTGATAGGATAGTATCTGCCCACTGACCATGGGAAAGCTACGAATCCTATTAAGGACCAATAACTCCTACTGCTGGTAATTGCTTCGAGTCATTGGGTTGATTTTGCTTCGTCATACCTACATCATAGTTTCTGCAATCGTCATTTTTCAGAATGTCATAAAAGTGTATCATAAATCTAGAGAGCCAATAGGTATGATTTTGTTAAAGATTTTCTCATTTTGATTGTTTGATTGCGATTATTGTTATTATTCGACCTCTAAATACTTGACTGATATATTCATTTGCTGTGATTAATGTTAGATGCTTTGCTGTATAAGCATCACTGTTTCTTTTTTATTGGTGTTTGTTTAATGTGTTCCAGAATGGTGATATGTTATAATTGGTGCTTGTAGTTAATCTGATTATCGGAATTTTGTTGTGTTCTATTTTCAAATGATTTGAAAATTGACAATATGTTATGTACCTGTATATTTACCTGATTTAGAATTTGCATAGTTTCACGTGCCCTAATATGAGATTATGTAGACTCCTAAGCCTCAAGTAATCGATGAGTAAAAATAGGCTTCAGGAGCGTGGATTAGATTTTAACAATAAATTTGATGATTCGATATAAGATTGAGATTTTGGTTGAGGACGTAATGATACACCCCCATGTACTTGGTTTTGGAACCAAAAGGTCTTAAACGTTTAATTAAAAAGATGATCGAAGGATAAAACTAAAGATTTTTGGTAAATAATGTGATTGTGAATCATAAGTTATGTGATAACTTAGAACCTTAGAGCCTTAAACTCGAGTAAAAATGAATGCACATGTATGCAGAATCACATTATGCGTTATGTTAGGATGACACATCTCTCCGTGATGAATTCAGTAACAGTTTGGATTCGTTTGATTTAAGAAATCAGGAGGCGTAGTGAAAGCCTAGTGCATTTGTGAAATGTGAGTGCTTAAAGCGATTGGTTACTCACATTAGTTTCTGTAGAGTGTATGTCACCCGTAACCATCACCTAATAGTTTAGTGCACCTTAAGCTTGAAGTTAAGCTTGCCATCGTTAAATAGATTATGCAAATGATAGAGTCTCCGGTACAGCATTAGTATAATGCAATGGAAATCTATTGTATGAGAATTTGATTTATTTTATTTTATTTGCGTTAAATCCAGAGCGAAGGTTAGTTCAGTGAGTTTCATAATAGCCAAGTCATCGTTCATGAAGTTCTGGAACCGTTAGGGCGAGGTGATTGCCTAACAAGGCTTCAGTTTAGCATCACAATTTAGAATTTAACTGTTGCGTTCGGGTATTCGTGCAACATGAATTTGGGTATGAATGTTAGATGTAGCTCAGCTTTTATGTGATAGTGATCATAGTGATGCAGCAGAAGCGTAGTGCCAGATGATATAAGTGATAACTACAAACAGAAGCGTAGTTATCAAATTTTGAGGACAAAATTTTTGCAATGTGAGGAGAATGTAACAACCCACATCTGTTGAAGCTGTTTAAAATAATTATCTGTGACCCAAAAAATAAAGCGGCATTAGTTTTGAGCAATGATCGGGTATTAGTAGTTTGAGCATTGCTCGGGTGTTAGTAGTTTGAGCAATACTTTTTAAAAGTATTGGAGTCATTTTGTAATTTGAAAAACTTTGGGGCCTAATTTGCAAATTTTGAAAGTTAGGCATTATGTGTCAAATTTTAGAGAAATTGGTCTTAAGAAGATGCCATCTCCTCCTTCCTTGTTTATTTGGTGACCGATCACTTAATTTATAAACTAAAGAATCGGATAAAGAACTTTAAGGTAAATTAAAGAAAGAAAATTAAAGAAAACAAAAGACAAAAAAAAAAGGACAACAAACAGTAACAGAGAAACAAAAAATAGAATAGAGGAAGAAGAAAAGAAAATAGGGGAAAAGCAGGGAGCTCGGGAAAGAGAAAGGAAAAAGAAAGAAGAAATCGGAGAGATAGAGAAAATATTGGAGAGGTCCTAAAGGGTAAATTCTCACCTTTGGTGTGTGTTTTCAATGGGTATTTTAGGTGCTCAGTGTGTGTTGTCCACTGCATGTGCTGTGTGTGTGTGTGGAGAGCTACGGGTGTTGGGTTACAGCGGGTAATTGTAGTGTATTGTGTGTGTATGTGTGTGCAAGGTAGAAGGTAGGTGTTGTGTGTGTGAATGCAGTGGGTGCGAGGTGAGTTTAGTGGGGGTTTTATGTGTGTGTGTGTGTGTTTGTTTCGAGTGTGTGTGTTCATGTTGTAAGGTTTATATATGTGAAATTTAAGTGTGTTAGATATGTGTTATAGTGGATTTAGGTATAGAATTTATGTGTTAGAAGAGTGGGAAAGTGTATGTGTGCGTGTGTGTGTGAGTGTGAACTGTGTGAGTGAATGTGCAGGTGTCTGTCTCGGTTGAGGAAGAAGGTGAACTATGTGCACATAAGGTGTATTAGTGTGTGTTTGATCATAAATAGTGACAGTAATTGTCATTAAAGGGGGTGGGGGTGTTAGGTTAGCAGTTTGTGTGATTTTCTATAAATAGTTAGCATAGTTAGCATAGCAAACTGACGAAGTCCAAAACAAGAACCCCATTATATTTACGAGACGTACACTTTGTAATGTTTTAGGGTGTCAATTAGAAAGAATTATCGAATTTTAGCATAGCAAACCAAGCTATTTTTATCTAAAACTTTTATGGAGACCTTAGTTTATTAAGATGTTTTATTATTTAAAATTTCATGTCATTTTGGAGCCGATAAGTACTTTTAGCAAAATCATCTTTTCAGCGCTCGGTCCGAACACCGATTCTGGATTTTCAGGCAAAAATTTTCTAAAATAGTTTTTAGCCAAATAATGACTTAGGTTACTTAAAATATTATTTTTAAGATTCTTCTGGAGATTGGAACTCCAAGAGGTATTTTGGTCATTTGCCACCTAAAGGAGGTATTTGGGTAGTACCTATAAAATGTATTTTTGTGTAAATTCACATACGGTAAGGTTATTTTAGCGATTGTAGTTACGAAAAGACGGTTTTGGTGATACAAGTGTGAGGGGAGATTTGTTTTATAATTTTACACACAAGGGATATTTTGGTAATTTTTACATACCTGATGAGGGGGGACCGTTCTAGGAGTATACATGAGTCAGTATTGAATTCATAATATCATTTTATATACTATATACTAATTATTGGATTGTTCCGTTTCGGTTAAAGCAACAGACTTTCTGGTTAGATTAGCTTAGCTTCAGATGCAGGTAAGGGTTTCTATCTGAACCCTGGATAAGGATTTTTATCCCAACCTAATTTTGACAACTGGTATTCGTAAGTATTCTTTTGATTTCGTTATAGCTATTGTCAAACCTTGAGATATGCATTTGGTATCAGAATGTTATTGCCAAGCAAACCCTAATATTAAACCTCAATCGGTCGTTTGGAAATCTTATTGAGCTCACATTGTAAAACATGCTAATCAAATTCAATAATTATTTGTATTCATTTCTAAAATTATTGTGCCTAAATTCAATAACTATTCATATTCATTCCTATTATTTGTTGTGGTTATTCTGAGGGATGAATCATATCAGCATGCTTAATTGTCATTGAAACTCGAATTGATTTTGGTTATTTAAGTTCATGTTAATGCTCAATGTTATTGCTGTTTTTGTGTTGACTTGGGGGTCTGATCAGTGGAGAGGTATTTAAGGCTGGTTTATTCCTGCGTTGATCGCAGGCTAGTACCTAAATGGACTAGTATCTTACCTTATGCATGTGAACACCATATTTTGCATTGCCTGAATGACATTGCATATTGTTCTTTGCATGAATGGCATCGCATCTGCCAAGAATCAATATCTTTGAATTTATTTACATTGTGTCCTATAATGATTCTTTCAGAAATGATTGGAAAGGATTGTCTCCAACGGTTGTGCTGATTTGAAACCCCTCCCCATATTGCCTTTAAACTTGTTCTAAAATCTTTTGAAAAACCATCATTGTATTTTGGAATGACGGCTTTGAAAATTATCTTTTAATGATTGCTTTGAAACATGTCGTGAATGTTAATGTTTATTTTTTGGTATATATTTATGATTTATTTTGATCATTTTGGAAATCATCAAACTATTTAAATCGTTTGAAATATTTTTTTGAAAATTATCGTCGGGTTAATTCTTTTGAATCATTTTGTAATTCCTTCGTTTGTTCTTGTCGGACCTTATTGAGCTCTCAAAAGCTCACCCTTTGTTTGACTCCCTTCTAAAGGTAATGACAGCTGTAGCATGCTTGGGAATGGGTTGAATCTGTGTGAGATTTCGGTGAGCTTATCACTACTATGTAGTAAGACCCCTGTGCGGGTCGGTTGTCATGCCCGGAACCCACAGCTGGGCCCATGAGCAAGGTCTGTGACCGGCCGTAGACCCACTGGACTCCAACCAAGGGACTCTGCCAGGCCATACTGGCTATCTAAACTGCAACGGAAATTAAACATTACAACTCCAAAGAAAAACATACTATTTTTCAGGCTCCTAACCAGGAAGCGAACCTACACTACTATTTGAAATATTCTTGCTTACCAGAAATATAATACCCAAAGCATTTTACCAAAAATATGACCTCAAAGAGGTTAAGCAGAGCTCTAAATCTTATCTGAAACCAAAGGCATTCAAGTTCATCATCAATGTCTAATAATGATAGCGGAAGTTTGATAACAATAATCACTTCCCATGGGGTTCCAAAAATCACTAAATCAAAAACTATTACAAGGTTCTTATTGCAAAGCTACTAAAAGAGTTTTCAATTAAAGTTCAACTCTAAGCCTAAGCATAATTCCATTAACTCCTTTAAGCCGTCTCAGCTTAATTACCTGAAATGGGAGAAAAAGGGGGGTGAGCACAAAGCCTAGTAAAGATCACACACACACACTCCCACGGAATACAACACAAGTATTCAATAACATGAAACTGAGTCAAACAAACAAATGAAAACAAAAGTACAAAGACGATAAATAATCTTAGCATGACAAATCTCGTTTCGGGGTATAAACCCATCAAAGGCCGAATCAAAGTCAAAGTCAAAGGAACACATTTGAATAATTGAACTAATAATCAAATACGGTACAATCACATAATTCGTGACTGTAAAGCACATTACCCCAAGCACGCAAAGGTTCTAAGTTCAAAATTTGCATACCAGTAGCAATAGCTATATCTTATCATGGCGTCACATTAACCTAAGCACGTGAAAATTCTAACATTAGTTCAATTCAAAGGAAGTCCAATGAACATCAAAGAATCTCAGAAGTATCAAACCAACAAAGTATAAAAACTTTGAATTTCAAAAAGAATGACTAAACAATTTTAGAAAATACTCGACATTGGACTAAAATTGAAGAGGGCAGAAATATGAATTCAACAAAATTTGAATCGCTTTATTTTGAGTTCATATGAGCTCAAAAATCGAGAAGTTACGAAACGAACACAAAATGAAAAGAAAAACATTTCAAAGGACAATAGCCTTTGACACGTGGGTGGGCAGCCAAACAAGCTGGAGAATGGAGAAATATATATATATATATATATATATATATATATATATATATATATTCAAAGAATGACAATACCCATAAGTCTTCTGCCAATGAATCAAATCTTATAAAAAAAAGTACTAGCAGGACAACTCTAAGAACCGAGTAGGACGTGCCCCTTACACGATTTCAGTTTGTGCTCATGAAGCACGTCAAGTAGCAGAAAACTGATTTTTTTTTAGAATCGGGTGATGTAGTCTTATATGCGATTCACTGTCGATTGAAGTACCATCGAAGAACAACATGCGATATCAATTTAAAGGAGGCATATGTAGTAAATGCAACCCTTACCTCAAATTCATACAAATAAGATTTGCAAAGTTGTGTAACCTTCTGAAGATTTCAAGCCTAAATAATTGAATCAGCCCACTTATATCAAAATCTTCAAAAGCAAAATTCTAATTCGATTCCAATCCTACTTATAATTAAATTGGTTTAGGATCACTTACCAATTGTGAGTAGAAATTGCAATCATCAAAACGCTAGGGGCTGTACGTTTACGGCAATTTGTTTTCGTGTTTTGTATTTTTTATTTTATTTTTCAGATTTTAGTATTCAGTTCTAAAATCGTGTTGTGTACTTTTAGCTTTTTTTATATCTACTTTTTTCAATTTTTTCTGTCCATTTACTATTGTCATTTTCACCAATTTTTTTGGATCCGTTCTTGTATGTTTAGCATTTCTACACTATTTGTACACATTTTTTTTTTCATTTTAACCCTGCTCTTAACCTAACAAATTATTTTTATACCCTCCATTTATCTTCCCAACAACCCCCCATACTCACTTTTTTACTTCTCCCAATAAAGTCATCACTCAACACTATACAAAACCCTCCACGTAGGGCCCACTAGAACTCATGCTTCATGCCAATGTTACCTGTTCCCCTCCCCTTCCCCTTCCTTTCTTCCTCGGGCCCACATTTGTGTCTGACATCCCCTTCCATTTCCCCTTCACGATTGACCCTTCCCCTTCCCTGTTCGTGTAGTTCCTCTTTCTCTTTTGCTTTTCTTTTTTATTCTTAACTTACCATCGGTGAAAACATGCATCCTTGAATCAATCTTCCACTTATTAAATTAAATGTAGAAGAAGTGAGTAAGTGAAAACGAGATTAAAAGATTGAACAAAATTATTGTTCACGAGGGTAAAAGATTTAGCAAAATTATCGTTCACATTAAAATGAAGTGCAATGAAGTAACCTTTTAAAAGGATATGTCATTGTTTATAAACGTACTTACGCAAAAGGGTCTTTTTGATTTTATCAAATATATGATCAACTTTCTTTTCTGAAGAGGTCTTGTCTTTTTCAATTTCTTGGATATAATCTACTATCAGGACAAGGGTTTTTATTTTGTTTGCGAACATTGTCAAAAAGACTCATTATTTAGTGAACATTGTCAAAAATAGAAAAAAAATTCAAGTTTACCTATTGTTTACATTTACGTATATGAGAAAAAATATTTTTAATAAGTTTATCATCGTGTTGATAAGCATATTACTATGTGCATATAATTAATTATTTTACCGAAGAAGCGTGACACACAAGGCCATGAATAAAAAATGAAGACAAAATTGTTAAAAAGCAAGAAAAAAAAATCCAAGTTTAACCAGCATTGTCATAGTACATATAAAATTCATAGTAAAACATACATTACCAAAATTAAAATCATAAAAATACAGTGGTGGCGACACATTGCCAATCAATAACTACCTGTAACCCAACACATTGACGAACATTACGTAGATGTAACCCAACAATCACCTACGGCGGCAGCTATTAGTAGCTGCAACATGATCCCTCCATATATGATCAGCCAATCCATCCCTGAAGTTGGCCATGCGGTTACACACTGCAAATTGGTGTCCTACATCCCAAAAGTTGGCCATCCCCGAAGTTTCTCTTCTCCAACCTCAAACCAACAAATTGGTGTCCTACATCTTCGCCCATACAATGCTTCAAACGGTGCCATATTAATATTAGCCTGAAAGCTATTGTTGTAAGCAAACTCAACAAGCGACAATTGATCACTCCAACTATCCTTAAAATTTAGCGAGCAAGCCCTACGCATGTCCTCCAGAATTTGAATGGTCCTTTCTGACTGTCCATCACTTTGAGGATGATAAGCTGTACTAAGGTCAAGTCGAGTACCCAAGGCGTTTTGCAACCCGCGCCAAAATCTTGATGTAAAACGTGCATCTCTATCTGAAACGATCGAAACGGACACACCATGGAGTCGAACAATCTCTTGAATATAAAGTTTGGCCAATCTTTGCAAGCTATAGGTAATTTTAACCGAAATAAAATGCGCTGACTTAGTCAAACGATCAATTATCACCCAAACCGAATCATGACCTTGCCTCATTCTAGGCAACCCAGATACAAAGTCCATGGCAATACGTTCCCACTTCCATTGAGGGATGGTAAGCGATTGCAAAGGTCCAACAGGCTGTTGATGTTCTGCTTTATCCTGTTGACAAATTAAACATCGAGTGACAATCCGCTATCTCCCTTTTCATATCATTCCACCAAAACACGTCTCGTAAATCCCGATACATCTTAGTACTACCCGGATAAACTGTGAAGCCAGAACTAAGAGCGTCACGCAATATTTTCTCCTTCAAACCTACATCAGAAGGGATGCACAATCTTTTTCCAAAACGTAATGCCCCTTCAGCATCAATCCTAAACTCCTGCTGTTGACCCTTTCCAACTTGCTCTTTGATCTTAATTAGTTTCGAGTCCACATTCTGAGCTTGCTTAATTCTTTCAATCAAGGCCAGTTGCGCAATCAAATTACCAAAATAGTTCCCCGACCCGGAAACCAAACATCCACACCCAAACTTTCAAGATCCATAAGAATTTCTTTACATGAAGTTAAAAGAGAGGCAAACGTACCTGTATTCTTTCGACTGAGAGCATCGGCCACCACATTGGCCTTTCCAGTATGATACAGAATCTTACAGTCATAATCCTTAAGCAATTCTAACCATCGTCGTTGTCGCATGTTTAGCTCCTTCTGCGTGAATAAAAATTTAAGACTCTTGTGATCCGTGTAGATCTCACACGTCTCACCATAGAGATAGTGCCTCCAAATTTTCAAAGCAAAAATCACAGCTGCCAATTCCAAGTCATGTGTCGGGTAGTTCACTTCATACGTTTTGAGTTGTTGCGAACCGTAAGCAATATAACTCACCCATGCTGCATCAATACACATCCCAAACCTTTCCGTGAAGCATCGTTATAAACTACAAATCCTCTAGTCCCCAAAGGCAAGGAAAGAACTGGAGCTGAAACCAATCTTTTCTTTAATTCTAGAAAACTGCGATCACACTCTTCCAACCATTAGAACCGAACCTTCTTCCGGGTCAACAGAATAGCAAGCTTTAAAAATCCCTCAATAAATCTGCGATAATAACCAGCCAAACTAAGGAAACTACAAACTTCTCAGACTGTTTTTGGTCTTTCCCAGTTCCACATTGCCTCTACCTTAGATGGATCCACCGAGATCCCATCTTTAGACACCACATGTCTTAAAAACATAACTTTCTCAAGCCAAAATTCACATTTATCGAACTTGGCATAAAACTTCTCTTCCCTCAAAATCTGTAGCACCATACATAAATGTTCTTCATGTTATTTGCTTTTGGAGTAAATCAAAATGTCATCAATAAAAACTATAACAAATTGGTCCAAGTATCGGTTGAATACCTGATTCATTAAATCCATAAACACTGCACGTGCGTTAGTCAACCCAAACGGCATTACAACAAACTCATAGTGTTTGTGCCTCATGCGAAAAGCAGTCTTGTATATATCATCCTTTTGAATCTTCAATTGATGGTAACCCAATCTCAAATCAATCTTGGAAAAGTAATCCACACCTTGAAGTTAATCAAACAAATCGGTAATCCATGACAAAGGATACTTATTGTGAACTGTAATACGATTCAACTCTCTATAGTTAATGCACAATATCATCGTTCCATCCTTCTTCTTCACAAATAAAATGGGAGCACCCCAAGGAGAGACACTTGAGCGAATGAAGCCTTTCTCGAGCAATTCTTAAAGTTGCACTTTAAGTTCTTTGAGTTCGGCTGGGGCCATATGATAAGGAGCCTTAGAAATTGGAGCAGCTCCTGGTATAAGCTCGATAACAAACTCGATTTCACGATCTGGAGGAAGACCAGGGAGTTCTTCCGAAAACACGTCCAAACATTTGCTAACGACGGGAATATCGTATAAGTTCTGAACCGCTATATGAGTATCCATAATGTAAGCTAAATATCCTTGACACCCTTTCTGAAGCAAATGTCTAGCTCGCAAGGCAGATATAAGGCAAGACGAAGTAATAGAAGTAGAACCCTTATACTTGAACTTAGATTGACCGGGAATTCAAAAATGTACTTTTTCGACAAAGCAATCTAACAAGGCATGATAGGAGACAACCAGTTCATGCCGAGAATGACATCAAAATCCCGAATGTCCATTGCTATAAGGTCAGCAGGTAACACCCTAACCTCAATGTGTACTAAACAAGGCTTGTACACGGTCGATACTAAAATGGATTTATCCACCGGGGTACTAATCATCAAATTAAATTCTAAAGGTCGTGGGTCGGAACCCACGACCTGCCATTACGTTATTAGAAGCTGTGGCATCTTTGATAGTCAATGCATAAGCATGACCTTGTACTCTCGGCCTCTGATCTCTCGTGGGCAGTTTAGCTCCAACCGGCGCTTAAGTGTTCTAAGTTGAAACCAATAAAACAACCTTAGAGGGGGTGAATAGGGTTTTTGAAAATTAATGGGGAACTTAAACAAAACACAATCATGAAACTTAATCAAGCCAAGCAATATTTCATTGAAGATGCTAACTACACAATCTCAAGCAATAAGTAAAGAGATTGAGTTAGAGATACTTGACAAGGAGATTTAAATGGTTCGGCTTGAACTACCCTCAAGCCTATATCCATCCCTTCAAGGAAGTCCCTTGAAAGAGCACTAGAATTCACTAGCAACAATCTTCTTCCGGATCAAGATCAAAACCCTTACAACACTTGATGATATTCCCACACCAAGCACGAGCCTTGAATCCACAAAGCTTACCCAAGACTTGACAAACCCAAGCCTTGATCACAATTCTTTTACAACGATCAAATGTGTACAAAGAAACCCTCTTGAAAGGAAATGAGTACAATTGAAGCTCTAGTACAATAGAGAGATGAAGAATTGATGACTTGAAGAATGCTCACTCTCAATCAAAGAATTGCTCACAAAGATGCTCTCTTTAATGATGTAAAATCATGAAGATGAAAAGAGAAAAGTTTAATCTATGAGCCTTGATGTTTCTCTAATGAATGGAGGCTTAGAATGTGGTTTCCATTGTGTATGATGAAGCCCCAAACCATTTATATAGGGAGAAAATGAAATATAGTCGTTATAGACAAAATAGTGAGCAAAACTGCCATTGCAGTATACTGTATTCCCAATGCAGTCGATTGTATTCCCCCTAAAATAGCCGTTGGAGTTTTGTCCTCAAAAATAGCCGTTGGAGCTGAATTTTGACCAATGCAGTCGACTGGATTACCCTACTGCCTATCGGCTGTCTCACGGAACCCCCTTTCCTATTTTGGGCATAACTTTCTTTAAAAAAATCGAATTGAGGTGCCATTTTTTGCGTTGGAAAGCTAATGAAAAGTTTTATCAAGATATGAAAAGATTAGCACCAAAATAGTTTTTGAGAAAATCTGAGTGAGCTCCAAAGTTCACTCATTTTCAAGAACCACACTTGTGTAAAAGGTTATGAACTCACATGCAATGCACAAGGTGTCCTAAAGTCTTTTTAGGTCATAGTCATCAATCCAAGCATCAAACCAAGACTAGTTACATAATAGTAAAGATTAATTATAATCGATAGTAACTTAGCGGATGCATTCTTTGTTGCTCTTCGACATTGGACTTGATGAAGCTTCTATAGCATGTCCACTATAACTTTAAGCTTCTTTGGCTTTGATTCATCTATCCAACTTCTCAAATGTGTCTTCATGAGTGTGCATGTATATACCTACTAAGAATACACTCAAAGCACACATTAGAACATAATCAATGTGTAGTTATCATCAAAACAAGATGTAAGCCTAGGTTATCCAACCATAGGGCTAACAATCTCTCCCTTTTTTATGATGACAAACATTGATTCTATATAAGGTAAGATGTATAATATGATAGTCAATTAAGCACAACAATCTCACTTAGAACATTCAATCATCTCTAGTATACTCAAAACATGTCAATCTATCTCATATAACAATTAAGCTCATAGCTAGCTTCCTTAGCTAAAACAATATATGCTTTTCCTCTAGTGTTCTCTCAAACACACAATCACATAGCATATAGAATCAAAATTATTTCTCCCCCTTTGTCATTAACAAAGAGACAAGGGTATGTGTGTGTGTGTGAAGATATAGTTATAAGCAAGATAATGGCATGATGTGCATATAATTCATGAACTTATACGGATGACATTAAGATTTCTTTCATGATCCAAAGAAAGATAGGCAATGTAGCTCAATAATCTCATTTACTTCATGCATTTTTCAAGAGTAACACGATAGTATGTGATTCAAGCATGTAAGCTTCTATCAAGTTATCATATGCATATTTCATCCTAATATATGCTCTCCCTCAATCAATGCCAACAATATCCAACAAACAGAACTAAATGTTTAACCGAGTCATGCTCTCCCTTTGGCATTACCAAAAGGTGTGTGTGTAGGAATGGCAATGTGAAGTATTAAGACGACATAATCTCAACATGAAATTTCTATAAACCCAATAATAGTCATCAACAACCAATATTACCAATATAAGTGCAAGAGGATCATACATCGTCATCGAAATCCTATAGGTATATATCCAAAATTATAACATAGAGTAGGAAATAATCAAGGACTCACAATTTAGACCATAGTTCGCATGAATTCTCAACAAACAAGTTATTTTATAGATTTGGCAATTTAAGCATACTTGATAACATATAAGTTTAGCACAAAGCACAATGTTGAGAAGATCATTAAGTTTTACCCTTTTGGTGAATTACCGAGAAATTGAGCTCATAAGTGACCATTCTTGAAGTCCATTTTCTTTGACTAGCTTTGAGGCTCTCCTCATTTGAAGTAGCATGTCCAATCTTAGAATGCTTACTCCCCCTTAAGATTTAGCTTGTTGCTCCTCCTTTTCAATTTTTTTCTTGGAACCTTCTCCTTGTTGCTATTTGCATTTGCTTTGAACAACCTACAATCACAATTTAGGTCTAACTTTTGGTACCCACATTTTCTTAGGTCCATAAGTGTTAGTGTTAGCAACATTAAGAAACTCTTTAACAACCCACATTTTCTTGACACCTCCAACATGAACAATTCTACAAGGACAATAACTAGTCGTATGCCCTTTCTTGTTGCACCAACCATAATATGTAAAAGGAGTGCAATAGTTCTTTGGTTGTCTTGAATGAATATTCAACCTAGCTTGTTGTTTAAAAACATTAGGAGGCAAGGTGAAGGGATCTAATCCAACACCGCCTTTGTTTAGGCCAACTCTTTGGTGTCCAAGCATGACATCCAAATTGTTTTTACCATCAACAAATTTTTTAAGTCATTTTTTCAAATCACAAATCTCAAGATTTAAATTTTCATTTTGTTTTTCTAAAATCGAAGTATCACAAGAGATTTGTTTTGTGCTAAAAATGTTCACAATCAATTCAACCAAGTCATTATTCACATGCTCTACATATAAATGGCTAGATATGCATTCATTCTTGGCATGCAACTCACAATAATCACTTTTTAAGTCATCTAGTTCTTTTGAAATCACATGCACTTGTTTTCTCAAAGTACAATTTGTCTTAGCTAATTTTATGGATTCTTCATATAAAAGAGCATAAGCATCATGAATATCATCATTGAAAAAATTGCTATCACTGTCACAATATGAAGAATTTACCTCATCATCTTTTCGAGCCATGAAGCATAAATTTGCATCTCCATCATCGAAATGACCACCTTCATCTCCATTTGAATCATCATCACTACAAGTGATGGCTTCGATTGATGTCTTTATGGAGTGCTTCTTTCTTGACCCTTTCTTCTTCTTATTATCCCATGAGGTAATATCTACACTTGAATCATTCTTGCTCTTGTGTGAGTTTTCAACTTTCTTAATTTTGAGAAACTCATTGGATCCTTTGCAAGTATGTCCATCTCCTTGTTATTCAAGTCTTCTTTCTCTTTACTTAAAGATTGATCCATCATTGATGAAGTTCTAAGAGCGATGCACTTTTTCTTCTTCTTTGGAACTTTTTGCCCGGATGATTCGAGTTGCATTTCATAAGTCATCAATGAGCAAATTAATTAATCCAACGAGAAGGTATTGAGATCCTTTGATTCTTGAAGTGCGGTGATTTTTGCATTCCATTCTCTAGGTAATGTCCTAATCACCTTTCTCACAAGATCACCGTTAGAGAAATCTTTTCCTAATTGCTTCAAACTATTAACAATTTTAGTGAAACGAAAATTCATTTCCATAATAGATTTATCGTAAAACATTTGAAACAATTCATATTCTCTATGCCATAAATTCATCTTTGAATCTTTTAGGAGAGAAGTCCCTTCATGAGTGACTTGAAGTGTATCCCACATACTCTTAGCCGAATCACACATAATAACTCGGTTGAGTTCATTTGTGTTTAGAGCACAAGCAAGACAATTCTTAGCTCTAGAATTCATGCAAATCATATTTCTATCATAGTCATTAAATTCAGATTTTTCCTTTGGCACAAGCTTAATCCTAATCCACTTGGTTGGAACATAAAGGTCATCCTCAATGATTCCCCACATTTCATAATCTAAAGATTCTAAAAATACTCTCATCTTAATTTTCTATATACTATATCCATAAAAAAAAAATGGAGGTCTAGTAATAGAACTCCCCTCAAGACAAGGAAACCCCATGATCTTTTAACTCTCCAGGTGTTAACCAAAAAATCAAGAGCCAAGGCTCTGATACCACTTGAAACCAATAAAACAACCTTAGAAGGGGTGAATAGGGTTTTTGAAAATTAATGGGGAACTTAAACAAAACACAATCATGAAACTTAATCAAGCCAAGCAATATTTCAATGAAGATGTTAACTACACAATCTCAAGCAATAAGTAAAGAGATTGAGTTAAAGATACTTGACAAGGAGATTTAAATGGTCCAGCTTGAACTACCCTCAAGCCTACATCCACCCCTTCAAGGAAGTCCCTTGCAAGAGCACTAGAATCCACTAGAAACAATCTTTTTTGGGGTCAAGATCAAAACCCTTACAATACTTGATGATATTCCCACACCAAGCACGAGCCTTGAATCCACAAAGCTCACCCAAGACTTGATAAACCCAAGCCTTGATCACAATTTATTTACAACGATCAAATGTGTACAAAAAAAAACTGTCTTCAAAGGAAATGAGTACAATTGAAGCTCTTGTACAATAGAGAGATGAGAGAATTGATGACTTGAAGAATGCTCACTCTCAATCAAAGAATTGCTCACAAAGATGCTCTCTTTAATGATGTAAAATCATAAAGATGGAGAGAGAAAAGTTTAATCTATGAGCCTTGATGTTTCTCTAATGAATGGAGGCTTAGAACGTGGTTTACATTGTGTATGATGAAGCCCCAAACCATTTATATAGGGAGAAAATAATATAAAGCCGTTATAGGCATAAAGTGAGCAAAACTGCCACTGCAGTCGACTGTATTCTCCCTACAATAGCCGTTGGAGCTGAATTTTGACCAATGCAGTCGATTGCATTGCAATGCAGTGGACTGGATTCAAATGCAGTGGACTGGATTCAAATACAGTCGACTGTATTACCCTACTGCCTATCGGCTGTCTCACGGAACCCCCTTTCCTATTTTGGGCATAACTTTCTCTAGAAAAATCAGATTGAGGTGCCGTTTATTGCGTTGGAAAGCTAATGAAAAGTTTTATCAAGATAATGAAATGATTAGCACCAAAATAGTTTTTAAGAAAATCTGAGTGAGCTCCAAAGTTCACTCATTTTTAAGAACCACACTTGTGTGAAAGGTTATGAACTCACATGCAATGCACAAGGTGTCCTAAGGTCTTTTTAGGTCATAATCACCAATCCAAGCATCAAACCAAGACTAGTTACATAAAAGTAAAGATCAATTATAATTGATAGTAACTTAGCCGATGCATTCTTTGTTGCTCTTCGACATTGGACTTGATGAAGCTTCTACAATATGTCCACTATAACCTTAAGCTTCTTTGGCTTTGATCCATCTATCCAACTTTTCAAATGTGTTTTCATGAGTGTGCATGTATATACCTACTAAGAATACACTCAAAACACACATTAAAACATAATCAATGTGTAGTTATCATCAAAACAAGATGTAAGCCTAGGATATCGAACCATAGGGCTAACATAAGTTTTCTCTTTCTTCGGATACGAGCATTCCATAGCATAATGCCCCACCTTCCCACAATTGAAACATGAATTTGTCAAACGATGGCAGGGCATATCCCCATGATTCTTGCCACAGATGTCGCAAACCTTCACAACTCCTTGAATCAATCGCATGCTCTCTTGTAAAGTTGCTTTCCTCTTGTTTTGACCACCACTCTTGTTCTTGTTCGAAGCTTCTCCACGGCTCCTTTTGTGTCTCTGTTCCTTCTGCTCTTTTAGAAACTCCTCGTAATCCGTCTCTAGAATTTCTGCCCGTTCAACCACCTTGGCATAACTCAAAAGTTTCAAAGCCAATAATCTGTTCTTGATGCTGCGCTTTAACCCTTTCTCGAACCTTCTTGCTTTACAATTTCCGGTGTCAACTAGATGTGGAGCATATCTTGACAATGAGGTGAACTTCGCCTCATACTGGGCTATTGACATATCATTCTGTATGAGCTTCAAGAGTTCTTCCTCTTTCTGATCTCTTACATTTTTAGAAAAATACTTCTCGAAGAAAATACCTTTAAATCGTTCCCAAGTCATGGGATGATTGGTGTTGATTCTTTGCGTGCGTTTGACCATCTTCCAACAATGGTCAGCCTCATCTTCTAACATGAAAACAGTGTATGCCACCTTTCGTTCATCACTGCAGTCCCAAAGGTCGAACACCTTCTCATTCTGGTTCACCCACGCTTCAGCCTTCTCTGGATCGGGTTCCCCTCTAAAAGCGGGCACTAACTTTTTGAATTTCTCCACATCTCCGATTTTAACATCATCATTCTGATTTTGGTGCAGCGGTACCTCGTTACCTCTGGCAATTAGGTTCGCCAAGTTCTGAAATCCTCGTACAATAGTTTTAGCAATTCCGTCATTCGGGGGTAGCTCGGGCAGATCGTTGGCATTACGATTAGAGCGTTTCGGAGGCATAGTACTCCTAACACATCAAAGGAAACTGCATAAGACTACAAAGTACAAAAGATAAACGCGAAATCAAAATAAATCTCGCAACGTCTTAGACCTAGGCCGCTCACACGAGTCTATAGAATCACAAACCTAAGCTCTGATACCAATCCTGTCACACCCCAAAACAGGAGGCCATGACTAAAAACAAACTTATAAATATACCGCTATTGTTCTAAAAGCAACGGTATTAACAGAGCACTAAAAGCTTCCAAATATAAAATATTCCCTTACATGACAAGAGTTTACTACAACATGTATCCAAAATATTTCCTTACAAAAGAAATCTATGCGCAGCGGCCAAGCCAATGATCCAATCAATACTCTAGTTTTATCCGTTGGATTAGATCCACGTGTCTCCAAAACACAGCGTTTGGAGTTAACGGTTTAGAAAACAGAATGGACATCACGTTTTCACTCTCTCTCCTCTCTCTCTCTCTCTCCCTCTCCCTCTCCATGTTTTCATCGGCAACACCTCAATTTATTCTCCGGCAGAAACTCCGACGCGACATCATGCCAAGATGTCGTCGATCTCGCCAGATCTGGCTAGATTTTCAAAAAAGCACCCAGATCTTCTCTCTTGGTGAGTGGATGAGGGTTAACAATTGGAAGGGCCTGAAAGCGGTGGAGGAGGGCCTGTGGAGAAGGATGGTGGGGGGTCTATCGGAGACGGAGAGGGGCTGCCATCAGCCAAGGAGGAGAAGACGGAGTTGGTGGCATGGACGGAGCGACAATAGAGTGGAAGGTGACAAGGTGGTGGCGGACATAGACAGCTTCCTTCGTGAGGTGGCGACGTTGTCTTCTCTTTCCCTGAGTCTGTTGTTAGCTCCCTTCTTTTTCTCTGAGTTTGTTGTTGGCTTATTGCCGCTGATTGAAGTTGGAACGAAGGAGAGAGAGAGAGGGTTTGAGAGAACCGTCAGAGCACTGTTTGAGCCGTGAAATGGGCATTTGATATAATTAACTATTTGGCTGACGTGGCAATCTCTGAGCCAATGGATCTAATCTAACGGATGTAACTAGAGTTACAGCACCACTGCTGTAACCCTAGTTACAGCAGTGGATCTGGATCCCAAAACATCTCACTTACAGCAAACATTTCAAATCTGAGTCCATTAAATTTTCTGAGCAAAATATGATTTACATGCTGGTTCAGTTTTTAACGAGAAATAAACCACTAAAAGCTTTATGGCAAATCAAGTCATAGCAGCTAAATGTAATTAAAACAATCAATGCTTATAAACACCATTTTTAACAGTAGATAAACATACACGTTATATATAAAAATATTAGTTGAATCAAAGGGTCACTTACTTGACGCTACGCATTTCCCAACATCAAAATCTCCGGAGCGACGTTCATGCTGCTACATCTGGATCGAAGAACCGTCAACGCCATTATTTTCCTCTCTATATCCCTATGCGTGCTTAACCTGAAAGCGTCGTCGGTTAACACTATATCCCTTTTTGAAATCTCCTCAACAATTCAAACACTGCATTCATAATCTAGCCTTTACACACCCGCAACTCACATGTTTTGATAACCACATAGAGCATTGTATTCTCCGAAATAATGTCTTCCCTCTCAATCACTGTAAGCATTCTCTTGGACTAATCCACACCCAACCAACCTCGTTTCGAGTAACTATCGACTAACGAATTCGGGTATAATGAATTATTATCAATGAAAATTATATTTCTCGTTTCTTGAGCCTGAAGCCTTGAACCTACCAGTAACGCCATACACCCATTTACATTTCCTCGTTCCTTTCCCTATCAACCCATAGCACACCTTTGCCCTTGCTATCTACACACGCGCACGTTGTTTACACTTACATACTTATACTCACACATACAGGTTTAGAACGTACTATTTGCGCACGCGCGCGCGCGCACACACACGTGATGCCAAGGAAAATGGGTTTGCAGTCGATATGGAGGTGCCACAAGGAATGCAGTCTGAGTCAGATGCCAAGTGTGATGATGTGAGACACAGCAAGGGTGGAGCAAGGGCAGAGACCAAAGGCCTCCCAGACAGAGCCTGAGGGTGGCAGTGCTGCGAGGGTGATAGCACAGAGTGAATACACAACGACAGTCCACAGTCCGATGCTTAGGTCTGAAGTCAGGGTCTTGTGTGTTTCTCTCTAGGATTCTAAAGTGAGAAAGTGAGAGTGTTTTGAAAATGTCCCACCTCAAATGAATTCTCAAGACCTCTATTTATAGAGGTTGAGATGATGATGATGTCATCACGCAACGTGGCGCTCCCCGGGATGACACGTCACTGAGAGGTCCACAGATGTCGGTGTTCCCGGACTGTCGAATCGCATATTCACCCGGCCTGCCCCGCACAGCATCGCTCTGTCTGTCTGGAAAGACTAGCACGCACAGCGTCGGTGTGGCCAGAGAAACCCCTTGATCTAGCCTCCAATCCAAGCCCTTGCAGAGTCCCACAGGCTTGGCAGTGGTGGGGAAGACCTGACGCCCAACTGCTAGGCAGACTAGGCGTGATGCCCTCCGAAGACCTGCTCCCGTCTTGGAGTGACCTGGGGGTCATAGTCCATAAGGGTGCTGATGCGAGCCCCCAGTGCCGAAGCACATAGGCCAGTCACGAAGACACCCTGACTGAGATAGTGTCCCGAAGGAATCGCCTATCCCGCGGGTGAGTCCTTGTGCCGGAGCACTCAGAGCGCGTCAAGGTAGCATCCCGGAAGGACCGTCTACCTGACGGGCCAGGTAGCATCCCGGAGGAGCCGTCTACCTGGCGGAAGGGGAGTTGAAGAGCTCCCTGACAGAGATAGTGTCCCGGAGGAGTCGCCTATTCCGTAGGCCGAGGTAGCATCCCGGAGGAGCCGTCTACCTGGCGAAAGGGGAATTGAAGAGCTCCCTGACAGAGATAATGTCTCGGAGGAGTCGCCTGTCCCCACGGTGAGTCCTTGTGCCGGAGCACTCGGAGCGAGTCTAGGTAGCATCCCGGAGGAGCCGTTTACTTGGCGAAAGGGGAGTTGAAGAGCTCCCTGGCGGAGACAGTGTCCCGGAGGAGTCGCCTATTCCCTCGGTGTTGCACACTCCGGAGAGTGGGTCGAAGCATGTTCCACGACCAAGGTAAGGTGCGCATGATGTGGTGAAAGGATGGACTGACGCAAGGAGCATGGTAGTGTGACAGAGACCAAGGGGCACAACTATGTTAGTGGCGCGGCGCATGGTCGCGGCAAAGTGAGTAAGGTGTCGAGGGTACGTCTGTGTTAGTGGCACGGCGCATGGGCGCGGCGAAGTGAGTAAGGTGTCGAGGGCACGTCTATGTTAGTGGCGCACGAGCGCAGCGACGAGCGTCGCGAAGACAACACTTGGTGCCGGGGCACATGTTATGGAAGTGGTAAGGCAACGAACGTCACGAAGCAATACGTGGTCCCAGGGGCACGTATCATGAAGATGGCGCATGGGCGCAGCGATGAACTTCGCGGAGCAATACTCGGTGCCGGGGCACGTATCATGAAAGTGGTGCGGCGACGAAGGTCGCGGAGCATATACTTGGTGTCGTGGCACATGTTATGAGAATGGCGCATGGGCGCTGCGACGAAGGTCACGGAGCATATACTTGGTGCCGTGGCACATGTTATAAGAATGGCGCATGGGCAGCGACGAAAGTCATGGAGCATATACTTGGTGCCGTGGCACATGTTATGAAAGTGGCGCATGGGCGCGGCGACGAAGGTCGCGGAGACAATACTTGGTGCTGTGGCACATGTTATGAGAATGGCGCATGGGCGTGGCGACGAAGGTCACAGAGCATATACTTTGTGCGGTGGCACATGTTATGAGAATGGCGCATAGGCGCGGCGACAAAGGTCGCGGAGCATATACTTGGTGCCGGGACACATGTCATAAGAATGGCGCATGGGCTCGACGACGAACGTCGAGGAGACAATGTACGGGCACGCGTCGGGTGTCCCGAAGAGGGGATTTGAGCTGAGTGTACCTGTCATGATGAATGCAACATGTAGTAATGACAAAGTTGGAAGTGATGGTACGCGGTCGTCAGTGACGGGTCATTCGGTGATAGTGCGCGACTTTGGTCGACGGGCATCGTGGGAGCAATGCGCGGTCGCGGACGACGGACGTCGCGAGGTTGATGGACAGCGGACGTCGTGAGGTTCGTGCACGATAGACGTCGCGAAGTTCATGCACGACGGATGTCGCGAGGTTGATGGACGACTGACGTCGCGAGGTTGATGGACAACTGACGTTGCGAGGTTGATGCACAACGGACGTCGCGAGGTTGATGCATGACGGACGTCGCGAGGTAGATGGACGTCGTACGTCGCGAGGTTCATACACGACGGACGTCGCAAGGTTCATGGACGACGGACGTCGCGAGGTTAATGCACGACAGACGTCGCGAGGTTGATGGACGACGGATGTCGCAAGGTTGATGCACGACGGACGTCACGAGGTTGATGTACGAACGTCCATAAACATCGCGGAGGTGCAAAGACTTGAGAAAAACAAGTGCGAGCAGGAGCGGAGGCCATCGGCCAAAGATTGGGGGAAGGCCAAGGCCACCGCCCCTGGGGAGGCCGAGGCCGACCCCTTGGTGAGGCCGACGCCGACCCTAAGAGTTGGCCAACTCCCATGAAGGGAGGCCAAGGCCACTCCCCCTTTCGTTGACATTCGAGCGTGCCGACAGAAGGTGTTTTGATGGACAAAGACAAATCCGAAAGTTGCGTTGCGACGAGCGTGTCAACGTGAATCGTAACCACGTGACGAACAAGGTGCCTAAGTCACATACGAAGTGTACGAAAGCGAACAAAGCGCGAAAAAAGACCTTGCGTGAAAAGTGAAGAACCGGGAGGGGAAGGCCAAAGCCAACCCCCCCCCCCCCCCGGAGGCGGAGGCTGACCCCATGGCCTTGGCTAAGGCCGAGGCCGACCCCATGGGGTTGGCCAAGGCCTTTGCCTCTTGATCTCGTTGCCCCGGTTTTGCCGTCGGTCGATGTTTTTGGTGACAAAGTTCTCGGGTTTTGGTGTGACGAACGTGCTACCGTGAGTGACGTTGAAGTAAAATAAATGGTGACTAAGTCACGTGTGAGGCGTGTGAAGCAAACAATGCACGTGACTTGGGTGCGCGCACTTTGACCGGTTCAAAGCGTTAAAGAATTGACTATTGAATCCATTGACGTGTTCGCGTGAAATGGGACCCTTATTGGGCCCTTGGGTACGACCAAAATAGGTTGGGAACAACATGTAACACACACATGCGCACTGTATTCACATAGCACTTTGCGCATACACACGAGCGTGCATATGCACGCGTGCTCGCGAGAACGCACTGCCATATGTTCACACATTAACCATGCACATACCACCTTGTACATATGCACACTCTTTATATATGCACCACAGACTGCACATCGCACATACTCACTCACATACAAAGATGCACACCCCCAAAGCACACCGTCAGGCATGCACAGTACCCCAATATGCACAATGTACACAACCATTATACACATACACCCACTACTACACCTCCTTTACACATTGTTTGTACAACCATATACACTCCACCACATGTGCTCACCCATATTTCCAAACGTACACAACCGCACTCATGCAAAATACACCTACACAGCAATGCCCCATAAGCACCCCTGTTACACACTATCGTCCAACAACAACCACATGGCACGCACCTTGTATGCACAATAGACACACAGCACCATCATTAAACTATAACTGCAAACCACACCAATACCGCAATTGTACCACCGAACCCCGTTTCATTGTCAAGACCACCAAAATCCTCCACAACCAACATATCATTGCACGTGCCGCCTTTCAGCAATTCACAACCAATCACCATTTTTGCTACTGTTCTACTCTCAAAAACCAACTCTAAAGCACACTCCGCATTACACAGACAACATGTTGCACACTGTTACACACATAGTGCCCACTCGTTGCTCAATATACTCATACATACACACAGTGCCCACTCGTTGCTCAATATACTCTCACACATATCCACTGTATACGCTCACAAAAACATACCACTACAAAACACCACCGACACCCAGTTGAATCCAGTATGCACTCGTTACACCACCAACAACTACCACCGTGAAACCCACAAGAGCAGTGGCTCAAACCACCCCAAACTCCCACAGCTTAGAAATTTGACAATAGTACAGTAAAGATCATATTTGTTTGTTATACGTTTATCTTTTTCCTTTTTCTTCTTGCAGATTTCGGCTATGAAGGCTGAAGATCGGCGAGTGCCGTTTTGGCTCGATGTGACACTGCAACGGCGGCACCGATCAAAAGTCGATGTGGCTACGGCGCGTTGATAGCGACAACGCAGGGTGGTCCATGGTTGTCGTGTGATAGTTGTGTGATGGTGAATTGTTGCATGGCGTTTAATAGGTGGTCGTCTTTGGTGTCGATCGGAATTGTGGTTGGTCGGTGATGAAACCATGTGAGGGTGGTAGCAGCAGTTGGTCGGTGAACGGAAGGAGAGTGCAAAAGACTGGCCGATGGCGATTGTCGCTACTACCGGCAGATCGCTCGCCATTTTACGAGAATGGGTGCGGCAATTCGAACGGCGACCGGTCGGCAGTTGGAGAAGAAGAACTGACGACTTGTCGGTGGTGCTTTGTCGCCAGATGTACATGCAGATCTGGTGGCATTGGGCAGAGGATTGGCGATGGCAACCGTTGGATCGAGGAATTCGGTAGTGGGTGGACTGGTGGCTAATCCGGCGCCGTCCCCAATGGCCCTTTGGCGCTGGCGTTGACGTCACCGGTGGCTCTGTTGCCTAGAGATGAGGATATCGCCCGCTCTAGGGTCAGCGGCCTCGCCTCTCTCTCTCTCTCTCACACACACACACACAGTTTCATGTCTATTGTTTCTCTCTCTGCCGTTTTCTTTTCTTTTTCTATTCATTCATTGTTTTTTTTTACTCTTTTATCTTAATTTACCTATATGTGCGTGCACACACACATATATATACACATTATTTTTTATTATATTTTTCAATTGCCGCCAAACTTTCTGCCTTTTTCTCCCCATATCTCTCTCTATTTTATTTCAAAATCCCTCATTTTTATCTCCCTAGGTCTCCCTCTGCCATAACAAAATAACTAAAATGAAAGTTCAGATATTTACATAATAAATCTAAATGTAATTATAACTACTCCAGAGTCACCGACTAAGTTTCATTTATTTCTCTATTGCGCCCATTTTTTTATCTGTAGCTACTGCTATTATAAATTGTCGCTGATAATATTGCTCAAGCCAATCGTCGCTAAGAACTCAAAAGAACATCTCTCATACAAAATGTCACTAAAGTAATAATAACTGGCTAATCCTAGGTTCAGGACATTACATTATCTTCCCCTTAAAGAAATTTCGTCATCGAAATTTTGTGTTCACTAAATTGCTGCTCTCAATTATGTCTGATCTTATCTCTCGTCATAAACACTTCACTTTTAACTCACTTTATCCATCAACAAAAAATATGTCTAACATTAACAATCTTAAATCACAAGATCTACCAAACTATAAATACTATCTCTACATTTCTCCATTTGTACAATTAAACCGTGAAGTCTCACCAAGTGAACAACTTTCTGGAATGTCGAGTATATTCATCAAAATCAACCTTAAGACCAATTTGAGACAACGATATTACATCCTTTCCCCGTTAAAAGAAATTTGGCTCTGAATTCATAATACTTACAATGTCCAGACACTAGATCTTTCTACGTAACTCAGATATATAACAACCAACATAATAGTTGTGCAGTGCCTAACCTCCACACCAAAATTTATCACCGATGAATATTAAACCTCATAATTTCACATTCAAATCTTAATGCTAAGCTCGAACTTACTAGGTCATCACTTACGCTCTTACACTTTAGATTCAAGAGATCACACGACCTTCCAAAAGTCCCAAGGTCTCTACACTTTGATTCAGCTTCAGCAACTAGAAACACATTCCTCCAAACCATCATAATCTACCTTCAGTCAAGGGAAGTAAGTCCTCTTAATGATATATATATAACCTTCGAAATGTAAGTCATAAACACCGATCGCAACCTACGCAAATGTTAAATATTACTTGATGCTACAGAACTTGGATTACCAATTACGATTCTATAACCTAACCATCGAAATCATTACTTAAACTCTAACTATCACATAACCATAATGCTCTGATATCATTTTTGTCAAGACCAGAACCCACAGCTGGGCCCGTGAGCTAGGTCCCCGACCGGCTGCAAACCCACTAGACTCCAACTAAGGGCTCTACCAGGCCTTACTCGCTATAATCAATATGAACTGCAGCGAAAATTAAACCTTTAGGACTCCAAATAAAAATCTACTATTTGAATGTCATTATAATCCTTCTTACAAGAACATATATACTAGAACTCAACTCGTCTAATGTAGTGTTTGGAGCTCCACCCTAAGGTTCTGATCCCACATTCACCGCCATCACCTTACCTTCATAATGAAATGATATGTAAGGAGTGAGCTTTCACGTGCACAGTAAATAATCAATGATTCAACTAGGTGGACCATAGCATGCCAAAAGATAACTCACTTTATATTATAGCAGCATTAAGAAATCTAAAATCATAGAGTAAGTAATCAACCGGCAAAACGAAGTAGAGAACATGGAACAAAAGTAGGGCATAAAATCATTACCACAAAAACCTCATGACAAACAGTTCCATCCCAACATCAACTCAAACGATATATTGCTGTCGGCGTACAAGCCCCCCTGACTAGGGCGTAAAATTCCTCCTACACCCGGTATAAATAATTCTGTGGACACAAGGACAAACCACAAGCAACAGTAATGTGCATCAACGTAAGAGCCCCGTTGACCAGGGCTCGAAATCTAACTTCCCCCCCCCCATTGGATATTGGGCACAACAATCGAATTAACAAAAACTGTCTTTTAGTTCATCGTAAACACAATCACTCATCAATTGATGGTCAAACCATCATCACACCCCTTTCGATAGTTTTCAAGCTGTTCAATATTCACAATAACGTCAAATACCAAAACATCTCACTTACACCAAACAATTCAAATCTAAGCTCCTCCATTAAATTTCTAAGCAAAATATCATTTACATGCTGGTTCAGTTTTTAACGAGAAATAAACCACTAAAATCTTTCTGGAAAATCAAGCCAGAGCAGCTAAACATAATTAAAACAATCAATGCGAATAAATACCACTTTTTAACAGTAGATAAACATATACATTATACACAAAAAGAAATTAGTTGAATCAAAGGGTCACTTACCTGACGCTGCGTATTTTCCCACATCAAAAATCTCCGGAGCGATGATCATGCTAAGACATCTTGGTCAAAGAATCGTCAACGTCATTCATACCTAACCAAACCCGTTTCGAGTGACTATCGATTAACGAATTTGGGTACGATGAATTATACTAATAAAAACTATTTTTTTCATTTCTTGAACCTACCAGTAACGCCATGCACCCATTCACATCTCTGCCTTCCTTTCCCAAACAACCCATAGCACACCTTTATCCCAGTTAACTACACACGTTGTTTACACTCGCACACTGTATACACACACACGTTTTACAATGTACAATTTGCACTCGCAGACGCCCGCGCGCCACACACACACTATAACACGCACACGGGCACTGTATTCACATAGCACTTTGCATGCACACACACACACACGCACACTCACGGGTAGGCGCATGCACTGCCACGCGTACACACATTAACAGTGCACATATCACCCTGTATATATATACATGCACGCTCTTTATATGGGCAACACTGACTGCACATCGCATAGACTCACACATGTACGAACATGCACACCCCCACAGCCTCAAAGCACACTGTCATGCACGCACAATACCCCCATATGAACAGTGTACACAACCATTATACACATACACCCACTACTACACCTCCACCCACTACTACACCTCATTTACGTACATTGTTTGTACAACCATATACACTCCACCTGCAAATACTCACCCACATCTCCAAATGTACACAACCACACTCATGCAAAATACACCTACACAGCAATGCCCCACAAGCACCCTTGTTACACACTATCATCCAACAACAACCACATGGCACACACCTTGTATGCACAATAGACACATAGCATTAAACTATAATTGCAAACCACACCAATATCGCAATTGTACCACAGAACCCCGTTTCATAGTCAATACCACCAAAAAACAACACATCGGCTACTAGCTTCCACAACCAACCTTCCATTATAAGTGCTGCCTTCTAGCAATTCACAACCAGTCTATCGCCATAAATGCTACTATTTTACAACCAAAACCAACTCTAAAGCACACCCCACATTACACAGACAACATGTTGCACACTGTTACACACATAGTTCCCACCCGCTGCTCAATATACTCACACGTATCCACTTCATACGCTCATAAAAACGTACCACTGCACAACACCACCAACCCCAGTCAAATCCAGTATGCATGCATTAAACCACCAACAACTACCACAGTGAAACCCACAAGAGCAGTGGCTCAAACAACCCCAAACTCCCACAACTCAAAGATTTGACAATGGTACAGTAAAGATCATATTTGTTTCTTTTTTTTTTCTTTTTTTGGTAGATTCTGGATATGAAGGCCGAAGATCGGCGGCTACCATTTTTGGCTCACCGTGACACTGCAGCGGCGACGCCAATAAGGAGTTGATATGGTTGCGACACGTTGATAGCAGCGGCGCAGGGTGGTCCATGGCTGTCGTGACCGCTGTGTGATGACAAATTCTTGCACGGCGTTTGACAGGTGGTCGTCTTTGGTGTCGATCAGAATTTTTGCTAGCGGTGGTGAAACCGTGCAAGGGTGGTAGCGGCATTTGGTCGGTGAACGAAGGGAGAGTATGAAAGACTGGCGGATGGTGATCGTCGCTACTATCGGCTGATAGCTGGCCATGTTGCGAGGATGGGTGGCAGAAATTTGAACAGGGACCGGTCAAGGTTTGAGAGGAAGAATCGGCAATTGGCCTGTGGCAGTTAGTCGTCAGCTATGCAGATCTGGTGGCATTGGGCGGAGGCTGGCAACGGCAGTCGTTGGATCAAGGAATTGGTAGTGGGTGTGTTGGTGGCTACTCTGACACCATTACCGGTGGCTCTGTTGCCCAGAGATTGGGGCGCCGCCCGCTCTAGGGTCGGCTGCCTTGCCTCTCTCTCTCTCTCGCGTTTCCTCTCAGTTTCTCTGTCGTTTTCTTTTTTTTTTCATTCATTGTTTTGTTACTCTTATATATATATATATAGACACACACACGCACACATATACATGAATTTTTTTTACATTTTCCAATTGCCTTTAAACTCTCTTCCTTTTCTCCCCATATCTCTCTATATCATTTCAAAATTCCATATTTTTTTCTCCCTAGGTCTCCCTATGCGATAATAAAATAACTAAAATGAGAGATCAGAAATTTACATAATAAATCTAAATTTTTTTATAACTTCTCGAGATTCACCGGCTAAATTTCATTTATTTCTTTATTGCACCCATTTTTTATCTATAGCTACTACTATTATAAATTGTCACTGATAATATTGCTCAAGCCGATCGTCTTTAAGAACTCTGATGATGCGGAAAATGGTTCGATGCTACGTGGAGGTGCCACAAAGGATGCGGTCTGAGTCGGCTTCCAGGTAGGCAACGCGAGAGACAGCAAGGACGGCGTAAGGGCTGAGGGCAAGGCTCCCCAGACAGGTCGTGAGGGCTGGCAGCACTGCGCAGGCAGGGCGACGACAAACAGGACCGACGTTCTACAGTCGTGACAAGGGTATGGCGTCAAGGGTCCGTAGACGGGAGTTCAAGTATATTTCTCTCACTAGAATTCCAGAGAGAATGTCTTTTTAGAGAGAGAAAGTGAAAAGTCCAAATGAGCCAAAGATCCTTGAAAAAGCTCCAAAGTCCACTATTTATAGGCAAAAATGTGCATGTGTCATAAGTTGACATGTGTCACCCCTGGGAACGACACGTCGCCAGGGGGGCCAACGCACTGACCCTCCGTTGGACTGCCGGTTCCTAAGTTCGTGCTGCCCTGCCCTTGCAACATCTCTCTGCCTGTCTGAGGAGACTGATCATGCCGCGGTAGCATGGTCAGAGTAGCCCGTTGCCCCAGCCTCCAGTCCAAGCCCTTACTGAATCCCACGGGCCTGGCAGCGGTGGGGAAGACCCGACGCCCAGCTGCCAGGTGGACTAGGCAAGATGCCCTTCCGAAGACCTGCTCCCATCTCGGAGTGACCCGGGGGTCATAGTCCTTAGGGGTGCCGACGCGAGCCCCCAGTGCCAGAGCACGTAGGCCAGTCACGCAGGCACCCCGGCGGAGATAGTGTCCTGGAGGAGTAGCCTATCCCGTGAGCATATAACATGATTGCAGCGCATGGTGCGCGGTTGAGTGCGGGCGACGAGGGTCGCAGAGTGATCTCCGAGCGACAAGGGTCGTTGCGTGGATGGCGCGTGACCGTGAGCGACGGTTGTCATGGCGACAGAGCGGCCACAAGTGGCGGTCATCGAGACTACGAGCGACTGTCATCGCGACGAAGGAGCATGGTTCGAGAGCGACGATCGTCGTGACAACGGAGCACGGTCAAAGGTGACGGCGTCGGTATTCAAGGCAGGTGGCCGACCCCTAAGGGAGGCCGACCCATTGAGGTAGCCGACCCCTAAGGGAGGCCGACCCATTGGGGTGGCCGACCCCCTAGGGTGGCCGAGCCCCAAGGGTGGCCGACCCCCAAGGGTGGCCGACCCCTTGGGGTGGCCGACCCCCAAGGGTGGAAGGCACGCCGAAGTCGCTTCACGAATGGTTCACGTGACTTGAGCATGCGTTGCTTTGACCGGCCCTCGAGCGTTGAAAAGTTGACCGCTGACTGGGTGATGTGTCGTGCAAAGTGGGTCCCTTAGCGGGTCCTGGGGTGCGACCAGAATAGGGTATGAACATAAGCCCCCTGCGTGTGGCGGGCGCGGAGGGGCAACCCGAGCGGGCGTCGCATGCATAAACGATGTGGTTACAGCCCCTCTCGCTGCGGGGGCCAGGGTCCCTGGTGATGGAGCCGGCGATGACGCTAAGCCCGTGTAGCAGTTTGATTGAGCCGGCGACGGCATACGGCCCGTCCCGTAGTTTGATTGATCCGGCGATGGCGCTAGTCCGTGATGGCGCTCAGCCCATGCCGCGGTTTGATTGAGTCGGCGATGGCTTCAAGGTTGTGAGCCCATCCCGTAGTTTGATTGAGCCGGCAATGGCGCTAGCCCGTGCTGGCGCTCAGCCCATGCCGCAGTTGATTGTGTCGGCGATGGCTTCAAGGTTGTGAGCCCATCCCGTAGTTGATTGTGCCGGCGATGGCTTCAAGGTTGTGAGCCCATCCCGTAGTTGATTGTGCCGGCGATGGCTTCAAGGTTGTGAGCCCATCCCGTAGTTGATTGTGCCGGCGATGGCTTCAAGGTTGTGAGCCCATCCCGTAGTTGATTGAGCCGGCGATGGCTTCAAGGTTGTGAGCCCATCCCGTAGTTGATTGTGTCGGCGATGGCTTCAAGGTTGTGTGCCCATCCCGTAGTTGATTAAGCCGGCGATGGCGCTAGCCCGTGATGGCGCTCAGCCCATGCCGCAGTTTGATTGAGCCGGCGGCGACATACAGCCCGTCCCGCAGGGAGGGGTCCTCGTGCAGGAGCACTACGAGCGGAGCCTCCAGAATGCCGACACTCTAGAGAGTGGGTTGAAGGTCTTCCATGCCCATGGCGGGGGCGCATGGTGTGGTGAACGGGTGTTATGCCCGGAGGCTTGTAACATGGTCGTGGTACATGTGATAAGAATGGCGCATGGGTGCGGCGACAAAGGTCGCGAAGCATATACTTGGTGTCGGGGGCACGCATGATGAGAATGGCGCACGGGCGCGGCGACGAACGTCGCGGAGCTAAAGTTGGTGCCGGGGCACGCATCATAAGCATGGCACCAGGGCGCGGTGACGACTGTCGCGGAGCTATACTTGGTGATGTCGTCATGGCAATTGTGCACGGTCGGTGACGAGCATCAAGTGACCATTAGCATTGAGCGCGCGTTGTAGAGAGCGCGATGAGTTGGCACAAGCGACGTGGTTCAAGGAGACAGCACGCGGGCGACGAATGCGTGCGACGAAGGTCGTAGAGGTGGCGCGCGGGCGCGCACGGCGGTCATGGCGGCGACGGCGCGTGGTCGACAAACTGTGGCGAGGCGCCGGTGGACGGGAGCGTAAAGTAAAGGAAAAAAGAAAGAAAAAGAAAAGAAAGAAAGAAAGAAAAGAAAAAGAAAAAGAAAAAAAGGAAAAAGAAAAGAAAATTGCCCACCCCTATATAAGGAGAGGAGGGGGGAGGGGGCGGAGGCACCGCCATTTGTGCCCACAAAAGTCAGAGAGAAAGAGAGAAAAAGGGATGGTGAGAGAAGAGGCGGAAGGGGGCGAGGGGTCGTCGGGGCCAGGGGGTCGGCCAGTCGGTGGCTCTGCGAGGGGAGGGGGGTCGGCCAGTCACGGGGGGTCGGCCAGCCACGGGGGGTCGGCCGCACGAGGGGGGTCGGCCCAGCGAGGGGGGTCGGCCGCACAAGCGGGGTCGGCCCCGCGAGGGGGGTTGGCCAGCCACGGGGGGTCGGCCAGTCATGGGGGGTCGGTCACGCAGGGTGTCCGACAGGCCCAAGTCCCAACCTCACAGCCCGGAGCGACGCCAGCAGCAAAAAAAGTTCGGCAGAAGATGTGGGCGAAGCCGCGAGGGGCCGCGGCGGGTACATCGCGACCGCCGCGGGGTATGATGACTGTACCTGTGCCGGCGCCGCCAGTCGATGAGGCCATACCATCAGTGGGTGTCGAGGCGGCAGTGCCATTGACCTTTGATGATGGCGGTAGGAGGTCCTACGATCCGGAGCCAGATAAGACAAACACATTGCTGGGGGTGAGGGGAGTAGTACCGTGTGTACCGGACCGTGAGCTGTGGAGGGAGTTGGCCATTCGTGTGGCAGACGGAGCGTTCATGACACCGTGGGGTGGTCCGTCGATGGGAGAGGAGCCTCGGCTGTCGTCACCCTACCTTCGCGCGCCGAGCTGGTCGGAGGCGCCTGTGATGTCGCCGAGGTATGTACCGGCATTGTTGATTGGGAGAGAGGACATACCTTGGTCGCCGGTGATGTTCAAGGGCCATAGTGCGATGCCGGTAGGGTGGGACTTTTGGTGTGAGCATATGGTGGAGACACCGGAGAGGGCGCAGGTGTTGCAGGCACTGGGGCTGTTACCGGCGATCAATATCACGGCGAGGGGGCTGGAGTTATATAGGGATACGCCAGGGATGACCCGATTGCTGGCAAGATGGAGCACGCAGTCGCATACGTTCGTGACCGAGTTCGGGGAGATCGGGCCGACGTTACTCGATGTGTTGATGCTGACAGGGCTGCCGATACACGGGGAGGTGGATGCACGGGTGACCCGGCTGAGCGGGGAGGAGCGGTTGTTGCAGACGCAGCTACTAGACATTTTGGCGGAGACGAAGAAGCACCGGAAGGGGACGTACGGTGGGTGGCTGCGCCAGTTCTATGGTACGCCGCAGGCGAGGACAGGCCAGAGGTTGGGCAATGCTGCCCAGTTCGTGATGGGTCCGTATCATGGCAGCGATCGGTACGAGTTGGTGGCGTTTTTGGCTATGTTCTTATCGAGGTAAATTTTGTACTGTCATGTGATTATTCGTGAATATATCGTATGTCCTGCTTGCCCTGTAAAACGTCAAACTGACATATGTTGCCGGTCGTTGTTTGCAGGTTTGTGTTTGAGGGGACACCTGAGGATGGCATTTCCCCGAGGGTGTTTCCCTTGGCCATTCGGATGGCGCAGGGAAGGCGGGTCGGCTTGGCTCCGGTGTACTTGGGCACGTTATACTCGCGGCTAGATCAGTTCGTGAATGACGTGAAGCGGTCGTATGGTCGGTATCAGGTGGCGACGTACGTGGACTGGATGTTCTTGCAGAGGTACCTGTACGAGTGCTTTCCAGGGTACCGGCCTGATGGATACCCACTCGCACATCCGTCACCGACGATGGGGACAGTGACCCGTCCAGGCAGGTCACGGCAGGTGGCGTTGTGGTGCAGCGGGTCTCGGGCTTTTGCTTGGGCAGGCATCAGGAGGCCGGGGTGTCCGTTGGCACAGATTCTAGACAAACGGGGGGAATGCGAGCGACGGCCCTATATGGAGATGCATGCGTCATATGGTACGCCGCCATGGCTGCACGTGCAGGAGGTGACGACAGATCTGAGCAGGAGAGGCGAGTTAGCGCCAGGACAGCTGGCGCTATTGGTCGCGTATTTTCCCGGCTGGCTCCCGGTATTGACAGATGATGGCGGGAAGCCCGCCGAGTGCTGCTATTATGTGGCGAGGTATTGCCCGGACCGTCTGTCGTTGGCATTCGGGTATGACCTAGAGCCCCCATGCGGTTATGACAGCCCTTGGAGTGTGGCGACGGCTTTTGGGTATACACTATATGACAGAGCCCGCGAGTGGCCGGCACCGACGACAGAGTGGAGGCAGCCAGGGACAGAGGTGGCAGGGGCGGTGACCGCGGATTATGCGCATTGGTGGGAGCGGCTGCGAGGGAGCTGGGCCGGATGGCTGGCACAGCCGTCAGGCACACGTCGACAGGTAGATGTGTTCGCATGTGACCGAGCCCTGAGTCTGATATCGGCCACAGTCGCGAGGCAGTGCGGGATGCTGTCACTGGTGACCGGGAGTTCTGTTCCGAGCTCGGAGAGGGAGGCGGAGGAGGATGCCGTAGAGTTGGGGGACGCTGCTCCCGGGGAGGACCGTGGAGAGGAGCTTATTGCTGAGGTGCCGAGGGTGCCGGGGGCCGGCAAGGGGCCTTTGTCGGCATTGCGAGTGGGGATGATGGAGACAGCGCGTCAGGCTAGTGCTGGTACCTCAGCCCCACACATATCAGGGGCGAAGAGGCCGCGCGACGTATTAGAGGAGCTAGACTCTGAGGTTTGCTTCTGTCCTTTCTTTTTGTCGTATAAATATGGTTTGCATATTGCTCATAATTTGTGAACTGACAGCGGTTTTGCCAGGGGGACGAGGAAGAGGCGGTCGCGGAGGGTAGCGAGGCCGAGACTGAGATCGAAGGCGAGGAGGCCATGGCAGCCGAGGCCGGCAGATTAGTTGACAGTGATGAGACTGAGGCCGTTGAGATATTGACGGCCGGTGTGCCGAGGAGGGTGAGCCCATTGCCTGCTACTGAGGAAACGGTGGGGGCACTATACGGCGGAGAGGGGAGCGATACGGTGATGTTTGACATTGACGAGGACTGGTGGACAGGCATGGAGACGCAGGTTGTGGGAGGTGATGGTGGCGATATGGCGGAGCCTGAGTCTGTTGTTGCTGCCTCGATTCGTGAGCAAGAGACACCGGTTCAGGCTGTGGTGGTGCGACGGCACGACACATTGCCGGAGTCCGTGGTTGAGGTTGGAGCTACTCTTCTGGCGATGCACTCAGCCACGATTGGTGCGCAGAGGGCGGGTGGAATGTCGGAGATTTCTGCAGCGGGCGGCAGTGGCGCGACAGCCGGAGAGATGAGTAGAGGATCCTCGAGCGGTCAGGTGGATGTGGCAACTTGGGGGGGCCTCCAGCTACCAGCGGAGACTGTGCGCCGGTTAGAACTGGTGAAGGCAGCGTTCCCGCAGACATTCGAGAGCGTGGTGGTAGAGAACCCAGTACTACGGATGTGGGTGTCTGCCGGGTTTATGGAGTGGTTGCTGCCGTTCGCCAGTGTGCCGTCGACGGGTTGGACTGCAGAGTTCGTTGCTCGGTCGCTTTCAGAGTTCGCTCCGTTCACATCGCTAGGTATGCAGCTGGACTGGCTAGCAGATTTCTTTAGGTCGAGGAGCGGCAGCCATGAGATGGATGAGAGGCGCGCAGTCGTGGTCATGCGGGAGATGTTGCTGGAGCGGCGCCGTACAGGATTAGAGGCGGAGCGGTCAGAGATTACCGCAGAGTTGGCCGGGATTGACATGCAGGTGGCAGAGATAGAGAGACAGCTCGTCGATTTGCAGAGGCAGTTGTCCGATCTACAGAGGCGGCGAGGTGAGGTGGACGGGCGAGAGTCAGAACGGTTGAGGCGACAGGCCGAGCTTGATGCTGGATGGTCAGAGGTACAAGCAGAGCGGGAGGCACTTCAGGCATTCAGCTCCCACCCAGTTGCATCGCTGTTGTCTAGACTTTCTTAGCTTGTATGTTACTTTGCTGTAGTTGTAGCGCTTAACGACGGCTAGTAAACGTTTGATGTATATGTACATATTTTCGATGGTCTCGGCTTATTGTATGTTGTGTTCGGTTGCTCTCTTCTTTCTTCTCTCTTCCCCTTTTTTTTGAATGTCTTGCTTGTTTTGGTTACCTGTGAATGCTCTCCCATTCCCGCTCGTAGAAAGTGACTTAGGAAGCATAGGTTGAGAATGAGTGCCAGCTGGGCAGAAGTTGAGGTAACAGCATGACTTTGTATTGATAGGACGTGGTACAAAACACCATTACATGAGTAGTGTAGAACGCTACACAGATCAACAAAAAATACAAGTCTGTAAGCAATGTCGCATGTACAAAAATGCTACGAGAGCGCGTACTAAGCATAATACTTCTTCAGGTAGCGGCCGTTGATGGGGGCCGAGACCTGACCGTCGTCGTGGTTGAGCAGGAGGTACGAGCCATTAGTGCGGGCCTCGTGCACCGTGAAAGGGCCCTCCCAGTTTGGCGTGAATTTAGGAGCTGACATGTTGGCCCGCACATGCTTGGCGGCTTGAAGAACAAGGTCACCCTCGATAAATGAACGTGGCTTGACGGTCTTCCCATAAGCTTTCGTGAGCTGCTCATGATACTTCTTCATGCGGCGCAGGGCCGTGGCTCGTCGTTCGTCGAGGCCGTCAAGTGCCGCCAGCCGGGCTGCTTCATCTCCGAGACTGCTGCTTAGGGAAAGTCGAGCCGATGGTTCTGCGATCTCGGCAGGTACCACACACTCGTCCCCGTAGACGAGAGAGAAGGGCGTGGCCTTTGTCGCTGTGTGCAGGGATGTTCTGTAGGCCCAGAGTGCCAGATTCAGTTGTTCGGACCACGACCGGTCGGCGTCATGCACCATTCGCGATAATACTCGTAGCAAAGTCTTGTTGGACGCTTCAGCTTGACCATTACCTTGCGGGTAATAGGGAGTTGATGTGGCATGGCTGATGTTGTACCCTTCCATGAGAGCTCGAACCTCTCGGTTAATGAATGGGGTGCCATTGTCAGATATAATACACCGAGGGATGCCGAAACGACAGATGACGTCGCGTAAGAAGTTAGAAACGGCACCTCCCGTGGCTCTCCGCAGAGGTACGGCTTCAACCCACTTCGTGAAGCGTTCAGTAGCAACCATGATCCATGAATGGCGTCTGGACGGCGGGTGGATGGGGCCGATGAGGTCGAGGGCCCAAGAATGAAATGGCCACGGTGCTGAGATCATGTGCAAGTCGGATGCTGGCGTGTGTATCCTGTCGGCGTGCCGCTGGCAGGGTTGGCAGCGTCGGACATGCGAGATGGAGTCGGATTCCATAGTCGGCCAATAATACCCCAATCTTAGTAATTCTGCATACAGCTTCTGGGAGCCTTGATGTTCACCACAATCACCATTGTGTACTTCGTTAATGACCTTGACCACTTGGGCACCCTGCAAGCATCGCAGGGTGCGTCCCGAAAATCCCTTGCGAAACAACTCGCCTTCCGTCACAAAATACTTGACTGCCTTGCGCTTGATGGATCGTGCTGAGCCGCGGTCAGGTGGTAGAATCCCGTGGGATAAATACTGGATGAAAGGCTGGCGCCAGTCACCTTCGATGTCAATGACAAGAGCTTCTGCCCCGTCGGGTGCATACAAGCACTCGGGACAATCTTTTTGTATATCCGAGGCGTCCTTGGCCATGGATGGCCAATATAGGCCCATACGCTGGAGGCGACGATACAGAGGGGGACCGTCGAGGCCACAACACTTCTGGTGGCCGAGCTGTAATTTGTGCTTTGCCTCTTCCGGTGCCAAACACCTGGCTAGAGTGCCTCCGGGACACCGCCTGTATAAGACATCTCCCATCATTGAAAAGTCTGTAAGGGTGGAGGCATGAGCAAGAGATGGCGCTTTAAGTTTGTCGATAATAGGTTGCCTCCAATCGTCCGCAGTAACGTCCCTCGGGACTAGGTTCAGTGCTGTGCATGGTTCCATTCTCTTGACGATGGTTAGCATCCGTTGTTCACCATCGACCTCTATCTTTGACGCGATCGTGGCCAAGCAGTCCGCATGTCTGTTGTGGCACCTATTGTGATGTTCATACTGGACATGACCGAGTCTTCCTTCCAAGTGTTGCACCAAGGCACGATAAGGTGCCAAGGCTGGTTCTTTGACCGCGAACTCCCCGTCCGCCTGCTTCATGACCAGATTTGAATCTCCTTTCACACACAGCGCCTTAGCCCCCATACTGACGGCGATCATGAGGCCAATGACAAGTGCCTCGTATTCAGCTTCGTTGTTAGACACCGGGAATGCAAGTTTGAAAGATAATGAAGTGGTAACACCGTCTGGTGCCCGCAGGACTATGCCGGCACCCCCTTGCCGGAGGGGCGTGCCATTGGGACCTTTGCTAGTGGCAGAGCCGTCGAATTCAAGCGTCCACAGTCCATCGATGTCGGTGATCAGGGCTGTCTCCTCCCCAGGCAGTTGATCCGATATCGGTTCACATTGTTGGCGTGGGAAGAAGGCCAGGAGGTCTGCAAGTGCTTGGCTCCGCAGAGCTGTAGGATTCTTGATAGATAAACCGAATTCGGCCAATAGCAGCAACCACCGTGTGAGTCGGCCAGACAGGGCGGGACGCGTAAGCATGTAACGGAGTGGGTCAGCCTTGGTGACGAGTGTGATCTGATGCGCCAGAAAGTAATGTCTGAACTTCTGTGAGGCGTACACCAAGGCTAGACAGTGTTTCTCGAGCTCGGAGTAGTTGGCTTCGGGCCCTCTGATCACTCTACTGAGGTAATAAACAGGACGCTCGACACCTTCGACTTCTTGGGCAAGCAAAGCCCCGATGGATCTGGGTGTGGAAGTCAGGTAGAGTAGGAGTGGGATGCCCCGTTGTGGTACGACCATGGTTTGCGGTGACATGAGGACCGCCTTAATCCGTTCAAATGCTTGCCGTTGGGGCGCGCCCCAATTCCATGGTGCGCTTTTACGCGTCAAGTGTTGAAATGGCGTAATGAGCTCGGCCAGTGCGGGTATGAAGCGTCGGAGGTAAGAGACCTTGCCGAGGAAGCTCTTCAGTTGCTTTGTGTTCTTGGGGGAGGGCATTTCTTGGATGGAGGCTGCTTTCGAGGGGTCAACGTCGATGCCCTGTCGACTGACCAAGAAGCCGAGGAACTTGCCGGAGGAGACGCCGAAGGCACATTTCAATGGATTCATCCGCATGTTATACTGGCGGCAACGATCAAAGACCGCTTGAAGGTCGGTGAGGTGATCACTTTCCTTCCTGGATTTGATAATAAGATCGTCGACATAGTCTTCCACAGTACGGTGTATCATGTCATGGAATATTGCTGTCATAGCCCTTTGATACGTAGCACCCGCATTCTTGAGGCCGAAAGGCATAACTTTCCAACAAAAATTACCCATAGGAGTGCGGAAGGCTGTCTTGGCGCTGTCGTCGGGGTTCATGCGAATCTGATTATAACCTGCGAACCCATCCATGAAAGATAAAGTTTCATATCCGGCGGCGGCCTCCGTGAGCATGTCGATATTGGGTAGTGGAAACTCGTCCTTGGGGCATGCCTTATTCAAGTCCCGAAAGTCAATACAGACGCGGACTTGGCCATTCTTCTTTTGTACAGGGACGACATTAGCCAGCCAAATAGGGTGAGTGATAGGTTCGATGAAGCCTGCCTGCAGGAGGCGTTCAATCTCTTGCTTGATTTTCAATTCGAGCTCGGGGCGGAATGTCCGCGGGTGCTGTCGGCTAGGGATGGATCCGGTAGCAATGTTGAGATGGTGTGTGACTAAGGCAGGATCCAGTCCGGGCATCTCATTGTAGCTCCATGCCAAGACATCACGATACTCGTGCAGGAGGGAAACCAATTCCTCTCTTCGGCCGGGGGCGAGTTTTGTGCCAATGTAGGTGTGCCGCGGTTCTTCGCCCGGGTCGGCCAGGTTGATTTCTTCAATATCTTCAGCCTGTGGTCGAGGGCCGTCCTCATAGCAAGGTGGTGCCGCGCCGGGGGTGAGGTCAGGATCTGGCTGGCAATGCTCGGCCGTGCGGCACCATTCAGTCTCTCCAAGGGGGTCGGGGTCGAGGGGGTCTGATGAGGGACCGCCTGGAGCCCCTGCATACCGTCATAATTGATAGATGATTTGCCGTCCTTGACGATACGTCGAAAGGCCGGCTCAGCCTTTTGCTTCTTGGACTTGGGGGAAGAAGGGGGGAATTGGTCGTGGCAGCAGGCGGAAGCGGTGGGGTTGACCCATTATTCTTGTTACTTCTCTCGGTTTTGTCCTTGGGAAGCTTGTCCCCGCACAGCTCATCCCAGGTCGGCAGCCTGGTAGAATGTACATGAGTAGCATTCTCCCCATCCTCGGCGAAATTAGTGAAGAAGGAGGCCTCGGCGAAATAAGACTCGGCGCATTCAAAGGGGGCTTTGGTTGCAGGGATTGTCATTGCTACCTCATGTCCCGTAGAACCGGCTACCAGCTTCACACATTGGTGGTATGTTGAGGGAACGGCCTTGTTGACATGGATCCATGGTCGCCCGAGCAGGAGGTGAAAGGCAGACTCGCTGTCTATTACGTGAAAAGTAGTGTCGCGACGGACAGTTCCGACCATGAGGTCGACAGTGATATGGCCGAGGGTCGACTGAGGACCCTGTCCAAAGCCGGTAATCTTGACGGGGTCACGGATGATTTTCCTTGGGGGAATGCCGGCCTGTTGCAGGGTGATGAGAGGTATGATGTTGATCGAGGCGCCGCAATCAACCAAGGCACGACGGAAGCCCGTGCCATTAACAGTACACTCTAAAAACAGCGGCCGATTGTGATGCTCGACCGGCGGCGAGTCTTCATCCGAGAAGACTAAGGCCGTGGAGGGGATGTGACGTAATTCAGCCTGGACGGCGAAGCATTCGGGACCGAGGCCGGTGGTGACCTCGAGCAGGCAATTGGAAAGGTAAGTCCGGGCGGCGGGTGAAAACCCCATTTCATCAAAAAAACTTTTGATCTTCGTCATCTGTCGAAGGGAAGGCATCGACTGCTTAGCTGGAGGAGGCACGAGGGTCAGTGTGGGCTCTGCCGGGGCTTCGTGGATTACAGGCTCGACATGGTCAGTGACAGCCATAAGGGCCTGGTGCTCCCTATTGTTGCGATGCGGTGGGTAGGGATCTTTGCGCACATCGTTGTTCTTCCGTAGCTGCAGGTCGCCCGACGCTACCTTCCTTGCAAAGATGGTTCGCAGTGCATTGCAATCTTTGAGCGGATGGCCAAGGGCTCGATGGAAAGGACAGTAGGTGGGCCTGGCCTTTTCTTCGTCTGTGATATTGGTCCGCATTGGTGGCAGTTGGAAATTTTTGTCATGCGCCACCCATTCGGCCAAGAGTTCCTTCACTGTATTCAGATCACAGGGATAGTCAGGTGCAGGTCTTTGTTGCCTTCGCTTGTCGGAGCCTTGGTTCACATCTGGAAGCTGACGCTTGAAGCCTGCATAGTTGTTGTTGTCGTTGCTACGTTGAGTGATAGGTGTATCTGCTGAGGCCAACAGCGTACTTTGCGGTCGAGGCTTCCATGACTTGACAGGACCAACTGTCTCGTAAGTTCGTCGGGCTGTCTCCTTGAGGTGTCCCCATGACCTTAACTGTAGGTTCTCGATATGCACTCGGTAGACGTCAATCATATTTTTGATGCATATGGGAACCAACGTTTCGTCTTTGCTGAAATCTGTGCACTCAAGGCACTTGAGATGAAAACGATGCACATATTTATTCAAGTCTTCTCCCTGGTTCTGGCGAATGCCAGCAATATCAACGATAGTCACGCGCTCGGTCTCGTAATGAAACTTGTCTAAGAACAGCTGGACCATGTCGTTCCAGGTGTGGACGGTCCCTGCGGGGATCTGGTGATACCAAGTGTAAGCCAAGCCGTAAGGGACTTGTGGAATTCTCTCAACTTTAAGCTGCTTCCTGTACCATACTGCTCCAAGGAGCCTGCGAACCTTGTTAGATGTTCACGGGCGTTTCCCTCACGTCCGTTGAAGAGCACAAAGTTTGGTTGCTTGTACTTGAGGGGGTAGGGTGCGATGGCGATATCATTGGCGTACGGGGCGTGTCCGGTTAGACGGGTTGAGGAGTCCGGCTCGGAATTCCTCGACAGGCGACGGACAAGGGC